>CM062293.1:13182306-13861748 GCA_031216915.1 Pictodentalium vernedei | reverse complement strand
TAGTTGAAAAACCACCACAATGTGTATTCTTAATCTGTCTACACTGCAAAAAAATATAGGTTCTCTTTAGAACCAAAACTGGTTCTAAACTTGTCCCTGAGATGGAACCAGTTCTGTTTAAACAGTATTTATTTCAAATCAAATAAATTTAGAAAGATTAACATTAAATATTAACAGAATTAAACATAAATTGGGGGGGGGGGGGGGGCAGCCGTAAGTTTAGAGCTTATACGAGGTTGTCTGAAATCATTATTAATCAAAGGAGATATGAACAGTTGGCATATCGAACCAGTTTTGGTTCTATACAGAACCAAAACTGGTTCGATATGCCAACTGTTCATATCTCCTTTGTTTTAAAATGTTTGTCGACTGCGTTGAATAAGCAATTATTAAGCAAAGGAGATATGAACAGTTGGCATATCGAACCAGTTTTGGTTCTATACAGAACCAAAACTGGTTCGATATGCCAACTGTTCATATCTCCTTTGTTTTAAAATGTTTGGCGACTGCGTTGGATAAGCTCCAAGTTTACTGCTGAATCTACTTCAGTTCATGTAATATTCTGTTAAAATTGAATGCTAATCTTGGTAAATGTATTTGATTTGAAATAAATACTGTTTAAACAGAACTGGTTCCATCTCAGCGACAAGATTAGAACCAGTTTTGGTTCTAAAGAAAACCTATATTTTTTGCAGTGTAGATGCTCCTTTACGGGATATACAATTTAAACGACATGTAAAGCTTACAATTGAGCAATCGCCAGCTCATACGATTGCACTCCATTGATTCAGGTCGCAGTAAAAATTACCAGTTGCACGCACGTGGGTGGTAAACGTGGCTCTGAGAGCTAAGTTTAGCACCCAAGTGTGCGCGACTGGTAATTTTAGTGTTAACTGAGACTAAGTGTTGAACACTGTGAAATAAGTTCAGTTTAATGTAGTTCTTTCGAGTCTCGACTTATCAAGTAGTGAAGGACTGTAATCCTTAAACTAAGTTCAATTTAATATAGTTCTTTCGAGCCTCGACTTGTCTGGTAGTGCAAGGTATAACAATCGTAATGGCATCGGAATCGATTGTTAGTTCAAATAACCTATAATAGGTCAGAGGCCTTTTTGGTAATCGGTTGAACACTAGTTCGTAATCAGCTGAATGCATCGTGTATCAGGGGCCTCTGATACAAAAACTGCAATTACATTATACAGGCGCGTGCTCAGTTACAATTTGTTTACGTCATTTATAGAGCATTACACGCAGTTGTCGAGAGACCACATACGTTTCTATACTGTGATAGAAACAGGGAAAAATACTTCTCAAAAGTATAATTATTAAACCACATTACCTTTATGTTTCTGTATCTGAAGCTATGGAAGCAATAGAGCGAAACAACGCACAGTTTGAGCTGCACAGGTTTTGGGGAACGTTAAATAAATGCATCTATTACGTTTTTTCCGGGGATCGCGAAAGTTCGAGGGAGTAGTATAAAGCACAGTTTACAGCGAAACGACTTGCGATTTTATTGAAAATGAAATTTTAAACTGAAAGGCTAGTTAACCGAGTTATTGACACAACAGTTGATGACTGTAAGATAAATCTACTATCATTATTATTTATATCAGAGTCTGATTCTCGTTTCTAAACCTGCATATCGACTCGTTTTCTACTCGCAAAGATATGGCCATAGAAACAAGTGCTTGACTGTGTAACAACATTTTGTACCTAAACATAATGGTGATAAAATATTTCTTCAACCCACCACATTACTGATAATAAAATGCACATGGGCCAAATGAAAGAAACATGTGTTTCGAGTTGCCCAATCGAACCTAATTTTGAGCGGTGTGTCTCCGTTTTAGTAGGTTAGCTTAACGGAAGAAACGTTAGGCCTACTTGGTAGATAAAAAACACGACAAATTTGGAATGCGGTCTTTTTTCGTGGTTTCATTTATTATTAGCCAATGAGCAATCTTCAGTCTTTCCACTTTTCAAGATGGCTACCTAGAATCCAAGATGATGGCCAAAAAGATGAAAATACAACGAAAATACGGTTCCTAACTTCATTTAAGAAAAATGGAAATACACAAATATAACTAATGAAAAATGCAAGAAAATAAAAACAATCCGCTTTTCCGGCTACGAAAGACCTGTGTTGTTTTTGATGGTTTTGAAGGTGGGTTGTTCCAGATTGAAAGAGCTATGCCGTCCATTGGGATTGATAGCGCCATGCTGCTTGCCACTTTCTGTTTGAAGGATATCTTATTAGAAAAAGAAGTTTCGTGGTTTCAGAGGTTTTAGAGGTTTACCACTTACGCTGCCCAATGCGACTGTTATAATCTACACTATTTTATGATAATTATCTGTACGTTCTGGTAGGCGCAGATCAAAGCTTTCATCTAATTAATTGTTGGAAAGGGCTCAAAGAGCCCTTTCCAACAATTAATTAGATGGAAGAGTTCCAAGTATGTCATAAATTTTATTATTCTTTCTCGTAAGCAGGCGTACATCGAGGTTCCACATATATGGCTAAAGTGGGCGTGGCAGTCAAAGGGTTAAGCCTCAGCCATTTACCTGGTTAAATATTTGGGTGAAAAGATTGCTAATGAGCTTCTCAGCCGTTTTGGTCAAAGTAGTCAAGTTGTGATGACGTTCTTACGGTCGTTGTGTGGCACGCTTTGAGAAATGTATTTTGTCGCATGGTCTACGCCGGTTGGTTGTGCGCCGATGGTCATTCCATGACCGTGCAGCAAGTGTGAATCTGTATCGCCGGTAAGGATAGATCAGCCGAATCATTGTTGTTGTTTCTGTTGGAGTGACTTTATCCAACGACTGAGGACGGTGTGTTTGTAAGTGTGGCTTGATGAAATGGTATCCGTGAGGTTCCTAGGGTGAAACCCGTGGGGTCGACCCGCAGTGAATCGTTGTTAGAATCAAATGAAGTTGCGGGCGTGATGTTGGTAATTCATAGTCCTAGGTTTTATTGTCTAGAGGATGGTAGCTTCTGGTCGCGGGGTTAATGTTGGGAAACCCAGTGGGGTTCGACTATGTTTGGGTGGACTGGCCTTTGGTGAGAAGTCTTGAGGAAGTTACAAAAGTCAGATAATGGTTAATGTCCCATCTTGAATCAGAGTGTACATACATCCAGTATAGAAATCATGTGAGGGAGGATGGGGGGGGGGGGGGGGGTGCGGTAGATGACTTGTATTGCGAAGTCCTGATATCTGGCCAGAATTCAGCAGTTGGTCGAATGATGTTAGGGCGTTTGTGGCTAAGGTATCAGGTCTGTCACCGGGAACTGTTATTGTGTTGGGTCATGGGTTACGTAGTCATTGTGCTTGTAGTTGGTGTGGAGGAAACTAAGGTGACTGTAGATCGGTACTTTGAAAAACAATATATTTGGACGGGAAGGCAATCGTTGCCCGCGAGCACGTAGACCACCCGAAGGCTTGGCAGTCAGCTGTTCCCAGTTTATGATGGACTGGACAGTAAAGGGTTGCGTGGGAATTTGAAGTTTTGGAAGGCTAGGATGTGGATCATTTTGTTGTTGAGTAGGCCCTGGTACGACGGCATGGCTGCACATGACAATCGGCATCTCTTTGTGGGCATGTGGGGTCATACCTGTATGGCACCTACCAGCTACCCTCTCGCGAGAAGCCGAAGGGTTACAGGTAGGGCCCGGCGAAGGGTTACAGGTAGGGCCCGGCGAAACTTCGAGATTCGATTCGATTTCGATTATTAATTTGCTCTCCGGTTCGATTCGAAATCAGCTGCGCGATTCGTTTTCCGTCGAATCTTTTCATTGGAATATAGCTTAGTATCAGTCATCTACGTAAACTCACAAAACATATAGTTAACCCTTTACCTAATATGAAAAGCAGACATCGCATGAGAATATATTATATCGTCAACGAGTGTAATGGCGTTATTGAGAGCTCTTAGAGTATGCGTCCGGAATAAATTTCGCTATGTATCTGGTGACAATAGCTAAATGTTGAAAAATTCAAAACATTAAAACTCGTGAAAACTATACTTTATTCATTTAAAAAGCCCCAATTAAATAGAAAAAGGAAGTAGTCCAGTGGCGCCCCAGTTACCATATAAGTATCGAATAATACCCTAACACTAGTAGGACATGCTCTTCTCGTGTCCCCTTTTGAGGATTTCATTTGCGGGATCTCATGCGATGTCATGTCCTTTTCCATTATGGGTATCACGTGGTTGTAATGGTAACTCATGAGTGCGGCCATGTTGTGTCGTCATTGTCATGGTTTTGGGTGATGTGAGTCGCATGCGCAGCTCGTACTGTTGAGGTGATACGTGTTTCCGTTGTCCGTTTTGTATGAAGGACGCCATTCTATGATGTCACGTGGTTGCTATGTGGTTCAAAACCCTCTAATAGGACAGGAGTATGTTCGGAGGTTGTGTTCGATTCAACTGGAGTAATACTAATTACCCAAATGGACCCGAGAAATACCCAAAATCATCAAAAACTGCATAAAATGGGTTCGGATTTCCACCAGATTCCTCTTCTTTCTCCAATGATGGGCACATTCCTTTGTATAAGAGTAACTTTATTGGCTCGGGTTTCCCCCAAATCCTCATTTAATTCGTAGAATTACCCAAATGGACATGATAATTTCCCAAAACTTCCAAAACAGACTTTATTTGGCTCGGAATTTGTTAAAATCCTCGTTGTTGTCCAACAATAAGGCACATTCGATTGAATAGGAGTGTATTTAATTGCCCAAATCTTCTTTTAATTCGTAGAATTACCCAAATGGACCCAACAGCTGTTTTTGCTAATTCGGATTCATTCGAAATCCTCTGCACATATCTTTGTACATATGTTATTCTTTCTGTTTACACAACCATATTCGAGTGTTCCTTTGTATAAAAGCATCTTTACTGGTTCGGATTACACCCAAATCCTAGGTTGCTTCTGAGAAATATATCGTCTTCTTCGCTCCACCAATTGTGATTTTTGTCTTCGTATTTGCTTGTACGCAATGTGCGAATAGTACGTGCAGCACATTAGCATATCAGCATATGCAAAATGTGCCAATATGTGCCCGTGTGCAAGTACACCCACGACCTATGTCGCCACCACTGCTGCTAAATCTATCACTGCAGCTGTCAGCACTAACTGTACATTGATCGATCTCTTATCTCTCTACATATAAAGCAAAGTTGTGGCTATGTATGTATAGTAACGATAAACTCGAAGACTGGCCTTGCGTTCGCGTTCAAATTTGACACCTAGGGATAATTCGTCGAGGAAATTGATCTAGGGGGCCTCCGACGCGCAACGCCATGGTGCACTCCAACATTTCAGAGATATCGAGCAGCAAATTGGCTTGTAGGGGTATTTTTGTCATGAGTAACATGAGCGGAGTGGGGGAATATGTGCGACGTCGCATAAACATTTCAACTATTAACTCTTTTGCTGCCACACCTACTTTAGCTATATACGGAGGATCTCTATGTATGCCTGTATGCGAGGGAGTTTAATACAATTTATGACACACTATCATCTGAGCCCTTTCCAACAATTAATCGGAGGGTAGTTTTGATCTGCGCATACCAGAACGTACAGATAATCATCATAAAATAGGTGACGATAGTCACTTTCGGCAGTGTAAGTGTTATGTAACCCTTCAAGATCAACTAGAGTAACATCGGGACGCACTACTACATTTTCAAAGATATCGAGCTGAAATCTGGCACCTTGGGGTATATTCTTTTTGTCATCAGGGACAGAGTGAATTTTGATAACCATGTCGCCTTAACCCTTTACCCAACGTAACGGTCAAAACCGGCCAGCGCTATTCACAAAAAATGCCAATTAAGTTTCATTATTGTTTTCATTTTTTTGTCACAAAAACATAGGATAATACTACTAGAGAATATCTAGATAATAATACTAGAGAATATCTAGATAATAATACTGGAGAATATCAAGATAATACTACTGGAGAATATCTAGATAATAATACTGGAGAATATCTAGATAATACTACTGGAGAATATCTAGATAATAATACTGGAGAATATCTAGATAATACTACAAGAAAATATCTAGATATTAATAGTAGAGAATATCTAGATAATAATGCTGGAGATTATCTAGATAATAATATAAGAGAATATGTAGATAATACTACTGGGGAATATCTAGATAATAATACTAGAGAATATCTAGATAATAATACTGGATAATATCTAGATAATACTGCTAGAGAATACCTAGATAATACTTTTAGAGAATATCTAGATAATAATACTAGAGAATATGTATATAATAATACTGGAAAATATCTAAAAAATAATACTGGAGAATATCTAGAAAATAATACTGGATAATATCTAGATAATGCTACTAGAAAATATCTAGATAATAATACTGTAGAATATCTAGATAATAATACTGGAGAATATCTAGATAATACTACAAGAAAATATCTAGATATTAATAGTAGAGAATATCTAGATAATAATGCTGGAGATTATCTAGATAACAATATAAGAGAATATGTAGATAATACTACTGGAGAATATCTAGATAATAATACTGGAGAATATCCATATAATAATACTTGCGAATATCTAGATAATACTACTAGAGAATATCTAGATAATAATACTGGAGAATATCTAGATAATACTACTGGAGAATATGTAGATAATAATACTGGAGAATATCTAGATAATACTACTGGAGAATATCTAGATAATCATACTGGAGAATATCTAGATAATAATACTGGAGAATATCTAGATAATACTACTGGAGAATATCTAGATAATAATAATACTTGAGAATATCTAGATAATACTGCTAGAACATATCTAGATAATAGTACTGGAGAATATCTAGATAATAATACTGGAGAATATCTAGATAATAATACTGGAGAATATCTGGATTACTGGAGAATATCTAAATAATACTACTGGAGAATACCTAGATAATAATACTGGAGAATATCTAGATAATAATACTGGAGAATATCTAGATAATAATACTGGAGAATATCTGGATAATACTACTAGAGAATATCTAGATAATAATACTGGAGAATATCTAGATAATAATACTGGAGAATATCTGGATAATACTACTAGAAAATATCTAGATAATAATACTGTGGAATATCTAGATAATACTACTAGAGAATATCTAGATAATAATACTGGAGAATATCTAGATAATACTACTGGAGAATATCTAGATAATACTAATGGGGAACATCTAGATAATAATATGAGAGAATATCTAGATAATAATACTGGAGAATATCTAGATAATACTACTAGAGAATATCTAGATAATAATACTGGAGAATATCTAGATAATACTACTGGAGAATATCTAGATAATAATACTGGAGAATATCTAGATAATAATACTGGAGAATATCTGGATAATAATACTGGAGAATATCTAGATAATAATACTGGAGAATACCTGGATAATAATACTAGAGAAAATCTAGATAATACTACTGGAGAATATCTAGATAATACTACTGGAGAATACCTAGATAATAATACTGGAGAATATCTAGATAATAATACTGGAGAATATCTGGATAATACTACTAGAGAATATCTAGATAATCAACGGTTCTGGTGCAGGGACTCGACTCGTGTATTACATGGAGAGACTCATACTTTGAACGTATCAAAGAATCACTACACGCTAGTCCAAGTTGTGATGGTGCCAATTATTTGGACCACACCGAACACGTGATTGACAATAATATCCAGGCAAACGACACACCAATAACCTTAGAACAGCAGAATGTGTCGTATAAGCATCACACACCTCACCGAAGTGTTGAAACACCGAAGTTATCAGCAGATGTAAGAAAGAAGTTGTTGGCAAAAGCCGAAAAAACACTGGAGAGAAAGACAGCCAACGTCGAAAAACTGGAACATTCAGTCACTTTGTTAGAGGAACTTGCTTGTACGCTACAAATGGATATTATCGAACTGAAGGAAAATTCCACAATGCGGCTAGATACTGTAGAGAAAGTTGGAAAGATAATATCAGATGTGACAATTTTGAAAACTAATATCAATGACATGGGATCAAATTTAACCGAACTTCATGCAGATGTTAAATCTCTGAAACAGAATTTAGTTACATTAACCGATGAACAATTAAGTAATTCTTCTTCATGTAAATGTCAGTGCCAAAACAACTGTGTACAGCGAGAGGAATTTGACGAGTTACGCAACACTATAGCTCGGATTCAATCACAGAATTTTCGCATACCCGCTGTGGGCAAGGAGCAAGTCGACAGAAAAATAATTGATGATACCACTTCAGGCCATAGTTCTAAACCGGACAGCCAAATGAATGTATCCTCGTTATGTAACAAAACCTCCGCAAGTTGTGAAACTGAAAGCATCGAAACACACAAGGGAGCTATTCCACCGCGTCCACCACATACGAACGCCGATTATAAATCACCAAGTGCGTCTAACACTGTGCATCGGACCAAATCGGATAAAAAGTCACCGGCGGAATCACGCTTTGGACAGAAGCCATACACTGAAAATCTGGCAAACAAGAGAAACCTGATTCTTACAAACTCTATCGCTAAAAGGCTGCTGGGCAGCCGACTTGACCCGAAACAAGATTCATGGGTACATTATGAAGCAAATGGCATAAAAGGTTTGACAAACTGTGTGAAAAGCTTCCCAACCAACTCTATCTGTGAATCATTGGTGGTATTTACAGGGACGAGCATGGTAGATAGTGCCCAACCCGTTGAAAATATAAAGGAGGCATTCAAGTCACTAATCCGGGAGTATATAGTAACATTCCCTCGTGCCATTGTAACGTTTTGTAGTATTCTACCCCGCCTCGACTCGCCAAATAAGAACAAAAAAGTAGAACAAGTTAATTCAGTAGTGGAGATCTTGTGCCAAGACGACGAGAAATTAATATTTTCTGATATTTCAAAAGTTGTGCTAGATAATGATGGGATTGTAGACAAATCTCTTTTTCATGACAATCTACACCTCAATAATAGGGGAATAGGGAAGCTAGCATCGCATATAAAGTGTGTTCTCAAACTTCCACGTGCATTAAGGAGTAGAAACGAACCCGAACTCGGCCGGCCTTATGCCCCGAAGCGAGAATATAATTCTCGGGATTATAAATAAAGACAGAACAACCAACGCACACACACAATGAAGTCTCCTAAAACAAACAGTGGATATCATCCGTCACAGCAGGAAGGTAATGTGCTAAAGACACTTTTACCTTTCTTTGAAATGTTTCAAATGCTACAGGACAAACGTCAGATCTCAGATCCATAAAATCCATTCTCATTCAAAATATGACCACAAAGACTAAAACATTTGGTAATCTCAAGTTATGTTCTTGGAATATCCAGGGATATAAAACTTCAGGAGGTGATTACAAACTAAACAATTCCGAATTTCTCAACCTTGTGAATAAATTTGATGTTATAGGGCTAGTGGAGACGTGGACCACAAAGGACAGTCCAATATCAATCGAGGGCTACAAATGCTATTCCAGCCACAGGGTTAGTAATCGCAGGGGAGGGGTGCTTGTGTACGTTCGTAATCGATTGACACTATTCAATCAGAAAGCGAAGACGCCCTATGGTTAAAGCTCGACAAATCTTTTTTCCATATGGAGAAGGATATCTATTTGTGTCAGGCGTATTGCCTCCCTGTGTCATCATCTCTCTTCCAGCCTGGATCTAAATTTGACACCCTTGAAATAATTGGAAGGGAGTTGCTTTATCACAGCACTCTCGGCCACATTATCCTCCAGGGAGACTTTAACTGCAGAACCGGTAATGATTTGGATTTCACACTCCATGATAGCGATACAAATATGTTGCCCCTGTATCCAAATTACCAAGCTGATAGCTGCATAAAAAGACAAAGTAAGGATATCAGAAGAGTAGATGTACAGGGGAGGAAAATGTTGGATATGTGTATCCAGGCTGGTGTTAGAATACTCAATGGGAGGAGAGTTGGTGATGCTCGGGGGGAGTACACCTCATACCAGTACAACGGAAAATCTGTCGTTGACTACGTTATTGCCAGTGAGTTGCTTGTTGAGCGTGTGCCCATCTTCAAAGTGAATTCGTTAACAATTTATTCCGATCACTGTCAGCTCTGGTACACCATTAACCTCTCTTATCAAGTCACTGTAGAAACGGAAAATGATATGCCCCTTCCACCACAATTCATATGGGACGCGCTTGCAAAGGAAAGGTACATTGACACATTCAGGTGCCCTGAAACACTTGCGCGACTGGATAGATTCCTTCGAACTGAGTTCCAAGACTGTGATGCAGAATTGGCTGAATTTGAAGAAATCATCCAAACGGTTTCCACAAAATGTTTGAAGTCGAAAAATAGGAAGTGTGGGAAGTCTAGGAAAAGAAAGCCCCCCAAACCATGGTATGATCACAGCTGTTACGAAATGAAAAAGCATGTAGTCCACCAAAGATTTTTATTTCAGAAATACCACAGTGATCCAATCGTGCGTGGAAGATACTATGTCTGTAAACGCAAATATGAAAAACTTCTAAAGCTCCGGAAAAAGCAGTATAAAGAAGAAATTATTAAGAAACTAGATACCCTACATAATGTTAACCCCAAATGCTTCTGGGAAACTGTTAACAAGCTACAGGAGGACTTACACGAAATAAGCGACTCCTCTCACAACATTCCGATGCATTCTTGGAAGAGCCATTATTCCTCGCTGGGCAATCCGAAGACCAGTGGCAAATTTGATGAGGGTTTTCGCGAAGAGGTGATGCGAGAACTTTCATACTTTGAATCGGCTGCCGCCTCGTCTAAGCCATTGGATTTTCCGATTTCGGATGATGAAACGTACTCAGCCATTTCGAGACTGAAAACCGGAAAATCTGAAGGCCTAGATGGGATTAAAAACGAAATGATTAAGTCGGTCAAGTCGAATATAACTCAGGCCTTAACTAAGCTCTTTAATGCGGTCTTGACGAAAGGCGGTTTTCCAGAAAAGTGGTCAGAGGGGTATATCGTCTCTCTCCCGAAGGTCACTAATGCAGAACATCCCGACCAGTTTAGGGGTATAACTGTTACCAGCAGCGTGGGCAAACTGTATATAAGTATCTTAACTGAACGTTTGACGTCATTCCTAGCACAGAAGGGAACACCAAATGCGTTTCAAGCTGGGTTTAGGAAAGGCTACAAAACGTCTGACCACATTCTGGTAATAAAAACACTGATTAATAAGGCTTTTCGTTCTAATAAAAAAATCTATGCATGTTTTATAGACTTTAATAAAGCCTTCGATAGGGTATGGCGAGAAGGACTATTTCTAAAACTTATACAAAAGGGGGTTGGGGGTAGCTTTTATTGCTCTCCCAAACACATGTTCACATCCAGTACTCTGCAGGTGAAGACGGGCAGAAAATTGTCCTCTAAATTCTCCAATACGGTAGGCGTGATGCAGTGGAATAACTTAAGTCCTTTGTTATTTAACCTCTTCATAGACGGACTCCCAGACTATATCAAAAACCACAGCATGGATTTTCCTGACCTCCAAGGCACTATGGTACCTTGTCTTTTTTATGCCGATGACCTGGTCTTGCTATCTACTTCCGAAACGGGGCTCCAGAAATCGATTGACTTGCTGGCCAATTTTTGCAAAAAATGGAGGCTCACTGTAAATAAACAGAAGACCAAAGTCCTAATTTTTAACAAATCTGGTAAAAAAGTATCCGGTACTTTTAGGTGTGGCGGTGAACAACTTCAGACGGTTACCTCTTACACCTATTTGGGAATTATTATATCCGCTTCGGGTAGTTTTGCTGGGGCCGTACAAAATCTTAGGTCAAGGGCCTTAAAGGCGTATTTCAAGCTGGAACGTATTCTCTCATCGGTCTCAAAGGACAACCTTCGGGTGCGCGAGAAACTTTTTGACACGCTAGTTACACCCATATTACTATATTGTTGTGAGGCTTGGGGCGATCAGTCACCACATACAAACCATAAAAGAGTAGAATCCGTTCACGTGAAGTTCTGCAAGAATATCTTGCAGGTCCATTCCAAATCATGCAATGTTGCGGTTTTAGCAGAGCTGGGTAGATACCCATTATCTCTTAAAATTGAATGTAAACTCGTCAGCAACTGGTTAAATGCTGTTGTGAAGAATGTGAACCCACTACTAACGGTAGCATACCAGGAGATGACAGAGTGCGGACACAGCAACACTTGCGAGATTCAGACCATTCTCCAAGAGTGCGGTTTTTCGCATGTGTGGCTGAATCCCAGAAGTGCGCCTTCAAATTTTGACAAAAAGCTGGCAGAACGGCTCTGCGATATGTACAGTCATACATGGAAAGCTAGTAGTGAGAAAGATGGACTTAATCCCTCAAGTGGGAAATTAGATTTTTACCACCTGATCAAAAATTGCTACCGACGCGAACGATACATTGACGAGTTACCATCAGAGCAGAGAAAAGCGGTGACCAAACTCCGGATCTCTCCACATGATCTTGAAATAGAACGCGGTCGTTATCGGAGGCCTACTCCGGTGCCGCGTAGCCAGAGATTTTGCAGACAATGTGATCTTGGGCTCATTGAAGATGAAATACATGTTCTCTTCATATGCCCACGCTACGCAACGAAGCGTGCGGACTTCATTCGATCAGTAAGCGGACATATCCCCCACTTTGAACACATCCAGACGGCTGATAAAGCGAAGTTACTCTTTGATAGTGAGGACAGTAATGTTATCTCGGACGCTGGGGACTACATAAACGACATACTATTGACTCGAAGCGTGTAATTGTTACTAATGGTGGAAACTTTGTACTACCTCTTTTAGGCGAATATAAGGTACTGTCGCTGTCCTGCCATTAAAGCTCGGAGTAGCTGTTGTGAACGAATTGCTCGCCCCTGACTGTCCTTGTTGCAATTTTTCGGAGGGTAAAACAAAACGGTACTCTTCAGAAAATTATAGCAAGGACAAATCAGTATACATGCTTGAAGTATATAGTTTTGATCACGCTAGCTAAATACTTAATTGATGTGCAAACCAGCACGCGTCTCTAGCACTCCAGCTGCTAACGGCGGAGCGCCGCGGGCCATTTATCGTACTCTGTGTCTGAGTAAATTTTGACAGCTCCCATTTGATGTTCGTTGTCTGTAATCTGTTTAATTACCGATTGGACGCAACCAGCATCACAGAGAGGAAATTTAAAACGACCCACTCAAAACTTATAAATGTCATTTATAAGGCTAGTCTCAGAATCTCACAACAGGTGCATGTTAAGATGTAGTTAGTGTTAACTGGAAACGAATCCGGCCTGGTCCACGTCTCAGGGATAGTTATGTAAATATGACAGTAGACAGGTTGTAAGTGAGTGTGATTCAGTGCCTGTGTGATATTGTGTGTGAGGTAATCGAAATAAGAGAATGTCTAGAACTGTTGAAATACCTTCCATTATTGTTGTCTTATATGTTATTTTTTAAACCTACCCGTTTGTAAATTTTTTGTCAAGCCATACCATTTATTTAATATGGTCGTGCAATAAAGTATTCTATTCTATTCTAATACTGCTAGAAAATATCTAGATAATAATACTGTGGAATATCTAGATAATACTACTAGAGAATATCTAGATAATAATACTGGAGAATATCTAGACAATACTACTGGAGAATATTTAGATAATACTAATGGGAACATCTAGATAATACTACTGGAGAATATCTAGATAATACTACTGGAGAATATATAGATAATACTACTAGAGAATATCTAGATAATAATACCAGAGAATATCTAGATAATAATACTGGAGAATATCTAGATAATAATACTAGAGAATATCTAGATAATAATACTGGAGAATATCTAGATAATACTACTCGAGAATATCTAGATCATAATAAAAGAGAATATCTAGATAATACTACTCGAGAATATCTAGATAATAATATTAGAGAATAGCTAGATAATACTACTCGAGAATATCTAGATAATACTACTCGAGAATATCTAGATAATAATACTAGAGAATATCTAGATAATAATACTGGAGAATATCTAGATAATACTACTGGAGAATATCTAGATAATAATACTGGAGAATATCTAGATAATAATACTGGAGAATATCCAGATAATACTACTAGAGAATATTTAGATAATAATACTGGAGAATATGTAGATAATAATACTAGAGAATATCTAGATAATAATACTAGATAATATATAAGTAATAATACTAGAGAATATCTAGATAATACTAGAGAATATCTAGATAATAATACTAGATAATATATAAGTAATAATACTGGAGAATACCTAGATAATAATACTAGGGAATATCTAGATAATAACACTAGAGAATATCTAGATAATAATACTGGAGAATATCTAGATAATACTACTAGAGAATATTTAGATAATAATACTAGAGAATATCTAGATAATAATACTGGAGAATATCTAGATAATACTACTGGAGAATATGTAGATAATAATACTGGAGAATATCTAGATAATAATACTAGAGAATATCTAGATAATAATACTAGATAATATATAAGTAATAATACTAGAGAATATCTAGATAATACTACTAGAGAATATCTAGATATTACTACTAGAGAATATCTAGATAATACTACTGGAGAATATCTAGATAATAATACTGGAGAATATCTAGATAATAATACCGGAGAATATCTAGATAATAATACTGGAGAATATCTAGATAATACAACTGGGGAATATCTAGATAACAATACCAGAGAATATAATTAGTCGTTTGTCATAGAGAGTGATTTGAATGTCAATATGGCAAATATGTCCGAGTAGGAATTGAGTGTTTACCTGATGTCCTTTATATCTACAGAATTTTATCCACGAGCGATATTAAGGGACTTAACTGAGATATTGCCTGCATGTACTCATACAGAAGTGGTAAATGTCTGTCTACTAAAAAATACTCACCCAGACCGTTGGAAGACCAGATAATGCTGAGACATCTCGGTAATCGTCTATCACGTTCATGTCAAACGAATGGAAGAATTGTAGTGCACTTGTAGATGAATACATCTTTTATTTGACATACACAAGCCCCTCGAAACAGTAGTAAGACGTGGTGATCAGCATCAAGTTGCCGAATCAAATAAAACTGTTGAAAATGGGACAATAAAAACTTTCTCACGACCAGAAGCAGTGTATAAGTTTTCCAGCAAAGAAGGCTGATGTCCTATATCTCCAGAGCAATGGATTGCCAACCCACTACGGAAATGGTCCTTTTGGAACTAAACTGATGACAGCTGGCTGATTCACCACTAGACAAAGACATGAAATGAACGAACCTTGTAACACGATGGCTAGTTGTAAAGTATAAAATGACTGCACTTCACAAGATGCTGAAAGATAGCCATTTTGTGCAGAAATGTATACCGACAAATACAATCGTGAAGATTGGGAGAATAACTAGATGTAAATATTTATGTCTCGTAATATAAATAAATAACTTCTCTTTTTGATATTATGTTTCATTAACTCTTACAAGTGCAGCATTGTCTGTTTATTGTCGTAAACATTTTCTGTTTCTGCAGGTAAAATGAGACCCGATAACCAATGCACGAGAGAGGAAGAAATGCATGAGAAAGGAAGTCCTCTATTGTGGGCAGCATCGGTATAAACGATTGCCTTAGCTTCCCTCTTGTGCAGTTGTCTTGGTATAGCTATATGCACTAAAAGTGACAGTTGTCTTGGTATAGCTACATACACTGAAAGTGACAGTTGTCTTGGTATAGCTACATACACTGAAAGTGACAGTTGTCTTGGTATAGCTACATACACTGAGAGTGACAGTTGTCTTGCTATGGCTACATACACTGAAAGTGACAGTTGTCTTGGTATAGCTACATACACTGAAAGTGACAGTTGTCTTGCCAATACTACATACCCTGAAAGTGACAGTTGTCTTGGTATAGCTACATACACTGAAAGTGACAGTTGTCTTGGTATAGCTACATACACTGAAAGTGACAGTTGTCTTGGTATAGCTACATACACTGAAAATGACAGTTGTCTTGGTATAGCTACATACACTGAGGGTGACAGTTGTCTTGGTATAGCTACATACACTGAAAGTGACAGTTGTCTTGGTATAGCTACATACACTGAAAGTGACAGTTGTCTTGGTATAGCTACATACATTGAAAGTGACAGTTGTCTTGGTATAGCTACATACACTGAGGGTGACAGTTGTCTTGGTATAGCTACATACACTGAAAGTGACAGTTGTCTTGGTATAGCTACATACACTGAAAGTGACAGTTGTCTTGGTATAGCTACATACACTGAAAGTGACAGTTGTCTTGGTATAGCCACATACACTGAAAGTGACAGTTGTCTTGGTATAGCTGCATACACTGAGGGTGACAGTTGTCTTGGTATAGCTACATACACTGAAAGTGACAGTTGTCTTGGTATAGCTACATACACTGAAAGTGACAGTTGTCCTGGTATAGCTACATACAGTGAAAGTGACAGTTGTCTTGGTATAGCTACATACACTGAGAGTGACAGTTGTCTTGGTATAGCTACATACACTGAAAGTGACAGTTGTCCTGGTATAGCTACATACAGTGAAAGTGACAGTTGTCCTGGTATAGCTACATACAGTGAAAGTGACAGTTGTCTTGGTATAGCTACATACACTGAGAGTGACAGTTGTCTTGGTATAGCTACATACACTGAAAGTGACAGTTGTCCTGGTATAGCTACATACAGTGAAAGTGACAGTTGTCCTGGTATAGCTACAAACACTGAAAGTGACAGTTGTCTTTGTATAGCTACATACACTGAAAGTGACAGTTGTCTTGGTATAGCTACATACACTGAAAGTGACAGTTGTCTTGCTATAGCTACAAACACTGAAAGTGACAGTTGTCTTTGTATAGCTACATACACTGAAAGTGACAGTTGTCTTGGTATAGCTACATACACTGAAAGTGACAGTTGTCTTGGTATAGCTACATACACTGAAAGTGACAGTTGTCCTGGTATAGCTACAGACACTGAGAGTGGCAGTTGTCTTGCTATAGCTACAAACACTGAAAGTGACAGTTGTCTTTGTATAGCTACATGCACTGAAAGCGACCTTAAGCATCAACATAGAAATAATTGACTGATCAGTTTATTTATTATTTATATTCTAATGCAGTTCGCAGGTACCTTCTTTAATAATTAGTGTTAAAACGCCCAAATAAAAACTTACATGTATTATCCCACAACTCATGCCCGTAATTGTATTCTTATGTTATGAATCATAATAAACAATATCACGGTGATATATATTGTATGATCTTTCGTTAACTCTTTCATCTCTGTGTTCTTGTAACAAAGTATACAAATCTGTGTTTATTTATTTTACATCTTATAGGGAGGTAATAACTGAATCATACAGCCCCATGTGACCTTTATGCTAAATTATTAATGTCACGCATACAGTAAAACTCGTTTATAGTGAAGTCAAAGGAACCATAGAAATTAGTTCGTTATAACCGATATTTGCTATATCCGTATTGTGAAGTAAATTCGCTATAACCATATTATGGGACAAATGATATAAAAATGAAGAATATAACGAATAATTAGCTGGAAACAAAGTATATTCTTTGTATAAATATAGAATATACCCATAGTAGCCTGGTGCACCAAATGTCCATCACGAGTGGTGAAGTGCTGTTAACCGCGAGCCTTCGGTGCGCGGTTAACACCACTTCATCACGAGTTGTGAACACTTGGTATACCAAGCTACTTTGGGTATATTTTGTTTATATCATGATCGTCAGATTAATAAGAGTTTAAATGTTAAACAATACAATATTCACATGCGAGAATCAGTTTTTGTTTTCAAGAGCACCGGTGGGCGATACTTATGCTGTCAATTTTATAGCCGAAATGAAATGGAAAACGAAACTCGCAAATTATGGGGCTTTTTTCATTTAAATAACATAATAACATACTATTTCGAGTTATGGATGCTTTATTAACATGAGGCAACGCATATTTGTCAATTTTTGGTATCTTAAGAGGTAAATTTATTTAAAAACGTGATAAATAATTGCCGGTTTTATTTCACTCTTCGAGGTCACCAAAGGTCAACTTGGATGTTGTTCCCCTGTAGGTGTAAATTTTTTAACTATTGAAATCCCATTGCTGGCGTGTTCACCGCGGTTGATGTGTAAAGCTAACATTTATGTCATAGGTTTTTTTATATATATAGTAGAATAGGTAATCATGGTATAAAATATATTATATATTTAACA
Organism: Pictodentalium vernedei; assembly: GCA_031216915.1. NCBI lineage: Eukaryota > Metazoa > Mollusca > Scaphopoda > Dentaliida > Dentaliidae > Pictodentalium > Pictodentalium vernedei. Next base: position 13,843,406 of record CM062293.1, on the reverse strand, counting down.
ATTTTTACCATTTTCTTTTTTTTTTGGCATCATTTTTTAAAGAACTCACGTAACGTTGGTTTGCGCTTGACTGAGTGTTTTACAGAATTTTCTAATGAATACACATTTCTGAACACTGATTCATTTATTTTACATTATCCTTGAAGCATTTCTCAATTGTTCTTACTGTAACCTCCCACCACGTTGAATATACAAAACGGATGGCCTTAAGAACATGAATTACCGGCTCCGACTTTTTATCAAAACATTTCAATGCATAGTTTATGAGCTTTTGTCTACGCTTTAAATTAAAATTGTAAATTATGCCTTGATCACACGGTTGCAAGACACAGGTTGTGTTTTGAGGAAACACAGAACAGTTATTGACTTTAACCCCGTAAGTGTGGATGTGCTGAACAAATGTCAATAAACATGAGAACTTTCCGTTTTTGTGACGTGAACTTCTTATCAAGTTTCAGAAGCCACTCAGTGAGGAGGTCTCCATGATTTTTTTCTGTTTGCCTTGTACGGTAGAAGGAGTGAATTTACACCTTTGAAACTCTTGGGTTTTTAATTTTCGGATCACAAATAGTTCAAGTTTTTCCGAACCAGTCATATTTGTAGCAACTAGAAATGTTAAACGTTCCTTTGATTTCTTGCCACCGACACACGCCTCTCCTTTAAATAGAAACAATTTGAAAAACAAATCAGTCTCATCATTGTTAAAAAGATCTTCTGGTGCATGTAGTCTTTAATTGAGCTTGGAAGTTTGTTTTCCATCCAGTCTTTTGTCACGTCAGTATCCACAACTAATGCTTCACCACTTACCACATGACTAACAATAGCATGCCGTAATTTAAAGAAGGCACATGCACACAAAATTCTTGAATAACTAATGTTTTTCTTTTTTTGTCTCAAAAACATAGGTTATGACCCCTCATTGGACGCGCTCGTTCCGAAGAGGGTCATAACCTATGTTTTTGAGACAAAAAATGAAAAAAAAATGAAAATTTATTGGCGATTTTTGTGAATAGTGCAGGCCGGTTTTGGCCGTTACGTTGGGGAAAGGGTTAAAACGACCAATCCAGCTTAAATTCGCTTGAAATTTATTGTCACCTAATCCTTTTGCCAGATATTCCGCTTTCCTAATCCTTTTGCCAGATATTCCGCTTTTTGAAGCAGAATCGGTCCACTAATAGGAATATTATGTCCTCGTGTCTCTCTAAACCATTCGAATAGAGCTTTATCAACACCTTGGTATTCACTGGTGCGTTGATGTTTACGTGAATTGGATATCGTCGACTGTTGATAGGACTTCACAATTTCTTCTTCTTAATGATGGTGGATAAAGAATACCGAAGTCTAATGCGATTAACTTTTTCGCTCTATCCACTTTTTCTACAGCTTTAATTATGTCATACTTGGTTTCTACAGTAATATTATTCCGTTTTATATTTGTCTCCATGATGTTTCCATTAAACTAAACCAACTGGTCAAAATAACAAGAACCGTGTATGGTTTCTCCCGCTAATGTTTACTCACAGTGATTAAGAGTTTATACGTTTTTGCACGCTACGTATTGTTAATCAACGTTTCTCTAACCCCCTGGAGCCACAGTAATTATTTAAGTTAAGTGCCAAAATCAATTAAAGACTTGATAGTCAAGACTAACTTCGTATTATGTGATGCAATTTATGGACTCGAGGGACTAATACCTATTCGTTATATCTGATAATTCCCTATAACCGATTTCGTTATGAGTGTGAAAATTAAGCACAATTTCTACAGGTGTCGGCCAGGACTTAAAAAAAATCGCTATAACCGATTATTCGTTATAACCAACTTCTCTATAAGTGAGTTTGACTGTATTATTAATTTGTTCCTTTCGAGTTTTTGTCGACAATTTAAATATCCAGAGTGACATAATCTTGAGAGCCTGAGAGACCCCATTAATCAGCAGCAAGAAACTGTCAGACTTTTCTAATTAATGACCAGCGGCAAGCTTGATCTTGGTTTACATTAACTAATATTGAAATGTTTGTCCGTGCTATAAACTGTCTCCCATTTGTGTTCACCCTAATTCACCTATTCTTATCAGTCTGTTTAACCCTTTGAACGCCAGAAGCCCCCTTCCGTCTAAGTAACATGATACTTCATAATTTCATTAAGTAGGTTGACTTTTGAGTGACGGTGTGGCGTAGACCAATCAATATTTTCAACGTGCAGCCCCAAGGCTGCACGTTGGAAATATTAATTGGTCTACCCTCAAATAAAGAATATGGACTCTTCCCGTTGGATATGGAAGATATCACTAGGGTTCAAAGGGTTAAGAGTCTTGCTCGTTTTCAGATTTTGCACGTGCAGCCTGTAAAGTGCGTTATGCAGCGCATGAATTTTGATAAAATATTGAACAATTTGAATTTTGAAAATTCTGAAATGCCAAGACTCGATCAAAATCAGAGGCTTCGGGCAAATGGCATGCTTGGATGCGATGTTTTGGTGTCAGGCGTTGACTATTGCACATCCACGATGACGTTACTGATTACGTGGATGAACAGACAACCTCCCACGTTCGTATAAACGACGGGGTTACTATCGCTACACAAGGCCGCTATATTCCGACGTTACATCTACGCCAACGGTTCTAGACTGCAACGTCCATCGCTGCCCCTACGCCTGGACAGACCAGCAGTAGGATAAGTGCTGAGACCGCGAACCAGACTTGCTGAGCATGGACTTCAGGCTAAGCACCCATACCCTGATCCAATACTAACGCAACTGACTTGCCTGTGGCTCTCCAGTTGGCCTCTCTGATTGTTTGCAACGTGGGACATCTGGCAGGATAAATGATGTTTTGTTGATGCACGTGAACGTGAAAATTCCTTCTCACTATTGTGTAATGGATTTGCCACATCTAGAAATAAAATTATTTATCATATGACTCTTCCGTTTTGTTCACTTTAAAACATTTGATTATTTGTTTTCATCTTAATCAGTGATAAATAAAGCCTTCTGTCAATTTCATTGGTCAATTTCAAAACTAGACAATTTGATTGGCTGAACAAAATACAACTGGCTCACATTTGCATAATTTCGGAAGGGATAAATTACGTTATCTTTCCTATTTAGGGTGGGTTATATTGTATTAATATTTTACCTAGAAGAAAAACGCCATTCATTTTTTTATATTTTCACTTTTTGCTTCCAAAAGCGCGTTCCAATGAGGGGTCATAACCTATGTTTTGGAAGCAAAAAATGATTTTTTTTATTTATACGAGGATGTTTTTTCCAACGTCTGCAACTCAAGTTAGGTAGTGGGTTAAAAAGTCATACTAAGTGGCTAATTTGCGCGTGTGTGTGTCATATGATAAATAGAATATGAAATGATGGTTTTTCTCATATAATATTTATGAAATTCGTCCGAATTTTCCGTTTGGGCTCGCCAAAACGGAAAATTCTTAGACTCGTTTCATAAATATTATACGAGAAAAACACTCATTCCATTTCCTCTATACCTCGTGATATGTCCTTATAGTTTCTTTTTAACTCAGTATATCGCCGTGTGAGACACAACAGGTTCTATCATACACTGGAAGATAAAACCTTATGGTTGTCACGTGACGATATGTACTATCAACACTGTACCACATGTCATTTGATATTGAGAGTATTACTCAAGTAAATAAAGTAAGTGATCACGACTAGATTCAAATTCATCATCTCTCAATCAAATGTCTGACATGTTAACCATTGGGTCATAGCACATCTTAGTCCATCACAACCTACTTGTTCGTGAAGGCCTCTTCTTATATAAATATTTTTTACCCCAAAAAGTTTCCTTTCAAGCGTGTTGAAATTAGATTAAAAACCGAAATTTGAATTTTTGTGTCATTCAGAGAAAAAGAATCAAATGCGACCTTCATTTCATCCCATCTCTTTTGAGAGAAAGGAGTGAGATTGTTATTTTTTTAAACTTTCTGCATTTGTGGACTACTTGAAAGCCATGCTTTGAAGTTTGCTTTTGTAGCTATTGGCCTTTAGCTCCAAAATGGGTGGTTATTTGATATTCTATGATCAGTCAATCGTGAAAACTTATCGTCGCCTGAGTGCTAGAATGTTCTATGTCCCATAGGGGAAATAATATATAGTCCCATAGGGGACATAGTACTCCCATAGGGGAAATAATATATAGTCCCATAGGGGACATAGTACTCCCATAGGGGAAATAATATGTAGTCCCATAGGGGACATAGTACTCCCATAGGGGAAATAATATGTAGTCCCATAGGGGACATAGTACTCCCATAGGGGAAATAATATATAGTCCCATAGGGGACATAATATATAGTCCCATAGGGGAAATAATATATAGTCCCATAGGGGACATAGTACTCCTATAGGGGAAATAATATATAGTCCCATAGGGGAAATAATATATAGTCCCATAGGGGACATAGTACTCCCATAGGGGAAATAATATATAGTCCCATAGGGGACATAGGACATACTAGCACCCAGGTGACGTTATATTTCTTTGAAATCATTTATGATATATTTCTGATACCTACTCAAAAATAGTAGATATCCTCGCTGTATATCTTCCAAACTACTTTTCATGATCTTTACATTTACTCGAATATTAAATGTGGCCTGTCTGAAATATCTGTACTCGGTCTATACACTTTTACGAAATATGAGTGATGTATTTCATTCAGTTTTGTCTATAGTTTTATATTTGCTATCTCGGTAATCATTGGGCAATCCTATTTTGGAACATCAGCTACCAAAAAAAAAAAAAAAAAAAAAAAACGAAAAGAGTCAAATGCGTTCAAATAATCTGGCGCTGAATCACTCAGAGCATACTATATTCTCCCTTGTCCACTAATCACACCAATCATCAATGTAACTGCGGAACAAGGAAAATATTATTGGCATTAGAAGAAACTAAATAGGTGGCAAAGACCAACCGCAATGATGTATGATGTTTTCTGTTAAATATATAGGCGGAAATGTATCGAAAGTCTTACAAAGATTTCTCACACATTATACATACAAAACAACACTAGACTCATTCTAGTTAAAACAATGTTTATTCAGTAATTAACATGTGTGTACATTTCACAATAACATATGGATAACAAAGAATATGAACAACACTAGTTACAAGAGTATACACATGACAAGGAAAGTAGAATACTATGTAAAAGAGGGATTCGACAGAAAGCTAAAGCTTATGTAAGTCGTCTCCCTATCATCATGTAACGTACTCCTGTAGGTGGTTCGGGTCAGCGGAAGAACCCACACGTCATCACATGACAGCCGAGCCCCCCCCCCCCTCCTCGATTGTAACTTGGGTTACAATTTACATACTACGATTGGAGATCAAGTGGGATAAGCGTCAAATGATAACAGATACAGAGTAGAGGAAGGCGCCTCGACCGCCAGGCAATGCCGTGTGAGATTGTTTAAACTCCAAGGTGAAATGAAAGGAAAGGAAGAAGAGTTGAGAAGAGAACTTATAAACTGAGAGATGAAGAAGTGAAAAAGTAAATAATATGACGATATCAGCTTGTAGATAGAGATTATCACCGTTAAGCGGATGCAAAAAAGCATGCATCGAAGTCACGCCCAGGCTCCCAATAACAGCTCACGATGAGTCGAGGACATATCATGATAACTTCTAGTTCACTTAGTTGCAAGTCGGGTGTAAGTAGACCTCGAGGTGTTAGGAGTTGAAAGACATGGGAGGGAATTCCACAACAAACATTGGTCAATGGGTCCTATTATGCCAGCTAAACCAAACTTGTTTGATGCTCTGAACAGTCGCGATTTCAGTACTGACTTTTCACAAGGAACAGTGGTCGGGGTGCAGTGTTGAGTTCCGACTTATTCGAAACGCTTGCTTGACAAGATGAAGTCATGTACCACTTCAAAAATTAGACGGTTGTCATCGTTATTCAAGAATTCAGAGCCAAACAGAAGCATGGGTGTGTCGGCTACGTACGGGAGTAAATTAATCGTGTAATTACGGGCGTTAGAAAACAAAGGACAATAGAGGAAGAAGTGATCAGTAGTTTCACGTTCACCACACTGGCAGAAGGGACTGGGTGATAAGTGATTGTCGAAAAGGTGGGAGTTGAGACTACTACAATGCGTCCGCAGTCTGCAGTGGTATATTTGAGCCCTGCGCGATTTAGCATTACTATAGAACTTTGGTGGTCTTTGGTTACCATTACTGAGAAACGTTTTAAAGTTAATCAGTGATGAGTTCTCCCGGACAGGTAACGGTACTTTATTCCATTGGTCAGTAACGCTGGGGATAAAAGAAGACTGATACAGTTGCGTTCGGCAGAAAGGTACTCGATGGTTTTGACTGGATCGGAGACTATGTAATGAGTTCGTCGATGAAATAAGTGGAGGGACTTTGTTGGAAATATATGGGGGTGACATATGATGATACATTTTGAAGAACTGAATTAGTTTATGTTTACGGCGTCTTTCTTGCAGGGATTCCCACCGTGTTTCCGAATATAACAAGGACTTACTGGCACTAACTGTTGCTCCGGTGATGATTCTTGCTGCTGCAATTTGTATTTTTTCGAGTTCTGCGACATTTGTCACAGAACAATTATCCCAGACAGTGTCCGCGTATTCGAGAAGAGGCCTAATAAAGGCAAAATATATTTTTTCCAGGCCACAGCGATCAAGGTTAAATTTATGCCTTCTCAACATGCCAATGCGAGACCAGGATTTGGCGCAAATGTGGTCAATGTGGTTGGTCCATGTACATGTATTATTTAGTACGAGTCCTAAGTGTTTGTGGTCAGAAACTTCAGATACCCGTGTGCCACTTAAATATAATGGTGGGTGAGAGTTGGGATTGCTTTTACGTGATATACACATACTTTCTGTTTTATTGGGATTGAACTCGACCAACCATGTTTTGGCCCAGTGTTCGATTGAAGCCAAATCGTTATTGATTATATCCGCGGCTTGATTCGGGTTTTCAATAACTAGATATAAAGACGTATCATCTGCGAAGAGGCGAATACTACTGAGTAAGTCAGTGTTTATATCGTTTATGTATATCAAAAACAGTAGTGGTCCGAGTATAGACCCCTGAGGTACACCGGCATCGATTGGTCTCCATGACGATGTCTCCGAGGCTATCACAACTCGCTGCGACCTATCCACAAGATACGATTTCAAAAATAAAAGTAGTTCACCTGAGATACCAATACTCTCCAACTTTTGGATAAGACCAGCATGCCATACCTTATCAAACGCCTTACTAACATCACAAAATACCACCCTAACTTCTTTGCCTTCATCAAGCGCACGACAGAATTCGTCATAAATGTCAGTTAGTTGAAGGACGGTTGAATCTCTAGGTGTAAAACCTGGCTGAAATTGACTGAGAATATTATTTTCACTCAAAAACTCCCACAGGCGTTTGAAGACACATTTTTCAAATAATTTACCAACACAGCTGATCAACGATATCGGACGATAATATGTGACTAAGTTTGAGGGTTGTTTTTTTAAAATTGGAGAGACATTTGCCTTTTTCCACAATGAAGGAAAGTAGGAATTATTCAGTAATATGTTGAATAAAATTGAGAGTGGTTCGCAGAGAGAGGATTTACATTCTTTTAGAAGACGGGGGCTTATTTGATCGGGACCTGACGCCTTGGACACCTTTAACGACTTCATTGTGGCATATACTTCACTGCAGTGTAGGATGATACTATCAATGCGTTGGGAAACATGGGATGGTGGATCTGGTAAGCGAGCATTCGAGTCATCAACTGTCGATATAGAGCAGAAGTATTCGTTGAATACATCAGCTTTCTCAACACTTGAAGAATATATTTTGTTTTGATGAATAAGGGTGGGAATTGCTGTAGCGTTACAGTTACCGATTAAGTTTTTTAGGGTCTTCCACCACAGTGAAGCTGGGGTTTCGTTACTTCTCAGTGTGGACTGGATTTTTGCAAGATGTTGGGCTTTAGCATTCCTGATGGCCGATACCTCATTCCGTTTAAGTTTATATTTGGCCCAGGCGTAAGGGAGGTTGATGCGTTTAGCAATGCGATACAGGCGTTTTCTCTGTCTCATTAATAGTCTTATTTCATTATGCATCCATTTCGGTTGATCGACTCTCGCCGTAATAAATTTGTTAGGTATATGTTTGGATGCAATATCGAGTATTTTATCAGTGAAATTAGTGACTATGGTATCGAGACATAGGGTGTCAAAAATGGAATTCCAGTCTGCTTTTGAGAAAGCCTCGTTCAATTCATCATACTTACCCTGAGAGTAAAGCCATATCCTCCTGCGGAAATAAGGGGGGTTTGGTTTCAGAAATTCAATTTCAATTGAAATTGGGTAATGATAGCGGGTCATGTCTGGAATAATTGGTTCGAGGACTTCGCATGTTTTCACGCTGATTGTATCACTGACAGCAAAGAGATCTAACAATGAAGCGGATGTTTCAGTAAAACAAGTTGGTTTACTCACACTCACAAGTTGTCTGAGGTTGAAGTAATTGATTATTTCAGAAAAGCTACTTCTTGGGGATCCCATTTGGTTGTCATTGAAATCACCCGTGATCATTAGGTCACCAACTGACGTATCTCTAGCTTTTTCGATGGAGGCTGATATGGCATCCCATGTATCTGGGGGACTGTTTGGTGGACGGTAAAATACTCCTAATAATAACGACCTACCCCGTTTAGTAAATACTTCAGCCCATAGGCACTCCGTATTCGGCATATCAAGATCCGATCTGTGTCGAAACGAGATGCCGTCTTTTATGTAAATGGCAACCCCACCTCCCCTTGACGAACGATCGAATCGCAAAGGTTCATGGAACCCATGAAGTTGGACATCGGATGAGGTATCATTGTTCTGAAGCTATGTCTCACTGAAAGCCACAATATCAGTGATGATGCAAATTCACATTGTACAATATCTAGTTTAGGTTTAAGGCTCTGAATGTTAAGATGAACTATTTTTAAAGTTTCTTGATTGTGATCTGAATTAATAGAATTTGGACCAGGGTTGGTTTCAATGTCACCTGATAATAATAAACTTATGACCGAACGGAAAAAAACGACGTCAATAGAACCAATGCAGTTAGAACGTTTAGTAATGGCCTAGCCTTCGAGACAATCAAACAATTTGAACGATGTGGCGTTGGTTCAGTGGAATCTACACTGAGAGAGGTAATAAACACATTTGATTGCCCAGACTCATTCTGTTCACGTATGTCCTGCGATCATTATATTCTACTCTTCCCCTTTTCGTCGACATATTTGTACATATAAGGTACATGTGTACTAGTCAATGTGTGTGTTGATTTCTGAAGTAAATCGAGACTCTCAAAAACCATGTCGGACAATTTTATCGGTGAAGGAAGCCGGCGTACCCGGAGGGGAATTTTGAACAACGGTGAGTAACTATTGGACTCTACAGGTAACTATGCCGACACAAGCGAGTTCGGCATTGGTTGAAGGAATGTGTACCGCATATTGACTATCAACGTACAGCACATCGACAGTACACTCAGACTTAGCCAATGCTAACATCGTTTGTGCCGCTAGTACAATGTACGCTCAGACTTAGCCGCTGTTAACATCGTTTGTGCCGGTCTTGTAAAATGTACGCTCAGATTTAGCCAATGCTAACATCGTTTGTGCCTGTCTAGTCAAATATACGCTCAGATTTAGCCAATGCTAACATAGTTTGTGCCGGTCTTGTAAAATGTACGCTCAGATTTAGCCAATGCTAACATCGTTCGTGCCGGTCTTGTAAAATGTACGCTCAGATTTAGCCAATGCTAACATCGTTTGTGCCGGTCTAGTAAAATGTACGCTCAGATTTAGCCAATACTAACATCGTTTGTGCCGGTCTTGTAAAATGTACGCTCAGATTTAGCCAATGCTAACATCGTTGGTGCCGGTCTTGTAAAATGTACGCTCAGATTTAGCCAATGCTAACATCGTTTGTGCCGGTCTAGTAAAATGTACGATCAGACTTAGCCAATGCTAACATCGTTTGTGCCGGTCTTGTAAATTGTACGCTCAGATTTAGCCAATGCTAACATCGTTTGTGCCGGTCTAGTAAAATGTACGATCAGATTTAGCCAATGCTAACATCGTTTGTGCCGGTCTTGTAAAATGTACGCTCAGATTTAGCCAATACTAACATCGTTTGTGCCGGTCTAGTCCGATCAGACATAGCCAATACTAACATCGTTTGTGCCGGTCTAGTACAATGTACACTCAGATTTAGCCAATACTAACATCGTTTGTGCCGGTCTAGTAAAATGAAGAGTTAGACATTAGACAGCTACTCTCTGTTGTTCAATGGTTCCTTTCGGGAATATCGTCTTTCTTTCTCCACCCGCAAAATCGTTCGACATGACATGGCTCAGGTTGTTGAAAGTGTTTTCAAACACCGATGAAAAATGAAACAAGCATAAACGTGTATACATTTACCTTTATATACGAAAGGGTTGTAGTGATCTTTAGTAAGTTACAGTACGTGGAGAGTGTATTATCACTAAATCACCTGCAGAGTGGAGATTCCAACCGAGGAATAATTGCAAATTTGTTGCAAGACATAACCAGCACCAGCAAAGTTTCAGCCAATGGACCTCCGGGTTAAATCCGGAGGTCCATTGGCTGAAACATTGCTTGTGTTTTTGTCGATATTTACAAAATTTGAAAGTTATAGCTTAGGTGATAACTCCACTCCGTGGGTGATTTTGTTACTATACACTCTCCACGTACTGTATGAGTAATGTATATCACTTGTTTAAACATAGTCATACTTTGTTTGAGACAACTGTATGGAGAGAAGCTTAGTTGTACGAACGCACTAAAGTATTCAGTTCCATTAGACAAATCTTACATTGTCTGCAACCAATTAATACAGTAAATTGATGTTACAGGTAAAGCTGGTGTTGGAGTCACAATGTGACGTGAACTGTCGAAACGACAAGAAAGAAACACCGTTAATGGTGTGCATGGTATATCTAGAAGATACGGCAAAGCGAAAAGAAATCATTCGCCTTTTGAAGAAGAAAGGAGCTGATAGTAACTTACAGAACAGTCGTGGACAAACCGCTCTTATTTACAGCTGTGCCTTAAACCAGCCTGATTCTGCAGCTATACTCTTAGAAGATGTGAGTATGTAAATAGAATAATTTCTCACTGACCATTTGTTCTAAAATTGTACCAGAGTGGCGAAATTATATAATAAAACGTGCTCTGGAAACATAATAACATGATTCCACAAAGACGGAGAATCACACCACCGCTTCAGTGGAAATATAGAAAAAACATTAAGGTGCTTTTGGTTCCCCACAGTTTTTTATATTTTTGGTATCCCACAGTTATTTACACTATTGGTATCCCACCAATATTTACACTTTTGGTATCCCACACTTATTTACACTATTGGTATCCGACAGTTATTTACACTATTGGTACCCCACAGTTATTTACCCTTTTGTTATCCCTCAGTTATTTACACTGTTGGTACCCCACCAATATTTACACTTTTGGTATCCCACACTTATTTACACTATTGGTACCCCACAGTTATTTATACTTTTGGTATCCCTCAGTTATTTACGCAATTGGTACCCCACAATTATTTACACATTTGGCCTCCCATTGTTATTTACACTTTTGGTACCCAACTGTTATTTACACTTTTGGTATCCCACAGTTTTTTACACTATTGGTACACCACAGTTATTTACACTTTTGGTTTCCCACAATTATTTACATATTTGATATTCGACAGTTTTTTACACTTTTGTTATCCAACATTTATTTACACTATTGTTACCCTGCAGTTATTTACACATTTGGTGTACCACAGTTATTTACACTATTGTTACCCTGCAGTTATTTACACATTTGGTGTACCACAGTTATTTACACTATTGTTACCCTGCAGTTATTTACACATTTGGTGTACCACAGTTATTTACACTATTGTTACCCTGCAGTTATTTACACATTTGGTGTACCACAGTTATTTACACTATTGTTACCCTGCAGTTATTTACACAGTTGGTGTACCACAGTTATTTACACTATTGTTACCCTGCAGTTATTTACACATTTGGTGTACCACAGTTATTTACACTATTGTTACCCTGCAGTTATTTACACATTTGGTGTACCACAGTTATTTACACTATTGTTACCCTGCAGTTATTTACACATTTGGTGTACCACAGTTATTTACACTATTGTTACCCTGCAGTTATTTACACATTTGGTGTACCACAGTTATTTACTCTATTGGTACCCCATAGTTATTTACACTTTCTGTACCCCTCATTTATTTACTATTTTGGCACACTACAGTTATTTACACTTTTGGTACAACACAGTTATTTACATTTTGGTACCCCACAGTTATTTTCACATTTGGCACAAACAGTTATTTACACCTTTAGTACCCCACAGTTAGTTACACTTTCGGCACACTGCAGTTATTTACACTTTCCGTACCCCACATTTATTTACATGTTTGGCACACCACAGTTATTTACACTTTTGATATCCCGCAGTTATTCGCACTTTTGGTATCCCACAGTTATTCACACCTTTGGCATACCACAGTTATTTACATTTTGGTACCCAACAGTTATTTACACATTTGGCACACCACAGTTATTTACACCTTTGGTACCCCACAGTTAGTTACACTTTTGGTACACCACAGTTATTTACACTTTTGGCACACCCAAAGTATTTACCCTTTTAGCACACAAAAGTTAAATACCCCATATGATAAAAGCACAGTGAATACTCTTAAACGATGGACCTTGTGCGAAGAGTCTGCATGTATCTTATACATTTTTTCAAAAATTGTAAAAACATTTCGGGTGAAAAATATCATTGTGTATTAGGAGGTGACACCCAACCCGAACACACACACACACAGTTTTGTTTAACTGCTTTTTTGTAAAATGTTCTTTTTTCTTGTGTTCTCAGTAAAAACAATGGAACATATGTCACCACAAAGCGGGAAGACACGCACGCACTGATTGTGAATGGTCACAGGCGTTCCACCTGGCAATGACACCTAAGATGGCTTCAATGTGATGATCACCGACACACCAACCAGATTCGCCACCTAAGGTAGCATCGAATGTGGTGATCAGACATACCACACGGATATGGCTCCTAAGGTGGCATTGAATGTGGGTGGTCCCCGACGACCAGGCGGAGGTGGCATCTAAGGTGGCATTGAATGTGATGATCACCGCCATACAACCCAGAGCCGCCACCTCAGGTGGCTGTGAATGCGGATGATCATAGACATATCACCTAGAGCTGGCACCTAAAGTGGCATTGAATGTGATCATCATCGACATACAACCCGCAGACGTCATCCTCGGTGGCATTGCTTGTGAATGATTTGTTACTTCCCCATGAGATGTTGTCACACTGGGCAGTCAGGCCACAATTAACCCTTTACCCAACGAATCGCCCGCATCCGCCCGCGTAATATGCAAATTCAGCACCTGAAAAAATATTATTTTTCGACAAATTTCAGCAAAACCATATCATATGACCCCTCTTTGGAACGAGCTCGTCGAGCTCGTTCCAAAGAGGGGTCACATGATATGGTTTTGTTGAATTTGTTTGAAAAAATTTAAAAAATGATATTTAAAATAATAAATTTTGATATAGTCTGCGTTGGGTGAAGGGTTAAAAGATCAGTTACGTGATTTAAAGATGAATCTAATGATTATCAGATCCATCATGCTGTGGGACATATAATGAGATGGACAATGAACTCTTTGGAACATCGAGTTAACACGGTTCGAAACACAGTTAATATTACCCAATCTCAAACCAACGGGTAGGCAACCGACCGTCCTTCATCGACCAGTTCCGCCATCGCACTTGTGGCACACAATGATCCTTTGCTTTGTGAGATTCTGTTGATAATGTTATTGTTTAGGCCACGTTAAAAAGATCTATGTACGTTGCTACTGGTTAAAATGCTCATCGGGAAACGTCAGTCGTCTCAAATTTAATATTGCAGTATCATCTTTTAATATTTTAATATTTATCTTATCGCTTTCATTGGGAAGGGACGATTAATTCAAAATTATCAGCCTGAAAATAATTATCATCATTCGATATCAACATATAATATAACGAATAAACAACTGTCGTGAGTCTGTAGAAGAGAATCAATGCAACCATTACGTATAAAATAATGTCTCCATAGACCAAAAAGTACACGTTGTCCCAAGCGATAACAATGCATATCAACTTGCTGTTAATATTGATATAAGTTATCGATTGTGACATTCTTTGTTGACACGTTGTTCTGGTGACATTTTCAACATACTTCCTGCCATCGCATGTTTGCAACAAACACAAGAGAGTTGTTCGGTCGGAAAATGTTCTAGATTTGGGAAATACTTTATGAGCAACGCGTGGGTTTAGCTGCAATACGGAGAAGGGGACTTACAGAGCACACATCAGTGGAATAGGGTTCTAGCTGAACACAGAAGCGTAGTTATGTTAACCCTTTACCTAACACGAAAGGCAGACCAAACTTGCAAACAAAATTTTAGAATAACTATTTTCCAATGAGGGGCCATAAGCTATATTTTGGGGACAAAAAATGAAAAAGTAATAAAAATTCACTGGGTATTTTTGTGAATAGCAGTTGGCCGGTGTTGATCGTTACGTTGGGTAAAGGGTTAAATGAAGTGTGACTGTATGTGGGAATGGGAGTCAAAAGTATTTCCCCACTTCATTATACCTCGAGCTAGTGTAAGCGTATAGCTATATGTATAGGTCCAGGGTCTCCCCAGGAAATGTTTTTAAACTTTCATGCCAAATGGAGCACTTGAACAGTAACTTTCAAAAAGATAATTAAGTCGAGAAACATAACACTGATGGCAGATTTGAGGTCCTTCTTAGTTCACTGTCCTACTGAATCGTCTGAACAATTTTAATTTAACTAACTAGATTCCGGATCTTGGCAATAGCTTGGCTTTATCTTTCGCCAACTGAATACACAGAACATGCAACAGTAATCAATCAGATTTCCATTTATGGCCTTTTCATCAAACGGATAGCTTTTGACACCTCAGTGGAACAAGCTCGACAAGGTGTCATAATAAGCCACGATTCAGAATCGAAAAATTTTGTTATTCAGGAAATGGTAAAGCTACTGTTTTTTTAAGTTGTTTAGGAGAAGGGTTGAATGTTAACGCTCTATACACTCAACCCGCAGAAACAGAATTTCATGCTGCAATTTTTCCGACAATGCAACTAGGAACTGAACCATTTAATCTTGTGTTATAGAGCCCATTAAAGTCTGCAAACAATATTGAGTTGGTTACACTCCTAATTGCATTATGGAGCCGAGAGGTCCTCGGTTCGAATTCCACCTGCGGCAACCGCGTTGTGTCCTTGGGCAAGACACTTCACCCCCATTGTCCACGTGGGGGCACGATGACGCTGTGCACTAAGGCGTTCTGCAGTCGATGGTGCACCTGTCTTCAACCAATGTTAACCCTGCTTGTGTGGAGTTAGTATGTTGGGGAGCTGACAGTTGCTCGGTGGTTATCTCCGGTGTGAATTTTTGCTTGGAATTTCAGTATTTTCATGTCAGTGTGCGGGGGGGGGGGGGGGGGGGGGTTGTTGGGGTTTGGACTTTTTTATAATAAATGTCCGTGTTTCTGGTTATATAAACCCCCCCCCCCCCCCCCCCCATTAACAGGATTGGGACCAGCCTGTGCTGCTAGTTAGGCCCTGTAAACAACAGTGGGGTCAGCCTGTGTTACTGGTTATATATAGGCCCTATATACGACATTGGGACCAGCCGGCATTGCTGGTTATATATAGGCCCTATATACAACATTGGGCCAATTCAGCAACATTTCTTATAATAGAGTAGTGACGGGGTTTTGTTGGGGTGGGAAAGCTAGAATATGGGAATGTGGCATCGGAAAAAAGGTCTGGTCCCCCTGACTAAGCATTTTAGCAGCTCGGACGTTTTGTCATGGGATGGCCGAGGAAGATAAACTACTGACCGGCTATCGAAAGCTTCGTACCTGACACCAGCAGCTCACATGATGGCGACTTCGAAGTCTTTTTCAGATTCCATGGAACACAATTAACGCTTTGACTAACGAATCGGCGGCATCCGCCCACGTTATTTACAAATTAAGTAGTTAAAAAAATATATATTTTAAAAAAAAACTCAACGAAACCATATCATGTGACCCCCTCATTGGAACGAGCTCGTTCCAATAAGGGGTCACATGATATGGTTTGGTCGAATTTTTTTTAAAATTTGAAAAAACAAATATTAAAATAATAAATTTTGATATCGTCTGTGTTGGGTAAAGGGTTAAATGTTTCGCTAAAGACACTCTAGTTTAGTCTCATCTTGCTTCCAGGAAGTTTTACCCGAGTGGACGTTCAGTGAATGGGTGTTTTCGAAGTGACCTGATCATCAGGTACCGCATTGTGTCGCTGTGTGTGGATGGGTAGGGTAGTTCTCTCCGCGTACTCCTGCTTCCTCCACCCGTAAAACTGTCCGACACGAGGTGACCCTGGCTGTCGAAAGTGTCGTTAAACCCAATAAATAACCTACACGAGGTTATATTTGAACCTTCGTGTAAAGTATTGCATTGAAACTATTGTGTAAACCGAAACTGGAAATACTTCCGTCCAAATAATATTGCATGATTGTATGTTGCACACTGAGCATTGAATTTCTCATACTGGGCATCATGAGTTGTCCTCGGCAATATCCAGAGTACATGGACATTTTATTACCTGTATGTTAGTTATAAACTTTGAGACGAAAGTCGAAGGGTTTAAACAGAGACATTGAGGTATTAAATCTTCATCTATCCTGAATGATGTCCGTGATAACCATTTTGTCCCGCGTCCTTTTGTAGAAATAATACAGAGAAAAATGCATGTTTTCATAAATACGATAAACTATCCCAAATGTAACCTTAAACGATAGAGTTAAAATCCTACATTGAGCCCCAAATTTGGAAGCAAAATTGTCGTGATTTGCACCAAAAGCGACAAACAGACCGATGAACTACAGTCGATTTTTTCATCCTTAAGTAAAAGAAATCGGAGGATAAACTTTTTTCTCAAGAGTTCAAATTGAACTTCCATGAAACCAATTTAATTCAACACACATTGAAACGATTCTATGAAAAAATCGAATAAAACCTAAAAGCTATTTATTTATTGGTGTTTACGGTCACTTACTTATGCACAGTGGCTAATCGTGACCGTGACAGTTTTACTGGCAGAAGAAATCGGAGTACCCGGGGAGAAACCCAAAAGCTATCATGGAATAAAAATAGATTGATCTGTTTATGAAATTAAGGCAACACAGCTCAAGAAGTTGTTAACTTATGTGAATCTGAATCAGCATAAATTGAGCGTGCCAGTGTCTATCATATAGTTCATATTCCCACGGAATAAACTGAATTCAGCATTCCATCGTCTATAGTATAATTCGTATTCCCATGGAATAAACTTTTCAGCATGTTCGGCGTGTTGCATTGTATTGGGTGCATCATATCATATCTACAGAAGTGGCCTCGCGGGAACCCCGGAAACTGACACGGCGTGTGTTTACTACGGTAAACAAGTTCTGCTTCACTAGTAAAATAGGACCCGGTGCCAACCCCAAGGGAGGAAGTCCGAAAAAATGGGCTGCATAAGTATGAATGATTGACTAAACTTGACTTCATACCTATGTTGCGGTCTCGAAGCAGCCAAAGATTCTGAAAGCTACCTTAACTCTTTTGGCGCGACAGGCGACTGAAGTTGGCAGACCGCGGAAAGGTACTGCAGTAGTCATTTTAGCCAACTGTGTGTGTCCATTTCCAAGTGCTTTTAACCCTTTACCCAACGCAGACGATATCAAAATTTATTATTTTAAATATTATTTTTTCACAGTTTTCACAAACATTCAACAAAACCATATCATGTGACCCCTCGTTGTACGTATTCCTATGTTTCATGCACCATGTTTGTCCTATCCATGAACAACGATATCGTCCCTTGAAAGTATAAAGGTGCCATGTAAATATATACAGGAAATCATTTGAAAAACTGTCAATGAGATCATTAGAACATATTTTAAAATAATAACGCTTTAGTCTAACAACCTATACTTTTTGTAAAATATCTGATGAATATTAGGCGCTAAGAATTCTGTTTCTCAGATTATTCCGTGCCAAAAGAGTTGAATGCAATAAATAAATAAATTAATTACTAAATAAAATGCCTATTGGAGGAATATTGTAGTTGAAACTTCAAAATCTGTGCTGGAGGTCGAAACCGATAGTGACATTGTGACAACGTGTGTATCACTCGAATGATTGTGAAGTTTCAGCTCGATTTAGAACATATTGGATTGAGCTACGCTTGTGGTATTGGGCGGGTAGTTGCACTTGACGACCATGACTATTTCATAACGTTAACCACCAGAAAGCCCAGAATAGTTATCACAAATGGCAAGTTTGTATGTCCTGTTAATGTGATGTTCACAGTGTCTGTGGACTGCGGCAGTGTTGGTGCAAATTATCGAATAGCATTTTCGCAAAATTGCAGGACCATATTTGCGAGAGCTTACAAGTTTCATTCGGACATTATGTGTTATCCATGGGACACTGTATGTTACATACTGTGCAATGTGTGTTACATTCAGAACATTGCATGTTACATACTGCGAATTGTATGCTACTACTGAGCATTGCATGATACATAATCGACACTGTATGTTATATACTGAACATTGTATGTTATACACTGGATATTGCGTGATATGAATGGTGAAGGCAGACACCAAAAAGAAGCCATGAAAGCTATTCGGAATGAGAATGGGTGATTCTCTCAAAGTTACATTTTGCTCATTCATAAATTTGATCACTGTAATAGATATGCTCCGCACCAGACCTGAAAATAAGCAATCTGACATTTGAAGAATGAGGTACCCAGAGGGTGAATTTGATGATGCCATCCCATGCAGTGGGCCAATTTATCCTCTGGGTACCTCTTTCTGTTTAGCTTTGAGACCCTAATACAGATTGAGGTTCACAGGGGGTAAATTCAATGATGTCACCCTGCTATGCAGGGTAGCATGACTAAATTTATCCTCTGGGAACCTCATTTTCCAGATGACACGCTCCTTATTTTCTGGCTTGCTCCGCACAGGACAAGTTTTCGTTTTATTTTGACTTTGGAATTAACTCAAGGATTGTATTCCAATGAGTGATGTTTGTCATGTGTTTGAACTAATTATGATAAGACAAACATGTGCAGAGAGATGGACACCACTTTGTGGGTTCTTAATGTTTCCATGCTTATTATGGAAATCGCAGAATACCGTTGAGTTGTATTTGTTATTCACATCGGATGCAGCGCAATTTTATAGTAGTATTCTGCCTGCAATTGTAGCTCGTGTGGATATTTCATTCCAGATTCATTTGGTTTTATATTATATTCAAACCGAATATCATGTACTATATTCCCTTTGGGTGGAAATGGAAGGGTTAAAAAGAATTTTGTTGCCTCCTTATTATAGATTAAATAAAATTGAGAAGGCCAGCTTGGGTTCTTGTAATTCGATTAACTCGCACGACTATTTTGTATTTACTTTTGGCAAGTTCGATATTGTTTCACACAGGGACAAGAGCACTTATTGGAGCCTTATAACGCCCTGACTAGGGTCGTAGTTATATATTGTTTATAGCGTCAGCCCATAATTTGGGTTAGTCGTTGTTGCCATTAAAATGTATTGGACTGGAGAATGTTAGGTAATTCAGACTAACTGGTGATACGATAAATGAGTTCGAATTAGTCGGCGACCTTGAAACAATCAGTGGTCACTCAACTGTGATATCGGCATTACACGCGCCCGTGACTTACACCGAATAAGACAAGCGGAATTGGAGTAACCACTGCATGGGCGCGGATGTTTTTATCTAAGTGGATGCAGCCCATATTATACGACGTGTAATATATCTCGTTTTTGACATCGTATCAGTACCCGGCATGCGCAATAGCCAATGGCTGTGGTGGAATGCTAAGAGTGAATGACTTAGCCACCGGTTCCTCTATCCACCCCTAGCCCTCGCTCTAAGGCTCATCTAAGAATGCATGCTACATTGTTTTTGAATAACACGGCGCCGGGGCTCCTAATGTTTACAATAAATGGATCCAGCCCTATTATTAGGGAGGTACAATGTTTAGAATATAAAATCGTATCAGTTTCCAGCATGAAATATGGCCGTTCTAAAAAGGCTTATCGGTGTGTGCATGTTGCTTTGTTGGAGGTGTGCGCATTTTAACCATTCGGCTCATACCATTGTCCAAGTAAATAACTATCGACAATCAAGAGATATTGTCCTTGGACTGAAAGCCACTGAGCAATGCATTTTGTCCTTTCTCAGCATGTGGTGCATCAAGCATGGGATAAAAGAGCCGATTTCAATGCGGTACATTGAAATTTAAATTTGCTTCAGTTTATATACTTGCCCGTAATTTAATCTGCAATGTTTTACTAGTTTCAACCTACAGTTAAAACTAGAAGTCCTGTCAGGAAATGCGCACAAATAGTACCTCGATCTTAATCTACGCGTTATGGCCATGGTAAGGCTATCAAATTCTGTATATATGGCCTATGCACAAGCAATGTTTCAGCCAATGGACCTCCGGGTAACCCGGAGGTCCATTGGCAGAAACATTGCCTGTGTTTGCTATGAGTAACCAGGAGAACCTGCCGTGCTTTGGATGCCATTCGATACGGAAATTGCGCGCAATTAAGCCTAGATAAGCGCACAATTCGTGGCAGGACTTCTAGTTTTAACTGTATACGATTTTATCAAATAAACA
The DNA here is from genome assembly GCA_031216915.1 of Pictodentalium vernedei. Taxonomy (NCBI): domain Eukaryota; kingdom Metazoa; phylum Mollusca; class Scaphopoda; order Dentaliida; family Dentaliidae; genus Pictodentalium; species Pictodentalium vernedei. The sequence continues at coordinate 13,822,491 of CM062293.1, read as the reverse complement.
AATACCTCAAGATTTCAATTATTTTGAGTAAGTCTGAATCTATCGATATTGCATCGATGGTATAATATGGTGTGCTTTGGTATGAGTCAGTTCATTGAGGGGACCGATGAGCATCAATTCGTTTGATATATTGACTCTACCAGCAGAGTTTGAATACAGCTGTAGGTTGGACTATGAACGATATATCGCAAACCAAATTGTTTGTTTTGAATTTGTTGTATTGATATTTTGTTGGTGTATAAGTATTGTTTTTTGCACCAATTATGGAATTGTTTTGGTCTCGTGTGGTGGTTGGTTCAGCACTCACTAATGTTATTCACAACCTATATTTTGGGTGTGTGGATACCTGGTGTTTTTGTTAGGCTGGCCTATTGGCTGCACTGCATTGTTGGTAAACATTGTACAGTACACACTAAACATTGTACAGTACATAGTAAACATTGTACAGTACATACTAAACATTGTACAGTACATAGTAAACATTGTACAGTACATAGTAAACAATGTACAGTACATAGTAAACATTGTACAGTACATACTAAACATACAGTACATAGTAAACATTGTACAGTACATAGTAAACATTGTACAGTACATAGTAAACATTGTACAGTACATAGTAAACATTGTACAGTACATACTAAACATTGTACAGCACATACTAAACATTGTACAATACATAGTAAACATTGTACAGTACATGCTAAACATTGTACAGTACACACTGGACATTGTATGTTACATACTAAACATTGTACAGTACATAGTAAACATTGTACAGTACATACTAAACATTGTACAGTACACACTAAACATTGTACAGTACATACTAAACATTGTACAGTACATAGTAAACATTGTACAGTACATAGTAAACAATGTACAGTACATAGTAAACATTGTACAGTACATACTAAACATACAGTACATAGTAAACATTGTACAGTACATAGTAAACATTGTACAGTACATAGTAAACATTGTACAGTACATAGTAAACATTGTACAGTACATACTAAACATTGTACAGTACATACTAAACATTGTACAGTACATACTAAACATTGTACAATACATAGTAAACATTGTACAGTACATGCTAAACATTGTACAGTACACACTGGACATTGTATGTTACATACTAAACATTGTACAGTACATAGTAAACATTGTACAGTACATACTAAACATTGTACAGTACATACTAAACATTGTACAGTACATACTAAACATTGTACAGCACATACTAAACATTGTACAGTACATACTAACATTGTACAGTACATACTAAACATTGTACAGTACATACTAAACATTGTACAGTACATGCTAAACATTGTACAGTACATGCTAAACATTGTACAGTACATACTAAACATTGTACAGTACATGCTAAACATTGTACAGTACACACTGGACATTGTATGTTACATACTGGACATTGTATGTTAGATAACTGATAGTATATATTTTATATTGAACATTGCACTGGACATTGTACATTACATAATGGGCATTGAATGTAACATACTGAAGTATATTTGTTATATACCAGACATTGTATGTTACATACAGGATATTGTATGTTGCATTCTGAACATAATATGTTACCTACTGAATATTGCATGTTACGCATTGAACATTGCATGTTACATACAGTTCGTTGTATATTGCAAAATGAATAATGCATGGTACATACCGGACATTGTATGTTTCATACTAACATTGTAAGTTAATACAGTTAATTGTGTGCCACGTACTGGCTCTATATATTACCCTTATTGAACGCGGTATGTTACATATTTACACTGCATGTTACAAACTGGGCACAACATGTTACATACTGGACACTGTTTGTTACTTACTGGATACTTTATGTAATATACTGTTCGTTGCATTGCACATTCTGGCTCTGTATGTAGCATACTGGGCACTGTCGGTTATATACTGACCATTGTGTGTCACACACTGACAATGTATATTCCATACCGGACACTGTATATTGTATAATGTTCATTGTATGTCACATACTGACACTGTATGTTACATACCGGACACTATATGTATACTGTTCATTGTATGTCACATGATGGCACACTTTATTACCTACCGGCACTGTATTTTACACAGTGGAACTGTATGTTATATACCGGACACTGTATAATATATACTGTTCATTGTATGTCACATACTGACACTGTATGTTACATACTAGACACTGTATGATATATACTGTTTATTGTACACCACATACTGTAAATATGGTACATACTGGTACATACTGGGCGCTGTATGTTATATACTGGTCTGTTCATTCTATGTCACATACTAACACTGTGTGTAATATACTGCTCATTGTATGTCACATACAGGACACTGTATGTTAAATACTGTTCATTGTATATCACATACTGAAACTGCATGTTATATACTGTTCATTGTATGTCACATCCTGACACTGCATGCTATGTACCACGCACTGTGTGATATATATTTGCCACATACTGACACTGTATTTTACATAGTGTTCATTGTATGTCACATACTGATAATGTATGTTCCACATCGGCCACTGTATAATATATACTGTCCATTGTATGCCACTTACTACCCCTGCATGTTACATACCAGACACTGTATGATAATACTGTCCATTGTATATCACATGTTGCACAGCATTTTAGAAACCGTTCAATGTATTCACACGACACTGTGCGTAACATATCGGCTTCTATTTATTTATTTATTTATTTATTTATTTATTTATTTATTTATTTATTTATTTATTGGTGTTTAATGCCACATACTTATGCACAATGGCTAATCATGACCTTGACATTTTTACGGGTGGAGGAAGCCGGAGTATCCGGAGAGAACCACCGAGCATCGACGAGCAATTGTCAGCTTCTCAACATTCTAACTCTGTTCAAGCTCCGCTCAAGCAGGGTTACAACGATTGAAGACATGTGCACCATCGACGTGAAATACGTCTTAGTACACGGCGTCATCGTGCCCCCATGTAGGCAACCGGGATAAAGTGCCTTGCTCACGGACACAACGCGGGTCGTCCCGGACGGGGATCGAACTCAGGACCTCTAACATAGAAGTCCAATAGTCTAGCACTGAGCCACCGCGCTCCCATAAGGTTCTATATGACATATACTGTTCATTGTATGTCAAATACGGACACAATATATTACATACCGGACACTATGTTACATATTTTTCATTGTATGTCACATACTGGCACTGCATGTCACATACTGGACACTGTACGTTATTTACTGCCCATTGTATCTCACATATTAACATAGTGTGTTACATAATGGACACCTTGTGTTATATACTATTCATTGTAAGTCACATACTGGCACTATATGTTACATACTGGACACTGTATCTTAAATAATTTTCATTGTATGTCACATAATAGCACTCTTTATTACATACTCGGCACTGTATGTTATATTCTGTTCAGTCTATGTAATATACTGACACTGTATGTTATGTTACATACCAGACACTGTATGTTATATATTGTTCATTGTATGTCACATACTGACACTGTTTCTTACATACGGCGCGCTGTATGTTTTATACTGTTTGCTGTATCTCACATGTTGGCACTGTATGTTATATACTGGACATTGTTTGTTATACTCTGTTCATTATGTATTACATACTGACACTGTATTTTACATAGCTGACACCGTATGTTTATATACAGTCCATTGTATGTCACATACTGACTCTGTATGTTACATATGGCACGTGGCATGTTTTATACTGTTCACTGAATTTCAATTACTGGCACTGTATGCTGTATACTAAACACTGTATGTTATATACTGTTTATTGTATGTCATATTCTGACACTGTATGTTATATACTAGGCACTGTATGTTATATACTGTTCATTGTAGGTCACATACTGACACTGTATGTTACATACTGGACACTGTATGTTATATATTTTCCATGGCATGTCACATCCTGGCTCTGTATGCTATGTTACATACCAGACACTGCATGTTATATACGGCTCATTGTAAGTTACATACTGCCACTGTATGTTACATACTGTACATTGCATGATTTATGTTTTTCGTTGTATGTCAAGTCCTGGCACTGTAGATTATGTTACATACCAGGCACTGTATGTTATATACGGTTCAATGTATGCCACATACTGACACTGTATGTTAGATACTACTCGATGTATGCACATACCGACACTGTATGCTACATATCAGGTTCTATATGATATATACTGTTCATTGTTTTCACATACGGACACCGTATGTTACATACCGGACTCTATGTTATATATTGTTCATTGTATATCACATACTAACACTGTATGTTACATACTGGACACTGCATGTCATATACTGTTCATTGTGTGTTACACACTGACACTGTATGTTACACAGAAGACACTGTATGTTATATACTCTTCATTGTATGTTACATACTGACAGTGCATGTTATATACTGTCCATTGTAAGTCACATACTGACACTCTATGTTACATACTGCACACTGTGTGTTATATACTGTTAACTGTATGCCATACACTGGCACTGTATGTTACATCCCAGACACTGTATGTTATATACTGGTTACTGCATGTTATGTACTGTTCGCTGTATGTCACATACTGACACTGTATGCTACATACTGGACACTGTATGTTATATACTGACACTGGATGTTACATAGTGGCCACAACATGTTATATACTCTTCATTGTACGTGACATACTGGCAAAGTATGCCATATATAGTTCATTGTTAGCCACACACTAACACTTTACGTTCCATAACGTACATCGTATGTTACATACCAGACACTGCATGTTATATTACGCACACTGTATGTTAGATACTGTTCATTGTATGTCACATTCTGACATTGCATCTTGCACACTGGACACTGCATGTTATATACTATTCATTGAAAGTTGCATACTGGCATTGTACTTTATATACTGGACACTGTGTGTTATATACTGTTCATTGCATGCCACATACTGACAATGCATGTTACATACCGGATAATGCATGTTATGTACATTCATTGTACGTGACATACTGACACTGTGTGTCACGTAATGGGCACTGTATGTTGCGCCCCATATAATGCATGATACATACTGTTCGTTGTATGTCACTACTGACACTGTAGGTTATATACCGGACAATGTATGTTAAATTCTGTACATTGCATGTCATGTACTGACACTCTATGTTACATACCGGACACTGTATGTTATATGCTGTTCTTTGCATGCCACATACTAACACTGTATATTACATACTGGACACTGTATGTTACCGGACACTGTATGCAATATATACTGTTCATTGCATGTCACATACTGACAATGTACGTTACATACCGGGCACTGTACATTATATGCTATTCATTGTATGTCACATACTGTCTCTATATGTTACATTCTGGACACTGTATGTTATATACTGTTCATTGTATGTCACATACTGACACTGTTTGTTACATGCCAGACACTCAGTGTCATACAGTATTCATTGTATGTCACATGCTGACACTGTATGTTACATACTGGACACTATGGTATATGCTGTTCATCCATACTGACAATAGATGTTGCATTCCGGACACTATATGTTATATGCTGTTCATTGCATGTCACATACTGGAAACTGTGTGTCGTATGCTGTTCATTGTATGTCACATAATGACACTGCATGTTATATGCTGTTCATGGTATGTCACATACTGGCTCTGTATGTCACATACTGGACACTGTGTGATATATGCTGATCATCGTGTGTCACATGCTGACACTGTATGTTATATAATGTTCATTGTATGTCACATACTGGATCTGTATGTCACATACTGACACTGTATGTTACATAGTGGTCATTGTATGTCGCATGCTGACACTGTATGTTACATACTGGGCGCCTCATGCTATATACTGTACATTGTATACTGGACACTGTCTGTTACTTACTGAACATTGTATATTAGATATGGATCTTTGTATGTAACACACTGAACATTGCACGTTGAACATTGTGTGTTACATACTTTTCATTGTACCTTTCGTCTTGGAGATTTTTTTTACATTCCAAGCATTGAATGTTACCTACTGAACATACATTTCATTGTACTTTTCATCATGGAGATTGTTTTACATTCTGAGCATTTTATGTCACATACTGAACATTGTGTGTTACATACCTTTCATTGTACTTTTCATCTTGGAGATTATTTTAAATTCTACGCATTGTATGTTACACACTGAACATTGTGCGTTACATACTTTTCATGGTACTTTTCATCTTGGAGATTTGTTTTACACTCCGAGCATAGTATGTTACATACTGAACATTGTGTGTTACATACTGACTTTTATTTATTACAATCCGAACGTTGCATGTTACACACTAAACACTGCATGTTACACACTAAATACTGGATGTTACGCTCTAAATTGCATTTTACATCTTGGGGAGGTTTTGCATTCCGAATATTCTATGTTACATACTGAACATAATTCATGTTTCATACTTAACATAATGCAGCTTGTGTCAAGTCTTTTTCGTCGGCGTTTTGTAATATATGTATTTATTACATTTTGCTATGGTTCTGTAATAAAACTATGAAAATCTACAAAAACTGTAGACGCTTTTAGCATATACAAATACGATGATAATTTAAATGATAAATGCATTTAAATAAATTCTGAAGGGATTCTGTTTGCTGCTGTTAAAAAAAAACGAAACGTTTTTCACAACATTATACTCTTGTTGGGCCCATTTCATCATCTTTGTAATACATATTACACTGTGCAACATTTTCCCCATTGATGTTTATACGGTATGCTGCAACACTAATTATATTGATGTTTACACGGTATGCAACACTAATTATATTGATGTTTACACGGTATGCTGCAACACTAATTATATTGATGTTTACACGGTATGCAACACTAATTATATTGATGTTTACACGGTATGTAACACTAATTATATTGATGGTTACACGGTATACAACACTAATTATATTGATGTTTACACGGTATGCAACACTAATTATATTGATGTTTACACGGTATACAACACTAATTATATTGATGTTTACACGGTATGTAACACTAATTATATTGATGTTTACACGGTATGTAACACTAATTATATTGATGTTTACACGGTATGTAACACTAATTATATTGATGTTTACACGGTATGTAACACTAATTATATTGATGTTTACACGGTATGCAACACTAATTATATTGATGTTTACACGGTATACAACACTAATTATATTGATGTTTACACGGTATGCAACACTAATTATATTGATGGTTACACGGTATACAACACTAATTATATTGATGTTTACACGGTATGCAACACTAATTATATTGATGTTTACACGGTATGCAACACTAATTATATTGATGTTTACACGGTATACAACACTAATTATATTGATGTTTACACGGTATGCAACACTAATTATATTGATGTTTACACGGTATGCAACACTAATTATATTTTCATTTTTTTTATTATGAAATGTGTAAAAACAAGGCAAGCTTTTTGATACATATGGCTGGATTGTATTACAAGGCCAGCTTCATAACACACATGGTTGGCTTCTGTTACAACAAGGCAAGCTTTATAGCACACAAGGCTGGATTGTGTTACATGGCCAGCTTTATAAGACACACGTCTGTATTTTATGAAAGATACAAGAAATTGTGAAGGGTTCAAGTTGGGATATAATAATAATAATATAATAACACTTTGGCCAGCCGCTGATTTGTCGCGGTTCTCGGACGAGAAGGCCTTGGTTACATTAGGTGCAAATCAGGAGCCAAAACTATAAAACTTCTATAATGGTATTTTTTAGAGTTGTTTTTTTTTATCTAATGATGACTTTAAATGTGTTAAAATGAATCATTAGCATTTTCAGTTGGCTCCTGATTGTTAATCACTAATATATTGGAACAAGTTTCATGAGCGTGAATCAGTTGTTGCTGTTACTGATTATAATGTTTTAATGATTGCTATGTCTTGCAGTACATTTCATCTCGTGAAAAACATTATGTTTTTAGCTGATAGCGTCCCCCAAAACATCCCCTCGTTCACGTGAAGCATGCTACCCACGAGCGTCACAAAAACGCTATCATCCACATGCATAATCTGGGTATAAAACAAGAAAATTTGTCACTTCTTTTGTTGACATGTCAAGGAGGAGACTGTCAGAGGCACTAAGATAGCAAATCGTTGGCCTGCATGCAACAGGCATGTCATTCAAAGCTATCGGCTGTAGTCATTCTGTCATCTGCAGACTTGTCCGAAAACATCAACAAACCAATGATGTTTAGGACCGACCAAGGCCTGGACAACCCCAAAAGACCTCTCCTAGGGAGGATCGGAATCTGGCATGACGTGAACCCATTGCCTCAAATGGGCTTTTGAAACGCCTTTGGCTTCCCAGCAGGCGTTCGTGCATCAGAAATGTCCGAAACAGTCTCAAAGCATGGGGATGAGGTCCAGAAAGGTCATGAAGCGTCCAGCTCTGTTCGATCAGCACCGAAGACGACGTTTGGGGTGGCGTATGAGACGACAACATTGGAATCTCAGGACGTGGAGTAAGGTCCATTGGTCAGACGAGGTTCCTGCTTCACGTCACAGATGGTCGCATGAGATTGTGGAGGCATAGAAATACTTCTTACGTGGCCAGAAACATCAGATCTACTGTTCCTTATGGTGGAGAGTCAGTAATGATCTGGGGATGCCTCTCTCATGATTGTAAACTTGATATGGTGACTGCACGTGGGAATCTCAATGGTCATCAGTACATTCGGGACATTCTGAATCCGGTTGCCTCATTTTGACAACCACGCGTTGACTACTCGCCCTGTATTCATGGTCGACAATGCAAGGCCACATCGTTCCCATACTGTGGGAGCATTCCCTCAGAACAACGCTACAGCAGCAACACTACCTTTGCCTGCAAAGAGCCGCGATTTGAATGCCTTATACACATCTGCGACTTCCTTGGACGTCGAGTGCATGCAAAGGATCCGTCTGTACAGAATTTGGCCGATTTGGAAGCTACATTGCATGAGGAGTGGCAACAGTTGCCCCTGAACCGTATCAGAAGCTTCACTGGTAGCATTAGGAGGAGGGTTCAGGCTGTCATCCAGGCATGCTCTGGATACACTCACTTCTGACGTAGCTATTGCTGACACTTCTATTTTGTTTTTTTTTGTCAGTAATTGCCGGCATTATTTCATCATGCACCGTTCCAGCACCATACTTGTCGCGAGAACAGTATTTCATCAAAAACAAGTTACAGATATGTGTAATTAACGCCATTAAAATACTCATATTTCCCTCATTGTGTTGTCTATTAACACTACTGCGAAAAAAAACCAGGGGTGCTTAATTAAGTTCTAGGTGTATATAAGAGTTAACCCTTTTCCCAACTTAATGGCAAAACCGGTCAGCTGTATTCACAAAAATCTCCAATTAATTTTAATTATTTTTTCTGAAAAACATAGGTTATGAACCCTTTTTGGAACGAGCTCGTCGAGCTCGTTCCAACGAAGGGTCATAACCCATGTTTCTGAGACAAAAAAAAATGAAAAAAATGAATTATTCAAGAATTATTTTTGCAAGTGTCGTCTGCTTTTCATGTTAGGTAAAGGGTTAACAATTCATGTATTTGCAACACGTAAATAGATTTTTGCATCATGAAAATAGTATTGTAGCACAATGCTGTGTGTATTCAACGAGACACGATACAATGCAGGCATTGTGAAATGTGTTAGACACACCACGTGGAATCTTGATTACGTGTAAGAAAGCCATGTAAGAATGCATCTGATTGGATGTGACGTGTCCGAGTGACGTTATTACGTGAATGAAATGCTTCGAGTCAAAACAGTGTCAGGCAAGAAAGTTATCAGTTAAAAATAATTCACTTAATTCAAGTTTAATCGTAGAATAAATATTTATTTATTTGTCGGTGTTTAATAACACTTTCGACAACCAGGGTCACCTCATGTCTGATAGTTCACGGGTGGAGGAAACCGGAGTACCCGAAGAGAATCACCGAGCAACTGCCAGACTCCCCAACGTACTAACTCCACACAAGCAGGGTTAGTATTGGTTGAAGACAAGTGCACCATCGACGTGCAGTACGTTTAGTACACGGCGCAACCGTGCCCCCACATGAGCAGTCGAGATGAAGTAACTTGCACAAGGTCACAACGCAATTACTGCTGGTGGTGATCGAATCGTGGACCTTTCGGTTTTGAAGGTCAAGCCGCCGTAACCAATGAGCCATCGTGCTCCCAAGAATAAATACAGAACACAACCATCGGTGGGGTTTTCTCTGTATTTCACGCACGCCGTCGGCTCCTTCAACTCCTATTTTATTCGGTCAAATGGTGACATAAAATCCAACGAATTGGTAAGAAGCGTGGGCAATAATTTAATCCTACAGCCCTACAGAGCCTACAAGCACCCGTCCTTATATTGATGTTGGGTTAAATTATTACTGATCCTCCCATGAATACAAAATCCATTCGCTCACTTTTCTGGAAGTTGTATCCTTTGTGACAAGGTCAGTGTTGACAGCGCTACGCTACCACGACTCTCTAATCAATTTAACATTATTTTTGTGTTCCGGCATCTTTCACTGAGCAGAAGTTCATTCTGTAGCCTTTTCATTTTGCCTTTGTCGTTACAGGGGAAATGACGTAGGTAATTACTTCTAGTCTGACAAGAAGGAAGTTCATTGATCGTGATGAGCAACATTTAGCTTGTCATGGTTTAACACCATTTGAGTCACGTGTTACTGAATGATAACGTTCCAATAGATGCTACTTCCTCTTCATGGTGCAGTTTGATCAAACAATCCATTTGTTTGTGTATTATGTCCAGGGGCGGCGGAACCGGGGGGGGGGGGGGGGGAGGTCAACCCCTCCACTTTTTTGCAGGGCCATGTTTTTTTGTATGCATATATGGCCGAGTGGTGTGCGTGGTTCAGTATAGTTTCGCTAGACGGAGCTTGGGGCTTTTCGGTAGTCGAGTGGTCTATGGCGCTGGTCCAGTTTCGCTAGGCGATTGGTGCCGCAGAAGTGTACTCTCATCAAGGCAGTGGTTCGATCCCCATCGGCGTCAGAGTCTTTCATCCTATATATATATATATATATATATTAACACAACAAATGACTGGTGAAACAAGGGGCGGATCCAGAGCCTCCCCCACATTTTCGCCATCTATGTTTATCTCGTACTGGTTCAGTTTCGATGGATTTCAGGTCATTTTTTGCAGTAAGTGGCAGTAAACGCTAAAATGTATACAGTTTGTTAAAAAAAAAACGGTTAACTGAAGTAGATCGTAATCTTACAAACATACAAGTACCAAATCCACCCCCAGACAAGATAATCCACAGACAGTATAACTGCTGTAAACGTCTGGTAAAGCATACAGGTGAGGTCTATTTATCAGCTTTGGTCGTTACGACCAAAGCTGATAAATAAACCTCACCTGTATACTTTACCAACGTTTTTTAAAGTGTGAAATCCTTCAAATAGATGTCCTGAAAAATCTCAAAATATCCACTCAGATGCATGGAAATGGGGTTTTTGGGACCCTGGAATTTAAAATTTTCATACTGACGACCATCCATCACCCGATCCAGCCCCCCCCCCCCCCCCCCCCCCACACACACACACACGCACACACTTTGAAAATCGTTCCGCCGCCCCTGATGTCGCATGGAAATTATCGTGATTCGGTGTCTGAAGGGATTCGACATCAGCACACCCCATTGACCGAACTGTCTTCAGATATTGGGTGGTGGGGGTGGGGGATTTTCCCGGGTGTTCTTCTTGTACGGCCTATTCACACGAAGTGTCTACAATTAACGTAAATAGCTAAGACAACCGACAGGGTCGGTAAAAACGATGACATGCTGCCACGCTATTTAAGATTCCTGATGGACAATTTTTGGGGGCTGGTCATACGCACAAATCATCGAACTTATTTTTTTGCGGATGGGGGTGAGGCTCCTTTTACTCACAAGTGTTTGTGCCCCTTGCTCTCCCCTTGAAATAACCATGTTTATAGAACTTATGAAGTTACACTCTAAAATCTGTTGTGTTAAAAATCAACCCAAATCAACTGGGTTGATTGAATACGAACACACTTGAGTTCAAATTCACTCAACCAAGTTGATTCAGTTGATTATTAACACAACTGATTTCAGAGTGTACTTGTAGCTGGATGGGTGTACTTCTTTGAGCGTCGTAGTTTACATCGTTAAGTCGGGGGTTTTATTGATTGTTGTTGTAATATGTCTTTATAAAAAGTCTTGTAGTTCCAGTAAATAGAATTATTTATTATATAAATTTAAAATATGTCACATTAGCTGAATGTGTTATCACATTTTTATGCAACACTGGTGATTTGGATTAGATTATCGGTTTTTACTGGAAGTATAGCCCAATGACGACTCACGGTGATATTGCTTCTTGACAAGAACAAGACTCTGATAATTATAGGCCTAGCTACACCCACCTGATGGTGATAAATAAAATATATCCTCGGTGTTGGTGGGTTGTAAAATATATGATGTCTTCAGTCTGTAACAAAGGGCTGAGTATTTTTGTGAGTAGAAGACCATGTACCCGATCTTTCCCGGTTGGATGGACCTGGTGGCCCTCGAAAGACACGTCACAATCACGTGACCTATTTACGTCCTGTTTGGTTGTCATGGTAGCCCATTGAGCGGCCATCTTGTGACGTCAACTCCATAGTGATACGTGGTCTTAGTGCGCATGGGTAGCGCGTGTTGTTATGGTGACACGTGTTTCCGTCGTCCATTTTGTATACTGGAGGCCGCCATCTTCGTTTCTATGGCAGCACGTGGTTGCTATGCAACGCAAAGCCCTACAAGAGAACAGTCCGAATATTTTGAGGGTGTGTTCGATTGAATAGCGGTAGTTTCCCGTTTCGTTTTCTTCGGAGAATTACCCAAATAGATTCAACAATTTCCCTAAACTTCCGAAACGGACTTTATGTGGTACGGATTCCCCCGTTTTGGGTCTGATATATGAGAAGTTTACATTGGTGATTAACATTTATACTTGATATATGAGAAGTTTACATTGGTGATTAACCATTTATACTTGATATATGAGAAGTTTATATTGGTGATTAACATTTATACTTGATATATGAGAAGTTTACATTGGTGATTAACCATTTATACTTGATATATGACTACTTTACCCAGTGATTAGACCTTCATACACAGTGTATAACTAATGTATCTTAGTGATTAACCATTCTACTTGTATACGACTACTTTACCTTTGAGATTAACCCATTCAAACTGATATATGACTACTTTACATCAATGATTAATCTTTGTGTCTGAGATATGAGTACTTTAGTTCAGTGATTAAACTTGTCTACCCTGGTATATGAGTACTTTATCTCAATGATTAACCCTTTCTTCTTGATATATGACAACTTTAAGTCAGCGATTAACCCTTCCATCTGGCATACAACTAGAATACAGTAGTGATAAACCCTCTCTACAAAATATATGACTGCTTTATGTCAGTCCTTGCTTCTGGTATAGGACTCATTCACATGGGTGGTTTATCCTTTCTATCTGGTATATGACTACTTTACGTCAATGATTAATCCATCATATCTGGTATACAACCACCTTGGTGATTAATCCTCTCTACAAGATGTATGATTGCTTTATGCCAGTGATTAATCCATTCTGTCTGTACAGGACTCCTGGACATCAATGATATCCTTTCTATGTGGCATATGCCTATTTTACGTCAGTGATTAACCCATTCTAGCTGGTATACGACTACTATACCGTGATGATTATCCCTCTCTACAATATAAATAACTGTTTTATGTCAGTACTTAACCCCTCCTTTCTATCTGGTATAGGACTTACTGACATGAATGAATAACCCTTTCTATCTGGTATATGACTGCTATACCGTGGTGACTAATCTTCTCTACAAGATATATCACTGCTTTATGTCAGTGCTTATCCCTTTCTACCTGGTATACGGCTCCTTGACATCAGGGTTTAACCCTTTCTAGCTGGTGTCTGACTACATTACCTCGGTGATTAAACCTTTCTACATGGCATATGGTTTACTTTATCTCGTTAATCAACCCTTTATAACTGGTATACATGAGTTTTTGTGTAAAATAAAACTTGGTGATGGATAAGTTAAAAATACTATGAACAACAACAAATAGTGAACTGGGTTAATAACAATTCAACCTCACAGCCCTGCTGGATTCTTCTGGCTCTACTTGGTCCCATTGGTCTCTTCTGGGCCCTACTGAGATGTACGGGTGATGTTGCCAATGGCGTTTCGATATCCTATTACTCATACAGCATCATCTTATATTCAACCGGCTTTGCAATTTCGGCAAAGTGTGGTACCTCAGATTTGAGCAATGATGTAAAACAATCAGAAATATTGACAGTAATTTGCAAATTTAACATAAAGTCACTGAATATAAATTTGTCGCTGCGAATCGTGACGTTAAAATTATATATGGTATGTTTCACTTTGAATTCAGTCTAATTTTTGTTGTCTTTGTTCAACGACAAGGCATCTCACTTTGTTGATATTTTATGCGATGGAGTACAATTGTTATATCCTGTGTTATCTCATCGCTCGCATCGCACCTAGAGTCTAACTGCCTAAAGTGATACACAATTGTAATGAATAAAACACGCGCAGAAATTTACGCAAACAATGACGTACAGACAGAAATCTTTAAATAATGCAGATAAGTTGCTTGTGGAAACTTAGTACATTTGCTTGGATAATTGAAGGGGTGTCATCTTACCATCGGCACATAAAATATCTATCAATTTATTCAACTGAAGCCATGAGGATGTAATTAATGACTTTGAAGCTTGTATGTTGGACATTATAAGTTACGTGGCGTGTAGCTGGCTGATACATTTCCATACAAGGCGATGAGAGTTCATATCAGGTGAGGCGAAGCTGAACCTGACATGAACACTCAGAGCCTTGTATGGAAATGTATCAGCCAGCTTAACATCATGTAACGTATTTATTATGTCAAAAGTCTATGTAACTCATGGGATTAATAAATTTTCACGTTAAAAAAAGAACGGTCGGGCGTTTATTGTTTAGAAACCGCCTTTGAAGCGCCGCGCAGATACCAGTGTGGAGGCAGGGGCGTTCGGATAGCTGAACTAGGAGTAGGATAACAGGAACCTTCCGACTTAGTGAAAAGAACGAGAAAAAAAACTCTCCCCGAAAACTGTAAGAGATCTGAGAAGTTTTGTTCTTATTTGTTTTGGTTTAATAAATAAAGAACAGCTCCGGTAACTTCACATCAGCCTTGGACCTTCGGTCTCAGGCCGATCTGAAGTTATCTTCGGCTGATATTTCGGCTGATACAAAAATAACCAAGTAATAATCTCTAGAAATTAATGCTATTACCAGGTCAAATGGGGCATGCTTTGTATTAAATGCATACAGAAATTGTGGAATTTGTTTCAGTTTTGCTTTCCGTCCTTCAATCATCATTAACTTTATGAAATGGGAACTGCTGTTTAGTGACGTGACGTGACGTGACGTGACGCGATGCGACGCGACAGGATCGAAACTAATATAGCACCCCCGCCCCCACCCTCCCCCACCCCTCTCTGTGATATAATAAGATAGAACAAACCATTGTTTGAGTACGGGGTACAGCTGTCAACGGCACACGATGGAGTTGTTCATGTGAGGCGCGAGTGAAATATAGCAAAAAATGCAACATGGATAGTTTATTCCTGCCATCCCTATACTACTTGAGTTGTATTCTGTATTTATACAACGTTTAAACTTGAATTAAGCGAATGAGTGTAAGATTCTTAAAGAAAAATATAATTTTTGACAGTCTGTTGCTTTTTGTGTGACACTGTTATGTGTCGAAGCATTTCATTCAGATGTGTGTCGACCAGTTGGATGCATTCTTATATGACGCTCTTAGATTTGAGTCGGATTTCACGAGTGGTTTATCCTGAATATTTTCAATGTCTGTTTTCAATGTCTGTATTGTATCGCCTAAAGTTGAATAAATACAACAATCGTGATGTAATAATTCAATCATAGTATTTGGAATCGGGCGCTGGGGATCAAAAATCTTTTAAATAGGCCTGCATCATGACTTGCTCCAGAACAAATAGAAAAAGAACTACAAGATACATAGAAATTTTTATGACAGAAAAATGATCTGGTTTGTCTTATTCCGCCGATCTGACCTCGTCAATTGATATAACGATCTGTTAGTTAAATGCCGTTATGGAAAATCACCTTTCACACGAGAAATCAATACAAGAGTAAATGACGTGCAATTGTCCAAAGCTGACAACATTCAGCAATTCATTCTTCTTTATCAGAGACAGGTTCACGCACTAAAATAGCAATAAAGTAACAAAACAAAGATATTTTATTGTGATCAATGAGGGCTAGTGCATATAGAATTAGTTAAGAACAATATTAGAAATTCAAATTATTCGATATTGTTTATTTACACAAATGAAGCATACCAAGAAACGGTTGGTAACCTGGGCGGAAGTGATTGACGTTCTCCGTGGTCGTCCTCCTTCTGATACGAACCATCTGATACCGAATCGGGAAACCACTCAGTGTGATCCGGCGATCAGGATTCGGTGGGTGGAAAACACGTATTTTTGATAGGTATATAAAAAAATCAGTTACATATTTATAAATATATTTATGGCACAAAAAATTCTTACATCCAAATTATAATCAGTTAGTGCATGTTTCATCTCGCACACTGAACTAATTTTGAACGATTACAGTTCCCTGTTTCACGACGGGTATTGCAGACAAGACATTTTGTCAAAACTGAATAGAAAAGATGAATAGTGGATTATGGGTACGTTTCCGTGGGCCATTCGAGAATGCCAGTGTTATTCTGGACATGCGTAGATAAGGCAGAATGTGATTCGTGTCGTTTGGTTCAAGTGAATGTACTCTGGAATACTATTCGGAATGTATTCTATTAATCCACCTCACGAGGAGGGATAAACGTTATTCTGGACATGCGTTGTATTGCGCACTGACTAAATAGTTTTGCACATCACAAATCTTGAGGCTGAAATTTGTTTTCAACAGTGGCGAATTAGTGCCAACCCGTCTCCAGTTATTTTTCTGCTACAACAGATTAATAAGCTTTTATAACAGATTCATAATTTGTTTTAACAAATTAGTAATATGTTATAAACAACTAATAATCTGTTTTAACAGTGTTTTATACAGTTATAGCCAACTAATATTCTGTTGTGACAGATTCAGTTGGCCTTATCTATTTTTACTAATTAATGATCTGTTATAGTTATCTTTTAAAAGCAACTAATGCGGAGCACGGCGGCTCAGTGACTGGTGCATCGGACTTGTGACCGAGAGGTCGACAGTTCGAAAGAGGTCCATACCACTTGCATTGTGACACTGAGCAAGTCACTCCTAACTGCGCACACAAGGTCACAGATGCAAAGTGTTCTTAGATGTGCTGCACGTTGATGGCACGCATGCATTCAACTAATACTCATCTGGCTTGTGTCTGGTGAGTCCGTTGGAGAGTCTAGCAGTTACTTGTCGCTGTGCGATGGTTTCTCTAGATACTCCGGCTTTCTCCATCTGTAAAACTGTTCGTCACGAAATTGCCTTGTCATTCGAAAGTGCCGTAACCCTCAATAAACAAACTGATTATCTGTTATAACAGTTTTTAATCTGATTGATTGGGTTTTATTATAGGAAAGTGGTGGGATCGAAAGTTGTCTTCTTTTACGGAATTGCAATTGCAGAAGTTATGGAATTGGGGATGGAGGAGGGGGGGGGGGGGGGGGGGGTATCGTGAAAATGTCATAGCAGAACCTTTCAGAATGGTGTTTTCGTGGTCAGTACTGGAAGCTAAAATACGCCCCCCTCCACTCAGTTACGACAATAGCGTACATGTTAGCCTCCAGGGGTGAGAATTAATGTGATTTGTTTTGTTTTTTTGGAGGGGGGGGGGAGGCAGGGGGGGGGGTTGTCACAGCAGAAAGTTTCAGAATGGTAATAGCGTACAAGTTGTACGTCTCCAGAGGTGAGAAGTTATGTGATTTTTTTTTGTTTGGGGGTGGGTGTGGGTGGCTGCACACCTCCTCGTCCATTCATGTTACACGTGTGCAATTTAAGAAAAGAATTGACAAGTTCCGTCATCTGTGCAACCATCAACCTTTCGTACGCGATTGTGCAAATAAAACCTTTATGGTTCACAGATGTGGTAGTAGAATGGGATTTCAAGGCTTATGTGACTGGGTACAGACCTTGTGAAGTAGTAGAGTGGTATGTGTTGGTATTGTATCCCCATGCCTATGGTAAGGGTCTGTGCAGAAGGTCCATGACCACTGAAGCAGTTTTATTTACGTAAACAAATCCGTTGGTTTTTCCAGGATGTGGTCGTCGGTCAGCGGGGCCTTTATCCCTTAACGTCGCTGGGGAGTTTGGGCCTTTCCAATACGACTCGACCCGATGCTTTTACCGAGGCTATTGCACAACGCCTTCTTTCCGTAGCCTGTTTACCCTATATAACACGCCCCCCCCCCCCCCCACACACACACACACCTGCATTGTTACAATAACACGAGCATTCTCAGTGCACAGCCACCTCTCGCTCTGACGTCGCTCGTGCCCATGACTCTTTTGCGATGTCACTCTAGTAGCCTACAAGGCCCCTTTGACTCAACCGCGACTACAGAATTGTGGCCCACCCAAATGGGCCTTGTCATGTTTTACCCCATGCAACACTGTACTGCTGCGGCCCATTCGCTTTAACACGCGAGGACTTGGAGAAAGTCCCATGCAGCTCTACCGACTTTATACACCGAGCCCAAACATCTGACAGCCACCTGGTCTTTAGTCGACTTTTTGTGACTGGTGTCCAACGTGCGCCTCTACCCCCGTTTCTTCTTGCGAGTTTTACTGCAGTATCATGCGGGAAATCTTTCGGACTCTTTAATTCCCCTGTTCTACCGCACAACACAGCCACACACATAAAATCTTCATCCAGTAGGTGATTAAATTATGCAACTTGGCATTTTGACCGGACCCTCCCCCGCCCCCTGCCCCAAATACACACTGCGCACACTGACCTATTTCGAAATAAGCCGTAAGCCATGACTCATGTTGACCCCATATATATTTACTGGCCAAGTTTCTGTGAGGCGACGCCTTATCCTGGTACCTACGTCTGTACTTTAGCTCTCTAATGTCATAGAAAAATAAACTGAGACTATCTTTATAATTCCGTGTCGGTGTTGAGACCAATTTTTTTTCAGCCACATCTCACTCTACCATTCAAAAATCAATTCAGACTATTCTTATTCTTATTATTTATTATTTATTTATTTATTGATATTTAAGGTCACATATTTATGCACAATGGCTAATCATGACCGTGACAGTTTTACGGATGGAGTAAGCCGGAGTACCTTGTATAATTTGAGTAACAGCCCAACCCCTATCAAACTTTTCAAGCCCATAGCACGTTCGAGTGCCCCGCAAAATCTGTTGAAAGCATGCACCGTCACACGTCGCCGTGGTTGACTAATTTTTAACCAAAAACTCTTTAGAGAGTACACTGAGGTAGCTATGTATCAAATTTTACTAGATTTGGTCTACGGATAATTATATTACGAAAATTGAACTTGCATTTCTTTTGTTCCATTTGTTTTGTGCATTTAATCGATGTGACCTTCCAAACCATCTTGTAGGCTATATGTGCATTTAGTCGATGTGTCCTGTACAACCCACCTTTTACATATATTTGTGCATTTAGTCGATGCGACCTTCTCAAACCATCTTGTACATATATACGCGCATTTAGTCGATGTGACCTGTTCAAACCATCTTGTACATATGTGCATTTAGTTGACGTGGCCTTCCAAACCAAATTGTACATAAAAGGTGCTTTCAGTCACCTGTGTAAACCATCTTTTACATAAAAGGTACTTTTAGTCGATGTGACCTGTCCAACCCATCTTTTACATACATACGTGCATTTAGTCGATGTGACCTTCCAAACCATATTGTACATATATACGTGCATTTGGTCGATGCAACCCGTCCAATCAATCTTTTACACATATATGTGCATTTAGTCAATGCGACCTTCCAAACCAACTTGTAGGCAATATGTGCATTTAGTCGATGTGACCTGCACAACCCACCCTTCATATATATTCGTGCATTTGATCGATGCGACCTGTCCAAATCATCTTTTACACATATATGTGCATTTAGTCAATGTGACATTTAGTCGGTGTGGCCTGTACAACCCGCCTTTTACATGTATTCGTGCATTTAGTCGACGCGACCTAACCAAACCATCTTGTAGATATATACGTGCATGTATTCAATGTGACCTCCCAAACCAATGGTTCTTGTACTTATAAATGCGTATTTAGTCGATGCGACCTGTTCTAACCATTTTGTACAGAAAAGGTACTTTTAGTCGATGTGACCTGTCTAACCCATCTTTTACATATATACGTGCATTTAGTCGATGTGACCTTCCAAACCATATTGTACATATAAACGTGCATTTGGTCGATGTAACCTGTCCAAACCATCTTTTACACATATATGTTAATTTAGTCAATGTGACCTTCCAAACCAGCTTGCAGGCAATACGTGCATTTAGTCGATGTGACCTTCCAAAGCATATGGTACATATATACGTGCATTTAGTCGATGTGACCTGTTCAAACCACCTTGTACGTATAGACGTGCATTTAGTCGATGTGACCTGTTCGAACATCTTGTACATATATACATGCATTTAGTCGATGTGACCTGTTCAAACGTCGAGTACATATAAGTGTGCATTTAATCGATACGACCTGTTCAAACCATCTTGTACATATGTACGTGCATTTAGTCGATGTGACCTGTTCAAACCATCTTGCACGTATGTACGTGCATTTAGTCTATCCGAGCTCGTTCCAATATGGAGTCACATGATATAGTTATCTGAAAATTAAAATATTTTTCAAATTCTGAATTTGCATATTATGCGGGCGGATGCGGCCGATTCGTTAGGTAAAGGGTTAAGTATATAACAATCGGCTCCCATGCTCACTGGAAAAATTGTATATTAACCCTTTGAACTCTAGTGATATCTTCCATGTCAGTTCAATGGCAACAATGGGAAGAGTCCATGTTAAATATTTGGGGGTAGATCAAGTAATATATCTCATGCATTCTTTTTCACGGCTTTTTGTGGAGAGTGTAGATATTTGAGGCTATCTTGCGATTTGCGGGGACTCTTCCTTTTGTTATATCGTTTGCCTATATCTATTTTGCCTCCAAATCCAAGATACTCATGCAGTATCTGGAAGGAGAACTGTAGAATTCTCGGCTTTTGGGTGGAGTTCTTAGGTCGTTTGATGGAGGTTAGAACAGTAACTGTCTCGGATCATTTTGGGTAGCATCTAAGGGGCAAGTTCTACACCGTATTCTGGCGTTACTGCTGGAATGTCTTCGTGGAAAATAGGACAACCTCGGAAGACAAAGTCCGTTGCTGCCTATTGTATTACTCTTACCCAACTTTGATGGCTGGCTGTCTGTGATTGTATTGGTTGTTTGGTGGCTGTCTGTGATTGTATTGGTTGTTTGATGGCTGTCTGTGATTGTATTGGTTGTTTGGTGGCTGTCTATGATTGTATTGGTTGTTTTGTGGCTGTCTATGATTGTATTGGTTGTTTCGTGGCTGTCTGTGATTGTATTGGTTGTTTGGTGGCTGTCTATGATTGTATTGGTTGTTTGGTGGATGTCTGTGTTCGGTGACTGTCTATGATTCTATTGGTTGTTTGGTGCTGTCTATGATTGTATTGGTTGTTTGGTGACTGTCTGTGATTGTATTGGTTGTTTGGTGGATGTCTATGATTGTATTGGTTGTTTGGTGGCTGTTTGTGATTGTGTTGGTTGTTTGGTGACTGTCTGTGATTGTATTGGTTGTTTGGTGGATGTCTGTGTTTGGTGGCTGTCTATGATTCTATTGGTTGTTTGGTGCTGTCTATGATTGTATTGGTTGTTTGATGGATGTCTGTGATTGGATTGGTTGTTTGGTGGCTGTCTATGATTCTGTTGGTTGTTTGGTGCTGTCTATGATTGTATTGGTTGTTTGGTGGCTGTCTGTGAATGTATTGGTTGGACGATTTCTTATTCCAGGAACTTTTCCTGTCCATGTGTGGTATACAAACGTACAAAGATTCAACCAATGTGGACGATCGACTACGATTTTGATTCAATGCCAAATTTTGGTTGGGTTGATAGTTGAACGACAAAAAGCTCTGTTTCCTAAACTATATCCCAAGTCTGTTATACTGTCTCTTGGACAGTTGTTGTTGATAGTGTGACCGGGTTGTCCACCACTTAACCCATGTACCCTAGCGGCCATTTTTCGTGCAGCAACATGATACGTCATAACGCCATTAAATAGGATGTCTGTTCAGTGAATGTGTGGGGTCGACCAATCAATATTTTCAACGTGCAGCCTCGAGGCTGCTGCACGTTGGAAATGTTGATTGGTCTACCCCAAATAATGAATATGGACTCTTCTAATTGCTGCCATTGAACTGACGTGGAACATGCAATTAGAGTTCAAAGGGTTAATGCGTTTCTACCGGGATTGAAACTTTGAACTACGACTAAGTATTTTGTTACAATTAAACACAATTTATTCTCACAACACCGAATTCCAGCCGACTCGCAACAAGTAGGATATTCCCGTACTAAGAGCGAAACTCACCGTACAAAATGGTAGTAGTATGTCATGTACCCGACAGGGATAGTTTGCAGAACCCCGGTGTAGGACCCCGAAAGTGACGTCATGTCATGTGACGTAGTGGCGCCATGTTGTGTTGTCATGGTAACCCGCGTGAGCGGCCATATTGTGACGCCATCCCCGTGGTGATATGTGGTGTTAGTGCGCATGCGCAGCGCGTGTTGTTAGGGTGATACGTGTTTCCGTCGTCCATTTTGTATACTAGAGGCCGCCATCTTGGTTTCTATGGTAGCACATGGTTGCTATGTGACCCAATTTTTCTGCAATGGGACGGGGTATGTTCGGAGGGTATGTTCGATTAAATCGGAGTAAATCTAATTATCACAAACAACCCGACAATCCCTCCAAATCACCAAAATCTACCCCAAATCACCGAAATTGACTTTATTTGATACGGATTTCCCATTTTATTGGCGTAGTACGTAGTGCTATAGTACCGAGGGTTCCCCTGGGGGTGTGTTCGATTGAATCGGATTTTTTAGCTTAGAATTCTCCCAGAATCCTCGTTTAATTACCGAAATAAACCCCGATAATTTTTACTATTTCGAATTCTTTCAGAATTCTCTGCTTCTATCTGTATATGCAATAGTTTTCGTCTACTTGACCATGTTCCTTTGTCCTGGAGTATACTCCAGTAGCGTAGAAGAGCCTATCATATGGAACAGCCTTACTTATTATTACTATATTTAGCTTTTCTGATCTATTTTTGTTAGTTCTGGCCCTATTCCGTGTACTCTTGTTGTTTCGTTTATCTAGATCATTTATATAAATTATAAGTAACCAATCAGATTGCTTGATTTCCCATAATCTGTATGCAGAGTTATTTCCCCTTATTACAACGAAGTCGTATCCGATTCTCATCACCTATATATCCAATGGCCATATCCCATGGAATTGCATAGTCTGCAAGTTGCCTTCCGCTGGCTCTCGTACCTCCCCTGTCTTGGAATATGAAGCTATCACATTGTAGATGTTCTTCGGGTTGTATAGCCGCTAGCGTTCGTTCCTATCCATGTACAGCCATGCTCGACTACAGGGGGAAACATTGTGTAGAATAAATGATATATCTTTTCTCGTTGCACCAGATATTCCTCTATCCCGTACAGAGGAAACCTTGTCTAGGATAGACAATATATCCTTTCTCAGTGCACTAGACATTCCTCTGTCCCGTGCAGAGGAAACCTTACATCTATTATATAAGATAATTTACCAATCGTCCTCTATCTATCACATTGGGAGAGTCTTTTGTATAGTCGAGAGATTTGATACTATATCCGTTGGCCAATGGATGTTTTTTTTAAGGTTGGCAATGTTTTGGGGAGTTTTCCTATGAGAATTACGGTTACATTTATTTTTGCTACACAGTTTGTTACCGATGTGGGGGATCAGAGTTTGTTCCATTCCCTTTTAGCTGTTTTAGGTATCGGCTTCGATGCGGAAGATTTTTCCTATGTGGCACTTTCTTGAGTACTTCCTTTGACCTAAACTGTGTGTAAGATATTCATATGAATGTAGCTTCGGATTATTCCATTGTCCTTTTTGCTCATACTTTCTCGGACTGCGTTTGCGATGCAGGAGATAATATGTTTGTGCATTCTTCTGGGCATTTGATGCAGCATATCCCGTCTATGTAGGATAGAAAGCCTCGAATAAACACATAGATATCATCGGCAAAGGTTCAAAGTCCTTCTAAGGAATGGAGAACGGTATCGCCTAGATGGCTAGCTAGATAGATTGTTTCGGAATCTCGGGTTGCATGTTGCAATTGTTCTTTCTCCAAAAGAACGTGGATGGAGACGGGTTCTGGGGGATGGAATGCCCATGCTTGCGGTACGTGTTCTGTCATATTCTAGCTACCTTTTTTGGTATGTCCACTTTGGATACTAGTGATATACTTTTAGCCACCAGGGAATTGTAGCGACCAAGGGGACCAGTGCGTTAGTACGAAGTGGGTATATATGTGATTGCCGAATTGCGGAACACATACAGAAAAAAGAACGTAAGAGATGTTAGGGTTTGAGCTTGGAGTTTTGCTTAGTGTCTGGGATTTTCTCGGGGTCGGGTGGGGGTGGATTCACTGGTAGTCGAAACCGTGGTAGCGCTGACAACAATTATGCAATAGTAATTTCTTCATTAGTAGTACATATGAGTAGGTACACTGGTACCCCCCATTGTATATGCTACTAGAAGACCTGAACTGAAACTATTTAAAGATTTGAATGGAGAGTATACCTTATAGACAAGTTCTGACAACTCTCAAAAGAAAAGTTTTATACTTGTGTATGAAATTAAATACACGCTTTATGTACATAAAACAACAAAAAGAATTTCCACGAAAACTAATTCTTCCTACCCCAACTTTCAAGTTCCTTGAAGCCGCGTCTGGTTGGTTGAAACTATAATATCATTCTGACAAATAATTATTAACGAAACTGAAATAATACCTATCAAGAAATAAATAATATTTACTTTTCATTTTTATTAAGTACTATAAGAATTCTTAATATTGCTGCTCCTAGCAATTTTTAGTGATCCAGGCCCAAACTAGGATGACGTCGGCCGATTCGCCCTCATATCATGACCCTACCTGTCGGAAATATTTGTTGTCTTTCGGAAAAATGTTTGTCCGCTCGAGCGCCAATATAAAGAATGCCTCTAGTTTGAGAAAAGTTTACCATTTAACGAAAACGCCATTTTTTATCATGCGAAAATACCCTTATGTTACATATATAATACGGAAGTACTCGGTAGTTTAGCATTATATGGAAGTACTGGGTAGTTAAACATTATATGGAAGTATTCGGTAGGTTGGCAGTATATGGAAGTACTTGGTCGTTTAACATTACGTTATGGAAGTGCCAGGTCGTTTAGCATTATACGAAAGTACTCGGTCGTTTAGCATTATATGGAAGTACTTGGTCGTTTAGCATTATATGAAAGTACCCAATCATTTAGCATTATATGGAAGTACCAGATCGTTTAGCATTATATGGAAGTACCCGATCATTTAGCATTATATGGAAGTACCCAATCATTTAGCATTATATGGAAGTACTCGATTGTTTAGCATTATATGGAAGTACCCAATCATTTAGCATTATATGGAAGTACCCAATCACTTAGCATTGTATGGAAGTACCAATCATTTAGCATTATATGGAAGTACTCGATTGTTTAGCATTATATGGAAGTACCCAATCATTTAGCATTATATGGAAGTACCCAATCATTTAGCATTATATGGAAGTACCCAATCACTTAGCATTGTATGGAAGTACCAATCATTTAGCATTATATGGAAGTACTCGATTGTTTAGCATTATATGGAAGTACCCAATCATTTAGCATTATATGGAAGTACCCAATCATTTAGCATTATATGGAAGTACCCAATCATTTAGCATTATATGGAAGTAGTCGATTGTTTAGCATTATATGGAAGTACTCGGTCGTTTAGCATTATATGGAAGTACTCGATTGTTTAGCATTATATGGAAGTACTCGATCGTTTAACATTATATGGAAGTACCCAATCATTTAGCATTATATGGAAGTACCCAATCATTTAGCATTATATGAAAGTACCCGGTCGTTTAGCATTATATGGAAGTACTCGATCGTTTAGCATTATATGGAAGTACCCGATCATTTAGCATTATATGGAAGTACCCAATCATTTAGCATTATATGGAAGTACCCAATCATTTAGCATTATATGGAAGTACTCGATCGTTTAGCATTATATGGAAGTACTCGATCATTTAACATTATATGGAAGTACCAGATCGTTTAGCATTATATGGAAGTACCCGATCATTTAGCATTATATGGAAGTACCCAATCATTTAGCATTATATGGAAGTACCAGATCGTTTAGCATTATATGGAAGTACTCGATCATTTAGCATTATATGGAAGTACCCGATCATTTAGCATTATATGAAAGTACCCAATCATTTAGCATTATATGGAAGTACCCGATCATTTAACATTATATGGAAGTACCAGATCGTTTAGCATTATATGGAAGTACCCAATCATTTAGCATTATATGGAAGTACCAGATCATTTAACATTATATGGAAGTACCAGATCGTTTAGCATTATATGGAAGTACCCGATCATTTAACATTATATGAAAGTACCCAATCATTTATCATTATATGGAAGTACCCGGTCGTTTAGCATTATATAGAAGTACCCAATCATTTAGCATTATATGGAAGTAGCCAATCGTTTAGCATTATATGAAAGTACCCAATCATTTAGCATTATATGGAAGTACCCAATCATTTAGCATTATATGGAAGTACTCGATTGTTTAGCATTATATGGAAGTACCCAATCATTTAACATTATATGGAAGTACCAGATCGTTTAGCATTATATGGAAGTACCCAATCGTTTAACATTATATGGAAGTACTCGATTGTTTAGCATTATATGGAAGTACCCAATCATTTAACATTATATGAAAGTACCCAATCATTTATCATTATATGGAAGTACCCGGTCGTTTAGCATTATATAGAAGTACCCAATCATTTAGCATTATATGGAAGTAGCCAATCATTTAGCATTATATGGAAGTAGCCAATCGTTTAGCATTATATGGAAGTAGCCAATCGTTTAGCATTATATGAAAGTACCCAATCATTTAGCATTATATGGAAGTACTCGATTGTTTAGCATTATATGGAAGTACCCAATCATTTAACATTATATGGAAGTACCAGATCGTTTAGCATTATATGGAAGTACCCAATCATTTAACATTATATGGAAGTACCAGATCGTTTAGCATTATATGGAAGTACCCAATCATTTAACATTATATGGAAGTACCAGATCGTTTAGCATTATATGGAAGTACCCAATCATTTAGCATTATATGGAAGTACCAGATCGTTGAGCATTATATGGAAGTACCCAATCATTTAGCATTATATGGAAGTACTCGATTGTTTAGCATTATATGGAAGTACCCAATCATTTAGCATTATACGGAAGTACCAGATCGTTTAGCATTATATGGAAGTACCCAATCATTTAGCATTATATGGAAGTACTCGATCGTTTAGCATTATATGGAAGTACCCGATCATTTAACATTATATGGAAGTACCCAATCATTTAGCATTATATGGAAGTACCAGATCGTTTAGCATTATATGGAAGTACCCAATCATTTAGCATTATATGGAAGTACTCGATTGTTTAGCATTATATGGAAGTACCCGATCATTTAACATTATATGGAAGTACCAGATCGTTTAGCATTATATGGAAGTACCCAATCATTTAGCATTATATGGAAGTACTCGATCGTTTAGCATTATATGGAAGTACCCAATCATTTAGCATTATATGGAAGTACCCGATCATTTAACATTATATGAAAGTACCCAATCATTTAGCATTATATGGAAGTACTCGATTGTTTAGCATTATATGGAAGTACTCGATTGTTTAGCATTATATGGAAGTACTCGATTGGTTAGCATTATATGGAAGTACTCGATTGTTTAGCATTATATGGAAGTACTCGATTGTTTAGCGTTATATGGAAGTACTCGATGGTTTAGCATTATATGGAAGTACTCGACTGTTTAGCATTAAACGGAAGTACTCGATCGTTTAGCATTATATGGGAGTACTCGATTGTTTAGCATTATATGGAAGCACTTGATCGATCGTTTAGCATTTTGTTGAAGTACTAGGCCATTTAGCATTATATGGAAGCACTCGATTGTTCAGCATTATATGGAAGTACTTGGTCGTTTAACATTATATGGAAGTACCCGATCGATCGTTTAGTGTTATATGGAAGTACTCGATCATTTAGCATTATATGGAAGTACTTTGTCGTTTAGCATTATATGGAAGTGCTCGGTCGTTTAGCATAATATAGAAGTATTCGATCGTTCAGCATTAGATGGAAGTACTCGATCGGTTAGCATTATATGAAAGTACCCAATCATTTAGCATTATATGGAAGTACTCGATCGTTTAGCATTATATGGAAGTACTCGGTCGTTAGGCATTATATGGAAGTACTCGATCGTTTACATTATATGGAAGTACTCGATTGTTTAGCATTATATGGAAGTACTCGATCGTTTAGCATTATATGAAAGTACTCGATCGTTTACATTATATGGAAATACTCGATTGTTTAGCATTATATGGAAGTACTCGATCGTTTAGCATTATATGAAAGTACTCGATCGTTTACATTATATGGAAGTACTCGATTGGTTAGCATTATATGGAAGTACTCGATTGTTTAGCATTATATGGAAGTACTCAATCGTTTAACATTATATGGAAGTACTCGATTGTTTAGCATTATATGGAAGTACTCGATCGTTTAGCATTATATGAAAGTACTCGATCGTTTACATTATATGGAAGTACTCGATTGGTTAGCATTATATGGAAGTACTCGATTGTTTAGCATTATATGGAAGTACTCAATCGTTTAACATTATATGGAAGTACTCGATTGTTTAGCATTATATGGAAGTACTCGATCGTTTAGCATTATATGAAAGTACTCGATCGTTTACATTATATGGAAGTACTCGATTGTTTAGCATTATATGGAAGTACTCGATCGTTTAGCATTATATGGAAGTACTCGATTGTTTAGCATTATATGGAAGTACTCGATTGGTTAGCATTATATGGAAGTACTCGATTGTTTAGCATTATATGGAAGTACTCAATCGTTTAACATTATATGGAAGTACTCGATTGTTTAGCATTATATGGAAGTACTCGATCGTTTAGCATTATATGGAAGTACTCGATTGTTTAGCATTATATGAAAGTACCCAATCATTTAGCATTATATGGAAGTATTCAATCGTTTAACATTATATGGAAGTACTCGATCGTTTAGCATTATATGAAAGCACTTGATCGCTTAGCATTATATGAAAGTACTCGATCGTTTAGCATTATATGGAAGTACTCGATCATTTAGCATTATATGGAAGTACTCGATTGTTTAGCATTATATGGAAGTAATCGATTGTTTAGCATTATATGGAAGTACTCGATTGTTTAGCATTATATGGAAGTACTCGATCGTTTAGCATTATATGAAAGTACTCGATCATTTAGCATTATATGGAAGTACTCGATTGTTTAGCATTATATGGAAGTACTCGATTGTTTAGCGTTATATGGAAGTACTCGATGGTTTAGCATTATATGGAAGTACTCGACTGTTTAGCATTAAACGGAAGTACTCGATCGTTTAGCATTATATGGGAGTACTCGATTGGTTAGCATTATATGGAAGTACTCGATTGTTTAGCATTATATGGAAGTACTCAATCGTTTAACATTATATGGAAGTACTCGATTGTTTAGCATTATATGGAAGTACTCGATCGTTTAGCATTATATGGAAGTACTCGATTGTTTAGCATTATATGAAAGTACCCAATCATTTAGCATTATATGGAAGTACTCAATCGTTTAACATTATATGGAAGTACTCGATTGTTCAGCATTATATGGAAGTACTCGATCGTTTAGCATTATATGAAAGTACTCGATCGTTTAACATTATATGGAAGTACTCGATTGTTTAGCATTATATGGAAGTACTCGATCATTTAGCATTATATGAAAGTACTCGATCGTTTACATTATATGGAAGTACTCGATTGTTTAGCATTATATGGAAGTACTCGATCGTTTAGCATTATATGGAAGTACTCGATTCTTTAGCATTATATGGAAGTACTCGATTGGTTAGCATTATATGGAAGTACTCGATTGTTTAGCATTATATGGAAGTACTCAATTGTTTAACATTATATGGAAGTACTCGATTGTTTAGCATTATATGGAAGAACTCGATCGTTTAGCATTATATGAAAGTACTCGATCGTTTACATTATATGGAAGTACTCGATTGTTTAGCATTATATGGAAGTACTCGATCGTTTAGCATTATATGGAAGTACTCGATTGTTTAGCATTATATGAAAGTACCCAATCATTTAGCATTATATGGAAGTACTCGATCGTTTAGCATTATATGGAAGTACTCGGTCGTTAGGCATTATATGGAAGTACCCGATCGATCGTTTAGTGTTATATGGAAGTACTCGATTGTTTAGCATTATATGGAAGTACTCGATCGTTTAGCATTATATGAAAGTACTCGATCGTTTACATTATATGGAAGTACTCGATTGTTTAGCATTATATGGAAGTACTCGATCGTTTAGCATTATATGGAAGTACTCGATTGTTTAGCATTATATGGAAGTACTCGATTGGTTAGCATTATATGGAAGTACTCGATTGTTTAGCATTATATGGAAGTACTCAATCGTTTAACATTATATGGAAGTACTCGATTGTTTAGCATTATATGGAAGTACTCGATCGTTTAGCATTATATGAAAGTACTCGATCGTTTACATTATATGGAAGTACTCGATTGTTTAGCATTATATGGAAGTACTCGATCGTTTAGCATTATATGGAAGTACTCGATTGTTTAGCATTATATGGAAGTACTCGATTGTTTAGCATTATATGGAAGTACTCGATCGTTTTGCATTATATGAAAGTACTCGATCGCTTAGCATTATATGAAAGTACTCGATCGTTTAGCATTATATGGAAGTACTCGATCATTTAGCATTATATGGAAGTACTCGATTGTTTAGCATTATATGGAAGTAATCGATTGTTTAGCATTATATGGAAGTACTCGATTGTTTAGCATTATATGGAAGTACTCGATCGTTTAGCATTATATGAAAGTACTCGATCATTTAGCATTATATGGAAGTACTCGATTGTTTAGCATTATATGGAAGTACTCGATTGTTTAGCGTTATATGGAAGTACTCGATGGTTTAGCATTATATGGAAGTACTCGACTGTTTAGCATTAAACGGAAGTACTCGATCGTTTAGCATTATATGGGAGTACTCGATTGTTTAGCATTATATGGAAGTGCTCGGTCGTTTAGCATAATATAGAAGTATTCGATCGTTCAGCATTATATGGAAGTACTTGGTCGGTTAGCATTATATGAAAGTACCCAATCATTTAGCATTATATGGAAGTACTCGATCGTTTAGCATTATATGGAAGTACTCGGTCGTTTAGCATTATATGGAAGTACTCGGTCGTTTAGCATTATATGAAAGTACGCGATCATTTAGCATTATATGGAAGTACTCGGTCGTTTAGCATTATATGGAAGTACTGGCACGTTTAGCATTATACAGAAATACTCAGTCATATAGCATTATATGGAAGTACTCGGTCGTTTAGCATAATATAGAAGTATTCGATCGTTTAGCATTATATGGAAGTACTCGGTCGGTTAGCATTATATGGAAGTACTGGCTCGTTTAGCATTATACAGAAATACTCAGTCATATAGCATTATATGGAAGTACTCGGTCGTTTAGCATAATATAGAAGTATTCGATCGTTTAGCATTATATGGAAGTACTTGGTCGGTTAGCATTATATGGAAGTACTCGATCGTTTAGCATTATATGGAAGTACTCGGTCGTTTAGCATTATATGGAAGTACTCGCCCGTTTCGCATTATATGGAAGTACTCGGTCATTTAGCATTATATGGAAGTACTCGGTCATTCAGCCTTATATGGAAGTACTCGGTCCTTAGGAATTATATCGAAGTACTTGATTGTTTATCATTATATGGAAGTACTCGATCGTTTAGCATTATATGGACGTACTCGATCGTTTAGCATTATATGGAAGTACCCGATCGATCGTTTAGTGTTATATGGAAGTACTCAATCGTTTAGCATTATATGGAAGTACTCGATCGTTTAGCATTATATGGAAGTACTCGATGGTTTAGCATTATATGGAAGTACTCGATGGTTTAGCATTATATGGAAGTACTCGGTGGTTTAGCATTATATGGAAGTACTCGATGGTTTAGCATTATATGGAAGTACTCGATCGTTTAGCATTATATGGAAGTACTCGATCATTTAGCATTAAACGGAAGTACTCGGTCGTTTAGCATTATATGGAAGTACTCGGTCGTTTAGCATTATATGGAAATACTCGATTGTTTAGCATTATATGGAAATACTCGATCGTTTAGCATTATATGGAAGTACTTGGTCGTTTAGCATTATATCAAAGTACTCGATTGTTTAACATTATATGGAAATACTCGATTGTTTAGCATAATATGGAAATACTCGTCCTTTAGCATTAAACGGAAGTACTCGATCATTTAGCATTATATGGAAGTACTCGGTCGTTTAGCATTATATGGAAGTACTCGATTGTTTAACATTATATGGAAATACTCGATTGTTTAGCATAATATGGAAATACTCGTCGTTTAGCATTAAACGGAAGTACTTGATCATTTAGCATTATATGGAAGTACTCGGTCGTTTAGCATTATATGGAAGTACTCGATTGTTTAGCATTATATGGAAATACTCGATTGTTTAGCATAATATGGAAATACTCGATCGTTTAGCATTAAACGGAAGTACTCGGTCGTTTAGCA
Organism: Pictodentalium vernedei; assembly: GCA_031216915.1. Lineage (NCBI taxonomy): Eukaryota > Metazoa > Mollusca > Scaphopoda > Dentaliida > Dentaliidae > Pictodentalium > Pictodentalium vernedei. The sequence goes on along the minus strand of CM062293.1, from coordinate 13,788,987 downwards.
TTATATGAAAATACTCGATCGTTTAGCATTATATGGAAGTACTCGATCGTTTAGCATTATATGAAAGTACTCGATCGTTTAGCATTGTATGGAAGTACCCAATCATTTAGCATTATATGGAAGTACCTGATCGTTTAGCATTATATGGAAGTACTCGATTGTTTAGCATTATATGGAAGTACTCGGTCGTTTAGCATTATATGGATGTACTCGATTGTTTAGCATTAAACGGAAGTACTCGATCGTTTAGCATTATATGGAGGTACTCGATTGTTTAGCATTATATGGAGGTACTCGATCGACCGTTTAGCATTTTGTTGAAGTACCAGGCCGTTTAGCATTATATGGAAGCACTCGATTGTTCAGCATTATATGGAAGTACTCAATCGTTTAACATTATATGGAAGTACTCGATTGTTTAGCATTATATGGAAGTACTCGATCGTTTAGCATTATATGAAAGTACTCGATCGTTTACATTATATGGAAGTACTCGATTGTTTAGCATTATATGGAAGTACTCGATTGTTTAGCATTATATGGAAGTACTCGATCGTTTAGCATTATATGAAAGTACTCGATCGCTTAGCATTATATGAAAGTACTCGATCGTTTAGCATTATATGGAAGTACTCGATCATTTAGCATTATATGGAAGTACTCGATTGTTTAGCATTATATGGAAGTAATCGATTGTTTAGCATTATATGGAAGTACTCGATTGTTTAGCATTATATGGAAGTACTCGATCGTTTAGCATTATATGAAAGTACTCGATCATTTAGCATTATATGGAAGTACTCGATTGTTTAGCATTATATGGAAGTACTCGATTGTTTAGCGTTATATGGAAGTACTCGATGGTTTAGCATTATATGGAAGTACTCGACTGTTTAGCATTAAACGGAAGTACTCGATCGTTTAGCATTATATGGGAGTACTCGATTGTTTAGCATTATATGGAAGCACTCGATCGATCGTTTAGCATTTTGTTGAAGTACTAGGCCATTTAGCATTATATGGAAGCACTCGATTGTTCAGCATTATATGGAAGTACTTGGTCGTTTAACATTATATGGAAGTACCCGATCGATCGTTTAGTGTTATATGGAAGTACTCGATCATTTAGCATTATATGGAAGTACTTGGTCGTTTAGCATTATATGGAAGTGCTCGGTCGTTTAGCATAATATAGAAGTATTCGATCGTTCAGCATTATATGGAAGTACTTGGTCGGTTAGCATTATATGAAAGTACCCAATCATTTAGCATTATATGGAAGTACTCGATTGTTTAGCATTATATGGAAGTACTCGATTGTTTAGCACTATATGGAAGTACTCGATGGTTCAGCATTATATGGAAGTATTCGACTGTTTAGCATTAAACGGAAGAACTCGATCGTTTAGCATTATATGGAAGTACTCGATTGTTTAGCATTAAATGGAAGTACTCGATCGTTTAGCATTATATGGAAGTACTCGACTGTTTAGCATTAGACGGAAGTACTCGATCGTTTAGCATTATATGGAGGTACTCGATTGTTTAGCATTATATGGAGGTACTCGATCGACCGTTTAGCATTTTGTTGAAGTACCAGGCCGTTTAGCATTATATGGAAGCACTCGATTGTTCAGCATTATATGGAAGTACTCAATCGTTTAACATTATATGGAAGTACTCGATTGTTTAGCATTATATGGAAGTACTCGATCGTTTAGCATTATATGAAAGTACTCGATCGTTTACATTATATGGAAGTACCCGATTGTTTAGCATTATATGGAAGTACTCGATTGTTTAGCATTATATGGAAGTACTCGATTGTTTAGCATTATATGGAAGTACTCGATCGTTTAGCATTATATGAAAGTACTCGATCGCTTAGCATTATATGAAAGTACTCGATCGTTTAGCATTATATGGAAGTACTCGATCATTTAGCATTATATGGAAGTACTCGATTGTTTAGCATTATATGGAAGTAATCGATTGTTTAGCATTATATGGAAGTACTCGATTGTTTAGCATTATATGGAAATGCTCGATTGTTTAGCATAATATGGAAATACTCGATCGTTTAGCATTAAACGGAAGTACTCGGTCGTTTAGCATTATATGTAAGTACTCGATCTTTTAGCATTATATGGAAGTACTCGATTGTTTAGCATTATATGGAAGTACTCGATGGTTTAGCATTATATGGAAGTACTCGATGGTTTAGCATTATATGGAACTACTCGATCGTTTAGGATTATATGGAAGTACTCGATCGTTTAGCATTAAACGGAAGTACTCGGTCGTTTAGCATTATATGGAAGTACTCGGTCGTTTAGCATTATATGGAAATACTCGATTGTTTAGCATTATATGGAAATACTCGATCGTTTAGCATTATATGGAAGTACTCGGTCGTTTAGCATTACATGGAAGTACTCGGTCTTTTAGCATTATATGGAAGTATTCGATTGTTTAGCATTATATGGAAGTACTCGATTGTTTAGCATTATATGGAAGTACTCGATTGTTTAGCATTATATGGAAGTACTCGATGGTTTAGCATTATATGGAAGTACTCGATGGTTTAGCATTATATGGAACTACTCGATCGTTTAGCATTATATAGAAGTACTCGATCGTTTAGCATTAAACGGATGTACTCGGTCGTTTAGCATTATATGGAAGTACTCGGTCGTTTAGCATTATATGGAAATACTCGATTGTTTAGCATTATATGGAAATACTCGATCGTTTAGCATTATATGGAAGTACTCGGTCGTTTAGCATTATATGGAAGTACTCGATTTTTTAGCATTATATGGAAATACTCGATTGTTTAGCATAATATGGAAATACTCGTCGTTTTGCATTAAACGGAAGTACTCGATCATTTAGCATTATATGGAAGTACTCGGTCGTTTAGCATTATATGGAAGTACTCGATTGTTTAGCATTATATGGAAATACTCGATTGTTTAGCATAATATGGAAATACTCGATCATTTAGCATTAAACGGAAGTACTCGGTCGTTTAGCATTATATGGAAGTACTCGGTCGTTTAGCATTATATGGAAGTACTCGATTGTTTAGCATTATATGGAAATACTCGATTGTTTAGCATAATATGGAAATACTCGATCGTTTAGCATTAAACGGAATTACTCGATCATTTAGCATTATATGGAAGTACTCGATTGTTTAGCATTAAATGGAAGTACTCGGTCATTTAGCATTAAACGGAAGTACTCGATCGTTTAGCATTAAACGGAAGTACTCGATCATTTAGCATTATATGGAAGTACTCGATCGTTTAGCATTATATGGAAGTACTCGGTCGTTTAGCATAATATGGAAGTACTCGGTCGTTTAGCATAATATGGAAATAATCGATTGTTTAGCATAATATGGAAATACTCGATCGTTTAGCATTAAACGGAAATACTCGATCGTTTAGCATTATATGGAAGTACTCGGTCGTTTAGCATAATATGGAAATACTCGATCGTTTAGCATTATATGGAAATACTCGATTGTTTAGCATAATATGGAAATACTCGATCGTTTAGCATTAAACGGAAAGACTCGATCGTTTAGCATTATATGGAAGTACTCGGTCGTTTAGCATTATATGGAAGTACTCGATCATTTAGCATTATATGGAAGTACTCGATCATTTAGCATTATATGGACGTACTCGATCATTTAGCATTTTATGGAAGTACTCGATCATTTAGCATTATATGGAAGTACTCGATCATTTAGCATTATATGGAAGTACTCGATCATTTAGCATTATATGGAAGTACTCGATCATTTAGCATTATATGGAAGTACTCGGTCATTTAGCATTATTATTTGAAAGAATTAGATTCTTCAAACGAAAGTAATGCTTTAAAGTACTAATAATAAACGAAGGTTTTATGCCTGTTTCGTTTATTACCTTTAATAAGTGTATTACCTTTGAACCGTTGATAGTATCTTCCAATTACAGCAACTGGGAGAGTCCATGTTCATTATTTAGGGGTAGAGGGGGCGCGGTGGCTCAGTTGGTACAGGTGCAGGCTGCAAGCCGAGAGGTCTTCAGTTCGAATCCCACCTGCGGCAACCGCGTTGTGTCCTTGGGCAAGACACTTCACCCCGATTGCCTACATGGGGGCACGATGACGCTGTGTACTGAGGCGTACTGCACGTCGATGGTGCGCATGTGTTCAATCAATCTAACCCTGCCTGTGCTGCGGTGCAGAGTTCAGAGTTACGATGTTGGGGAGCAGCTGACAGCTGCTCGTCGTTGCTCGGTGGTTCTCTCCGGGTACTCCGGCTTCCTCCACCCGTAAAACTGTCACCGTCACGATTAACCGTTGTGCATAAGTATGTGACCTTAAACACCAATAAATAATAAATTTAGGGGTAGACCAATTAATAATTTCAACGTGCATGTTTGGGGCTGCATGTTGAAAATATCGATTGGTCTACCACACACATGCACTTAACCTCCATCTTATTTAATGAAATTATGAAGTAGCATGTTCCTGGCCGGCAAAAACGACCGCTCGGGTTCAAAGGGTTAAGTTAGGTTACAAAACCGTCTGTATTGATTTTTTCTTCTCCCGTCCTCAGATCTATATTAAATGGCCAAAACAAAACGAGAGAGAGAGAGAGAGAGAGAGAGACAGACAGACAGACAGACAGACAGACATATTTACTTCAGCCACACACCCCACCTTCGCTACAAACAGCCAAAATTAGTAAGTACTGCCGGTTAGGGTTGGATATAATAGCGACTCAACACTTTTTTCAGAATCTGGAATTACAAAATCTCTTGTCTGGTATCTGTCACGTTGGACTGTTTCCTGAGTGTGTACATTTGTGAATAGTGTAAATGCTTTGCAATCTCCAGTCGAATAGCTTTGAATAAAAGAAATAAAAACAGAGAATCCTCTTTAGAACTCGAGTCTCTTGCCCTTCAGATCAAACAAGATGATGATCCTCTTTTGAGCCCGTATTGGTGGTATCCGAGTTGAAGTTGCCTTTGTTAACCCTTTGATCACTAGTGGTGTCTTCCATACCAGTTCAATGGCAGCAATTAGAAGAGTCCATATTCATTATTTTGGGTAGATCAATCAATATTTTCAACGTGCAGCCTCGGGGCTGCACGTTGAAAATATTAATTGGTCTACTCCCCTCATTTACTGAACAGCCATCCTATATAATGACGTCATGACGTATCATGTTGCTAAAGGAAAAACTGTCGTTAGTGTTCAAAAGGTTAACAGTAATACAATTAATATGATTGGTTGTCATTTTATTTGGGAGAAAGAAGACTATGATTGACTTGATTGCTTGTTTGCACTAAGTGACACTGAAATAACACTTCTTTCACAAACATGTACCTATTATATATTTTCCTTATACTGTTACACGTGATCTATTTTAGCTCACTAATTGTTTAATTAGGCCACAGTAGGTTATTTGAAAATAAATATTTATTTTGCAGAAACTTCGTTCTGTTTACCATATAAACTTTTTACAGCATAGAAAACACACAAAAGTCATTCAGAACTGAGATATTTTACATGCAGCATTCATTTAACATCGGAGATTACTATAGGACACTTCTTTATATTATATTTAGATAGCTTTGTTTAGCAGCTGAGAATAATATTCTGAAGAATTATTTTGTTATGTTGACAGAAAGTCAATTTGTGTACCTGTGCTGGAAAATCGGTTTCAATTTTTTACGAGAATTATTCTTGTGAAAACAATGATGATCTGGATGATTTTAAATCTATCTGTGGAGCTAGTATGTGTTGGTTAATACTTTCAGTTGAATTTTGTTGAGTATTTAACACATTAATACCATCCAAACCGGCGATTTGAATTTATTTATTACACTAATTACTACTCAAAACTTCAAGTTGTATTTATTTAGTACCTTAATTACCATCCATAACTAAGAGTTGTGTTTATTGCTTACATTAATTACCACCCACAACTGCGAGTTGTATTTATTTAATTCATTAATTACCACCCAAAACTTCGGGTTGTATTTATTAAATAATTGCCTCCCACAACTGCAGCTGTATTTATTTCTTACATAATTTACCACCCACAACTTCGAGTTGTATTTATTTATTGCATTAATTACCATCCAAAACGCCGAGTTGTATTTATTCCTTACATTAATTACCATCCACAACTTCCAGTTGTATTTATTAAATAGATTAATTACCCCCACAACTTCGAGTTGTATTTATTTCTAACATTAATTACCGCCCACAACTTCCAGTTGTATTTATTTAATACATTAATTATTACCCACAATTTCGAGTCGTATTTATTTATTAAATAATTACCACCCAATACTGTGAGTTTTATTTATTTCCTACATTAATTACTTTCCACAACTGCCAGTGTTATTTTTATTCATTATATTAAATACCACCCACAAAATAACATCGAGTTGTGTTTATTTATTACATTAATTGCAACCAAAAACGAGTTGGATTTGTAAATGAATAACTAGCATTATGCAACTATGTGCGGTGAATGGTGTCTTCATTTTTAATCTTTGCACTCGACAAGGCTATATCTTGTACTGGCGTAGAAGTCCGAAGAGCTGGGGGGGGGGGGGGGGGTGTAAGGGTATTTGCGCCCTCTCCCTCCCCAAAATACCACCAACCTCTTTGTGTACTTTCCCTGTAACGTGTCCTGCATCCGTCATCACCGTACAACGACATGTTTCCCCCCCCCCCCCTCGGCGAAAAAAGAAAATAATTACATTCGGCATCACTGGTATATTGTGATAAAAAGAATATTCAATTCGCCAGGATTCCACACGAAATTTATTAACATTGTTCAAGTACTTCACTTTTGTCACAACAATAAGCGTAAAAAATAGTGTGCCTAAAATTGTTGTGGTGCGCTATAGGGGTACAAACATTGGCAGTGGAGTATTTTGGGCTGACTATCTGGGTATTAACTTTGGCACAGGGGGTATTCAGGGCTAACTATCTGGGTATGGACATTTGCAGCAGGGTATTCAGGACTAACTATTGGGTATTAACATTGGCACGGGGGTATTCAGGGCTAACTATCTGAGTATTAACACTGGCAGTGGGGTATTCAGGGCTAACTATTGAGGTACTAACATTGGCACGGGGGTATCCAGGGCTAACTATTTAGGTATTAACATTGTCACTGGATGATCCAGGGCTAACAGTTTATGTATTAACATTGCCATCGGTATTCATGGCTAACTATTTGGATATTAACATTGCCACCCGGGGTATTCATGACTAATTATTTGGGGAGTAACATTTGTATGAGTATTTGGATATTAACATTGCCACCTGGTATTCTTGGCTAACTATTTGGGTATTAACATTGCCACCTGGGTTTTCATGGCAAACTATTTGGGTATTAACACTGTCACTGTTATATTCAGGCTGATATTGGTAATAACACTGCCACTGTGGGCATTCATGGCTAACTATTTGAGTATTAACATTGCCACCTGGGTATTCATGGCTAACTATATGGGTATTAAGATTGCCACCTGGGTATTCATGGCTAACTATTTGGGTATTAAGATTGCCACCTGGGTATTCATGGCTAACTATTTGGGTATTAAGATTGCCACCTGGGTATTCATGGCTAACTATTTGGGTATTAAGATTGCCACCTGGGTATTCATGGCTAACTATTTGGGTATTAACATTGCCGCTTGGATATTTATGGCTAACTATTTGGGTATTAACATTGCCACCTAGTATTCTTGGCTAACTATTTGGGTATTAACATCGCCACCTGGGTTTTCATGGCAAACTATTTGGGTATTAACATTGTCACTGTTATATTCAGGCTGATATTGGTATTAACACTGCCACCGTGGGTATTCACGGCTAACTATTTGAGTATTAACATTGCCACCTGGGTATTCATGGCTAACTATTTGGGTATTAAGATTGCCACCTGGGTATTCATGGCTAACTATTTGGGTATTAAGATTGCCACCTGGGTATTCATGGCTAACTATTTGGGTATTAACATTGCCACCTGAATATTTATGGCTAACTATTTGGGTATTAAGATTGCCACCTGGGTATTCATGGCTAACTATTTGGGTATTAAGATTGCCACCTGGGTATTCGTGGCTTACTATTTGGATATTAACATTGCCAGTGTGATATTCAGGTTGAGTATTTGGATATTAACATTGCCACTGTGATATTCAGGCTGAGTATTTGGATATTAACATTGCCACCGGGGGTATTCATGGCTAACTATTTGGGTATTAACATTGACTCCTGGGTAGTCACGGCTAACTATTTGGGTATTAAGATTGCCACCTGGGTATTCCTGGCTAACTATTTGGATATTAACATTGACACTGTGATATTCAGGCTGAGTATTTGGATATTAACATTGCCACGTGGGTATTCATGGCTAACTATTTGGGTATTAACATTGACTCCTGGGTAGTCACGGCTAACTATTTGGGTATTAACATTGCCACCTGGGTATTCATGGCTAACTATTTGGGTATTAACATTGCCACCTGGGTAATTATGGCTAACTATTTGGGTATTAACATTGCCACTGTGATATTCAGGCTGAGTATTTGGATATTAACATTGCCACGTGGGTATTCATGGCTAACTATTTGGATATTAACATTGCCACCTGGGTATTCATGGCTAACTATTTGGATATTAACATTGCCACCTGGGTATTCATGGCTAACTATTTGGGTATTAACATTACCCCCTGGGTATTCATGGCTAACTATTTGGGTATTAACATTGCCACCTGGGTAATTATGGCTAACTATTTGGGTATTAAAACTGCCACGTGGGTATTCATGGCTAACTATTTGGGTATTAACATTGCCACCTGGGTATTCATGGCTAACTATTTAGGTATTAAGATTGTCACCTGGGTATTCCTGGCTAACTATTTGGATATTAACATTGCCACTGTGATATTCAGGCTGAGTATTTGGATATTAACATTGCCACCGGGGGTATTCATGGCTAACTATTTGGGTATTAACATTGCCTCCTGGGTATTCATGGCTAACTATTTGGGTATTAAGATTGCCACCTGGGTATTCCTGGCTAACTATTTGGATATTAACATTGACACTGTGATATTCAGGCTGAGTATTTGGATATTAACATTGCCACCGGGGGTATTCATGGCTAACTATTTAGGTATTAACATTGCCTCCTGGGTATTCATGGCTAACTATTTGGGTATTAAGATTGCCACGTGGGTATTCATGGCTAACTATTTGGGTATTAACATTGCCACTGTGATATTCAGGCTGAGTATTTGGATATTAACATTGCCACCTGGGTATTCATGGCTAACTATTTGGGTATTAACATTACCCCCTGGGTATTCATGGCTAACTATTTGGGTATTAACATTGCCACCTGGGTATTTATGGCTAACTATTTGGGTATTAAAACTGCCACCTGGGTATTCATGGATAACTATTTGGGTATTAACATTGACACCTGGGTATTCATGGCTAACTATTTGGGTATTAACATTGCCACTGTGATATTCAGGGCTGAGTATTTTGGATATTAACATTGCCATGGGGTATTTAGGACTAACTATTTAGGTATTAACAATGCCACTGTGATATTCAGGGCTGAGTATTTTGGATATTAACATTGCCACTGGGTATTTAGGGCTAACTATTTGGGTATTAAAGTTGCCACTGTGATATTCATGGCTGAGTATTTTGGATATTAACATTGCCTCGTGGTATTTAGGGCTAACTATGTGGGTATTAACATTGCCACTGTGATATTCAGGGCTGAGTATTTGGATATTAACATTGTCACGGGGTATTTATGACTACTATTTGGGTATTAACATTGCCACTGGGTATTTAGGGCTAACTATTTGGGTATTAACATTGCCACTGTGATACTCAGGCTGAGTATTTGGGCATAACATTGCCACGGGGTATTTAGGGCTAACTATTTGGGTATTAACATTGTCACGGGATATTTATGACTACTCTTTGGATATTAACATTGCCACGGGGTATTTAGGGCTAACTATTTGGGTATTAACATTGCCACTGTGATATTCTGACTGAGTATTTGGGTATTAACATTGCCACGGGGTATTTTGGGGTAACTATTTGGATATTAACATTGCCACTGTGATACTCAGGCTGAGTATTTGGGTATTAACATTGCCATGGGGTATTTCGGGGTAAAGTATTTTTGGGTATTCACGGCTAACTATTTGAGTATTAACATTGCCATCTGGGTATTCATGGCTAACTATTTGGGTATTAAGATTGCCACCTGGGTATTCATGGCTAATTATTTGGGTATTAAGATTGCCACCTGGGTATTCATGGCTAACTATTTGGGTATTAACATTGCCACCTGAATATTTATGGCTAACTATTTGGGTATTAAGATTGCCACCTGGGTATTCATGGCTAACTATTTGGGTATTAAGATTGCCACCTGGGTATTCGTGGCTAACTATTTGGATATTAACATTGCCAGTGTGATATTCAGGCTGAGTATTTGGATATTAACATTGCCACCGGGGGTATTCATGGCTAACTATTTGGGTATTAACATTGACTCCTGGGTAGTCACGGCTAACTATTTGGGTATTAAGATTGCCACCTGGGTATTCCTGGCTAACTATTTGGATATTAACATTGACACTGTGATATTCAGGCTGAGTATTTGGATATTAACATTGCCACCGGGGGTATTCATGGCTAACTATTTAGGTATTAACACTGCCACCTGGGTATCTGCAGCTAACTATTTGGATATTAACATTGCCACGTGGGTATTCATGGCTAACTATTTGGGTATTAACATTGCCACCTGGGTATTCATGGCTAACTATTTGGGTATTAACATTACCCCCTGGGTATTCATGGCTAACTATTTGGGTATTAACATTGCCACCTGGGTATTCATGGCTAACTATTTGGGTATTAACATTACCCCCTGGGTATTCATGGCTAACTATTTGGGTATTAACATTGCCACCTGGGTATTTATGGCTAACTATTTGGGTATTAAAACTGCCACCTGGGTATTCATGGATAACTATTTGGGTATTAACATTGACACCTGGGTATTCATGGCTAACTATGTGGGTATTAACATTGCCACTGTGATATTCAGGGCTGAGTATTTTGGATATTAACATTGCCATGGGGTATTTAGGACTAACTATTTAGGTATTAACAATGCCACTGTGATATTCAGGGCTGAGTATTTTGGATATTAACATTGCCACTGGGTATTTAGGGCTAACTATTTGGGTATTAAAGTTGCCACTGTGATATTCATGGCTGAGTATTTTGGATATTAACATTGCCTCGTGGTATTTAGGGCTAACTATGTGGGTATTAACATTGCCACTGTGATATTCAGGGCTGAGTATTTGGATATTAACATTGTCACGGGGTATTTATGACTACTATTAACATTGCCACTGGGTATTTAGGGCTAACTATTTGGGTATTAACATTGCCACTGTGATACTCAGGCTGAGTATTTGGGCATAACATTGCCACGGGGTATTTAGAGCTAACTATTTGTTTATTAACATTGTCACGGGGTATTTATGACTACTCTTTAGATATTAACATTGCCACGGGGTATTTAGGGCTAAGTATTTGGGTATTAACATTGCCACTGTGATATTCTGACTGAATATTTGGGTATTAACATTGCCACGGGGTATTTTGGGGTAACTATTTGGATATTAACATTGCCACTGTGATACTCAGGCTGAGTATTTGGGTATTAACATTGCCCTGGGGTATTTCGGGGTAACTATTTGGATATTAACATTGCCACTGTGATATTCAGGGCTGAGTATTTTGGATATTAACATTGTCACGGGGTATTTATGACTACTATTTGGGTATTAACATTGCCACGGGGTATATAGGGCTAACTATTTGGGTATTGACGTTCCAACTGTGATATTCATGGCTGAGTATTTTGGATATTAACATTGCTACGGGGTATTTAGGGCTAACAATTTGGGTATTAACATTGCCACTGTGATATTCAGGGCTGAGTATTTTGGATATTAACATTGTCACGGGGTATTTATGACTACTATTTGGGTATTAACATTGCCACAGGGTATTTAGGGCTAACTATTTGGGTATTAACATTGCCACTGTGATATTCAGGGCTGAGTATTTTGGATATTAACATTGCCACGGGGTATTTAGGGCTAACTATTTGGGTATTAACATTGCCACTGTGATATTCAGGGCTGAGTATTTTGGATATTAACATTGCCACGGGGTATTTAGGGCTAACTATTTGGGTATTGACATTGCCACTGTGATATTCAGGGCTGAGTATTTTGGATATTAACATTGCCCCGGGGTATTTAGGGCTAACTGTTTTGGTATTAACATTGCCACTGTGGTATTCAGGCTGAGTATTTGGGTATTAACATTGCCACGGGGTATTTAGGGCTAACTATTTGGGTATTAACATTGTCACTGTGATATTCAGACTGAGTATTTGGGTATTAACATTGCCACGGGGTGTTTAGGACTAACTATTTGGGTATTAACATTGCCACTGTGATATTCAGGCTGAGTATTTGGATATTAACATTGCCACGGGGTATTTAGGGCTAACTTTTTGGGTATTAACATTGCCACTGTGATATTCATGCTGACTATTTAGATATTAATATTGCCACGAGGTATTTAGAGCTAACTATTTAGTTATTAACTGTGCCACTGGGGTATTTAGGGCTAACTATATGGGTATTAATGCTGGCACCGGGATATTCAGGACTAACTTTACTGGTATTAACACTGGCACTGGGGTATTCAGAGCTAACTATACGGGTATCAACACTGGCACCAGGGTATTCTTAGGAATCAGTCTTCTCTCCGACCTATTCGGGCAGCAGGACATGTATGTGATAATATGTACGTCACGTTGCAGGCCTACAATGGCTTTGAATCCAGGACGGCCTGGCGTGTGGGACAAAAATTATTAGGTACATGTTCTGCTGATATTTCAGGTGTGCAACAAATTGTGAACCTCCATCACAAATAAGGTGTATCATTGGTGCACGAGCGCAAACGAGCACCTCAGAATCCCAGTGGAGAGAGCGGTCAACTGGGGAAACAGAGCATTTTCATTCATGAAATTTGAATGGAGCCTCGGTAAACCTATGTAAACCTCGGCTCGAAACGAAATTTTGTTAACCCTACTCACAAAATAGCGTACAGATTTTCAACTTATTACAGGTACCCTCTATTTCTACATTGACTTATTATAACAATCTATAGTCGTCCATCAACTTATTATAGAGACCCACCTTTTCTTCATTGACTCATTATCGAAACCCTCTTTTTCTCGTCAACATTTTATAGAGGTCCTCTATTTCTCCAGCCACTTATTATAAAGACAGCTATTTACCCCAAAACTTATTATAAAGACCCACTATTTCTCCATCGACTTTATAATAAATACCCCTCAATACTTCATCTACATATTACAGAGGCCCTCTAGTTTACATCGACATATTACAGAGGCCCTCTAGTTCTCATCGACATATTACAGAGGCCCTCTAGTTTTCCTCGACGTATTATAGAGACCCACTATTTCTCCTTCGACTATATAATAAAGACCCTTCAATTCTTCATCTACATATTACAGAGGTCCTCTAGTTTTCGTTAACATATTACAGAGGTCCTCTAGTTTTCATTAACATATTACAGAGGTCCTCCAGTTTCATTGACATATTACAGAGGTCCTCTAGTGTTCATTGACATATTACAGAGGTCCTCTAGTTTTCGTTGACATATTACAGAGGTCCTCTAGTTTTCATTGACATATTACAGAGGTCCTCTAGTTTTCATTGACATATTACAGAGGTCCTCTAGTTTTCATTGACATATTACAGAGGTCCTCTAGTTTTCATTTACATATTACTGAGGTCCTCTAGTCTTCATTAACATATAACAGAGGTCCTCTAGTTTCATTGCCATATTACAGAGGTCCTCTAGTTTTCAGTGTTATATTACATAGGTCCTCTAGTTTTCATTGACATATTACAGAGGTCCTCTATTTTCCATTGGCGTATTACAGAGGCCCTCTAGTTTTCATTGACATATTACAGAGGTCTAGTTTTCATTGACATAATACAGAGGTCCTCTAGTTTGCATTGACATATTACAGAGGTCCTCTAGTTTTCATTGACATATTACAAAGGTCCTCTAGTTTTCATTGACATATTATAGAGGCCCTCTAGTTTTCATCGACATTCTACAGAGGCCCTTTAGTTTTTATCGACATACCACAGAGGCCCTTTAGTTTTCATAGACGTATTGTGGAGACTCACTATGTCTTTTTCTCATCAACATTTTATTCAGGTCCTCTATTTCTCTAGCCACTTATTATAAAGCCAGCTATTTACCAAGACTTATTATAAAGGCCCACTATTTCTCAATCAACTTTATAATAAATACCCTTCGATTCTTCATCTACATATTACAAAGGTCCTCTAGTTTCCATTGACACATAACAGCGGTCCTTTAGTTTCCATTGGCATATTAGAGGCGTCCTCTGGTTTTCATTGACATATTACAGAAGCCCTCTAGTTTTCATCGACATATTACAAAGGACCTCTAGTTTTCTTCGACGTATTACAGAGACCCTCTAGTTTTCATCGACGTATTATAAATATTTCTCCATCCACTTTATAATAAATACCCTTCATTTCTTCATCTACATATTACAGAGATCCTCTAGTTTTCATTGACATATTACAGAGGCCCTCTAGTTTTCATTGACATGTTACAGAGGCCCTCTAGTTTTCAATGACATATTACAGTGGACCTCTAGTGTCAATCGACATATTGCAGAGTTACTCTAGTTTTCATCGTCATATCACAGTGGCCCTCCAGTTTTCATCGACGTATTACAGAGACAGACTATTTCTTCATTGACTTATTATTTTTCTTCGACGTATTATTACTATTTCCCCATCCACGTCTTTCAAAGCCCCTCTATTTCTCCATACACTTATTGTAGAGTGCCCCTATTTCTCTCTTCACTTATTATAAAGACCCATATATTCCTACATCGACTTATTTCTCCACCCACGTATTATAACGGCCCTATATTCCTACATCGACGTATTATAGAGTCCCCCTATTTCTCCATCCACAAATTATAAAGACCATATATTCCATCGTCGACTTATTATAGAGTCCCTCTATTTCTACATCAATCTCCCAGTCTGTCTCGACTTATTATAGAGTCCCTCTATTTCTACATCAATCTCCCAGTCTGTCTCGACTTATTATAGAGTCCCTCTATTTCTACATCAATGTCCCTGTCTGTCTCGACTTATTTTAGAGTCCCTCTATTTCTACATCAATCTCCCAGCCTGTCTCGACTTATTATAGAGTCCCTCTATTTCTACATCAATGTCCCTGTCTGTCTCGACTTATTATAGAGTCCCTCTATTGCTACATCAATCTCTCAGTCTGTCTCGACTTATTATAGAGTCCCTCTATTTCTACATCAAAGTCCCTGTCTGTCTCGACTTATTTTAGAGTCCCTCTATTTCTACATCAATCTCCCAGTCTGTCTTGACTTATTATAGAGTCCCTCTATTTCTACATCAATCTCCCAGTCTGTCTCGACTTATTATAGAGACCCTCTATTTCTACATCAATCTTCCAGTCTGTCTCGACTTATTATAGAGTCTCTCTATTTCTTTTATCAATCTCCCAGTCTGTCTCGACTTATTATAGAGTCTCTCTATTTCTACATCAATCTCCCAGTCTGTCTCGACTTATTATAGAGTCTCTCTATTTCTTTTATCAATCTCCCAGTCTGTCTCGACTTATTGTAGAGTCTCTCTATTTCTACATCAATCTTCCAGTCTGTCTCGACTTATTATAGAGACCCTCTATTTCTACATCAATCTTCCAGTCTGTCTCGACTTATTATAGAGTCTCTCTATTTCTACATCAATCTCCCAGTCTGTCTCGACTTATAATAGAGTCTCTCTATTTCTACATCAATCTTCCAGTCTGTCTCGACTTATTATAGAGTCTCTCTATTTCTACATCAATCTCCCAGTCTGTCTCGACTTATTATAGAGTCTCTTTATTTCTACATCAATCTCCCAGTCTGTCTCGACTTATTATAGAGTCTCTCTATTTCTTTTATCAATCTCCCAGTCTGTCTTGACTTATTATAGAGTCCCTCTATTTCTACATCAATCTCCCAGTCTGTCTCGACTTATTATAGAGACCCTCTATTTCTACATCAATCTCCCAGTCTGTCTCGACTTATTATAGAGTCTCTCTATTTCTTTTATCAATCTCCCAGTCTGTCTCGACTTATTATAGAGTCTCTCTATTTCTACATCAATCTTCCAGTCTGTCTCGACTTATTATAGAGACCCTCTATTTCTACATCAATCTTCCAGTCTGTCTCGACTTATTATAGAGTCTCTCTATTTCTTTTATCAATCTCCCAGTCTGCCTCGACTTATTATAGAGTCCCTATATTTCTATATCAATCTCCCAGTCTCTCTCGACTTATTTTAGAGTCCCTCTATTTCTACATCAATCTCCCAGTCTGTCTCGACTTATTATAGAGTCCCTCTATTTCTAAATCAATCTCCCAGTCTGTCTCAACTTTTTATAGTGACCCTCTATTTATCAGTCGACTTTCCTGTCTGCCTTGACTTTTTAAGTCAAAGATCAGGCTCTGTTTCTCCATCCATTATAGACGTCTTCATTTCTCTCGACCTATTATAGAGACTCTCTGTTTCTGTATCTTCTTCCCCGGCTTATTATAGAGCCCAGGCTTTGTTTCTCGATTAATTTCCACTTTTTCAGATGTGTCGACTTTTTGTAGAGACCCTTCATTCCGTCCACAGACAATACGTCTGGCAAAACGAGAATAATGACTATTTTATAATACGTAGTTTTGTATATAACTCATAACCATCACATTCAGTTTATTGTTGCACTGCAAATCAATATTTTATGTCAGCCGAAGTCTTAAATTAAACAGACATTTTAATAATGAATATTCATGGAAGGATACCCAACAACATTAAAATCCCCCCAATGATGTCCTCTGGGGTTAAGCTTGTTTGACAAAATGCACAGAACACATGTGTGATGTTTGATCAGAGCCACCGGGTGCGGTGGCCAAATTTTTATTTATAATTTTTCAAGCAGGTCAGCTTATGGGCCCAGGATGCCCAAGGCTTGACCCAGAACAATTAAAATATTGGAGCCCAAAATGCTCCACCCCTTAACTGATGTGAGCTTATATATATACATATGTACAACTTTCAAACAGGTCAACTAATGGGCCCAGGATGCCCAAGGTTTGACCCAGATATATATATATACATATGTACAATTTTGTCAAAGGTGGAGCAAATATATGCCACCCGTGAACATATATCGATATGTAAGCTCACAATGATGGACATTTAGAAGAAAGAGTACAAAGTTGTGAAAAATTAACTAATGCTATTACATGTACACATAGGCAATGGCCCCACCCAGGATGCAGGGAAATGGAGAGAATATGGGTAATGAATGGAAAATGAAAGTCTGAAAGATCCCCGCCCAACATGCAGGGTACTACAGCAACAAGTAAAAGGTAAAAGCATAATAAAAGCCAATACCTGTGTATACTTACATCCCCGCCCAGAATGCAGGGTGAGAGAGTAACGAGGTTCGGAAGAAATAGTCAATATCACAACTACAGATACACACCTAACAGTCCTATAGAATCCCCGCCCAGCATGCAGAGTTCTACTGAAACACATGGAATATGTACAGATACCTGTGGATATTTACATCCCCGCCCAAAATGCAGGGATTTGAGACAAATGCCTCGCAGAGATACACCAAACCCACAGTAAGTGGAATATCCTTGAGTCGCTCAGCTAGGTAGAAGCGAACCGAGATACACGTATACACGTCCCCGCTTAAAATGCAGGGAGTCGAGTTCCAAAAACACCTTATTGAACACCCAGCCGCAAAAGCTGCAATCACTTTGCCGCCCGAAGCTTCCAAGGCGGGGGGTTTGAAGCAGAATTGATATTCAAATGTGGCGACCCATGTATCCATTGCTATGCGTCAGAGGAATCTGTAGTCTGCCCCATGTTGATCAGGAAACTGCAGGAATACAATCTTCAGGGCTCGCACAGTTGAGTATGTAGCCAACCTCCCCACCCAACTGGCAGGCATCATATTCTGGAAAGACTGGTGAAGCACGGGGAAATAAGGCAGAAAAAGCGTGACTGGCAGTGAGAAAGCAAAGGCAGAGGAGACCTGGATCTGGTGGCGATGGGGCGGTGGTGGGAAAAATGGCAACTTGTCCTTTCCACAGAAAGCTGGAGAATGTTGCCACAGTGTTGCGATATTCAGACGGGTCCAAGAATTGACCAATGGACATTCCCGAAATTTTGTGGGACTCAGTTAGCAGAAACAAAGGGGGGGGGGGCGCGGGGGAGGGGGGTATAGTTTGCTCTAGTTTTGTGGAGGTGCCAACATTGGCAAGGGAACTGCCTGGAAATAGACATTTGCCAGGGAGTTTGAAGAACCTTATACGTCAATCATATGCCAAAATTTAAATATTCAAAAGGGGAATTTTCGGTGACTTGATTTCTGTCCCATCTGTAACTTGAACTGTTGAACTTTCTTATATTCTTTATCTTTGATTGAACTTCGTGTATCTCCCATAAAGACATTTATGCTCATGACATAAATGTAGATATATCAGACCGTTCAAAGTGTTCTGTATCGACTTTCTTTCTACTGATAATATAAACACTGACAAGAAATGCAAAGTGCTTAGTGAAAAGAACACTCGACGAGTACCCATGGGAACGAATCGATTCATAAAGAATGACACACATCACTTTTTAACCCAAGTGGCTGGCGCGCCTAACATATCTGCAAGGGATTTATCGTTAAAAGATCTGGACAGAGACTAGATGTGCAATATAATTAATGATCCGAGGGCATTACGACTTCCAAGATGTTCGTTTATTCTTTATAGAGTTTCTGCTTAGCGGAGATCACTAGTTTTCTGCCTTTGACGAGAGGAACCAAAACTTCGCGAGAGGAAACAAAACTCCGCGAGAGGAAACAAAACTCCGTGAGAGGAAACAAAACTCCGCGAGAGGAAACAAAACTCCGCGATATGCACAAAACTCATCATACTGAGTTTTTATTATTGTTTGTCAGTTCTTGTCTATGAGAGAAAGCTTATGGTTTCTTGTCTGTAAGAGAAAGCTTATGGTTTCTTGTCTATAAGAGAAAGCTTATAGTTTCTTATCTATAAGAGAAAGCTTATGGTTTCTTGTCTATAAAAGTAAGCTTATGGTTTCTTGTCTATAAAAGTAAGCTTATGGTTTCTTGTCTTTAAAAGTAAGCTTATGGTTTCTTGTCTATAAAAAAAAGCTTATGGTTTCTTGTCTATAAAAGAAAGCTTATGGGTTCTTGTCTATAAGAGAAAGCTTATGGTTTCTTGTCTATAAAAGTAAGCTTATGGTTTCTTGTCTATAAAAGTAAGCTTATGGTTTCTTGTCTTTAAAAGTAAGCTTATGGTTTCTTGTCTATAAAAGAAAGATTATGGTTTCTTGTCTATAAAAGAAAGCTTATGGTTTCTTGTCTATAAGAGAAAGCTTATGGTTTCTTGTCTATAAGAGAAAGCTTATGGTTTTTTTGTCTATAAAAGAAAGCTTATGGTTTCTTGTCTATAAGAGAAAGCTTATGGTTTCTTGTCTATAAGAGAAAGCTTATGGTTTCTTGTCTATAAGAGAAAGCTTATGGTTTCTTGTCTATAAAAGTAAGCTTATGGTTTCTTGTCTATAAGAGAAAGCTTATGATTTCTTGTCTAGAAGAGAAAGCTTATGGTTTCTTGTCTATAAGAGAAAGCTTATGGTTTCTTGTCTATAAAAGAAAGCTTATGGTTTCTTGTCTATAAGAGAAAGCTTATGGTTTATTGTCTATAAGAGAAAGCTTATGGTTTCTTGTCTATAAGAGAAAGCTTATGGTTTCTTGTCTATAAGAGAAAGCTTATGGTTTCTTGTCTATAAAAGTAAGCTTATGGTTTCTTGTCTATAAGAGAAAGCTTATGATTTCTTGTCTATAAAAGTAAGCTTATGGTTTCTTGTCCATAAAAGAAAGCTTATGGTTTATTATCTATAAAAGAATGCTTAGGGTTTCTTGTCTATAAAAGAAAACTTATGAGGGCTGTCGAACATGTTATATACACATGCAGTACATGTAGGCTACTTGTAGTAACTATCGGAACATGTTATATATACATACAGCACATGTAGGCTACTTGTAGTAACTGTCGGGACATGTTATATATACATAGAACACGTGTAGGCTACTTGTAGAAACTGTCGGAACATGTTATATATACATACAGCACGCGTAGGCTACTTATAGTAATCGTCAGAACATGTTATATATACATACAGCATGTGAAGGCTACTAGTTGTAACTGTCGGAACATGTTATATATATACACAGCACGTGCAGGCTACTTTCAGTAACTGTCGTAACATGCTATATATACGTGCAGCACGTGTAGGCTACTTGTAGTAACTGTTGGAACATGTTATATATACATACAACACGTGTAGGCTACTTGAAGTAACTGTCGGAACATGTTATATACACACAACACGTGTAGGCTACTTGTAATAACTGTCGGAACATGTTATATACACATACAACACGTGTCGGCTACTTGTAGTAACTGTCGGAACATGATATATATATAAGCAGCATATTATATATACATACAGCACGTGTAGGCTACTTGTAGTAATTGTCAGAACATGTTATATATACAAAGAACACGTGTAGGCTACTTGTAGTAAATGTCGAAACAGGTTATATATACATGCAACACGTTGTAGGCTACTTGTAGTAACTGTCGGAGCATGTTATATATACATACAGCACGTGTAGGCTGCTTGTGGTAACTGTCGGAACATGTTATATATACATACAGCATGTGTAGGCTACTGGTAGTAACTGTCGGAACATGTTATATATACATAGAACACGTGTAGGCTACTTGTAGTAACTGTCGGAACATGTTATATATACAAAGAACACGTGTAGGCCACTTGTAGTAAATGTAGGAACATGTTATATATACATACATCACGTGTTGGCTACTTGTAGTAACTGTCGGAACATGTTATATATACATAGAACAGGTGTAGGCTACTTATGGTAACTGTCGGAACATGTTATATACATACAGCACGTGTACGCTACTTGTAGTGGCTGCCGGAACGTGCTATGTATACATGCAGCACATTGTAGGCTACGTGTAGTAACTGTCGGAACATGTTACATATACATACAGCACATGTAGGCTGCTTGTAATAACTGTCGGAACACGTTACATATACATACAGCACGTGTAGGCTGCTTGTAGTAACTATCGGAACATGTTATATATATATACAGCACGTGAAGGCTACTTGCAGTAGCTGCCGGAACATGTTATATACACATGCAGTACGTTGTAGGCTACTTGTGGTAACTGTCGGAACATGTTATATATACATACAGCACGTGTAGGCTGCTTGTAGTAACTATCGGAACATGTTATATATACATACATGTGTAGGCTACTTGTAGTAACTGTTGGAACATGTTATATATACATACATGTGAAGGCTACTTGTAGTAACTGTTGGAACATGTTATATATACATACAGCACGTCTAGGCTACTTTTATTAATTGTCGGAACATGTTATATAAACATACAGCACCTGTAGGCTACTTGTAGTAATTGTTGGAACATATTATATATATATACATACAGCACGTGTAGGCTACTTTTAGTAATTGTCGGGACATGTTATATAAACATATAGCACGTAGGGTACTTGTAGTAACTGTTGGAACATGTTATATGTACATACAGCACGTTGCCTACCACATCCCTCATATATGAAATCCACGCAAGAATACCGACAGTTCACGCTGGGTTGTATCCGTTGTGTGCCACAGCTATTAAACGAGAAAACGCACGCACGCACGCACGCACGCACGCACGCACGCACGCACGCACGCACGCACAAACTGTAACCACCTAGATGCACCCATCTCCAAAAATAGATAGAACATTCCCACCCCTCCTTCTCTGTTCGTGTGCGCAAATCAAGGTGGAAATAATTTGTGCCTTGATCGCCAGTGGGCCTATCGACCCTGACTTTTGAAAGAGTCGTACAGTAGGGATATTCACTTTTTCAACAAAGTGAGAGAGAAGACAAACGGACCGAGTTGCTTTTTCATATTATACAAGAATCGATGTCTAATCTTCGGATAGTTTCTTTTAAAAAGACTAAAAGATAATTATCGATTTGACGGGGCATCTCAAGAACCGTGACGATGTGGGATTTAAATCCCTTGCGACCCGAATAACTTTATTTTCTTTATACCTTTATTTGCTTACGAATCGACGAGAGTCGGAAGCGAGAAACAATAATCTTATTTGGTTTGGATGCGCACTGGTAGTAGGGTATTGGTGCAGATCTCCGAGAACCTCGAACTGGATTATGACAAGAAATTATGCATAACTACAAAAATTTTTCTCTGTGTTTGCTTAGAGACGTGGACATATTTATGGTAATACTGAAACCGCGGTTTGTTGGTTGTTTTAGAAAAGAAAAAAAAATCGAAACAGTTGCTGTTTTTTTTTTAGCAGCCCCAGCATGTTATCCATGACGTTTACAAAAGGAAAAAATCTACCATTATGTGTTTTTGAAGCTGGGAGTCATCCATCTGCCTTTTAGGGAGAGTTGATGCTGAACCTTGGCCATCTGGTCTGCCTTCAGGGAGAACAGATGACGGGGTGATAGGAGGGAAAAAAATACAGGCACACACACCTACTCACAGACATACACCCGGAAGCCCTTAAAAGGGATGTTAAATTTTTATTCAAAGGTTTATTTATTTAAAATATACACTCGTCCCAGCCAGGCAAACTTGTTTCAATCTTTGCCTGGTGTTTGGTGGCTTCCTGTGCATGTTAACAGAAAGGTGGGTTGTATCAATTCCTCCTACGCTTCGTCCACTAGTTGCGAGGCTGTCCTCAGAAACTCGACCCTAGAATTTCTGATGAGTAGCGAGGCAATCCTCACTGACTCCACTACTCCATTTCATTATAAGAGAAAAATAGAACTGCGCTATTGTATATTGTGACTGTTGTGTGATTGTTGCTTTGGATGGGGTGCGGGGTGGGTTTCTTCTGAGCTCACTCCCCACACGCAGAGTTGCAAGGCAATCCTCACAGACTCAATTCTAAAGTTTTCAATGAGTAGCGAGGCAATCCTCACTGACTCAATCCTAGAGTTCTCAATGAGTTGCAAGGTAATCCCCACAGACTCAATCCAAAAGTTCTCAATGAGTAGCGAGGCAATCCTCACTGACTCAATCCTAGAGTTCTCAACGAGTAGCGAGGTAATCCCCACAGACTCAATCCAAAAGTTCTCAATGAGTAGCGAGACAATCCTCACTGACTCAATCCTAGAGTTCTCAATGAGTAGCGAGGTAATCCCCACAGACTCAATCCAAAAGTTCTCAATGAGTAGCGAGACAATCCTCACTGACTCAATCCTAGAGTTCTCAATGAGTAGCGAGGTAATCCCCACAGACTCAATCCAAAAGTTCTCAATGAGTAGCGAGACAATCCTCACTGACTCAATCCTAGAGTTCTCAATGAGTAGCGAGGTAATCCCCACAGACTCAATCCAAAAGTTCTCAATGAGTAGCGAGACAATCCTCACTGACTCAATCCTAGAGTTCTCAATGAGTAGCGAGGTAATCCCCACAGACTCAATCCAAAAGTTCTCAATGAGTAGCGAGACAATCCTCACTGACTCAATCCTAGAGTTCTCAATGAGTAGCGAGGTAATCCCCACAGACTCAATCCAAAAGTTCTCAATGAGTAGCGAGACAATCCTCACTGACTCAATCCTAGAGTTCTCAATGAGTAGCGAGGTAATCCCCACAGACTCAATCCTAGAGTTCTCAATGAGTAGCGAGGCAATCCTCACTGACTCAATCCTAGAGTTCTCAATGAGTAGCGAGGTAATCCCCACAGACTCAATCCTAGAGTTCTCAATGAGTAGCGAGGTAATCCCCACAGACTCAATCCTAGAGTTCTCAATGAGTAGCGAGACAATCCTCACTGACTCAACGCAGTTTAATTCTATTGAGTAATTTTAGTATACTGTGATTTATTTTGTTTTTGCTGTTGAGGGTTCGGTGTTCGTTCAGCTCTATCATTGGTTCACTATCCTGGAGTCTGTGGGGAGGGGGGGGTTATTATATAGGTCTTATTAAACGCGTTTCAGTCGCGCGTCAGCAGAGATGTGAGGCAGTCCTCACAGACTCAATCCTAAAGTTCTCAACGAGGAGCGAGGCAGTCCTCACTGAGTCCACGCAATTTAATTATATTGTATAATTTTTATTTTCTGAAAACTTATTTTGTTTTTCTGTTTTGGTATCGGTGTTCGTTCAGCCAAACTAACTCACTATCTTGGAGTCTGATGAGGGTTTTGTTTTGTGGGCCTTTAAATCGCGTATCAATAGTTTCTATTTTTTTTTTTTTTTTGCTAGCTCGTGAAGATCCTTTATCGGTGTCCATTTGGGTTTGCATAGAGCCACGAGCAAGGCATGATTTTGAATATTCTGTAGCTTTTGAATCTTGGTTTTACTCAGATCATTTGTTATTATGGCACCGTATTCTAGTACCGGACGTATACATGATTTGTAGAGCTTGAGAAGCACATCTTTGTTTGCTCCCCAGTTTTTACCTCTGATCATCTTCAGAAAATTGATACGTTTTATAGTAGCTCTAACCGTAATGGAGTTTACGTGACTGTTTAGATTGAGGTTGCTATCCAGTATAAATACTGAAATGTTGGCCTCGTGGCTTGCTTCTAATTTGTGATCGTATAACTGGAGATCAATGCTGGGAACTGAATGAATGAATGAAAAGTTTCAGCGCGCGCGAAGGCGCACAGGGACGTTGTGGGATTTAAATCCCTAGCGACCCGAATAATTTTATTTGCTTCATAACTTTATTTGCTTATGAATCCACGAGAGTCGGAAGCGAGAACCAATAAGCTTAGTTGGTTTGAGTGTGCGCACTGGCAGTAGGGTAGTGGGTGCAGATCTCCGAGAACCAAGAACTGGAAGATGACTAGGAATTGTGCATAACTACAAGAATTCTTTTTTTTTTTTTCCTTTTCTTTTTAAAGAACGTATCTCTTTGAGTTTTGGTGGCATTGAGCTTAATGCAGACACAGAACAGACATCTCGCCTACTACTCCGTAATAACAAGACACCTTATGACAGAACAGATATCTCGCCTGCTACTCCGTAATAAAGAGACACCTTATGACAGAACAGATATCTCGCGTGCTACTCGGTAATAAAGATACACCTTACGACAGAACAGATATCTCGCGTGCTACTCCGTAATAAAGAGACACATTATGACAGAACAGATATCTCATCTGCTACTCCGTAATATAGAGACACCTTATGACAGAACAGATATCTCGCCTACTACTCCGTAATAACAAGACACATTATGACAGAACAGATATCTCGCCTGCTACTCCGTAATAAAGAGACACATTATGACAGAACAGATATCTCGCCTGCTACTCCGTAATAATGAGACACCTTATGACAGAACGGATATCTCGCCTGCTACTCCGTAATAATGAGACACCTTCTGACAGAACAGATATCTCGCCTGCTACTCCGTAATAACAAGACACCTTCTGACAGAACAGATATCTCGCCTGCCACTCCGTAATATAGAGACACCTTATGACAGAACAGATATCTCGCCTGCTACTCCGTAATAAAGAGACACCTTATGACAGAACAGACATCTCGCCTGCTACTCCGTAATAACAAGACACCTTATGACAGAACAGATATCTCGCCTGCTACTCCGTAATATAGAGACACCTTATGACAGAACAGATATCTCGCCTGCTACTCCGTAATAACAAGACACATTATGACAGAACAGATATCTCGCCTGCTACTCCGTAATATAGAGACACCTTATGACAGAACAGATATCTCGCCTACTACTCCGTAATAACAAGACACATTATGACAGAACAGATATCTCGCCTGCTACTCCGTAATAAAGAGACACATTATGACAGAACAGATATCTCGCCTGCTACTCCGTAATAAAGAGACACATTATGACAGAACAGATATCTCGCCTGCTACTCCGTAATAATGAGACACCTTATGACAGAACGGATATCTCGCCTGCTACTCCGTAATAATGAGACACCTTCTGACAGAACAGATATCTCGCCTGCTACTCCGTAATAATGAGACACCTTCTGACAGAACAGATATCTCGCCTGCTACTCCGTAATAACAAGACACCTTCTGACAGAACAGATATCTCGCCTGCTACTCCGTAATAACAAGACACCTTATGACAGAACGGATATCTCGCTTGCCACTGCGTAATAAACAGACATCTTTTGACAGAAAAGACATTTGGCCTGCTACTCAGTAATACACAGACAACTTATGACAGGACAGACATCTCGCCTACCACTCCGTAATAAACAGACATCTTATGACAGAACAGACATCTCGCCTGCAACTCCGCAATAAACTTTCCCGTCTTATGTTGGGAAATGAACTGTCCCGGCCACTTCAAAATGGGCTTGTTGTCAAATGAAGGCATGCTTACCGCAAATGTATTCCAAATAATAGGAACCTGGAAACATAAAGTCACTCTATTTTGTTTAAGGTGCCATCCAATAAAACTATGGGGAATTTTTTTAAATTTTCACCAGTGCTCAAACATTGTCATTATATATATCAAAATAATAACTATAGAGTACAAGGGAATGGGATATATTCTCTTTCCCGCGAAAAAAAGTTATTTTTACGATTTATACGATAGACAAGTTTCCAATGGTATAAGTAACGAATCGCAAAAATCGCGAATAGATCGGCAATTCCAATGACAAGGTTTCAAATTCATGACTTCAAACTCCAGACTCGTAGAAAGCACATTTTACTATTTCGTCTCCGATGTGTTACAAACGCCCCAAAGGAAAATGCACGAAAATGAATAAGCTTCCATTTGAAACCTATGTGGAAAAATCGGTCACATGATGGCTTGTAACCAAAAAAAAACGGCAAATCGTGAACTTGGGTAAAATATTGTTTTCAAAGATCTGAGAACTGCAGAAACGGCCACACTCTTCTCAATCGGCAAGGCGATGAATTAAAAACGCGCAATACATTCACGGGGGGAAGTTGCATTGACAATCCCCTTTAATAAAATAAGGTCAAAATTGCAGGGCACCTTTTCAATTTCCTTATCCAGGGATGTCATTTTTTTGAAATGGGTCACTGCGCATCTGTTTCGTAATATTATAATTTGGTTGTTATCGAGACGTAAAATATTTTATTACAAACTTGTTCTATGAAATCCCCATCTACAGCAACTCTAAACCATGCGGAAAATAAAAATCTGTTCCGCACATATGTGCGGAACGAAAATCGTTGACGGGCGATTTTTAAATAGAAGCGACATTTTACTGGGATGTTTTACAAATCGTGCACTGCAATTACAATTTGAATCGCTAGCGTTAGCTTAAAATCGTCCCCTGAGTTCCAATGTGTTCTATGTGCCAGTAGGCACATAGAACACATTGGAACTCAGGGGAAGAGAGAGTAACACGGGTTCCCCTCTCAAATTTGGTTGGCGATAAAATGTGTTCTTTTTGTTGATAGCTGTCAAATGAATTGCTGAGTGTCCTTCTAATGATGTCTTTATAGACGTGATGGCGTGTAATAAACACAGAACGACACGCGTGTGAATGGGTTAATTGATATGGCACTTGTGCCATCGCGAAAGGATAAAACTCGAGGCCTGCAGCCTCTCGTTTTATCCTTCCACGCTAGCACTCGTGCCATATTGATTAACCAATCCACACACTCGTGTCGTTCTGTGAATAAATTCGATAAACAGGTTTGAAAACAAAAACATATTCACACAAACATTAATGGTAATCTTAATACTTGTGTTTGCAACAAAATATCATTTAAATGAAGGTCGAACTATATTTATCGAATCTCTCTGTTTCCATTTCCATGTTTGTCTGCTACCCAAATGATTTCAAAAGAAGAGAACAACGACGCTTTTAGCTCTCCATATTCAGTGCAATTTGGGAAAATGTAACGTTAACCTTCTTTGCCACGCAATTATATTCAGTGTCAAATCGATCCGCACCGATCTTATCGTTAAGCCTTGTAATATGAAATCGGTGCCACCGAAGTTGCAGGCCAACATTGAATTCACAAACTACAACAATCACTCGTGGTTGAGAATCGCTAGATTACCGAAGTGAGGCTCTAACGCTTATATGGTGTGTTCCCGGAACGTCGAAAATCTAATTTTCACACCTCGTCAAGTGTGTTTTCATAGTGATTATAGTTCATATCTAAATAACCACCTTATTTGTAGTCACTGGTGAGCATGTTCGGCTCTGTCTGATTTTGGCTTCTGTTTTTCGCAATCTTTTTCTTCTTCTCAGAACTAAGTCGCGTTAAGTAATTGAATACGTATATATACCCGACAAATGAAGGTACGAATTATCATTTAATGAAATTTAACAGTAATGGCAGATACTCAGATCAGTGTGGTTGCTTCTTTCACTTCATACAGTGTATATGGAGGAAAGCGCAAGCCACTGGATTGCAGACATTATACAGAGATGACGATGACATACGACGACTTGTTAGACGGGCTGCAGCTCTACCTCTGCTTCCGATCAATGTTGGCGAAGATGTATGGTTCGAGATTCTCAACGAACTGAACTACATACCCGTATGGTTCGAGATTCTCAACGAACTGAACTACATACCCGTATGGTTCGAGATTCTCAACGAACTGAACTACATACCCGTATGGTTCGAGATTCTCAACGAACTGAACTACATACCCGTATGGTTCGAGATTCTCAACGAACTGAACTACATACCCGTATGGTTCGAGATTCTCAACGAACTGAACTACATACCCGTATGGTTCGAGATTCTCAACGAACTGAACTACATACCCGTATGGTTCGAGATTCTCAACGAACTGAACTACATACCCGTATGGTTCGAGATTCTCAACGAACTGAACTACATACCCGCCGATCCATCGTCCACATCTACATTCGTTGAGTATGTGCAGACTCATTGGATAGAGGGAGATAAAGAAATTTGAAATCATTTTGACAACGATGGCCCACGAACCACCAACCACTTGGAAGCATGGCATCTTAAACTAAAGAAAAAGATACAACATTCGCATCCAAACATCTTTACTCTTATTCAAACACTTAAAGATGTTCAGAACGAGAACAAGCTGGTGCGAATACAGAAAGAAGCAGGGCAGAAATTCAGAGGCAGGTCAAAGAAATATATGAATATAGATAGAAGAATATCAACCCTGAAACTACGGTATATGGATGGAATCATCAATGCCATGACTTACACAGATTCTGTATCTGATCTTTTACATCTTTGTTAATATATAATTTAAATAACAGAAAATTTTATAACATTATAAGTTCTTTGCTGTTTATGATAAAAATCCTAAATAAAAGGAATATGCTATTGTTTTGAATATGTATTTGTATGTATTGTATGTTAATATTCCATCTGATCGAATAAAATATTGAATTTAATTTCTCTTTTCCTTATTCAAATCAGCCAATTTCTGACCCAAACGACAAAAACTAATTACAAAGACCTGGTTTGTCAATCAGGTGAATCAAAACAGACTATACCAAACTCTCTATTGTTATCTTGTATAAACAAACAAGGTCTTTCAAATTAGTTTTCGATGTTCGGGGAATAAGCCGCTTATATGATTACAGATAAATGAAATCATTAAACGAAATAATCGTGGTTTTGTTCTCGCCTTTCATTGACTGCCTACCAAATTGGATTCAATCAACTGATAAGCTATTATTGTTTTAAAATCGACCAGTTCTAATAACAGTCCACCTTCCCAGAAACGTTGAACAAGGTGACGATAGTTTCAAAACAAATTATGCAAAGTAACGCATAGGATGAACAATCACACACACATACACCACATCAGTTGGTCTATACAAACTGTAATAATGTAGGGTTGTTAATATTGCAACAATGCCTACCCACAACTGGAGACACCTGCTGAGTACCGGATCCTTTTCCCCCTTCAACACGCCTAGACATGTGACAGCCATCATATACAGCTACCGAGGGTCGAAAGGGGCTTGTCCCCCATACCGTCCCTGCGCGCCTTTGGCGAGCGAAATCATTTCTCTTCTTGCAACAATGTAGGATTGTTAATATTGTGATAATGTAGGGCTGTTAATATTGATGGTTGTTTCAATCTTTGTTGCCGTGCATGTAGTTCACTTTATTTGTGCATTTAAATGGCAGTTGTCATAACTAAACACCAGAAATGATTCACATGATACCAAATAAATAAATTAGGGGAGGATTTTTATCTAGTTTATCAATAAAATCATTTTTGTGCATTTGCCAAGAATATTAAACCATCTTCAACAGAATTATGAGGTACAATTACTACAAAATATTCACACAGCGCAGTTCTCATTTTTCATTCAGGAAGTCACTTGTACCTCTAGTTTTCATTGACATATTACAGAGGTCTAGTTTTCATTGACATAATACAGAGGTCCTCTAGTTTGCATTGACATATTACAGAGGTCCTCTAGTTTTCAATGACATATTACAAAGGTCCTCTAGTTTTCATTGACATATTATAGAGGCCCTCTAGTTTTCATCGACATTCTACAGAGGCCCTTTAGTTTTCATCGACATACCACAGAGGCCATTTAGTTTTCATAGACGTATTGTGGAGACTCACTATGTCTTTTTCTCATCAACATTTTATTCAGGTCCTCTATTTCTCAAGCCACTTATTATAAAGACAGCTATTTACCCAAGACTTATTATAAAGGCCCACTATTTCTTAATCAACTTTATAATAAATACCCTTTGATTCTTCTTCTACATATTACAAAGGTCCTCTAGTTTCCATTGACACATAACAGCGGTCCTTTAGTTTCCTTTGGCATATTAGAGAGGTCCTCTGGTTTTCATTGACATATTATAGAAGCCCTCTAGTTTTCATCGACATATTACAAAGGACCTCTAGTTTTCATCGACGTATTACAGAGACCCTCTAGTTTTCATCGACGTATTATAAAGACCCACTATTTCTCCATCGACTTTATAATAAATACCCTTCATTTCTTCATCTACATATTACAGAGATCCTCTTGTTTTCGTTGACATATTTCAGAGGCCCTCTAGTTTCAATCGACATATTGCAGAGTTACACTAGTTTTCATCGTCATATCACAGTGGCCCTCCAGGTTTCATCGACGTATTACAGAGACAGACTATTTCTTCATTGACTTATTATTTTTCTTCGACGTATTATTACTATTTCCCCATCCACGTCTTTCAAAGCCCCTCTATTTCTCCATACACTTATTGTAGAGTGCCCCTATTTCTCTCTTCACTTATTATAAAGACCCATATATTCCTACATCGACTTATTTCTCCACCCACGTATTATAACGGCCCTATATTCCTACATCGACGTATTATAGAGTCCCCCTATTTCTCCATCCACAAATTATAAAGACCATATATTCCCTCGTCGACTTATTATAGAGTCCCTCTATTTCTACATCAATCTCCCAGTCTGTCTCGACTTATTATAGAGTCCCTATATTTCTACATCAATGTCCCTGTCTGTCTCGACTTATTATAGAGTCCCTCTATTTCTACATCAATCTCCCAGTCTGTCTCGACTTAGTATAGAGTCCCTCTATTTCTACATCAATGTCCCTGTCTGTCTCGACTTATTTTAGAGTCCCTCTATTTCTACATCAATCTCCCAGTCTGTCTTGACTTATTATAGAGTCCCCCTATTTCTACATCAATCTCCCAGTCTGTCTCGACTTATTATAGAGACCCTCTATTTCTACATCAATCTCCCATTCTGTCTCGACTTATTACAGAGTCTCTCTATTTCTTTTATCAATCTCCCAGTCTGTCTCGACTTATTATAGAGTCCCTATATTTCTATATCAATCTCCCAGTCTCTCTCGACTTATTTTAGAGTCCCTCTATTTCTACATCAATCTCCCAGTCTGTCTCGACTTATTATAGAGTCCCTCTATTTCTACATCAATCTCCCAGTCTGTCTCGACTTATTATAGAGTCCCTCTATTTCTATATCAATCTCCCAGTCTGTCTCGACTTATTATAGAGTCCCTCTATTTCTATATCAATCTCCCAGTCGGTCTCAACTTTTTATAGTGACCCTCTATTTATCAGTCGACTTTCCTGTCTGCCTTGACTTTTTAAGTCAAAGATCAGGCTCTGTTTCTCCATCCATTGTAGACGTCTTCATTTCTCTCGACCTATTTTAGAGACTCTCTGTTTCTGTATCTTCTTCCCCGACTTATTATAGAGCCCAGGCTTTGTTTCTCGATTAATTTCCACTTTTTCAGCTGTGTCGACTTTTTGTAGAGACCCTTCATTCCGTCCACAGACAATACGTCTGGCAAAACGAGAATATTAACTATTTTATAATACGTAGTTTTGTATATAACTCATAACCATCACATTCAGTTTATTGTTGCACTGCAAATCAATATTTTATGTCAGCCGAAGTCTTAAATTAAACAAACATTTTAATAATGAATATTTATGGAAGGATACCCAACAACATTAAAATCCCCCCAATGATGTCCTCTGGGGTTAAGCTTGTTTGACAAAATGCACAGAACACATGTGTGATGTTTGATCAGAGCCACCGGGTTAGGTGGCCAAGTTTTTATTTATAATTTTTCAAGCAGGTCAGCTTATGGGCCCAGGATGCCTAAGGCTTGACCCAGAACAATTAAAATATTGGAGCCCAAAATGCTCCGCCCCTTAACTGATGTGAGCTTATATATATACATATGTACAACTTTCAAGCAGGTCAACTAATGGGCCCAGGATGCCCAAGGTTTGACCCAGATATATATATATACATATGTACAATTTTGTCAAAGGTGGAGCAAATATATGCCACCCGTGAACATATATCGATATGTAAGCTCACAATGATGAACATTTAGAACAAAGAGTACAAAGTTGTGAAAAATTAACTAATGCTATTACATGTACACATAGGCAATGGCCCCACTCAGGATGCAGGGAAATGGAGAGAATATGGGTAATGAATGGAAAATGAAAGTCTGAAAGATCCCCGCCCAACATGCAGGGTACTACAGCAACAAGTATAGGGTAAAAGCATAATAAAAGCCAATACCTGTGTATATTTACATCCCCGCCCAGAATGCAGGGTGAGAGAGTAACAAGGTTCGGAAGAAATAGTCAATATCACAACTACAGATACACACCTAACAGTCCTATAGAATCCCCGCCCAGCATGCAGAGTTCTACTGAAACACATGGAATATGTACAGATACCTGTGGGTATTTACATCCCCGCCCAAAATGCAGGGATTTGAGACAAATGCCTCGCAGAGATACACCAAACCCACAGTAAGTGGAATATCCTTGAGTCGCTCAGCTGGGTAGAAGCGAACCGAGATACACGTATACACGTCCCCGCTTAAAATGCAGGGAGTCGAGTTCCAAAAACACCTTATTGAACATCCAGCCGCAAAAGCTGCAATCACTGTGCCGCCTGAAGCTTCCAAGGCGGGGGGAGGGGGGGGGGGGGGGTTGAAGTAGAATTTATGATCAAATGCGGCGACCCATGTATCCATTGTTATGCGTCAGAGGAATCTGTAGTCTGACCCATGTTGATCAGGAAACTGCAGGAATACAATCTTCAGGGCTCGCACAGTTGAGTATGTAGCCAACCTCCCCACCCAACTGGCAGGCATCATATTCTGGAAAGACTGGTGAAACACGGGGGAATAAGGCAGAAAAAGCGTGACTGGCAGTGAGAAAGCAAAGGCAGAGGAGACCTGGATCTGGTGGCGATGGGGCGGTGGTGGGAAAAATGGCAACTTGTCCTTTCCACAGAAAGCTGGAGAATGTTGCCACAGTGTTGCGATATTCAGACGGGTCCAAGAATTGACCAATGGACATTCCCGAAATTTTGTGGGACTCAATTAGCAGAAACAAAGGGGGGGGGGGGGGGTATAGTTTGCTCTAGTTTTGTGGAGGTGCCAACATTGGCAAGGGAACTGCCTGGAAATAGACATTTGCCAGGGAGTTTGAAGTACATTATACGTCAATCAGATGCCAAAATTTAAATATTCAAAAGGGGAATTTTCGGTGACTTGATTTCTGTCCCATCTGTAACTCGAACTGTTGAACTTTCTTATATTCTTTATCTTTGATTGAACTTTGTGTATCTCCCATAAAGACATTTATGCTCGTGACATAAATGTAGATATATCAGACCGTTCAAAGTGTTCTGTATCGACTTTCTTTCTACTGATAATATAAACACTGACAAGAAATGCAAAGTGCTTAGTGAAAAGAACACTCGACGAGTACCCATGGGAACGAATCGATTCATAAAGAATGACACACATCACTTTTTAACCCAAGTGGCTGGCGCGCCTAACATGTCTGCAAGGGATTTATCGTTAAAAGATCTGGACAGAGACTAGATGTGCAATATAATTAATGATCCGAGGACATTACGACTTCCAAGGTGTTCGTTTATTCTTTATAGAGTTTCTGCTTAGCGGAGATCACTAGTTTTCTGCCTTTGACGAGAGGAACCAAAACTTCGCGAGAGGAAACAAAACTCCGCGAGAGGAAACAAAACTCCGTGAGAGGAAACAAAACTCCGCGAGAGGAAACAAAACTCCGCGATATGCACAAAACTCATCATACTGAGTTTTTATTATTCTTTGTCCGTTCTTGTCTATGAGAGAAAGCTTATGGTTTCTTGTCTATAAGAGAAAGCTTATGGTTTCTTGTCTATAAAAGAAAGCTTATGGTTTCTTATCTATAAGAGAAAGCTTATGGTTTCTTGTCTATAAGAGAAAGCTTATGGTTTCTTGTCTTTAAAAGTAAGCTTATGGTTTCCTGTCTATAAAAGAAAGCTTATGGTTTCTTGTCTATAAAAGAAAGCTTATGGTTTCTTGTCTATAAAAGAAAGCTTATGGTTTCTTGTCTATAAAAGTAAGCTTATGGTTTCTTGTCTATAAAAGTAAGCTTATGGTTTCTTGTCTTTAAAAGTAAGCTTATGGTTTCTTGTCTATAAAAGAAAGCTTATGGTTTCTTGTCTATAAAAGAAAGCTTATGGTTTCTTGTCTATAAGAGAAAGCTTATGGTTTCTTGTCTATAAGAGAAAGATTATGGTTTCTTGTCTATAAGAGAAAGCTTATGGTTTCTTGTCTATAAGAGAAAGCTTATGGTTTGTTGTCTATAAGAGAAAGCTTATGGTTTCTTGTCTATAAAAGAAAGCTTATGGTTTCTTGTCTATAAGAGAAAGCTTATGATTTCTTGTCTATAAGAGAAAGCTTGTGGTTTCTTGTCTATAAGAGAAAGCTTATGGTTTCTTGTCTATAAAAGAAAGCTTATGGTTTCTTGTCTATAAGAGAAAGCTTATGGTTTATTGTCTATAAGAGAAAGCTTATGGTTTCTTGTCTATAAGAGAAAGCTTATGGTTTCTTGTCTATAAGAGAAAGCTTATGGTTTCTTGTCTATAAAAGTAAGCTTATGGTTTCTTGTCTATAAGAGAAAGCTTATGATTTCTTGTCTATAAGAGTAAGCTTATGGTTTCTTGTCTATAAAAGAAAGCTTATGGTTTCTTATCTATAAAAGGATGCTTAGGGTTTCTTGTCTATAAAAGAAAACTTATGAGGGCTGTCGAGCATGTTATATACACATGCAGTACATGTAGGCTACTTGTAGTAACTATCGGAACATGTTATATATACATACAGCACGTGTAGGCTACTTGTAGTAACTGTCGGGACATGTTATATATACATAGAACACGTGTAGGCTACTTGTAGAAACTGTCGGAAGATGTTATATATACATACAGCACGTGTAGGCTACTTATAGTAATCGTCAGAACATGTTATATATACATACAGCATGTGAAGGCTTATAGTTGTAACTGCCGGAACATGTTATATATACACACAGCACGTGCAGGCTACTTTCAGTAGCTGTCGGAACATGCTATATATACGTGCAGCACGTGTAGGCTACTACTTGTAGTAACTGTTGGAACATGTTATATATACATACAACACGTGTAGGCTACTTGTAGTAACTGTCGGGACATGTTATATACACACAACACGTGTAGGCTACTTGTAATAACTGTCGGAACATGTTATATACACATACAACATGTGTCGGCTACTTGTAGTAACTGTCGGAACATGATATATATATATATAAGCAGCATATTATATATACATACAGCACGTGTAGGCTACTTGTAGTAATTGTCAGAACATGTTATATATACAAAGAACACGTGTAGGCTACTTGTAGTAAATGTCGGAACAGGTTATATATACAAGCAACACGTTGTAGGCTACTTGTAGTAACTGTCGGAGCATGTTATATATACATACAGCACGTGTAGGATGCTTGTGGTAACTGTCGGAACATGTTATATATACATACAGCATGTGTAGGCTACTGGTAGTAACTGTCGGAACATGTTATATATACATAGAACACGTGTAGGCTACTTGTAGTAACTGTCGGAACATGTTATATATACAAACAGCACGTGTAGGCTACTTGTAGTAACTGTCGGAACATGTTATATATACATAGAACACGTGTAGGCCACTTTTAGTAAATGTCGGAACATGTTATATATACATACATCAAGTGTTGGCTACTTGTATTAACTGTCGGAACATGTTATATATACATAGAACAGGTGTAGGCTACTTATGGTAACTGTCGGAACATGTTATATATACATACAGCACGTGTAGGCTACTTGTAGTGGCTGCCGGCACGTGTTATGAATACATGCAGCACATTGTAGGCTACGTGTAGTAACTGTCGGAACATGTTACATATACATACAGCACGTGTAGGCTGCTTGTAGTAACTGTCGGAACACGTTACATATACATACAGCACGTGTAGGCTACTTGTAGTAACTATCGGAACATGTTATATATATATACAGCACGTGAAGGCTACTTGTAGTAGCTGCCGGAACATGTTATATATACATGCAGTACGTTGTAGGCTACTTGTGGTAACTGTCGGAACATGTTATATATACATACAGCACGTGTAGGCTGCTTGTAGTAACTATCGGAACATGTTATATATACATACATGTGTAGGCTACTTGTAGTAACTGTTGGAACACGTTATATATACATACATGTGTAGGCTGCTTGTAGTGACTGTTGGAACATGTTATATATATATATACATACAGCACGTGTAGGCTACTTTTAGTAATTGTCGGAACATGTTATATAAACACATAGCACCTGTAGGCTACTTGTAGTAACTGTTGGGACATGTTATATGTACATACAGCACGTTGCCTACCACATCCCTCATATTTGAAATCCACGCAAGAATACCGACAGTTCACGCTGGGTTGTATCCGTTGTGTGCCACAGCTTTTAAACGAGAAACCGCACGCACGCACGCACGCACGCACGCACGCACGCACGCACGCACGCACGCACGCACGCACGCACGCACGCACGCACGCACGCACGCACGCACGCACGCACGCACGCACAATCTGCAACCACCTAGATGCACCCATCTCCAAAAATAGATAGAACATTCCCACCCCTCCATCTCTGTTCGTGTGCGCAAATCAAGGTGGAAATAATTTGTGCCTTGATCGCCAGAGGGCCTATCGACCCTGACTTTTGAAAGAGTCGTACTGTAGGGATATTCACTTTTTCAACAAAGTGAGAGAGAAGACAAACGGACCGAGTTGCTTTTTCATATTATACAAGAATCGATGTCTAATCTTCGGATAGTTTCTTTTAAAAAGACTAAAAGATAATTATCGATTTGACGGGGCATCTCAAGAACCGTGACGATGTGGGATTTAAATCCCTTGCGACCCGAATAACTTTATTTTCTTTATACCTTTATTTGCTTACGAATCGACGAGAGTCGGAAGCGAGAAACAATAATCTTATTTGGTTTGGATGCGCACTGGTAGTAGGGTATTGGTGCAGATCTCCGAGAACCTCGAACTGGATTATGACAAGAAATTATGCATAACTACAAGAATTTTGCTCTGTGTTTGCTTAGAGACGTGGACATATTTATGGTAATACTGAAACCGCGGTTTGTTGGTTGTTTTAGAAAAGAAAAAAAAATCGAAACAGTTGCTGTTTTTTTAGCAGTCCCAGCATGTTATCCATAACGTTTACAAAAGGAAAAAAATCTACCAATATGTGTTTTTGAAGCTGGGAGTCATCCATCTGCCTTTTAGGGAGAGTTGATGTTGAACCTTGGCCATCTGGTCTGCCTTCAGGGAGAACAGATGACGGGGTGATAGGAGGGAAAAAAATACAGGCACACACACCTACTCACAGACATACACCCGGAAGCCCTTAAAAGGGGTGTTAAATCTTTATTCAAAGGTTTATTTATTTACAATGTACACTCGTCCCAGCCAGGCAAACTTGTTTCAATCTTTACCTGGTGTTTGGTGGTTTCCTGTGCATGTTAACAGAAAGGTAGGTTGTATCAGTTCCTCCTACGCTTCGTCCACTAGTTGCGAGGCTGTCCTCAGAGACTCGACCCTAGAATTTCTGATGAGTAGCGAGGCAATCCTCACTGACTCCACTACTCCATTTCATTATAACAGAAAAATAGAACTGCGCTACTGTATATTGTGACTGTTGTGTGATTGTTGCTTTGGATGGGGTGCGGGGTGGGTTTCTTCTGAGCTCACTCCCCACACGCAGAGTTGCAAGGCAATCCTCACAGACTCAATCCTAAAGTTTTCAAAGAGTAGCGAGACAATCCTCACTGACTCAATCCTAGAGTTCTCAATGAGTAGCGAGGCAATCCTCACTGACTCAATCCTAAAGTTTTCAATGAGTAGCGAGACAATCCTCACTGACTCAATCCTAAAGTTCTCAATGAGTAGCGAGGCAATCCTCACTGACTCAATCCTAGAGTTCTCAATGAGTAGCGAGGTAATCCCCACAGACTCAATCCAAAAGTTCTCAATGAGTAGCGAGGCAATCCTCACTGACTCAATCCTAGAGATCTCAATGAGTAGCGAGGTAATCCCCACAGACTCAATCCAAAAGTTCTCAATGAGTAGCGAGGCAATCCTCACTGACTCAATCCAAAAGTTCTCAATGAGTAGCGAGGCAATCCCCACAGACTCAATCCAAAAGTTCTCAATGAGTAGCGAGGTAATCCCCACAGACTCAATCCAAAAGTTCTCAATGAGTAGCGAGACAATCCTCACTGACTCAATCCAAAAGTTCTCAATGAGTAGCGAGGTAATCCCCAGACTCAATCCAAAAGTTCTCAATGAGTAGCGAGGCAATCCACACAGACTCAATCCAAAAGTTCTCAATGAGTAGCGAGGTAATCCCCACAGACTCAATCCAAAAGTTCTCAATGAGTAGCGAGGTAATCCCCACAGACTCAATCCAAAAGTTCTCAATGAGTAGCGAGGCAATCCCCACAGACTCAATCCAAAAGTTCTCAATGAGTAGCGAGGTAATCCCCACAGACTCAATCCAAAAGTTCTCAATGAGTAGCGAGGCAATCCTCACTGACTCAATCCAAAAGTTCTCAATGAGTAGCGAGGCAATCCTCACTGACTCAATCCAAAAGTTCTCAATGAGTAGCGAGGTAATCCTCACTGACTCAATCCTAGAGATCTCAATGAGTAGCGAGGTAATCCCCACAGACTCAATCCAAAAGTTCTCAATGAGTAGCGAGGCAATCCTCACTGACTCAATCCAAAAGTTCTCAATGAGTAGCGAGGCAATCCTCACTGACTCAGTCCAAAAGTTCTCAATGAGTTGCGAGGCAATCCTCACTGACTCAACCCAAAAGTTCTCAATGAGTAGCGAGGCAATCCTCACTGACTCAACCCAAAAGTTCTCAATGAGTAGCGAGGCAATCCTCACTGACTCAACCCAAAAGTTCTCAATGAGTAGCGAGGTAATCCTCACTGACTCAACGCAGTTTAATTCTATTGAGTAATTTTAGTATACTGTGATTTATTTTGTTTTTTCTGTTGAGGGTTCGGTGTTCGTTCAGCTCTATCATTGGTTCACTATCCTGGAGTCTGTGGGGAGGGGGGGGGGGGGGTTATTATATAGGTCTTATTAAACGCGTTTCAGTCAAGCGTCAGCAGAGATGTGAGGCAGTCCTCACAGACTCAATCCTAAAGTTCTCAACGAGGAGCGAGGCAGTCCTCACTGAGTCCACGCAATTTAATTATATTGTATAATTTTTATTTTCTGAAAACTTATTTTGTTTTTTTCTGTTTTGGTATCGGTGTTCGTTCTGCTCAACTAACTCACTATCTTGGAGTCTGATGAGGGTTTTGTTTTGTGGGCCTTTTAATCGCGTATCAATAGTTTCTATTTTTTTTTTTTTTTTTTTTTTTTTTTTGCTAGCTCGTGAAGATCCTTTATCGGTGTCCATTTGGGTTTGCATAGACCCACGAGCAAGGCATGATTTTGAACATTCTGTAGCTGATGGATCTTCGTTTTACTCAGATCATTTGTTATTATGGCACCGTATTCTAGTACCGGACGTATACATGATTTGTAGAGCTTGAGAAGCACAACTTTGTTTGCTCCCCAATTTTTACCTCTGATCATCTTCAGAAAATTGATACGTTTTATAGTAGCTCTAACCGTAATGGAGTTTACGTGACTGTTTAGATTGAGGTTGCTATCCAGTATAAATCCCGAAATGTTGGCCTCGTGGCTTGCTTCTAATTTGTGATCGTATAACTGGAGATCAATGCTGGAAACTGAATGAATGAATGAAAAGTTTCAGCGCGCGAAGGCGCACAGGGACGTTGTGGGATTTAAATCCCTAGCGACCCGAATAATTTGATTTGCTTCATAACTTTATTTGCTTATGAATCCACGAGAGTCGGAAGCGAGAACCAATAAGCTTAGTTGGTTTGAGTGTGCGCACTGGCAGTAGGGTAGTGGGTGCAGGTCTCCGAGAACCAAGAACTGGAAGATGACTAGGAATTGTGCATAACTACAAGAATTCTTTTTTTTTTCCTTTTCTTTTTAAAGAACGTATCTCTTTGAGTTTTGGTGGCATTGAGCTTAATGCAGACACAGAACAGACATCTCGCCTACTACTCCGTAATAACAAGACACCTTATGACAGAACAGATATCTCGCCTGCTACTCCGTAATAAAGAGACACCTTATGACAGAACAGATATCTCGCCTACTACTCCGTAATAACAAGACACCTTATGACAGAACAGATATCTCGCCTACTACTCCGTAATAAAGAGACACCTTATGACAGAACAGATATCTCGCCTACTACTCCGTAATAATGAGACACCTTACGACAGAACAGATATCTCGCCTACTACTCCGTAATATAGAAACACCTTATGACAGAACAGATATCTCGCCTACTACTCCGTAATAAAGAGACACATTATGACAGAACAGATATCTCGCCTGCTACTCCGTAATAAAGAGACACCTTATGACAGAACAGATATCTCGCCTACTACTCCGTAATAATGAGACACCTTACGACAGAACAGATATCTCGCCTACTACTCCGTAATATAGAAACACCTTATGACAGAACAGATATCTCGCCTACTACTCCGTAATAAAGAGACACATTATGACAGAACAGATATCTCGCCTGCTACTCCGTAATAAAGAGACACCTTATGACAGAACAGATATCTCGCCTACTACTCCGTAATAATGAGACACCTTACGACAGAACAGATATCTCGCCTACTACTCCGTAATATAGAAACACCTTATGACAGAACAGATATCTCGCCTGCTACTCGGTAATAAAGATACACCTTACGACAGAACAGATATCTCGCGTGCTACTCCGTAATAAAGAGACACCTTATGACAGAACAGATATCTCGCCTACTACTCCGTAATAAAGAGACACCTTATGACAGAACAGATATCTCGCCTGCTACTCGGTAATAAAGATACACCTTACGACAGAACAGATATCTCGCGTGCTACTCCGTAATAAAGAGACACATTATGACAGAACAGATATCTCGCCTGCTACTCGGTACTAAAGATACACCTTACGACAGAACAGATATCTCGCGTGCTACTCCGTAATAAAGAGACACATTATGACACAACAGATATCTCATCTGCTACTCCGTAATATAGAGACACCTTATGACAGAACACATACCTCGCCTGCCACTCCGTAATGAAGAAGCGCCATATGACAGAACCGATATCTCGCCTACCACTCCGTAATAAAGAAACACCTTATGACAGAACCGATATCTCGCCTACCACTCCGTAATAAAGAGACACCTTATGACAGAACAGATATCTCGCCTGCCACTCCGTAATATAGAGACACCTTATGACAGAACACATACCTCACCTGCTACTCCGTTATGAAGAGACACCTTATGACAGAACAGATATCTCGCCTGCCACTCCGTAATATAAAGACACCTTACGACAGAACACATACCTCGCCTGCTACTCCGTTATGAAGAGACACATTATGACAGAACAGATACCTCGCCTGCTACTCCGTAATAATGAGACACCTTATGACAGAACAGATATCTCGCCTGCTACTCCGTAATAATGAGACACATTATGACAGAACAGATATCTCGCCTGCTACTCCGTAATAAAGAGACACATTATGACAGAACAGATATCTCGCCTGCTACTCCGTAATATAGAGACACCTTATGACAGAACGGATATCTCGCTTAACACTGCGTAATAAACAGACATCTTTTGACAGAAAAGACATTTGACCTGCTACTCAGTAATACACAGACAACTTATGACAGGACAGACATCTCGCCTACCACTCCGTAATAAACAGACATCTTATGACAGAACAGACATCTCGCCTGCAACTCCGCAATAAACTGTCCCGTCTTAAGTTGGGAAATGAACTGTCCCGGCCACTTCAAAATGGGCTTGTTGTCAAGTGAAGGCATGCTTACCGCAAATGTATTCCGAATAATAGGAACCTGGAAACATAAAGTCACTCTATTTTGTTTAAGGTGTCATCCAATAAAACTATGGGGAACTTTTTTAAATTTTCAACAGTGCTCAAACATTGTCATTATATATATCAAAATAATAACTATAGAGTACAAGGGAATGGGATATATTCTCTTTCCCGCGAAAAAAAGTTATTTTTACGATTTATACGATAGACAAGTTTCCAATGGCATAAGTAACGAATCGCAAAAATCGCGAATAGATCGGCAATTCCAATGACAAGGTTTCAAATTCATGACTTCAAACTCCAGACTCGTAGAAAGCACATTTTACTATTTCGTCTCCGATGTGTTACAAACGCCCCAAAGGAAAATGCACGAAAATGAATAAGCTTCCATTTGAAACCTATGTGGAAAAATCGGTCACATGATGGCTTGTAACCAAAAAAAACGGCAAATCGTGAACTTGGGTAATATATTGTTTTCAAAGATCTGAGAACTGCAGAAACGGCCACACTCTTCTCAATCGGCAAGGCGATGAATTAAAAACGCGCAATACATTCACGGGGGGAAGTTGCATTGACAATCCCCTTTAATAAAATAAGGTCAAAATTGCAGGACAACTTTTCAATTTCCTTATCCAGGGATGTCATTTTTTTTAAATGGATCACTGCGCATCTGTTTCGTAATATTATAATTTGGTTGTTATCGAGAAGTAAAATATTTTATTACAAACTTGTTCTATGAAATCCCCATCTACAGCAACTCTAAACCATGCGGAAAATAAAAATCTGTTCCGCACATATGTGCGGAACGAAAATCGTTGACGGGCGATTTTTAAATAGAAGCGACATTTTACTGGGATGTTTTACAAATCGTGCACCGCAATTACAATTTGAATCGCTATCGTTAGCTGAAAATCGTCCCCTGAGTTCCAATGTGTTCTATGTGCCAGTAGGCACATAGAACACATTGGAACTCAGGGGAAGAGAGAGTAACACGGGTTCCCCTCTCAAATTTGGTTGGCGATAAAATGTGTTCTTTTTGTTGATAGCTGTCAAATGAATTGCTGAGTGTCCTTCTAATGATGTCTTTATAGACGTGATGGCGTGTAATAAACACAGAACGACACGCGTGTGAATGGGTTAATTGATATGGCACTTGTGCCATCGCGAAAGGATAAAACTCGAGGCCTGCAGCCTCTCGTTTTATCCTTCCACGCTAGCACTCGTGCCATATTGATTAACCAATCCACACACGCGTGTCGTTCTGTGTATAAACTCGATAAACAGGTTTGAAAACAAAAACTCAAATATTCACACAAACATTAATGGTAAAAAAACAAATATTC
The DNA here is from genome assembly GCA_031216915.1 of Pictodentalium vernedei. NCBI lineage: Eukaryota > Metazoa > Mollusca > Scaphopoda > Dentaliida > Dentaliidae > Pictodentalium > Pictodentalium vernedei. The sequence goes on along the minus strand of CM062293.1, from coordinate 13,744,302 downwards.
ACACAAACATTAATGGTAATCTTAATACTTGTGTTTGTAACAAAATATCATTTAAATGAAGGTCGAACTATATTTATCGAATCTCTCTGTTTCCATTTCCATGTTTGTCTGCTACCCAAATGATTTCAAAAGAAGAGAACAACGACGCTTTTAGCTCTCCATATTCAGTGCAATTTGGGAAAATGTAACGTTAACCTTCTTTGCCACGCAATTATATTCAGTGTCAAATCGATCCGCACCGATCTTATCGTTAAGCCTTGTAATATGAAATCGGTGCCACCGAAGTTGCAGGCCAACATTGAATTCACAAACTACAACAATCACTCGTGGTTAGAACCGCTAGATTGCCGAAGGAAGAGAAGAATGAAAGGTTTTAGCGCGCCGAAGGCGCGCAGGGACGATGTGGGATTTACAAATCCCTTGCGACCCGGTTAACCTTATTTTTTTCCTTGGATCACACAGGCCTAGCTTTCCTATTGCCCAAAATGGAGTCTGAGGGGGTTATGCACGCGGTTAGAATACCCGGCAGTTTAAGCTGGAGTGTTAGATGGTCAATACTCAATCCCCCAACGCCTTTAAAACTATTAGAGAGCGAGCTCTGTTCGGTTCCAGTTCGGCGATGGTAGAGGTTTGAGTCCCACCATGGTGGCGAGCCAGAATGTAATGTTGTGCGATGGCAAGTTTAAGGGAAGAAGAGAAAAGAAAACCAAACAGCAACGCCGGTTTGGTAGCGGCCCCGGTATATGACTGTTATAAATGTGTATTCAGGTCATTAAATTGCTCACAAGGGGGTATTTTAGTGTCATCAGTCCTGTGACTGAACAGGGTTCATTTGTGTTCCTCAAGTATTTGAGGGTTGTTATGTAGTTCCACAAGTAGACGGCATGTGGAAATTATGCTGTAATTTTTGTGTTGTTACATGTATGTTGAAGATGGGAGAAACCCACGAAATAAATGTTGTTGTCATGAAATGATTTACTCATACATAGTTCCAAATACATAACAGAAATTTGACGACGAGATGGGATTTGCTACTTCCCGAATTTTTTAGATGAGATAGTGTTCTTTCTGCTAAACACATTCAAAGTTCAAACGTCATGGCATCACAGTCATTTGGTTTTATCGGCAATGTCGGTCCGTTTGAAGATGGGCCTGAAGACTGGGACTCCTATGCTGAAAGGGTCATGTTATATTTTGATGCAAATCAAGTTCCCGAAGAGCGTAAGGTGTGCTCTTTCCTGTCAATAATTGGCGGCTCCACGTATGGATTGTTGAAATCATTAATCTCGCCACAGAGGGCCCAAGATTTGCCCTTGAGTACCTTGATAGCGACCTTGAAAAATCATTTTAACCCACAACCACTCGTTATTTCAGAAAGATTCCGATTCCATAAAAGAATGCAAAGCAGTAATGAGACAATATCTCAATATGTTGCTACACTGAAGGGACTTGCCAAAACTTGTAAATTTGGTGATACATTGAACGAGCGATTGAGAGATCAGCTTGTTGTAGGAATGTCCAATTCAACAATACAGCGCCGCTTGTTAGCTGAATCAGATCTTTCGATTGAACGTGCTCTTACTATAGCTACCTCGATGGAGCTGGCTGCTAAAGACTGCAGTGAATTTTGTACCGATACAACTAAAAATAATCAAACAAATCGTAGCAGTGTCTTCAAATTTCAAAAACAAAGTACATATAGTGCCAATTCTGATAAACTGTGCTATAGATGTGGTAGCTGTTCACATCTAGCCGATAAATGCAGACATAAAAATACGGAGTGCAATGCGTGTCATAAAAGGGGTCATTTGCAGAGTGTATGCAGAAGTAGTAAAAATTGTCAAAACCCAAAATTGTTACCAAAACAAAAGCATAAATCTTCAAACAATTTTCAAGGAAATAAGCAGAAAAAGAAATTTCATGGTGAACGCGTTAATAAAATGGAAACTGTTACGAAAGAAAAACATTCATCCCTTGATGCCGATGATGATTTGTCTGAAGTTTTTGCTAAATTGTATAGCTTGAGAGATATGTCCGACCAAATATGGCTTGATGTTTTTGTGAATAACAAACCACTCAAAATGGAGTTGGATACCGGATCCAACGTCTCTGTCATCTCTGAGCATGATTATCAGTCAAATTTCAGTCATTTACCACTTAAAAATTCTTCGTTGTGTATGAAAACATACACTGGTGAAACTGTGAAGTGTATGGGAGTTTTAAATGTGCAAGTCAAATATAACACTCAACTGTGTTCTTTGAAATTATATGTTATTTGTGGAAATGGTCCACCGTTGTTCGGTCGAGAATGGTTGAGAGCTATTCAAATTGATTGGCCAAAAATAAAATACAAAATTAATTTGTTTCATTCTGAGTGTAAAGCTACGGAAAAAAAAATACAAGGAATGTTTGAAACCTATCGTAAAGTGTTTTCAGATACAGTTGGTTTGATGAAAAATTTCAAAGTTAAATTGTCTGTGAAAAGTGATGCTCATCCAAAATTCATGAAAGCCAGACCTGTCCCATATTCCTTGAGAGATCGAATTGAAACTGAACTTTCGCGCATGGAAGAAAATGGAATAATCAAAAAAGTTGCACATAGTGAGTGGGCTACACCGATAGTACCAGTTGTTAAATCTGACTCAAGTATTCGAATTTGTGGAGATTTCAGGTCAACGGTAAATCCTGTTTTAAATGTGAATCAATACCCCTTGCCTACTTTTGAAAACATGTGTACTACTTTGGCGGGCGGACAGAAATTTTCTAAAATAGACTTGGCCCATGCATACCAGCAAATGGAAGTTGATGAGAATTCTCAGAAATATCTTACTATCAATACTCACAAAGGACTCTATCAATATACAAGACTAGTTTTCGGAATTGCGTCATGTCCTGCGATCTTTCAGTCAAGAATTGAACAAATTTTACAGGGTATTCCCAACATATTGTGTTTACAAGATGACATTCTAATTACTGGTTCTGATGATAAAGAACATTTGGCTAATTTGGAAAGTGTTTTGAAGAAACTTTTTGAATACAATTTACGAGTTAAACGTGAAAAGTGTATTTTTATGGCTGACTCTGTTGAGTATTTGGGACATGTCATTGATAAACATGGAATTCATACATCAGAATCAAAGGTACATGCTATCAGAGAAGCACCTGAACCGAAAAATGTTTCACAGTTAAGATCATACTTAGGACTGCTGAATTATTATGGAAAGTTCCTACCAAATGTTTCAACTGTTTTGCACCCTCTTAATGAACTCTTGAAGAAAGACAAAAAGTGGCACTGGGATTGCAACTGTGAAAGTGCTTTTCAGACGACTAAGGATATGATTTCAAAACACACAATGTTGACTCATTATGACCCAAAGTTACCACTCAGACTAGCGTGTGATGCTTCATCTTATGGAGTTGGGGCCGTGTTATCTACAGTTTTGAAGGACGGTACTGAACGACCAATCGCACATGCATCGAGAACACTTACTAAGTCTGAAAAAAATTACTCACAGATCGATAAAGAAGCCTTAGGGATCATATTTGGAGTTAAACGCTTTCATCAGTTCATTTATGGAAGACACTTTCAGCTTATAACTGATCACAAAAGTCTCACACATATATTCGGCCAAGGAAAGCCTGTACCTCTTATTTCTGCAGCTAGAATTCAACGATGGTGTGTATTACTGAGTGCTTATAATTATTCCATAGAGTATAGGGAGTCACAAAAGCATGCCAATGCTGATGGACTGTCGAGGCTTCCCATTCAAAGTGAAACAAATACTGATACAGTTGATGTGGTCGACTTATTCAATGCATCTCAATTTGAGCTTCTTCCTGTTACTAGCAAGGATGTTAGAAATTACACACGAACTGATCCAATTTTGTCGAAGGTGTTTACAGCTGTGTCACATGGATGGAAAAATGACTTATCAAAATTTGATGTGCTCAAGCCATTTCATAATAGACAAAACGAGCTTACTACCCACCAAGGTTGTATCCTGTGGGGTACTCGAGTAGTGGTTCCTTCCAAGTTGCGTGATGTTGTTCTTCGCGAGCTACACACAGGCCATCAGGGGATCGTTCGTATGAAATCGGTTGCTCGTAGTTACATTTGGTGGCCCGGACTCGATAATGACATCGAAAATCTTGCAAAAACTTGTATTCCCTGTCAAAAGTTTAAAAATATGCCTGCACCTGTTCCAGTGCATAATTGGACTTACCCATCAGGACCATGGCAAAGACTGCACATTGACTTCGCAGGCCCATTTATGAATAAAATGTTTATGATCGTGGTCGATGCATTTTCCAAGTGGCCAGAAGTGATTCAGTTATCAACTACAACTGCAGCTGCAACTATTGCTACACTGAACTCATTATTTACACGCTACGGCTTACCAATTCAGATAGTTTCTGATAATGGTCCTCAATTTGTGTCAGAAGAGTTCCGCAACTTCATAAAATCAAATGGAATAAAACATATTTTGTCTGCTCCTTATTATCCTGCTACCAATGGACAAGCTGAGAGGTGTGTCCAATCATTCAAGACTTGCATGAAAGCTGCTTGTTCTGATCATGGCTCAGTCCAAGATAAATTGAATAACTTTCTGATAACCTACAGGTCCACACCCCATAGTTTGACTCAAGAAACCCCAGCCAAATTGTTCTTAGGGCGTGAAATTCGAACAAGAATCGACTTGCTCAGACCTAATTTGAACTCAAGTGTTTTGAATAAACAAACACCAAGCAATGATAGTAACCATAAAGTTACCCGACAATTTCATGAAAATGACACTGTTTGGGTTAGGAATTATGTTGGTAGTGCCAAATGGGTTGAGGGCATAATATTAAGTGCAGACGGCACTCACCATTATTCAGTTGATGTTGACAATAAAATATGCCACCGCCATGTCAATCAGCTTCGTAAGAGACATTGTCATCAACCATCAGGTTCAATTCCTGAACATTTTGAGTTCAATCCAAAAGTCACAGATTCGGTGACATCACCCTATGCTGATAAGAGTTTACCAGCAGGGAGCGATGTTCCTGAATTGATAACTAATTCTGGCAGTTCTAAAAGAGTCGATATTAATGACTCATCAGGTTCAAAATCTCCTAATGTCCCTGTTGACTTACCCATACGCAGATCAACACGAGTGAGAAAACCAGTTGATAGACTTGATCTTTGATCCATTTTGTTCTTTTGAAAAAAAAAAAAAACTGAATGAAAGTTCACTTGTATTTCAGTAATTTTTTTTTTTGTAAGAGGGAGAAGGTGTTATAAATGTGTATTCAGGTCATTAAATTGCTCACAAGGGGGTATTTTAGTGTCATCAGTCCTGTGACTGAACAGGGTTCATTTGTGTTCCTCAAGTATTTGAGGGTTGTTATGTAGTTCCACAAGTAGACGGCATGTGGAAATTATGCTGTAATTTTTGTGTTGTTACATGTATGTTGAAGATGGGAGAAACCCACGAAATAAATGTTGTTGTCATGAAATGATTTACTCATACATAGTTCCAAATACATAACAATGACCATAGCGGTTACAAAAAAGAAGTGGAGAAAGCTCCAACAGTTTAGTTTTAAGAAACCGGGAGTCATCCATCAAGCCTTCTGGGAGATAGGATGCCGTATGTGATTTTGAGGTATCTGGTTATCCTTCGGGAATCCCAAATGACCTCCTCCACCCCACCCCACCCCCCCCCCAAAAAAAAAAAAAAAAAAAAAAAATCACTGACACACACCCTCAAGCCCTTAAAAGGGCTGTTAAATCTTTATTCAAAAGTTTATTTATATCAAATGTACACTCGTTCCCAGCCAGACAAGCTTGTTTCAATCCTTGCCTAGCGTTTGGTGGTTTCTTGTATATGTTGCAGAAAGGTAGGTTGCACCAATTCCTCCTACGCTTTGTCTACCATTTCCATGCGTCTTCTTGATAAGAGTGTTGCAAGAAAATTTGAGAATGTTCAGTTAGAAAAGTAAAAGGTAGAGAGAAAGATAGGTATCCGCTATTGTATATTGTGCCTGCTGTGTGATTGTTGCTATGGATGGGGTAAGGGGTGTGTTTCTTCGGAGTCCACTCCCAACACGCAGAGTTGCGAGGCAATCCTCACAGACTCAATCCTAAAGACCTCAATGAGTAGCGAGGCAATCCTCACTGACACCACGCAGTTTAATTCTATTGAGTAATTTTAATTTACTGTGGATTATTTTGTTTTTCTGTTTAGGGTTCGGTGTTCGTTCAGCTTCACCATTGATTCACTATCCTGGAGTATGTGGAGGGTTTTGTTATATAGATCTTATTAAACGCGTTTCAATCGCGCTTCAGCAGAGTTGCGAGGCAGTCCTCACAGACTCTATCCTAAAGTTCCCAATGAGTAGCGAGGCAATCCTCACTGACTCCACGCGATTTAGTTATATTGTATAATTTTTATTTTATTTTATTTTATTTTATTTTTTTTTTTTTTTTTTTTTTTTTTAATTTTCTGGAAACTTATTTTGTTTTTCTGTTAAGGGATCGGTGTTCGTTCAACTCAACCATTAATTCACTATCTTGGAGTCTGTTGAGGGTTTTGGTTTGTAGGTCTTTTAATCGCGTATCAATAGTTTCTATTTTTGCTAGCTCGTGAAGTTCCTTTATCGGTGTCCATTTCGGTTTGCATAGTGCCACTCGCAGGGCATAATTTTGAATCCTCTGTAGCTTCTGAATGTTGGTTTTGCTTAGGTCGCTTGTTATTATGGCACCGTATTCTAGTACCGGGCGTATAAATGTTTTGTAGAGCTTGAGAAGCACATCTTTGTTTGCTCCCCAATTTCTACCTCTGATCATCTTCAGAAAATTGATACGTTTAGTAGCTCTAACCGTAATGGAGTTTACGTGACTGTTTAGACTGAGATTGCTATCTAGGAGAAATCCCAAAAATTTGGCCTCTTTGTTTGCTTCTAGTTTGTGATCGTATAACTGGAGATCGATACTCGGGACTGGTTTTTTCCTTTGCTTTTTGAAGAACGTAACTTTTTGAGTTTTGGCGGCATTGAGTTTGATGCGCCACAGGGCACACCAGCTTTCAAAATCGCGAATGGTATCCTGCAGACGATTTTTAATTATGTTTCTGGACTTGCTGGCTGTCCAAAAGCCTTTGTCATCTGAGAACTGCGATAGTTCAACAAAGTTTTTCCCTACTTTTTCTATATCATTCACATATATTATGAAAAGAAGCGGACTTAGAACCGACCCTTGTGGTGTTCCCGCTTCGAGTATTACTTCCTCTGACACCTCGCGATTAACCCTCACCTTGATTTTTCGGTCAGTTAGAAATGATGATATGATCCTTAGAATTTTAGTGGGTAATCCCATTTTCGCTAGTTTATATCTCACGCCATTGTGCCATACCGAGTCGAACGCTTTTTCTACATCCAAGAAAAGCGCGGTTCCGATTTCGTTTTGACTAAATGCTGTTTTCATATAATCGACCAGTCTATATACGTGTTCGATTCCCTCTTTCTGACTCCTATACGCTCTTTGCCATTTGTTGAAAAAATTGATTGATTCGAGATAGCTGCGAAGTCTCGTAGTGAGAATCCGCTCAAATATTTTCCCAACACAGCTAAGCAAGCTGATTGGGCGGTAGTTAGAAGGGTTGGTAAGGTCTTTGTCGGGTTTAGGTATCATGACTCCCGTGGCCACTTTCCAGCATTTTGGGAAGTACCCACAGGAGAGACAGCAGTTTAAGAGTTTGGTAAGTCTGCAGTAGAAGATGTTGGGGCACTGTTTCATTATTTTGTAAGAGACTTCATCTTCTCCTGGGGACGAAGATGACCTGCATTTTCTGATTATACCCATGACCTCTTCTACGCTTATTGGTTCGGTTAATTCATGGTCGTCCCCGTCTTCATGCCTTTTGTCGAAGTTCGGTTCATTGAAGATTGAGTTGTTATCTTGAACAAATTTATTTACTCGTACCTTAAAATCGTTGTCATATCTGTTCCCTTCTTGTGGACGATGTGCCTTCTTTAGAAGTTCGGCAAAAGCACTGGCCTTTGCCTTGTCGTCTATGGCCATAGATCCGTCGCTAGTCTTTAGCGCATTATTATTGGCAATTTTGCTCTTTTGGCCAGTAAGAGTTTTAAATGTATCCCAGAACCTCTTAGGTTCTCTCAGCCCATTTAGGTTTTCGGTTGCTTTTTCCCATCTCACGCGATTGTCGTTAGCTATGGCCTTTTTTACTTCCCCATGAAGGCAATTGTACGCGGTTTTAAGTTCTGCTCTTTTCATTTGATCATTCTCTGATTGGTAAGCCCGGAAGGCTTTTCTTTTTTGTTTGATTATTTGAAGAGTTGTTTGGGTTATTCTGTTTATCCGCGTCTTTACTGTTTGCTTGGGACAGATTTCATCTAGCGTACTGTTGATAACGTCGTTAAGGTGGGTGCAGGCTTTTTCTAGTTCATGAACATTTGAGGGGTCATTTGCCTTTATTTTTACTTCGATAATGTTTCTGAAGAGGTTCCAGTCAATTTTTGATAGGTTCCTCCTATTCACGGGAGGATACCTTGCGGGACCAGTATTACATTTCAGAGTGGCGTGAACCGGCAGGTGATCACTGCCTAGATCATCGTCTCCTACAAATATGTCTTGCATTTGGCTGGTTAGTGATTTGCTGGTGATAATCAAGTCTAGGATATCTGATTGATGGAGTGGGTTGTTGCTTATGTATGTTACGTCTTGATCGTTATTTACCACGAATAGATCGAGTTCTTCAATGATATGGAAAAGGGCGTCACCATTAGGCTCAGTCTTATGACAACCGAATACCTGGTGTTTGGAATTGAAATCACCCAAGAATATGCAGTGCTTGTACTTGTTGGTAAAAAATTCAAATACTTTACTGTCTACTGTTGCTTGCGGCTTGTTATAATATGATATGATGGCCACGTGTTTGTGGTCAAGTTCAATTTCAGCTGCAATCACTTCAGCATTGAGGTGGTCGCATGGTATTGATTTGTATTTAATCTCCTGCCTTATTAACAGAGCGACACCGCCGCCTTTTTGGGCGGGGCGATCTCTTCTAATAATATCAAAACCACATAACGAGAATTGTTTGTTTGGTTTAAGCCAGGTTTCGCTAATTCCAATTACGTCCGTATTTTTTAAATAATGTGACATTTGCAAATTTTTCTGATTAACGCTTCGAGCGTTCCACTGGACTATTTTTAGTGTATCCATGAATGGTTTAGGAATAACTGTACTAAGTTTATTTAAGTTTAATTACTATTTGTAATATTGTTACATAATTATATTCTGTTGACGGCCGCTTCTAATAGCGTGTGAGATATTTGAGTATTATATAACTTGGAGGCTGTTTTACTAATCTCTTTGCAAACGTCCGAAAGACTGGTGTCCAAGTGTTTCTTCATTATGCTGAAAATAGAGCCAGCCATTAGAGTACACGTGGAATAAGGGGAAGATGAGTTCTCGACATTACTTACATTTAGAGCTTTAAGCTGGATGTTTGTTTTAACTTTTTTGAAGTGGCTACAACCCCGGTAGTTGCTGGGGTGTTGACCACCGCAATTCGGGCATTTCAGAGTTTTAGCACTACATGCCTTCGCGATGTGTTTGTCACCGCATTTCATACATCGTTGCTCCCCGTTGCATTTGTGTGACAAGTGCCCAAATTTCTGACACTTGTGACACTGAACGGGTTGCGGAAGAACACGATATTCCTCGGTTTCGTATTTTTTGCAATTAATAATTACCCCTTTGCTTATCAGATTTAATTTCGTTGCTCTATTAGGGCATTTTACTTTTATTTTCCAAGTATGGTTACCCGTGGCTTTGTAGATTAGTCTCTCCCACGAGCATCCTGGAAGGGCTTTATCAATCGAGTTTTTTTCCGTTTTGGGGTGGACGCGTGTGATTACGACACAGGGGTTTGGTTGCGGGTGGCCCTGTGTCTTGTTGGTTTTATTGATCACCTTAGGGGGCGTTTTGGCTTTTACTTTATCGGCGTACGTCGCTCTATCGGTTGGGCTAGCTGTCGCATTCACTATTTCCGGTGATGTAGACTCTGTTGCGTTAACAGAGTCCCCATTTCTTGGTGTGACCACCGAGTCCTTTCCAGTAGCGGTGCTCTGTGAATTTTTCTTGATGATTTTTGTCTTCTTGACATGCCGATCAATAGTCATACAGAAACCATTTTCGTCTTCGACGTCCACGGTTTCATCATTTTCACGGAACTCATTGGAGAGTTTCCTTTTCGATCGATTTTGGTTTGGTGATTTTTTCTGTCGCTGCGATTTGGGGACTTTAGCTGAATTTTTATCCAATTGAATTTCAACCGCCACGGCCGGGGAAACTGCGACCGTGTTGGTAGCTTCTTCTACTATGGAACGCAGCCAGTTATCCTGGCTGGGGGTAATTAGATCTGGATCTATTTCAGAGCCGGCGGACGCAGGTCTTCTCATTTCTGTAGCAGCGTCAATACGTGGTAACTCGGGAACAGGAGGAGCATGGTCCTCCTTACCTGGTTTGGCTTTCAGAATTGCCTTTTCCAATTCCCTTCTCAATTCAGCCTTTTCTTTATCTGCCTGTCGCTTCTGGGCTTGAAGCTCTGACCGCAAACCCTCTATGGTGTCATTTAATCTGGCTATTTCTTTCTGGAAGCCAGACATCATCGACATTATCGATGTCATATCAGTATTAGTGGAATTTCCACTGTTACTCAGATTACCAGAATTAAAGGCAGAACTGTTTAACTGAGCTTGACTTTGTTTATCCATTATTTTTATTTGTAAATAATTCTAAAATTCTAAATTTTATTTTTTAAGTTATTAAAGATTTTAATTTTAATTTAATTGTATTGACTTAAATTGTATTGACTTAAATATTCGTTTTTAGTTTTAACAGAGAAAAGCAGACAGAAAATAGATAGAGTTAAAGATAAACACTTACAAAATTACACTAGAGTGCACAGAAGTGGTACAGAGAACAATAGGCTTTGTTAATATCCAAGCTGTGAGATGTGTTCAGTCAGGAGCTTTCACAGACACGTCCGATCAGTACGACTGTCAATAATAGATTACCGAAATGAGGCTCTAACGCTTATATGGCGTGTTCCCGGAACGTCGAAAATCTAATTTTCACACCTCGTCAAGTGTGTTTTCACAGTGATTATAGTTCATACCTAAATAACCACCTTATTTGTAGCCACTGGTGAGCATGTTCGGCTCTGTCTGATTTTGGCTTCTGTTTTTCGCAATCTTTTTCTTCTTCTCAGAACTCGTGAAAAATAGTAAGTTGCGTTAAGTAATTGAATACGTATATATACCCGACAAATGAAGGTACGAAATATCATTTAATGAAATTTAACAGTAATGGCAGATACTCAGATCAGTATGGTTGCTTCTTTCACTTCACACAGTGTATATGGAGGAAAGCGCAAGCCACTGGATTGCAGACATTATACAGAGATGACGATGACATACGACGACTTGTTAGACGGGCTGCTTCCGATCAATGTTGTCGAAGATGTATGGTTCGAGATTCTCAACGAACTGAACTACATACCCGTATGGTTCGAGATTCTCAACGAACTGAACTACATACCCGTATGGTTCGAGATTCTCAACGAACTGAACTACATACCCGTATGGTTCGAGATTCTCAACGAACTGAACTACATACCCGCCGATCCATCGACCACATCTACATTCGTTAAGTATGTGCAGACTCATTGGATAGAGGGAGATAAAGGAATCTGGAATCATTTTGACAACGATGGCCCACGAACCACCAACCACTTGGAAGCATGGCATCTTAAACTAAAGAAAAAGATACAACATTCTCATCCAAACATCTTTACTCTTATTCAAACACTTAAAGATGTTCAGAACGAGAACAAGCTGGTGCGAATACAGAAAGAAGCAGGGCAGAAATTCAGAGGCAGGTCAAAGAAATATATGAATATAGATAGAAGAATATCAACCCTGAAACTACGGTATATGGATGGAATCATCAATGCTATGACTTTCACAGATATTGTATCTGATCTTTTACATCTTTGTTAATATATAATTTAAATAATAGAAAATTTTATAACATTATAAGTTCTTTGCTGTTTATGATAAAAATCCTAAATAAAAGGAATATGCTATTGTTTTGAATATGTATTTGTATGTATTGTATGTTAATATTCCATCTGATCGAATAAAATATTGAATTTAATTTCTCTTTTCCTTATTCAAATCAGCCAATTTCTGACCCAAACGACAAAAACTAATTACAAAGACCTGGTTTGTCAATCAGGTGAATCAAAACAGACTATACCAAACTCTCTATTGTTATCTTGTATAAACAAACAAGGTCTTTCAAATTAGTTTTCGATGTTCGGGGAATAAGCCGCTTATATGATTACAGATAAATGAAATCATTAAACGAAATAATCGTGGTTTTGTTCTCGCCTTTCATTGACTGCCTACCAAATTGGATTCAATCAACTAATAAGCTATTATTGTTTTAAAATCGACCAGTTCTAATAACAGTCCACCTTCCCAGAAACGTTGAACAAGGTGACGATAGTTTCAAAACAAATTATGCAAAGTAACGCATAGGATGAACAATCACACACACATACACCACATCAGTTGGTCTATACAAACTGTAATAATGTAGGGTTGTTAATATTGCAACAATGCCTACCCACAACTGGAGACACCTGCTGAGTACCGGATCATTTTCCCCCTTCAACACGCCTAGACATGTGACAGCCATCATATACAGCTACCGAGGGTCGAAATGGGCTTGTCCCCCATACTGTCCCTGCGCGCCTTTGGCGAGCGAAATCATTTCTCTTCTTGCAACAATGTAGGATTGTTAATATTGTGATAATGTAGGGCTGTTAATATTGATGGTTGTTTCAATCTTTGTTGCCGTGCATGTAGTTCACTTTATTTGTGCATTTAAATGGCAGTTGTCATAACTAAACACCAGAAATGATTCACATGATACCAAATAAATAAATTAGGGGAGGATTTTTATCTAGTTTATCAATAAAATCATTTTTGTGCATTTGCCAAGAATATTAAACCATCTTCAACAGAATTATGAGGTACAATTACTACAAAATATTCACACAGCGCAGTTCTCATTTTTCATTCAGGAAGTCACTTGTACCTCCAAACCTGTTGCTCAGAACTATATGGAGATGGCCCCTGCTGAACTTTGTTCATCAAAACACGAAGTTTAATGTGAAATGGAAATTTAATACGAGAAATCCCATAGAAATTTTCTAATTCACGACAAAAAAAAAATCTAGCTCGAGAGCTGAAGTGGGACCTTCCTGCGTGAAGTGGGATGCCCAAAGGCACATTACTCCCATGATATCTTCGGTAATGTCTCTATAATTGTTCTAAACCCTCCTTCCAAACTCACAACAACAGTGCCCTTTTAATTCTATCGTCCTTGTCATTTATGCCCGACGCGGACCTGTAGATTGTGCAGGTCGTGCAGATTTGAAACCTTGCTTCAAAATGTTCCACGCATCCATATTTCTATGTTCAGTAAAAGACAATTTTTTCTTGTCCATGTATGTGAACGAGGGTTCGAATCCGACTTCTGACACCGTTTATCACACGTGTAGTCTCTTGTTTGGGATCTGTGGCATCTTACAGGTTTGATTTGAGTGAATTATATAACTCATAAATCATTTTACTCAGCATTGTTTATCCCTTTACCCAACGTAGACGATTTCAAAATTTATTATTTGAAATATCATTTTTTAAACTTTTTCAAAACATTTCAACAAAACCATATCATGTGACCCCTCTTTGGAACGAGCTCGACGAGCTCGTTCCAAAGAGGGGTCACATGATATGGTTTTGTTGAAATTTTTCGAAAAATAATATTTTTTCAGCTGCTGAATTTTCATATTACGCAGGCGGATGCGGGCGATTCGTTGGGTAAAGGATTAATATGAATTTGCCTACATTAATGAAAGGGCTATCATTTCGGAATCATTTTATAATATCTATAGTTTATAATATCTATAGTTTATAATATCTATAGTTTTGAGTGGAAGTGGAATTAGTGATAGGCACAATAACATATTTTCACGTATACCGGATTCAGGGGTGAAAACCTACCAGTTTTCATCCTCAAAGAATTGATTTTAAAAACCACGCAAAGAGTTTAGATTTTCTTATATGTACACCTGGAACTTAATTAAGAATTCCCTGAAATGTTTAATGACAGTGAAGTTACTGTTACTGATTATTATGATTTAATGATTGCAATGTCTTGCAGTACATCTCATCTCGTGAGACAAGATGTTTGTGGTCGATAGCGTACCCCAAACACATACCACGTGAAGCATGCTTCCCACGAATGTCACAAAAACACCATCATCCACATGCAATATCTGGGTGTAAAACAAGAAAATTTGTCACTTCTTTTATCAATAAATGCTGACATGGCAAGGAGAAGATTGCCAGAGGCTCCAAGATGGCAAATCGCGGGGATGCATGCAACAGGCATGTAATTCAAAGCTATTGGAAGGCAACTTGGCTATAGTCATTCTATCATCAGTAGACTTGTCCGAAAACATCAACAAACTAACGATGTTAAGGACCGACCAAGACCGAAACAACCCCAAAATACCTCTCCTCGGGAACACCTCGTTAGGCAAGAACTCTTTGCTTCAAGTGGGGTTTTGAAACGCTTTTGGCTCCCCACGGGCGTTGGTGCAGCGAAACTATCCGAAACCGTCTTAAAAAGCGCTGGGTATGATGTCTAGAAGGGTCTTCAAGCGTCCGGCTCTGTCCGATCATTATTAAAGACGACGTTTGGAGTGGTGTATGGCACGACAACACTGGAATCTCGAGACATGGGGGAGAGTCCATTGGTCGGACGAGAGTAGGTTCCTGCTTCACTTCACAGATAGTCGCATGAGAGTGTGGAGGCATAGAAATACTGCTTACGTGTCCAGGAACACCAGACCTACCGTTCCTTGTGGTGGAGGATCAGTAATGGTCTGGGGATGTCTCTCTCGTGATTGTAAACTTGATATGGTGGCTATACGTTGGAATCTCAGTGGTCATCAGTACATCCGGGACGTTCTCAATCCGATTGTCGCGCCTCATTTTGACAACCACCTGTTGGCTACTCGCCCTGTATTCATAGACGACAAGGACACATTGTTCCCATGCTGTGAGAGCATTCCTTCAGAACAACGCTATTACAACACAACACTACCTTGACCTGCAATCAGCCCCGATTTGAATCCATTAGAACACATCTGGGACTACTTTCCCGGACGCCGTGTGCAAGCAAGGGACCCGCCTCTACAGAATTTGACCGATTTGGAA
Source organism: Pictodentalium vernedei (assembly GCA_031216915.1). Classification (NCBI taxonomy): domain Eukaryota; kingdom Metazoa; phylum Mollusca; class Scaphopoda; order Dentaliida; family Dentaliidae; genus Pictodentalium; species Pictodentalium vernedei. The sequence goes on along the minus strand of CM062293.1, from coordinate 13,728,939 downwards.
GCAGCATTGCATGAGGATTGGCAGCAGTTGCCTCTGGGTCGTATCAGAAGGCTCACTGACAGCACTAGGAGGAGGGTTCAGGTTGTCAACCGGGTACGTGGTGGATAAACTCGCTACCTATGTCAGACACTGCTATTGTGTTCAGGAGATGACAAGTTACATTTTTTGTCAGTAATTATCGGCATTGTTTCATCATGTACCCTACCAGCACCATACTTGTCGAGAGAACATTTTCCCATCCAAAACATTGGTGACAGATATGTGTTATTAGCGTCAATAAAATACTGCTTATTTTCATCATTGTGTTGTCTTTCATTTGTCAAGAGACCATTCTTTCAGCAAACAGTCACTTTTCGACATTTGAAAGATAGCATGAAAGTAATGACAGTTTCTATTAACATCACTGCGAAAAAGCAGGGGGTGCTTAAGTTCCAGGAGACCCGTTTTAATTACATCTGACGGAGAGCGTGTCCATGGACGGATCCAGGGGATGTACACCAGGAAACAAGACGGTATTATCCGCGATACTGCATGGACATCCACCATGGGAGGTCAGCGTTATAGCACATAATGCCGTAACCTATGGGTACAACTCTAGCTCCACTGTGGGTCTTCTGTGAGCCATTATAAATCGGCTTCCAGTTTTCGAAATTCGAGAAAGTCTATATAAGTCTATATAAAATTGAGGAAATATTTCTGCTGGAAAACATTGTGGACGTGTGCAAAGAAGCCTCCGAAATGCAACACTGACCTTCCATTTTCTAATTTTTTCCAAGGAAGGTCTGGACCCTGCCAACGAGAGACCCCCCACCCGCCACCCCCCTCAAGCGTGTAGCTATTCGTTGCGAGGCGCGTCGAATAATACATCGCTTCGTAACCATGGTTGGAATGTGGCGCCCACCCCTCCACTCACAGATTCCTGGACCTCTCACGTGTGTCGCCTCATCTCGTAAACATGATATGAATCCAATGACATCTAATTCTTCTAAATGTAAAGCAAATTGCACCTTCGCTGTTTAACTGGTTGAGGGCTAGATTATTTTTTTGTGGTCTGAATATATTATTCAAAATTTGTTTTATTATAAATTTTGGAGAGCGCCCACAGGCACTATCCAATAATTTGTAATAAATCAAATTTAAACAAACAAAATAACATTTGTGTTTGACTGTATATGTATATGAAACACGAAGAAGAAAAATGTTGGCTTTGCTCTGGTACCATCATTTATTTGCAAGACCCGATCGATACTGGCTTCTATTTATATTTATCCCTTTACCTAACCTGAAAAGCAGATGACACTTGCAAAAATAATTCTTGAATAACTCATTTTTTTTCATTTTTTGTCGCAAAAACATAGGTTATGACCCCTCGTTGGAACGAGCTCGACGAGCTCGTTCCAACGCGGGGTCATAACCTATGTTTTTGAGACACAAAATGAAAAAAATAATGAAAATTAAGTGGCGAATTTTGAGAATAGCGCTGGCCGGTTTTGGCCGTTACGTTAGGTATATTTCTGCACAATAGCTAATCATGACCACGACAGTTTTACGGGTGGAGGAAGCCGGAGTACCCAGAGAGAACCACCGAGCAACGGCGAGCAACTGTCAGCTCCCCAACATACTAACTTCACACAAGTAGGGTTAGCATTGGTTGAAGACAGGTGCTCCATCGACGTGTAGTACGGCTTAGTACACAACGTCACCGTGCCCCCACGTGGGCAATGGGGTACTGGCTTCTAGCACTCAACCTCAACCAGTTAACACAGAAAAATCAGTAAATTAGTTTCACAGATCATTGGGAAACACGAAAATATAAGTAAACTAAAGAAAGCAAAATTATTTGCAGAAGTTGCGAGCGTGTGTACGAGTGATGAAGTTAAATTCCTGCATCATTTATTAGGAAGGATTTTGACTTTTTCCCCTTGCTTTTAGTTTGCTCAATTGCTTGGTATTTTATGAGAAGCTATATTTTTATTCAAATGTTGTTATTTGTTTATTTATTTATTTATTTATTTTATTTTATTTATTATTTACTACATTGTTAGAGGTTGTTATCTTTGTTCATTTCCCCAATGCCATAAAAATGTTCGTTGTATTTATTTCATGCATGTTATTAACAGCTTCGTTATGTTTATTTGCAGGCCAAATTAGACGTTGATTTAGCAGATGTGGAAGGAAATACAGCTCTGATATACGCATGCGCATCAAATAACGATAGGATGACCAAACTAATATTAGAAAAATGCTCCGCAAAGAAGAAAAAAATAGATTTTGCACGAGAAAACGTAGATGGAATGACCGCTCTTGATTATGCGAGTGTTAATTCAAACGAGAAATTAATCGAACTATTCGCAACTTATGGTACAGTTCCTAAAAATGGTAAATCTGGAGAACAGACAGCCAGCGGTCATACAAAACGGGATTCTTCTAAAAAGACTAATTTACTTTCAATGATTGAGGAATTGCAGAACAATTCTGGGCAAATTTCTGAGAAGAATGATTCCAAGTCTACAAGTCAAAAATCTGTGAGTGACACAAAAAAGACTAATTCCACGTCAAAGGGATCAGGACAGAAACCTGTAGCTGATCTGAAGAAAACTGTCGATGCTGTTTCCAGTAATAGCGCCGTTCAAGTATCTGATAATGATAAACAGAAAACGAACGCGACCACTTCTGTCACTTCTCCTCCGGCGCCTTCGAATAATTCACAGAAAGAACCAGCAGTGAAATCTAATGGTAGTTCTGATCGCGTACAAGGTAACCAGCCTAAAAAAACAAATCCACCCCCTATTCAGGCCAAGAATACCCCGGTACCTTCAGCAAAACGACGACCTTCGTTGCCAAGACAGAACTCCAGTGTATCAAAGAGCACAAGCTCACTATCAAGACAAAACTCAAGTTTATCGAAGAGTGTAAGCTCAACTCCGAGATCAGATGCAGCGTCGTCATCGAACGCACCTTCAGCGAAACCTCGTCCAAAAAGTCGAATGAAATCCGCTAAAGGTAGAGCGAAAGAGCCAACATTTCGACGGGGATATATAGAGTCACAGGGAGCAGATTCAGAAACAGACGAAGAAATGGATGGATTGTTTGAATCGCTCCGCGAATGTGCAAAAGAACTCAAAGAACTCCACTCTTCTCTTCCGGATCCACCCGAGAAAAAAGAAAAAATTAAAAAACAACCTAAATTACAAGAGAAACGACGTCGAGGTAGCAACCCAACAAATCAAGTTCAACTTGCGGATATGGTAAAAACTTATAACACACATCCCAAAATACCTAAAAGTGTGTCTAATGAAGGTTTGCCACGCATGAAAAAGCAAAATTTCGCTGTAGGCCGTGCCCACCTACTGCCACCACCAGATGCGGCTCCGAAATTTAGAGAAACACGAAATACTTTGAAACCTGATAAAAATACATCGGACCCTACACAACCTATTAATGTATTAGCACGGTCTGGTAATAGTCCATTTTTGGGAGAATCAATGAACGAGTCAATGACCCCAAGAATGGGAAATGGTCTCTCTCCTGATGCCCGGAACGGGGAAGATGACCAGTCGCCTGGGGACGCTACATGGCCTCCTTTTGGTCGTCCGCTGCCAAATATTCCTAAAATAGAGAAAGACGCTGCTGGGAATTTCAAACATCCCGCCCCAAACAAGAACGTGGGAATTCCTTTATCACGACCCACCCGTGTACCGGCATCCACGAACCGGGAATAAATTTTAATTTTATTACACAATATTTAGCCCTCTACCCGACACAGACAGTATCAAAATTTACTATTTTAAATATCATTTTTAAAAACAATTTCACCCAAGCCATATCATATCCCCCCTCATTGGAACGACCTCGACGAGCTCGTTCCAAAGAGAAGTCACATGATATGGTTTGGGTGAAATTTTTAGAAGAATAATATTTTTTCAGCTACTGAATTTACATATTACGCGGGCGGATGTGGCCGATTCGTTGGCTAAAGGGTTAAGGTCGATGTAGCAACTGATCTGGAAGATCATCGCAAAGATTCAACTTTTCGAGCAACAAAAAGTAAATAAACTGTTCACAAAATTACTCTTCACAAAGCACACTTTAAATCAAATTTTCGTTCAAGTCACACTTTCTTAATAGTTTAACTTTAATCATCAACATCTGTTCTGAATTTCATTCTTACTCTTTCAAAATGTAAGTTCTAGTCCCCGAATGAGAACCACCAACCTTAAAATAACAGGAATGCTCGAACTTCATCAAAGATCGTCTGAACTCAGTCCGCCCCTTCCCAGTGTATACAGGGTTAAGTCAATCAATGCGCACACTCCTCATATCGGTGAAGATGATAAGATGAGAGCTGTTACGCTGTGTTATAGCGTACAGCTTTCACGTTACTAAGCACCAAGCGAAACCCTAGCGCGAAATCAAGAAATATCTTTCCAATCTCGAAACTTGTTTTTTTAACTAAAATATTTTGTAAATATTCAATTTGAAAGGCCGATAAAAAATGTGTACTTCATCAACATTACTTATAAAATAAAAATGTGACATCAAAGTATTTTCTTTAAAAAGCTACCGGAGATTGCGAGACAGCGGACAACTGGAAATCTTTCAGAAGTTTTATTTGGTGGGCGTTTATTTATAGCAATAACAGAACCCCCCCCCCCCCCCCCCTGCCCGTAAAAGAATGGCCGGCGAGGTACTTTTCATTATTTGACCAACACGCGTTCCAACAATCCAGGTGTATAGGGATCGGTGACAGGAAACCTAGTCCCCCATTCACTCTTTGTCAAACATGCAAGGACATTTGCAAAACTGTGCTCGAAAAAACCAAACATATTCATTATTTTCCTTCAAAACATTGCTTATGGACCTTCAATGGAACGGGATTGTCAAGGTCGTTCCAATGAAGGGTCGTAAGCTGTGTATTGGTGACAAAAGTTTTATAAAATAATGAAATAATAATAAAATATTACTAAGATATGAATACGAAGTTTTGTATCCACATGCAAAGTTTGTTTTCCGTACGTGCTATGGTTATATTATATAGGCTTGACAGTAATTGAACGTGCTATTTCTTCCTTTGTTGATTTGCATTGTATCTGTCAAAGTGGCGGGTCAATCGAAAATAAACTTGGCAATGATTCAGAACTGCCCCCGCTCGCTCTATATACACAATTTGCAATTTGGTTTCCGGAAGTTCTGAGGTAATAGCTGAATACGTGACACACGAAAAAGTCTATTTTGCCTTTTTTTGCATTGTAAGTATAAAAGTTTTGCACCAGTAAGAATAAACTTGGCGACCCTGGAGGAAAATTACGACCACGTCAATACGAGAAGTTTGATTGATGTAAGTGCTATGGTAATGGCTGTTGGCATGCCATACGTGATTCCCGAACTAAAGCTACAGCAGTTCAAATAAAACAATACCAGTCTATATTTAATGTATTACACCTTCATAAGTCCAAATAAAGCAATACCACTTTATATTTCATGGATTATAGCTACATCAGTCCAAAAAGGCAATACCAGTTTTTATTCAATGAATTATAAACACATCAGTCCAAATAAAGCAATACCAGTTTATATTTAATGAATTATCATCAGTCCAAATAAAGCAATCCCAGTTTATATCTAATGAATTATCATCAGTCCAAATAAAGCAATACCAGTTTATATTTAATGAATTATAGATACATCAGTCCAAATAAAGCAATCCCAGTTTATATTTAATGAATTATTATCAGTCCAAATAAAGCAATACCAGTTTATATCTAATGAATTATCATCAGTCCAAATAAAGCAATACCAGTTTATATTTAATGAATTATAGATACATCAGTCCAAATAAAGCAATCCCAGTTTATATCTAATGAATTATCATCAGTCCAAATAAAGCAATCCCAGTTTATATTTAATGAATTATAGATACATCAGTCCAAATAAAGCAATCCCAGTTTATATTTAATGAATTATTATCAGTCCAAATAAAGCAATACCAGTTTATATCTAATGAATTATCATCAGTCCAAATAAAGCAATACCAGTTTATATTTAATGAATTATAGATACATCAGTCCAAATAAAGCAATCCCAGTTTATATTTAATGAATTATTATCAGTCCAAATAAAGCAATACCAGTTTATATTTAATGAATTATTATCAGTCCAAATAAAGCAATCCCAGTTTATCTTTAATGAATTATTATCAGTCCAAATAAAGCAATCCCAGTTTATATTTAATGAATTATTATCAGTCCAAATAAAGCAATACCAGTTTATATTTAATGAATTATTATCAGTCCAAATAAAGCAATACCAGTTTATATTTAATGAATTATTATCAGTCCAAATAAAGCAATACCAGTTTATATTTAATGAATTATAGATACATCAGTCCAAATAAAGCAATCCCAGTTTATATTTAATGAATTATTATCAGTCCAAATAAAGCAATCCCAGTTTATATTTAATGAATTATTATCAGTCCAAATAAAGCAATACCAGTTTATATTTAATGAACTGTAGATACATCAGTCCAAATAAAGCAATCCCAGTTTATATTTAATGAATTATTATCAGTCCAAATAAAGCAATCCCAGTTTATATTTAATGAATTATTATCAGTCCAAATAAAGCAATACCAGTTTATATTTAATGAATTATTATCAGTCCAAATAAAGCAATACCAGTTATATTTAATGAATTATAGATACATCAGTCCAAATAAAGCAATCCCAGTTTATATTTAATGAATTATTATCAGTCCAAATAAAGCAATTCCAGTTTATATTTAATGAATTATTATCAGTCCAAATAAAGCAATCCCAGTGTATATTTAATGAATTATTATCAGTCCAAATAAAGCAATCCCACTTTATATTTAATGAATTATTATCAGTCCAAATAAAGCAATACCAGTTTATATTTAATGAATTATAGATACATCAGTCCAAATAAAGCAGTACCAGTTTATATTTAATGAATCATAAATATATCAGTCCAAATAAAGTAATACCAGTTTATATTTAATGAATTATCATTAGTCCAAATAAAGCAATACCAGTTTATATTTAATTAATTATAGATACATCAGTCCAAATAAAGTAATACCAGATTATATTTAATGAATTATAAATACACCAGGGCAAATAAAGCAATACCTGCTTACAGTTAATGAATTATAGATACATCAGACCAAAGATAACAATTTCAGTTTATATTTAATGATTATTAGATACACCAGGCTGAAGATAACAATACCAGTATTTATGAAAAATAATTACATATTGACTCGCCTCTTACAGAAACGAGTCCGACATTTATGATCAAGGAGAAAATAATGGATATATATCTGGTACTTTTTACATACATATCAGATTTAAAAAGGACTTTTTATTGGGACATATTGGGGTCATGCATACATATCAGATTTAAAAAGGACTTTTTATTGGGACATATTGGGGTCGTGCAAACATATCCGATTTAAAAAGGACTTTTTATTGGGACATATTGGGGTCATGCATACATATCGGATTTAAAAAGGACTTTTTATTGGGACATATTGGGGTCGTGCATACATATCCGATTTAAAAAGGACTTTTTATCGGGACGTACTGGGGTCATGCATACATATCAGATTTAAAAAGGACTTTTTATTGGGACATATTGGGGTCGTGCATACATATCAGATTTAAAAAGGACTTTTATTGGGACATATTGGGGTCATGCATACATATCAGATTTAAAAAGGACTGTTTATTGGGACATATTGGGGTCGTGCATACATATCCGATTTAAAAAGGACTTTTATTGGGACATACTGGGATTGATTAATTCAATTTTATGATACATTTTTAATTCATTTGCATTCTATACCATAAAAAACATGTGCCAAGAACTGCAAAAGTTTTTTTAAATTTAAATATTCAATAAACTCACTTTTGACTGATCATTTTGTCTGGGCACTTATTCTCGGTTGCTTTGAGGTCCAACCTCTGGAGAATCAATGTCAACAGATCTGTATTTGTTTGGTATATATGAGTTGAGACCTGGATATTTGATATATTGTACCAAAAAGAAAAAAATCAATGTCAACAGATCTATATTTGTTTATTATGCCTCACGTTTGTAACATCAGCCGTGATTGGTTAATTTGACACCTTCTAAAAGTCATAGTACTGGAGTTCTGGGGCAAAACACGGGTACTATCGGAACGTTTTTCCCTCGAGACAAAAGAACGAAGAAAATGTAAGCTCCCCTTCCATTAATCAGCGTCGATTGGAACAACACCAAACGCTGGCTCCGTGTCCGTTTATCTTTTTTTGTCACCGGTAGACACAAACTTACCAACAAATATATCATATTCAGTGGGTGTGTTTTCAGTTTTAACTGCGAATAATGAATTCAAAAGAATCAGAAATATTAAAAAACTCACTCACGTGTTGTTCACCACTTCAGTGAATCCTGAATATGTGTCTCAGGTATGACTTCAATCAATTATATTTCCACAAGTTTAGTACTCCTAGACCTCACTGAGCCTCCGCCTCAAGTTAAAAAAATTGCTTCACTCCGCTTAATTCTATCAACTGTTGTCGTCCGAGAAACGTGAATTTATATCCCATTAATTTATATCACATTTCACAAAAGCATTGACAATGACTTATAACATGAACAGCATGATGCAGTTGTAAACACTGGCATTTGGTGATATAGAAACTCCCAAAGCGACGGCACTTGTAACAAGTCATTTTCAAAGAGACGTCATTCGTTCGAAATGACGTCATGTTTTTGGACTCGACTACATTGTTATTAAAAGATTGATGGCATGGACATTGCAGTTAATGCTTAACAATGAAAGTTATTTTTTGTTCGGCATAATAAAATAATTAGAACGTTTTTTCATGTTCTATGGGTCGATAGTACCTGCGTTTGTGTGATTTCTGAAATAAAACCTTCAGCAGCTTCGCTGCTTCAGGTTTTATTTCAGAAATCACACAAACTGAGGTACTATCGACCCATAGAACATGAAAAGAAACGTTCTAACATTATATTGGTATATATGAGCTGAGATCTGGAAATTTGATATTTTGTAGCAAAAAGAAATTCAATGTCAACAGATCTTTTTTTGTTTGGTATATATGAGCTGAAATCTGGAAATTTGATACATTGTACCAAAAAGAAAATCATTGTCAATAGATCTGTATTTGTTTGGTATATATGAGCTGAGACGTGGAAATTTGATATATTGTACCAAAAAGAAAATCATTGTCAACAGATCTGTTTTTGTTTGGTATATATGAGATGAGATCTGGAAATTTGATACATTGTACCAGAAAGAAAATCATTGTCAACAGATCTGTATTTGTTTGGTATATATGAGCTGAGACGTGGAAATTTGATATATTGAATCAAAAAGAAGTGAAAGTTTTGAAACTATGCCAAAGATGGTGATGTAAACACAACAAACTTCCATATTTATGTGCAGAACAGAAGGTATAGTAGTAGCTCATTCAGGTTCGCCTGGAGAGTTGTTTTTTTTTGCTCAGTCCATGTACAACTGCGCTGAAAACTACAAAATCCCAGAAAACAATCAAATATAATCATTCGGGATGTGATCTAAATAAACATGATTTGGCAAGTAGACTCTGGTATGTACATCTATTTCATTTTGATCATTGCCCCAGTTGCATACAAAGAGACATGTTGCAAATACTGTGATAATTTAGCTCCCCAGAGAAATGTCCAGTGAACTGTACCTGTCACTTTTGTTTCTTATGTTATCAAACTGTACGATTTGCATCATATCCAGTCAAGTTGAGTATTGCCTGAAACAATTAATGAGGTGTCTTTACAATAGAGAATCAATCATCCATGACACCGACTGGGCTTGGTATGAAACTATATTAGTGTTTCCTGGGTTCCTGGGTCAAACACACCTCCTTAGAACATCACTGATTGGAGAAGCCTTCCATACTTTTTGAAAAAAACGGCCTTGTTATTAACATGATCTGGACGGTGTGTGTTCGTTTACACCAGCTTCATTTTTGCGTATCTACAGGAATTTTATTCATATTTCTGTCATGGCACAATACATCAAAATTCCAGGTTTCACCTAATATACAGTATAAAGAAGAATTGTCAGTATTGTTTTCTGTGAAGGTTGGATTACACAAGAATGAGAATAACTGCCTCGAAAATAAAATACTCTTTAAAAGTGAGATTATCAAATATTTTAATTATAAAATACTTTATGGAAGGTCTCATCATAGCTTTTTGATGATATAGAATACAGCTGCACTACGAGTGCGTCCTAAACTAGGAATAAAAAGAAATTCCACACGACAATTTTCGTTAAATTATTTCTGTTTACGTTGGCATGGGGGGGGGGGGGGGGTCGAACCAACCCCGAAAGAGTCTCCTATCAGTACTTAGATGTAACTATCTGATGAAATATTTCTGTTCACATTCTCCTTAACAATAACACAGTGGCAAGACCTTCTCATATTGTTAGGGGCTATCTGTTCCTCTACACATGGGCGTAACTAGGGGTATGTATGTGTCGGCCAGTATCGTTCTGTAGGGTCTCCAAGCTCTTTAAAGCCGTTTGGTTTAGAGGTAACACTTTTGTACCCTATGTTTTAAAGTTAAAACTAGAAGTCGTGTCATGAAATGCGCACAAATAGCACGTCGATCTGCGCGTTAATTTACGAGTTATGGCCATAGTAAGGCTATCAAATTATGTACATATGGCCTGTGCACAAGCAATGTTTCAGCCAATGGACCAACGGGTAACCTGGAAGTCCATTGGCAGAAACATTGCCTGTGTTTGCTATGAGCAACAAGGAGAACCTGCCGTGCTTTGGATGCCATTCGACATGGCAATTGCGCGCAATTCCTACGCGCAGTTAAGCCTAGATAAGCACACAGTTCATATCAGGACTTCTAGTTTTAACTGTACTTGGTGCACCCACCATTTCTCAAATTATTTTCTCCACGAAAACCTTATGGAAGCATTTTCTCCCTCTAAGTTTCATTTGATTAAGGATTCGCTTGTAATATGCAGCTGAAATATCGTTTTCTTAAAAATATATATGTTGAACTTTGATGAGTTTCAAACATGACCCAAAATACACAAATATGATTTAAACTAATTGTTTAGTTTAGGAACTTATTAAGCTTAAACTGATTAGCGATAATTTTTGTTTTTCATTGATGGGCTCCAGTTTAGTCCTTACAAGGATGTTATACAAGCTTCTGTTTCTCTTACAGAGACGACAGACTGAAGAGTTCTTTTAATTTAGGGTTGGTTGAATTGAGTTCATTCGACATTCATTCTGTTGTATGTCAAAATGAAAGGAGTAATGGGCCTCTGGTAGCCCTCTCCTTCTGATATGTTCATACCAAATGGCTGGAAGGTTTGATGCACATTGATCCAAAAAGGTTTTCGTTTTTTACATAAATTATTCTGTTTCTTCTTATATATCTTTATTTGGAGCGTGTTTATTTGGAAACATTTCAAAATCGTCGAAAGAATGGCCAGGAAGGTTAAAATGTTGTGTTACTGGTGCATTATGTTTTCCTGTTTGCTGGGGGTCGCAGCATTATGTTTTATACCCTGTCTGCGTTGAATAGCACACATTCGGAAAGGATTTTGAGCTTTACACACACACTGTTTCCAGCAGTGTTTGCAAGTAATAAGGTAAATGATATTGGATGAATCTCAATGGAGGGAGTTTCTGAACCGATAATGATTTTTCGTTTGTTTGGGGGAGAATTCCTTTTTCTTATCAGACATACCGCGCCACTATAACTAAGCAATGGTCTTTTGTGTTCAATTTCCAGTGGTTCGAAATCAGTATTTTATGGCGTTTCCAGTTCTTTCAGATTTTAAGATTTCAAGCTGCACAAACAGCACAGTGAGTACCCCCTCGATCTGAGGGCGCCAAATAGTGTAGAACAAGCCTCGTTGAAATTTACCCCATCACTTGTGGTGGAAACAAATGAGTTGTGATTTGATGATACCTTTAAATGTATCAAGTGGGTGAAATGATTTTGTGCTCAACAAGTGATGTGAATCAGTTGGTTTAACCCTTTACCTAACATGAAAAGCAGACGACACTCGCAAAGAACTTCTTGAATAACTATTTTTTTTCATTTTTTGTCTCACAAACATAGGTTATGACCCCTCGTTGGAACGAGCTCGACGAGCTCGTTCTAACGAGGGGTCATAACCTGTGTTTGTGAGACAAAAAATAAAAAAAATAATGAAAATTAATTGGCGATTTTTGAGAATAGCGCTGGCTGGTTTTGGCCATTACGTTGGGTAAAGGATTAAAATGCACCCCATAACTTGAATGACCAGATGCCTGGAACTGTTCACCTTTATATACGGTCACATCGAGAAAATAAACAGAATCTTGACTACTGGTAGCTTTCATTATGATGTTTGGTTCATGATTGTTTAATATTTTTAAAAATTCATGAAAATCTTCTTTTGAATGGTCCCAAATGATGAAAACGCCATGTAAATATTTGAGATATACAAGAAGATGCTTTGCACATTTGCTTATGGCACTTTCCTCCCATTCCGCTGCATAAATGCTTGCAAAATGAGGATTGAAACTTTTGCTCAAAGGACAACTCATTAATTGTAAATAATTTATTTTCTCTATTAAATTGAAAGGTATTACCTTTTAGGCTCAGCTCTAAAAGTTCAAAAAATTTGTACATCCAGGATATTTTTCGAATGCCTTTTTAATAGATTTAACACCTTTATGAATTTCAATGTTGGTATACATGCGATCAATATCTAAACTAGCCAAGATTGCATTTTTCGATATTTTTAATTTGAAAATTTTTCACAGGAAATGATGCGTGCATGCCTGCCCCAAAGCTTACACCCATGATGAGGGGATGTAGCCATCCAAGTGGAGTTGAACTTGGATTCCTCCCACCCCCCACCCACCCACCCACAAACACCACTACACATTTGAGACTCTGTAGCAGCTTATTACATTATGCAGTATAAAATAATGAAGGTTGCATAAACGAAATGTGTAGGAGTCCAGAATGAATTGTTGTAAATTATGCAAGCCCAGTTGGATTGTGTCAGATTTGTATAACAGAGTTGTTTCTTGTTCAAATAATATCTATATTTATAAACCTGTTTAACTGGTAGAGTTCCAAATTATTTTTGACCATCAAATCTTGTACACATATCTTTGCCTTGTTACAATTTATGGGAGAGTACCTGTGGGCACACACCCATAAATTGTAACAAGGCAATCCCTTACAGACTAAATAATATCACTTCAATGATAACACAAAGCACATGTACTGAATAAATGAGCCTTCAAGCTGTAGTACCTCCACTTCAGAATAAAGCCCAAATATGGACTTCCAGCACTCTGCCAATTAAAAGCAACCTATTTAAAAGTGTATTTATTTCAAGTATTGCAAAATTATACATTGTTTTGCCGTTTTTGGAGTTAATTATACAAAGGCCAATATTTATGCTACAAAATGCACCGGAGTTTTACAGGTTAAATGTTTCTACCTATCGCTGACAAAAATTACCTCATCACGACAGGTGGAAAGACGAACCCTCAGTAACTGCGTTTCTTTGAATGTTTCAGAGCACTCTCCCCATTTCTCAATTGGACTCTTGGGACAAAGTTGACCCAACGTAACTCCCGTGATTTTACACAAGAAATCCCATTCAATTTCACAGTATCTTCAATATTTGCTTCCAAAGCAGAGTTTATGACTTCTTAATGGAATGATCCCGTCGAGTTCATTTCATTGAAGGGTCGTCGATGATGGTTTGAAAACAAAAATGAAAAATTTTAGTTATCCAAAAAAAAAAAATGCATGTGTTGTGTTCTGCTGGTGTAATGTGGAGGAATAATAATCGAAATGAAGGTGTTTAACGCCAGTCTTACATAAAAATAGTTCTCCCTCCCTCTCGATAGAAAAAATAAAACAACAGAAAAACATCAAATGCAATAGATATCAACCAGCAGTGTCATAAATTTAATTGGCAGTGTAATAAACTTCCAACAAAGTTGTGTTTTAATACACCTTATCGATTTTTAATCATTCGTTCATAAGTTCAAAGAAGGTTTCCAGGTCCAATTGTATTTGTTTGGTTCAATATGGTGTTTTCGTGTTAACGGAGCAGCAGCAGCAGCAGCACCATACTCTCTCCGCCTTACATATACTTTATATTCTTAATAATTAGAGAAGACTCTCCCTTCAATGTGGAAAAGAACCGGCCGAAATAAAATAGAAGATTTTGTATACACGCACGCACGCACGCACGCACACACAACGCACGCACGCACGCACGCACGCACGCACACACCACACCACACCACACCACACTAGGCCAACCAGATCGAAAAAGCGTTGGCCGTTGGGATATAAAGCGACTAAAGCGGGATGTGAGTGATGGAGATCCTTTATAGATCTACCAGGAGGGTATAAAGAAAATTCAAATAACGACAACGCAAAAGATCAGAAAATTCGAGTATCCCATGACAACACTTTATCATCTCAGAATGTTCCTGAAAACAATTTGTTGTATCATAGTACTCAACATTTTATGCCTGGCGTTTACAAGCATTCTCAAAAAAGCATGCCAGTGCCATAAATAATTGGTTAATATTGAATGTATTCTCTTCCTGAGCCGGCAGCGATATAGCCAGAGGCAGAAAGTGACCCTAAACACCAGTGAATAAGCATTCAGACACCATGAAAACACTTCCTGTCACTATATTGAACCACACAAATGATATATGATCCAGAAAACGTCTGTAAGCTTATCTTCAAATGAATCAAAATCGATCAGTTGCAGCAAACCTATAATTTGAGCCACCACGAAACTTTTCGCTATTTCGATGGAAAATAGTTGGTTTCATGGAATTTTGTAACACACCTGTTCTATGAAATCACCATCGACAGCATGACCATGCACTAGACCATGCGGAAAATGAAAATCCGTTCCGCACACATATGCCGAACGAAATCGTTGACGGACTATTTTAAAATGGAAGCAAAATTTCTCTAGAATTTTGTGCAAATCGTGCAATACAATTACGATTTGAATTTCTGGTGATAGCTAAAAATACTAACACAGATTCTCCTCGTAAATTTGGTTGGCGAAAAAAAATGTGTTATTTTTGACTCAGGGGACGAGTTGTCAAATGAATTGCTCAGTCTCCTTCTTATAACTGTTTTTATAGACGTGAAGTAAACACGGAACGAGTCACGGGCGTGTATGGGTTAATCGATATGGCATTCGTGCCATATCGATTAACCCATTCACTCGCGTGTGTCGTCCTGTGTATTTATTACACAACTGGTGAAGTTTATTACATGACTGGTTATTGGACGACTGATTGAGTTTTGTTATATTATTGGCAGATTGTTAAACTGCTGAACTCCCTCTCGCTCTCTCAATCAGTGCACTCAGATGACTGAGACGGGTTTTTTTTTTTTGGAGGGAACAGTTGTTAAATAACCTTTGTATGAACGTGGTTACCGTGCTGTCTGAATTGTAGAAAATGAAATGTAGACAAAGATAATCATGTTTCAAATAATTTTGGAACGCAATGGCGCATAGTCGGCAAAGTGTTTCCGGAGCGAGGAAACTGACGTACCAAAATGTGTATATATATTTTATATATTTTCTACGATTAGTTTGTGGGAAGAATGGGCAAACCTTATGTACTCTTTCAATTACATCTCTCCTTGAGTCTGCAATTCCAGAACATACGAGCTAATCTAGTTCATACACGAGCTAACAAACGAGCTGATCTATGTATCTGAGTCGGGTCTTTGAATGATAAAACGTCTATTACGACAAGGTGGAATATAGAAAACCTAGTTGTACAAATCCTGAATGAAAATTTCTATCTCATTTTTTACTACCAGCTTTCGACATTGATTCTCGAAAAACACGCGGAGAAAGAATTCAGCGAATCACTGTTAAAACTGAATTTTTCAAAGAATAATTCCTTGCATGTTGCTGGTAGATATTCCCGCCCAGGATAGGATTTAGATTGCCAATGAAATTAATTAAATTTGGGCATATTTAATCATATTTTCTCCCTGTAAATGGAATGGATTTTTTCACCAGTAATCTACCGAGTTAAATTTAGATGAATATTTTATCAAACCTAGTCATGACTGCTTCACAGCAGCAATGAGCAGATCTGATGAAAAGTATCTTAAAAATACTCAGTGGGTTAAGAAATAAGGGAGGATACGATGTTTTAAGTTCTCAATAATCGCAAATTCTGTAAGGAAGTCGACTTTGTTGGGGCCTTGAACAACTCTAGTCCTTAATTCTTTTGGTGCGGAATAATCTGAGAAACAGAATTCTTAGCACCTAATATTCATCAGGAATTTTACAAAAAGTATAGCTTGTTAGACTAAAGCGTTATTATTTTAAAAGGTGTTCTAATGATCTCATTGACAGTTTTTCAAATGATTTTCTGTATATATTTAAATGGCACCTTTATACTTTCAAGGGACGATACCGTTGTTCATGGATAGGACATGAATGATGCATGAAACATAGGAATACCTATGTTTGTTCAACCCTTTGCACAACGAATCGGTCGCATCCCCCCCCCCCCCCCCCCCCCCCCGCGTAATATGCAACTTCAGCAGTTGAAAAAATATTATTTTTCAAAAAATTTCAACAACACCCTATCATGTGACCCCTCGTTGGAACGAGCTCGTTCCAACGAGGAGTCACATGATATGGTTTTGTTGAAAAAATGATATTTAAAATAATAAATTTTGATATCGTCTGCATTGGGTAAAGGGTTAAAAGCACTTGGAACTGGACACACACAGTTGGCTGAAATGACTACTGCAGTACCTTTCCGTGGTCTGCCGTCTGTCGACTTTAGTCGCCTGTCGCGCCAAAAGAGTTAAAAAGTCCATCGCTTATGTTTACATTAAATCGTTTGGAATAGTTTTACAGATTTCTTTTCCGACCAACTGAAATATTCCAGTCGATTTAAGCTTAAAAAATACCATAAACATTCATTCTCTTTGAATGAACGCAAGAAATGTTTAATCGTGACTTGAGTTGAGAGAATCTTTGATGGTATTATCATTATGAATGGAGACCCATCCGGATGACCGAAAGCTTGGGAGAGAGCATTTCAAAAATCAATGTCAAAGCTGAAACATTAACTGGTAGAGTGCTAAATTACTTTTGATCCTTAAAATTTCTTTGTGCATCTTTGCCTTGTAACAATTTATGGGAGAGTGCCAATAGGCACTCTCTCATAAATTGTAACTAGGCAATCGTAACAGATAAAATAATATCACTTCAAAGATAATATGAAGCACATCCATAGAATATGAAGCCTTTAAATTGCGGTACTAGTACATCAGAATAAAGCCCAAATATGGGCTTCCAGCCCTCTACCAGTTAAATGAATAAGGGTAGAGAGAATGGTCTTGCTGTTATCCTGGAACTTGGCTTTACTGCTGGTGTGTGATCAGTTTTACTGACAAATAATGAAGACTTGGCATCTAAAAACACAATCAAGTCTTCCCACAAGATCTTAAACCTGAAATTGAGGGGATTGCATCTAATACATGGGACAAGATCAGGAAACCACTTGTGAAATGTATAGAACCAGTCGACACAGGAGCGCAGACCCTGAAATCACCTTTGGAATGCACAGAACCAGTCGTTACAGGGGCAGAGACCATGAAATCACTTTTGAAATGTATAGAACCAGTAGACACAGGGGCGCAGACCATGAAATCACTTTTGAAATGTACAGAACTAGTCGATATGAATAACGAAATAACATCAAGCAAACTGATTTATATTTTGATCATTAAGAATATCAGCTACTCGTCCCTGACTTTTTTTCGTCATGAAAATCGACTTTCGACAAAGCTATCTCCCTTGTAATTACTTTTAAGAACGAAGAAGGTCTTGGTAAGAAGCAGGTAATTGTTGAGGAATACCTGTGGCATCACTAGAAAATAAAGCAAGTTTCCTTTTCTTACTTCTAATAAGCGAAAACAACAGACAGCTCTGGAGCTGTCTGTTGTTTTCTTATGAAAAGTAACAAAAGAAAACTTTGCTTTTTATGGAAAGCTAATTAGAAGCAGCTACTTCACATATAATCCGCCATTAAGAATATCTATCAGTATCACACCTACCAACAGCAAGCGTCTACTGTGGCTTTTCATTTTGCGAATGTGTTCTTACAGTAATTTGCAAGTTTTTATTCCTTCCAGGAAAAAGTTAGCAAACCTCACCTCCTATACTTTTTTGTCATATGACTCGTCCGTTTTGTTCACTTTAAAACATTTGATATTTTGTTTTTATATTAATCAGTGATAAATAAAGCCTTCCGTCAATTTCATTGGTCATTTTCAAAACTAGACAATTTGATTGGCTGAACAAAATACAACTGGGCCACATTTTCGTAATTTGCATAATTAGAGTTGGGAGCTTTCATTGGTCAATTTCAAAACTGGACAATTTGATTGGCTAAACAAAATACAACAGGGTCACATTTGCATAATTTCAGTAGGGATAATTTAAGTTATCTACTCTATTTAGGGTGGGTTATATTGTATTAATCTTTTACCTACAAGAAAAAAACGCCATTCATTTTTTTTTGTATTTTCACTTTTTGCTTCCAAAACATAGGTTATGACCCCTCATTGGAACGAGCTCGACGAGCTCGTTCCATTGAGTGCTCATAACCTATGTTTTGGAAGCAAAAAATGAAAATTTTTAGTGAAACGAGGGTCTTTTTTCCAAGTGCCGTCTGCTACTCAAGTTAGGTGATGGGTTAAATAGTCATACTAATTTGTGCGTGTGTGAGTCATGTGATAAATAGAATATGAAATGAGTGTTTTTCTCATATAATATTTATGAAACTCGTCCAAACTTTCCGTTTGGGCTCGCCAGAGGCTCGCCCAAACGGAAAATTCTTAGACTCGTTTCATAAATATCATATGAGAAAAACTCTCATTTCATATCCTCCAGGAAAAAGTTAGCAAACCTCACCTCCTATACCTATATAATAGAAATTATTTTTATTACAAACCTGTTCTATGAAATCCCCATCTACAGCAACACTAAACCATATGGAATATGAAAATCTGTTCCATACATTTATATGACGGACTATTTTTAAATAGAAGCGAAATTTCACTTGAATTTTCTGCAAATGGTGCAAGGCAATTACAGTTTGAATCGCTTGCGATATCTGAAAATCGTCCCCTGAGTTCCATCGTGTTCTATGTGCCACTAGGAACCCACGTGACGAAACAGTAATACGGGTTCCCCTCGCAAATTTGTTTGGCGATAAAATGTGCTCTTTTTGTTGGATTATTAAATGAATTGCTGAATGTCCTTTTAATAATTGTTTTTTTGTAGACGTAAAGGCGTGTCATAAACACAGAACGACATACGCGATTAATTGGCGTTTTTTGTGAATAGCACTGGTCGGTTTTGGCCGTTACGATGGGTAAAGGGCCAAATAACCAGAAAACAGTGTATGAAGTTTCGTTGCTTTAACATTTATAAATACGGAGCTACGTGAATCACAAGACAGCGTTTAAACGAAAATTGTTCAAAATGGTTGAAATAGTGAAATAATACGCCCAGTGGTATTAATGTCATATTTCGGGTGTTTGAAGTTGGATTTTCAATTTTTTTCAACTGCGTGAAGTGAAATTCAATTTTGACGTTTTCCGACTCTCGATCGGTATTCACGTCCTAGCGTTAAAATGTTTTTAAAAAATATGGCATTTAACCCCCTCAACTATTTTCTTTAATGTCTGTGATATTATTATAGCGCTGGGTTATGTAGTTTTGGGGGCAGGGCTATCACAAGACGGGGGAGGGAGGGGGGGGGGGGGGGGGGGTTGTTTACCTCAGATATCTCCGGTGTCTGACGTCTGATTTCCAAAATGTTTTCAACTCTGTTTTGGGGACCCTAATTCTATTATGTGCCTTGATTTCAAGTTCGTGCAGTGAAATTTAGTTTTGATGTTTTCCGTACCGCGTCAGGTATTAATATCATAGCGTTAATAATTTACGGATAATGTGTGATATTTAACCCCCTCAAACATTGTTGTTTAGGTCTGTGATATTATCATAGCGCTGTGTTTTGTAGTTTTGGAAGTATGACTCTCACACATGGGAGAGGTACCTCCGATGTTGTTTTCAACATATTTCTTTGTATCTATAGTACCTGATGAAAAATATTTCACTTTCTGTTGGAATCATTTTATCCTACAAAGCCGTTTGTCGCCACAATATAGCCTCAGCTTCTGATAAATAAATACATAAACAAACGTGACGTTTAATTTTTAACTCTTTACCTAACATGGAAAGCAGACGACACTTGCAAAAAAAAATCCTGAACAACTATTTTTTTTCATTTTTTGTCTCAAAAACATAGGTTATGACCCCTCGTTTGAACGAGCTCGACGAGCTCGTTCCAACGAGGGGTCATAACCTATGTTTTTGAGACAAAAAATGAAAAAATAATGAAAATTAATTGGCGATTTTTGAGAATAGCGCTGGCCGGTTTTTCCGTTACGTTGGGTAAAGGGTTAAACAAAATTCGGCTGCGATTTTGGGACCGCGCGTGCCTTGATTTCAAGGTCGTGTAATGAAATTTAATTTTGATGTTCTGTGACCCGCTATAAGTATTAACGCCATGGCGTTAATAATTTTCGGGAAATGTGGGAAAAATATGGCATTTAATTCCCTTAATTATTATTATTAGTCCCCTACCGGCATCGCCGGAGTGGACTATAGGTTTGCACTCTGTCCATCCGTCAGTCTGTCAGTCAGTCTGTCCGTCACACTTTAGTTTTCCGAACTTTTTTTGGAAATGCTTCAACCGAATGATTTCATTTTTGGTAACCTACTATAGAACGATGACTTACGGATCAACTTTGAATTTCATGTTGATTGCATTATTCTTGTGTGAGTTGTGGCTCTTGGAAATATGGAAAAGCGCCAAAATATCAGTTTTCCGGACTTTTTTTGGAAACGCTTCAACGGAATGATTTCATTTTTGGTAACCTACTACAGAACGATGACTTACAGATCAAGTTTCATTTGCACTCTGTCCATCGGTCAGTCTGTCAGTCAGTCTGTCAGAGTGGACTATAGGTTTGCACTCTGTCCATCCGTCAGTCTGTCAGTCAGTCTGTCCGTCACACTTTAGTTTTCCGGACTTTTTTTGGAAATGCTTCAACAGAATGATTTCATTCTTGCTAACCTACTACAGAACGATGACTTACAGATCACGTTTGAGTTTCATGCTGATTACATTATTCTTGTGTGAGTTATGGCCCTTGGAAATATGGAAAAGCGCCAAAATATCAGTTTTCCAGACTTTTTTTTGGAAACGCTTCAACGGAATTCATGCTGATCACATCTAGGTTATAACATTTGTATAATTATTAATGCTCATTAGTCCGGTAGGGGACATTGTATTGCTTCAGCGATACGTGAGCTCTTGTTTTTTTTTTTGTAATTTGGGGACTGTCAGCAGATCGGATTGGGGTGGGGTACCCCGACGTTGTTTACGTTTTATCTAATTTTTTTTTCAACTCTGTTTTGGAACAGGAAGTAGTATTATGTGCCTTGATTTCAAATTCGTGCAATGAAATTTAATTTTGATGTTTTCCGACCCTCGATGGGTAAGAAGTCATGGCGTTAACTAATTCCCAGCAATGTGAAAATAAATAGGGCTAATTAAAAACGCTAAAATGACGTTAACTGAAAAATCTCAAAACACGTATATGGGTATGAGGATAGCTTCATGGGAAGTACCAGAAAACGGGGCGCAATCAATAAATAAAAGAGACAAAAGTGGACTTACCGTCGCTTTTTGTCATTCAGCTCCGTTAAATGACTTAATAATAGTCAATTAAGGGGAGCCAACTTTCTCTTCCAATGACAAAAATTGTCATCCATTGTCATTGAAGAATCAGTACATAAAAATCATTCAGGAAGAAGTAGAGTGTCGGTATTAACAAGGGAGAAAAAGAAAAGTCCTTAGTTTAATCTCAGGAAGTTAAGAAGTGTTTGTGGACTGTAGTAAACATGCTCCGCTTTATTGGTAAAATAGGCCACGGTAAACTATTTATTTAATTATTATTTTTTTTGGGGGGGGGGGGGGGGGGGCGGGGGGGGGGGCGGGGGGGGTTATCAACACTTTCTACAGCCAGGGTCAAATTGTATCGGACAGTTTTACGGGTAGAGAAGGCAGGAGTATCTAGAGAGAACGGCCGAGCAGCGGCGAGCAACTATCAGACTTCCCAATGTACTAACTACGCATAAGCAGGGTTAGCATTGGTTGAAAGTAAGTGCACCATCGACGTGCAGTACGATTTAGTACACACCGTGGGCAATCGGAATTGGACACCATGTAGTTATCGCTGTTTAAAATAGAACCGTGGACCTTTCGGTTTGAAGTCCAATGCCCTAAACACTGAGCCACGACACGCAAATCAAAACCTGGCGTGAAAGTCCTGTAAGGTAGGCACAACAGATATAAACGATTGATTGGAACAAGGTTAAACCAGATGGCTCATTGACTGAGTCTTTGCTGGTTCTTGTTATTGTGGTGGTGCCCGAGTAAATATTCCTACTCCGTCAGAGATCTGGCAGCAATTAGCTCTTTCTCTTCTCCGTCAGAGATCTGGCAGCAATCAGCTCTTCCCCTTCTCCATCAGAGATCTGACAGCAATTAGCTCTCTCCCTACTCCGTCAGAGATCTGGTAGCAATTAGCTCTCTCCCGACTCCGTCAGAAATCTGGCAGCAATCAGCTCTCTCCGTCCTTGTAGTTGCCTGGTAAAATATTCTGTAAATCCTTATGAGGAAAACTAAAACCATTTGTTTGAAAGAAATATCTTAACTTCTGTATTCTTGTCTTTCTGTTCTTTGAAGAGAATGATGATGGAGTATGTAAATAACCCGATTCTTCTTACAAACTAGGACAACTATTTGCATAATTTATTGTTTTTTGTGATGTATGCTATGTCTTGTTAAGTTTTTATAGATTTCTGTTTTTGACGTTGATTAATGTAACGTGTTTGGAATTGCTATTAAATTATTCTGTGATATGTTGTTTGTAGTTGGTTTCTAATAAGTTGACAGGTCTAGAATTATTCGGATGTGACGTGCCAGATAAAAGAGAACTTCACAGTTGGCACAGAAATAATTCTACCGCGGGGAAAAGTTACTCGAAACATGTGGTAACGACGGTGTATTAAGTAATGGTGGAAATAGCGGTTCTCCGTTATCTCACTTCGCTTTCTGTGTTGGGTATTGCAGCATTGCGATATCTGTCCATTCCACTCTCAAAACGACAATTTCCCAACTGGCCCTTCAATAAAGTCCGGGTTTTTCGGTTTTCAGATTCGATTCCGGTTTTTACGGCAAAACGGAAAACCGAACCGCAAGACCATGCAAAAATCGATTGATTGAGCCGTTTCACTGTGTCTGCGCATTAACTGATCAAATTATCTTAAGGCCAGTTTATACTGGAGGCGAACGCGACCGCGGTGGTCGCATTTGTTTTATTAACACCAATTATAATGGCGTCGTTCAAACTGAGGTCGAACGCGAACGCGGCCCATTTTTTGTTCGCGCGGAAAACCGCAGAGATTGCCCCCAGAGCGATTTTTTGGCAATTGTTCGCACGAACAATTCTATTCAGCCAATCAGATGGCGAGGTCAAAGGGCGTACTATGACCTATCTGAAGGATTGTTTATTAACCCTTTCCCCAACGTACCGTCAAAACCGGCCAGTGCTATTCACAAATTCTCTATTCAGTTTTTATTACCTTTTAATTCTTTGTCACAAAAACATAGCTTATGACCCCTCATTGGAACGAGCTCAACGAGCTCGTTCCAATGAGGGGTCATAAGGTACGTTTTTGACCCAAAAAATAAAAAAATTAGTACTTCAAGAATTTTATTTGCAAGTGTCGTCTTCTTTTCCTGTTAGTTAAAGGGTTAACCCTGCGAATTTCCGCGCGAATCACCGCCTTCAGTATGAACGATAATTCGCGTGGAAAGTCGCGCAGAAATTCGCAGTGGTCGCGTTCGCCTCCAGTATAAAATGGCTTTACTGAGAGGGAGCTGGACAAATGGCCCATGCGGACGAGTGTCTCTCAATCTATCGGGTATTGGGACAAGTACGTCATGTTCTCAATAAAGGGAGAAAATATAATACCGAAAACACAACAGAGAATAGATTAACATTCATTTGTTACCTTAATTTAAGTTTTTATGCTCCCTGAAAACATTTAGGGGGAGCATATAGTCGCCGCTTTGTCCGTCTGTCCGAAACAAATCGTATCCAGATGATAACTCGAGTTTATTTCGATGTATAAACTTATAATTTTGTATCCTTATTACATACCATAAAATGCAGGACAGGTTCGATATTCACCGTTATGACATTTATCATTCCAGAGTTATGTCCGTTGGAACGTCGCAAAATGGTAAAATCAACGGTTTCCGGATGATAACTTTAAAATAAAAACAGTTATCTCCTAATTTAGCTCTACAACGTATTAAATTTTTTAAAAATTCGACTTATTTTAATTTTTTTTACCCTATGACTCCCCCCCCCCCCCCCCCCCTCACCCATCAATCACACGAGAGTTCGTCTGTAACTTTTGGGAATTCCATGGGATGACACCACTTTTTAGATATGTCTTTTTTGTGGCGATTATATTTCCCCAAATTTCGAAAAACCGAAGTGTCAAAATGAGGTTGAAAAAGGAAGGAAAAGAAAAAACGTAAAATTTCCATCTCAGGCATTGGGCGTCTCAATTTGAAATTGGTGCATAACGTCAAATAACCATAAATATGTGGGGGAAATTTCATAACTGTATCCCGTATAAATATGTCGCAAATGGAATCACAAGAATGTGTTTTTAAGAGTTTTTTTTTTTACTGAAAATTGTGAAATATTTGAAATGACGTAAAAACGTCACAAATTTAGATAAATCGAAAAACAAACAACAACAAAAAACCCAGATAACTCTTATTTGTTTGATCTGCACAATACGAAGATGATATCTACACTATTTTAGTGAATGTCGGGAATTATCTCATGAGTGTTGACCTGAAAATTTTATTTTTCATGAGCGCTTGCGCGAGTGAAAAATAATACTTTCAGGTCCACTCGAAGCGTGATGTCATTTAGGAAGCTACTGAGGGATATTTCTCGATATCCATCGAGTCGATGGATATCGAGAAATATCTTTTAGATAATTTGCGATAATTCACAGGCTAGCTTATAGGCCTAATGAACTAAAATTTCATGAAAATTGGCCGATATTTAATTTTTGGTGACGTCGACGTTAACAACGCGACATGAAAAATTCAGACCCATTCAGAATTTCCCCGGTCGACGTCGGTATTTTTAGATGTTGTTTTTGTTGGAGATGATATTTTAAAAATTTGAAGGAGGGAGTCTTGATACAGAAATAGATGTTAAAAGATAGAGAAAAAAATGTTCAGATTGACTTGTTTTGGGTAAAGGTCGAAAAAAAATCAGAAATCTAATTCCACAATGCTCAATGAGGAATGGGCCAGATTTGGTGACCAACTTTAAAAATATGGCTTTGGTTCACTGAAGGAAAATAAAAATAATACATATAAACTAAACTAACGATCGCCAGAAGTCAATCCAACTTAATGACTTAATTAAATATAAAATATACCCATAGTAGCTTGGTGTACCAAATGTTCACGAGTGGTGAAGTGGTGTTAACCGCGAGCCGTTAACACCACTTCACCACGAGTGGTGAACATTTGGTACACCAAGCTACTTTAGGTATATTTTATTTACACCATGATCATTAGATTATTAAGAGTCGCTATTATTTTTCTCGATTTTACTGAGCACCAGACGTACATACGTGCGAATCTCTTTTTGTTTACACGATCATCGGTGGGCGGTACTTCCGCTGTCAATTTTATCGCCGAAACGAAATGGAAAATGAAAGGGGACTTTTTCATTTTAATAGCATAATAACATACCATTTCGAGTTATGGATGCTTTATTAACATGAGACAATGCATGTTTGTTAAATTTTGGTGTCTTATGCGGTAAACTCATTTAAAAACGTAATAAATAATTGTTACTTTCATTTCACTCTTCGTGTGGCGATGTGCGATAAATTTAGACAAGTTGCATTCAGGTCGACGTCACCAAAGGTCAACTTGGATGCAGTTCCACTGTAGTTGTAGGTTTTAACTATTGAAATCGTGTTGCTGGCGTGTTCACCACGGTTGGTGTGTAAAGCTAAAATTTATGTCAAAGGCTTTTCATATATTGTAGAATAGATAGTTATGGTATAAATGGCATTCGCTACATGCATGAACTGCTTTGAGTTGGGGTGAATGGTGGTGGTACTGTACTTTTTGTAAGCGGCTGATTTATATATTTATTATTTATTGAAACTCTAAATGAAATGGAGTGGCAAATAGCGATTTTCTAGGTTGTGAAATCACACAGGGTCGGATAAATAACGGACCGCCCAACTAACAACATTACTTCTTGAGCTCTTTCACTTTTGACCTTCACTGAAAAGAATCTGTAAAAATGAAATATTACACACTCATGAGTACTTTGAAAGGAATTATTTACCACCGAGCGGTAAGCAGCAATTTTTTATAGTGAGGTATTTACCCACCGGCGGGAAACAGACACGGTCGTAAATGTAGCAATGCAACAGGTATCGGCGGCCCTACTAAACTGAAAGGTCGGAGAATCGACTCCGACCTGTGATAACTGCATTGTGTCTTTGGATAAAACACTTCATCCCAAATGCACACGAACGGTCAGAGTGGAACCTTTTACTAAGGCGCTATGCATGTGGACAGTGGGCACAGTGGAACTGTTTACTAAGGCGATCTACTTGTGGACAGTGGACACAGTGGAACTGTTTACTAAGTCGGTCAACATGTGGATAGTGAACACAGTGGAACTGTTTACTAAGGCGCTGTACATACGGACAGTGGACACAGTGGAACTTCCAAAGAATGCGCACAAAATCCACACACACACATTTTTTTATCACCAAACAACAAACTATTCCACAGACTGTGCTCAAAATCCACATACACATATTTTATCACCAAACGGCAAACTATTCCATGGCCTGTGCACAAAATCCACACACACATATTTCACCAAATAGAAAACTATTCCAAAGACTGCACACAAAATCCACACACACATATTGTCACCAAATATCAAATTATTCCAGGAATGTGCACAAAATCCACACACACACATATTGTCACCAAATAGCAAACTATTCCAAAGACTGCACAAAAACTACACGTACATATTACCAAAGAGTAAACTATTCCATAGACTGCACAAGATCCGCACACACATATTGTCACCAAATATCAAACTATTCCACAGAATGTGCACAAAATCCACACACACACATACTGTTACCAAATAGCAAACTATTCCAAACACTGCACAAAAACTACACGTATATATTACTGAACAGCAAACTATTCCATAGACTGCACAAGATCCGCACACACATATTTTCACCAAATATCAAATTATTCCACAGAATGTGCACAAAATCCACACCCACACACATATTGTCATCAAATAGCAAACTATTCCGAAGGCTGCACAAAAACTACACGTACATATTACCAATCAACAAACTATTCCATAGACTGCACAAGATCCACACACACATATTGAAATAGCAAACTATTCCACAGAATGTGCACAATTTGAAACCCATCAAGGTTCAGTGAATGTATATTTTCATGAAAACAATATTTCGGAGGCATATTAAAAGAAGAAAACGTTTCAGTAGGAAATGTCTGTTCCAGTGCGAATTTTTAATCTTAAACACACACAAATTGTCACCAAACAGCAAACTATTCCACAGAATGTGCACACAATCCACACGTATATAATGTCACCATACAGCAAGCTATTCCACAGATTGTGCACACAATCCACACATACGTATTGTCACCAAACAACAAACTATTCGACAGAAAGAGCACAAAATCCACCCACATTGTCACCAAATAGCAAACTATTCCAGACTGTGCACAAAATTCACAGGTACATATGGGCACCAAACAGCAAACTATTCAACAGACTGTGCACAAAATCCACACATACATATTGTCACCAAATAGCAAACTGTTCCAAAAAATGTGCACAAAACCCACACATATTGTCACCAAATAGAAACTATTCCAGACTGTGCACAAAATCCACAGGTACATATGGGCACCAAACAGCAAACTATTCAACAGACTGTGCACAAAATCCACACATACATATTGTCACCAAATAGCAAACTCTTCCACAAAATGTGCACAAAACCCACGCACACTTAATCACCAAACAAACTATTCCACGGACTGTACACAAGACCAACACAGATATATTGTCAACAAATGGCAAACTATCACATGGGCTGTGCACAAAATCCACACACATACATATTGTCATTAAATAGCAAACAAACTATTCCAAAGAATGGGTACAAAATTCACGCACACACACTTTATCAACAAACAACAAACTATTCCACTGACTGGGTACAAAATCCACACACACAAACTTTATCACGAAACTATTCCACAGACTGTGCAGAAGACCAGCACAGACATATTGTCAACAAATACCGAACTATTACATGGACTGTGCACAAAATCCACACACGCACCCATTGTCATTAAATAGCGAACGAATTATTCTAAAGAATGGGCACAAAATCCACACTCACGCATTTTATCACCAAACAACAAACTATTCAACGGACTGTGCACAAAATCCACACACATACATACTGTCATTAAATAGCAAACAAACTATTCCAAACAATGTGCACAAAATCCACACACACACACTTTATCACCAAACAACAAACTATTACACTGACTGTGCACAAAATCCACAATACATATTGTTACCAAATAGTAAACTATTCCAGACTCTACACACAATCTACACATACATATTGTTACCAAACAACAAACTACTCCACAGAATGAGAACAATGCTTCAGTGAGTTCAAGTTGACTCAGCTCTGATGTGTAAATTGTTACTTGCTTGATAACTGTCAGTGCAGTTTTTAACCCTTTACCCAACGTAACGGCCGAAACCGGTCAGCGCTATTCGAAAAAATCACCAATTAATTTTCATTATTTTTTCATTTTTTGTCTCAAAAACATAGGTTATGACTCCTCGTTGAAACGAGCTCGTTCCAACGGGGGGTCATAACCTATGTTTTTGAGACAAAAAATGAAAAAAATTAGTTATTCAAGAATTTTTTTTGCAAGTGTCATCTGCTTTTCATGTTAGGTAAAGGGTTAATTCACATGTACACTCACGTTTTGCTAAAATAATCATCTATGGCCCATTTGTTGATTTGTTAACATTGTCTTGTCAGTTGTAATTCCAGTCTCGAGAAAACTCCTATCAATACACAATCGTAAAGATGGTTAAATTAATTCTGGTTAGTTATAAAAACGATATCAGTTTAGGTACTATAATAGGCCGAAAACCTCAGTACCATAATGTTACCAATAGTTGTAGTGTTGACAGTACTTTTGAGAACCCTGACCTAGTCCTAGTCCTTTCTCAGTTTAAAGCTTTCTCTGGTTCTTATTGTACTTTTCTGATAGTGGTTACTATCCAGCTTTATCATTCACTTCTACCTCCATAAATCATACACCACTACCTCTATAACCTCCCTCCATAAATCACCCCACTACCTCTATAACCACCCTCCATAATTCACCCCTTCTGCCTCTATAATCTTCCTCCATAAATCATCCCCTTCTGTTCTATAACCTTCCTCCATAAATCACCCCTTACCTCTATAATCTTCCTCCATAAACCACCCCCTCTACCTCTATAAATCACCCCCTTCTGTTCTATAACCTTCCTCCGTAAATCATTCACCACTACCTCTATAACCTCCCTCCATAAATCATGCAATTCTACTGCTTTAACCTTCCTCCGTAAATCCTCCTCCTCCACCTCTATTACCTCTCTCCATAATTCACCCCTCAGCCTCATCCCCTTCTGTTCTATAACCTTCCTCCATAAATCATCCCCTCTACATCTATCACCTCCCTCCATAAATCACCCCCTCCCGGTACATCTATAACCTTCCTCCATAAATCATCCCCTCAGCCTCTATAACTCATTCAGTTCTACTCTGTAACCTCCCCCCATAAATCGGTATGTGTATATGATACCTGTTCTTCTGTCACTCCTGCCCCAGGTACATTTCCATGCACACCTCACATCCCTGTTTATAATCTTCAGCCCAAGCCTATTTGTGTAGTTCAACTGCTTCCTCCCATTTGTGTTGATTTGCTTCTTCCTCCATAAATCATCCCCTCTACCTCTATAATCCTCCTCCATAAACCACCCTCTCCATCTATAAATTCCTCCATAAATCATCCTCTCTTCCACCCCACCATAATTCACCCAGCTACCATTATAATATTCCACCATAAATCATCCCCTCTACCTCTATAATCTTCCTCTATAAACCACCCTCTCCATCTATAAATTCCTCCATAAATCATCCTCTCTTCCACCCCACCATAATTCACCCAGCTACCATTATAATATTCCACCATAAATCATCCCCTCTACCTCTATAATCTTCCTCCATAACTCATCCCCTCTACCTCTATTACCTCCCTCCATAAATCACCCCCTCTACCTCTATAATCTTCGTCCATAAATCATCTCCTCTACTTCTATTATCTCCCCCACAAATCACCCATCTACCTCTATTACTTCCCTCCATAAAACGCCCCCTCTACAACTTTCTCCATAAATCATCCCCTCTACCTCTATAATCTTCGTCCATAAATACCCTCTACCTTCCTCCATAAAACACCCCTCTACCTCTATAACCTTCCTCCATAAACCCCCTCTACCACTATTACCTCCCTCCTTAAATCACCCCTCTACCTCTATTAGCTCCCTCAATAAATCATCCCCTCTACCTCTATAACCTTCCTCGTAAATCACCCCCTCTACCTCTACAATCTTCCCTCTACCTCTTATCATTCCCTCTACCTCTATTACCTCCTTCAATAAATCACCCCTATACCTCTCTCCATAAATCGCCCCTCGACCTCTATAACCCTCCTCCATAAATCATCCCCTCTACATCTAAAACCATCCTCCATAAATCCTCCCCCATGCCTCTATAATCTTCCTCCATAAATCATCCCCTCTACCTCTATTATCTCCCTCCATAAATCACTCCCTCTAACTCTATAATCTTCTTCCATAAATCATCCCCTCTACCTCTATAACCTTCCTCCATAAATCATCCCCTCTGCCTCTAAAATCTTCCTCCATAAATCATCCCCTCTACCTCTATAATCTTCCTCCATAAATCATCCCCTCTAACTCTATTATCTACCTCCATAAATCACTCCCTCCACCTCTATAATCTTCTTCCATAAATCATCCCCTCCACCTCTTTCACCTTCCTCCATAAATCATCCCTTCTACCTCTATAATCTTCCTTCATAAATCATCCCCTCTTCCTCTATAACCTTCCTCCATAAATCGTCCCCTCTGCCTCTAAAATCTTCCTCCATAAATCACCCTCCCCCCCCCTCCACCTCTATAATCTTCTTCCATAAATCATCCCCTCTACCTCTATTATCTACCTCCATAAATCACTCCCTCCACCTCTATAATCTTCTTTCATAAATCATCCCATCCACCTCTTTCACCTTCCTCCATAAATCATCCCTTCTGCCTCTATAATCTTCCTTCATAAATCGTCCCCTCTGCCTCTAAAATCTCCCTCCATAAATCACTTTTCCCCCTCCACCTCTATAATCTTCTTCCATAAATCATCCCCTCTACCTCTATTACCTTCCTTCATAAATCACTCCCTCCACATCTATAACCTTCCTCCATAAATCATCCCCTCTGCCTCTATAACCTTCCTCCATAAATCATCCCCTCTGCCTCTATAACCTTCCTCCATAAATCATCCCCTCTGCCTCTATAATCTTCCTCCATAAATCATCCCTCTACCTCTATAATCTTCCTCCAAAAATCATCCCCTCTAACTCTATTATCTCCCTCCATAAATCACTCCGTCCACCTCTATAATCTTCTTCCAAAAATCATCCCCTCTAACTCTATTATCTCCCTCCATAAATCACTCCCTCCACCTCTATAATCTTCTTCCATAAATCATCCCCTCCACCTCTATAACCTTCCTCCATAAATCATCCCCTCTGCCTCTATAATCTTCCTCCATAAATCACCCCCTCTACCTCTATACTCTTCTTCCATAAATCATCCCCTCTACCTCTATAATCTTCCTCCATAAATCATCCCCTCCACCTCTATAATCTTCTTCCATAAATCATCCCCTCCACCTATATAACCTTCCTCCATAAATCACTCCCTCCACCTCTATAATCTTCTTCCATAAATCATCCCCTCCACCTCTATAACCTTCCTCCATAAATCATCCCCTCTGCCTTCAAAATCTTCCTCCATAAATCGTCCCCTCTGCCTCTAAAATCTTCCTCCATAAATCATCCCCTCCACCTCTATAATCTTCTTCCATAAATCATCCCCTCTACCTCTATTACCTTCCTTCATAAATCACTCCCTCCACATCTATAATCTTCCTCCATAAATCATCCCCTCTGCCTCTATAATCTTCCTCCATAAATCATCTCTCTACCTCTATAATCTTCCTCCATAAATCATCCCTCTACCTCTATAATCTTCCTCCATAAATCATCCCCTCTGCCACTATAATCTTCCTCCATAAATCATCTCTCTACCTCTATAATCTTCCTCCATAAATCATCCCCTCTAACTCGATTATCTCCCTCCATAAATCACTCCCTCCACCTCTATAATCTTCTTCCATACATCACCCCCTCCACCTCTATAACCTTCCTTCATATATCATCCCCTCTGCCTCTATAATCTTCCTCCATAAATCACCCCCTCTACCTCTATACTCTTCTTCCATAAATCATCCCCTCTACCTCTATAATCTTCCTCCATAAATCATCCCCTCTAACTCTATTATCTCCCTCCATAAATCACTCCCTCCACCTCTATAATCTTCTTCCATAAATCATCCCCTCCACCTCTATAACCTTCCTCCATAAATCATCCCCTCTGCCTCTAAAATCTTCCTCCATAAATCATCCCCCACCTCTATTACTTTCCTCCGTAAATCACCCCTCTACCTCTATAACTTCTTCCATAAACCATCCTCCCTGCCTCTATAACCTTCTTCCATAAATCATCCACTCTGCCTCTATAATCTTCCTTCATAGATCATCCTCTCTACCTCTATTACCGCCCTCCACCTCTATAATCATCCTCCATAAATCATCCCCTCTACCTCAAAACTCTTTCTCCATAAATCATCCCCTCTACCTCTATAACCTTCCTCCATAAATCACTCCTCTACCTCTATTATCTCCCTCCCTAACTCATCCCCTCTACCTCTATAATCGTCTTCCATAAATCACTCCTCTACCTCTATTATCTCCCTCCATAAATCACCCCTCTACCTCTATAATCGTCCTCCATAATCACTCCTCTACCTCTATTATCTCCCTCCATAAATCACCCCTCTACCTCTATAATCGTCCTCCATAATCACTCCTCTACCTCTATTATCTCCCTACATAAATCACCCCCTCTACCTCTATAATCCTCCTACATAAATCACTCCTCTACCTCTATTACACCCTACATAAATCACCCCTCTACCTCTATAATCGTCCTCCATAAATCACCCCCTCTACCTCTATTATCTCTCTACATAAATCACCCCCTCTACCTCTATAATCGTCCTCCATAAATCATCCCCTCTACCTCTGTTACACCCTCCATAAATCAGCCCTCTACCTCTATAATCTTCCTCCATAAATAACCCCTCTACGTCTATGACCTTCCTCCATGAATCATGCCCTCTGCCTCGTTAACCTCCCTCCATGAATAATCCACTTCTGCTCTTTTACCCCCTCCATAAATTGGTACGTGTATATAACTGTTCTTCTGTCACTTTTGCCCCAGGTATATTTCCATACACACTTCACATCCCGGTTTAGAATCTTCAACCCAAGCTTATTTGTGAAGTTCAACTGCTTCCTTCCATTTGTGTTGATTTGCTTTTCTTGTTCTGTTGATAAGTTGTGCAGAGAAAGCATTTAATATGGCAGACAAGATATTGTGATTGGCATATCTCTTTCCCCACACAACCTCTAATTGAAAATACTGAGCCTTGAATTTTTAATTTTTGTCATTATTTTGAAGATAATTTTATTCCTCTTTTCGATTTTCAAGGCTCTTATGCACCGGGTAAACTATCTCAACATTCAATATTTGTGTGTTTGAGGAGGTGGTGTAAGGATGTGTGTGATTAGGTGGTGCAAGGGTGTGTGTGATTAGGTGGTGTAAGGGTGTGTATGAGGTGGTGTAAGGGTGTGTAAGGAGGCGATGCGAGGGTGTGTGAGGAGGTGGCATAATGGTGAGTATGAGGTGGTGTAAGGGTGTGTGAGGTGGTGTAAGGGAGCATGTGAGGTGGTGTAATGGTGTGACGCAGTGGTATAAGGGTGTGAGAGGTGGTGTAAGGGTGTGTGAGGTGGTGGTGTAAGGGTGTGTGAGGAGGTAGTGTAACGGTGTGTGAGGAGGTGGCATAATGGTATGTGAGGAGGTGATATAAGGGTGTGTGAGGTGGTGCAAGGGTGTGTGTGAGGTGGTGCATGGGTGTGTGAGGAGGCGGTGTAAGGGTGTGTGAGGTGATGTAAGATGGTATAAGAGTGTGAATGAGAGGTGGCATAAGGGTGTGTGTGAGGTGGTGGTGTAAGGATGTGTGATGTGATGTAAGGGTGTTTGAGGAGGTGGTGTAAGGGTGTGTGTGAGGAGGTGGTGTGTGTGTGAGGGGGCATGGTAAGGGTTTGTGAAGGTGGTGTAAGGGTGTGTATGAGGAGATGGTGTAAGGGTATATGTGAAGTGGTGCAAGGGTGTGTGTGAGGAGGTGGTATAATGGTGTGTATGAGGAGGTGGTGTAAGCATGTCGGAGGTGGTGTAAAGGTGTGTGTGAGGTGGTGTAAGGGTGTGTGAGGTGGTGTAAGGGTGCATGTGAGGTGGTGTAATGGTGTGAGGAAATTGTGTAAGGGTGTGTCCGAGGTGGTGTGAGGAGGTGGTGTAAGGGTGTATGTGAGGAGATGGTGTAAGGGTGTGTATGAGGAGATGGTGTAAGGGTGTGTGGAGGTGATGTAAGGGTGTGTGTGAGGAGGTGGTGTAAGGGTGTGTGTGAGGAAGTAGTGTAAGGGTTTGTGAGGTGGTGTAAGGGTGTGTATGAGGATGGGTGTGGGTGTTAGTGTTTGGGTGGATGATTGTTGTGTTCAATGTGAAAAAAAGATGCACAGACATTTCTTACTTGAACACATTTTTCTTCAAATATGCCACCTAAAAAAAACCAAGTTATTATGATGAATATAACAATAACATGATTTTGAAGGGCATTACAGTGTATGAACGGCTCAACAGAAATGGTTAACAGCTCAAGAGTTTATTAGCGGCCCGAGATGAAGTTGAGCCCTGCTAATAAGCTCAAGGGCTGTTAACCATTTCTGTTGAGCTGTTGATACACTATAATGCCCGACAAAGTCATGTTATTTCTATTATTGCCACTTTCGTACAGTGGGTACACTGCATTTAAATTATATGGGAGATACGATAAATAAATGAAATAAATGACGTTTTTGAATTAAAAAATCAGCGAAACTATTGTCTGATTTGTTGACAAACAAACAGGGTAACATGACTATTATCTGATCAGTCTATGGCAAAATTTGAAAAGTTAGATGATGAAACGTATCATCAAAATGCAAACTTTTGGCAAAGAGTTTATTCATTAAAGATGACATTACTTACTTTGTGCGCATCGCTTCCTATATTTGATACATTATCTATCCATGATACAAAGGGATACACTTAAAACAAATGTGTTTACAAATTAAAATTCCGAATTGAATTTTGATCCAGATGGAAATCTGTGAAAAAATATTATTGATCGGCTGAGAGATGTGACATCATTGTCTATATTCAGACGTGTCAGGCTGTTATTGACTTGTCGGGCTGTTATAGTCAATAACAGCAAGATATGTCACATGACTTGTACTTGTTGAGCATTACGAGGTTTCAACGCCTAATAAAACATTGTTAAAGTGCTAGGAATGCCTGCAAAAGTGGTAATAATTTATGGCAACATGATCTGAAGTTTGTGGCTTAGAGTTTTTGTTCATTTACAAAATCTCAGAACCACAAAACTCAGACCATGTTACCATCAATTCATCATAACATATTTGTTCCAATAAGACCTTACCCATAGCCCAAAACCCACATTGTGAAGTGAATAACACAACTTGAATCAACAAGGCAACTTTAACGATGACAAATTTAGTAAATAAACCTCTCTGTACCCTATGATTTCACTAGGCAAGACAAAATCAATAACTTAGATAAAGGTCGATGTTACTCCATCCCAGTTTGAATCATAAACTTACAAATGGGTTGTGAGTATACATTTGTAGAATGATTACTGGCCTTACAAATGGGTTGTGAGTATACATTTGTAGAATGCTTACTGGCCTTACAAGTGGGTTGTGAGTATACATTTGTAGAATGATTACTGGCCTTACAAGTGGGTTGTGAGTATACATTTGTAGAATGATTACTGGCCTTACAAGTGGGTTGTGAGTATACATTTGTAGAATGATTACTGGCCTTACAAGTGGGTTGTGAGCATACATTTGTAGAATGATTACTGGCCTTACAAATGGGTTGTGAGTATACATTTGTAGTATGATTACTGGCCTTACAAGTGGATCGTGAGTATACATTTGTAGAATGATTACTGGCCTTACAAATGGGTCATGAGTATACATTTGTAGAATGATTACTGGCCTTACAAGTGGGTTGTGAGTATACATTTGAAGAATGATTACTGGCCTTACAAGTGGGTTGTGAGTATACATTTGTAGAATGATTATTGGCCTTACAAGTGGGTAGTGAGTATACATTTGTAGAATGATTACTGGCCTTACAAGTGGGTTGTGAGTATACATTTGTAGAATGATTACTGGCCTTACAAGTGGGTTGTGAGCATACATTTGTAGAATGATTACTGGCCTTACAAGTGGGTTGTGGGTATACATTTGTAGGATGATTACTGGCCTTACAAGTGGGTTGTGAGTATACATTTGAAGAATGATTATTGGCCTTACAAGTGGGTTGTGGGT
Organism: Pictodentalium vernedei; assembly: GCA_031216915.1. Classification (NCBI taxonomy): domain Eukaryota; kingdom Metazoa; phylum Mollusca; class Scaphopoda; order Dentaliida; family Dentaliidae; genus Pictodentalium; species Pictodentalium vernedei. The sequence continues at coordinate 13,691,569 of CM062293.1, read as the reverse complement.
ATACATTTGTAGGATGATTACTGGCCTTACAAGTGGGTTGTGAGTATACATTTGAAGAATGATTACTGGCCTTACAAGTGGGTTGTGAGTATACATTGGTAGAATGATTACTGGCCTTACAAGTGGGTTGTGAGTATACATTTGAAGAAGATTACTCGCCTTACAAGTGGGTTGTGAGTATACATTTGTAGAATGATTACTGACCTTACAAGTGGGTTGTGAGTATACATTTGTAGAATGATTACTGGCCTTACAAGTGTGCTGTGAGTATATATTTGAAGAATGATTACTGGCCTTACAAGTGGGTTGTGAGTATACATTTGTAGAATGATTACTGGCCTTACAAGTGGGTTGTGAGTATACATTTGTAGAATGATTACTGGCCTCGAAAAGTACCGATATTATAGGCAGTATGCACTTTGAATCTCCTCCCATTGTTATCCTCTTTTCAAACATTTCCTGTGGTGATGTCCGATGGTAACATAAGCCACTGGAGTCATAAACACACAAAAAACTAAGCGAGCTCTTGTCTAATCAGAGGGCAAGGATTTTAGTCTCATTGCAACATGTACATTTTTGAGCCCCAATGGGTTTCAAATACACCATAAAAATACACAAATTTGTTTTAAACTAAGTGTTGAGCTGAGTATTGAAGTCATTCGCTGTTGGATTCCAGTTTAGTCCTTACAAGCATCTTATTTAAGCTTTTGTTTTTCTTATAAGTAATGACAGGTCAGAGATTTAAAGGTTCTTTTAGTTTCAAGTTGGTTAAATCGAATTCATCATTTACTATTTTCTTTTGTTTTCTTGGCACCCACTCGGTTGTATGTTGATGTGAAAGGAATGATACCCTGATACCATTTTTCAGTCTGAGATTTTAGGAAACAAGCCCCTACAAAAGCAGTTAAACAAGACTGTGGGTGTGTGTGTTGTTGGCAGGGGGGGGGGGGGGGGGTGTTAGAGTGTGCGTGAGAGAGATTGTGAGGGAAGTTGTGAGGGAGGGTGTGATGGACAGTGTGATAGAGGGTGTTTGACAGTGTGTAATGGATTGAGTGATGGAGGGTTTGATAAAGGGTGTGAAAGAGTGTGAGGGAGGTTGTGATGGTATGAGGGCGGGCATGAGGGTGTGTGAGAGGGTGTGATATAGGGTTTTTTGAGGGAAGGTGAGAGGGTGAGAGAGAGGGTGTGAGAGAGAGGGTGTGATTGATCGGTGTGATGGAGTCATAAGATAGTGTGTGAGAGGGTGTGAGGAGAGTGTGTGTGTGTGAGAGAGATTGAGAGAGAGTGTGAGGGAGAATGTGAGAGAGGATGTGAGGGAGAATGTGAGAGATGGCATGAGGGAGAATGTGAGAGAGAGTGTGAGGGAGAATGTGAGAGAGGATGTGAGGGAGAATGTGAGAGAGGGTGTGAGGGAGAATGTGAGAGGGTATGAGGAAGAATGTGAGAGAAGGTGTGAGGGAGAATGTGAGAGATGGCATGAGGGAGAATGTGAGAGAGTGTGAGGGAGAATGTGAGAGAGGATGTGAGGGAGGATGTGAGAGAGGGTGTGAGGGAGAATGTGAGAGAGGGTGTGAGGGAGAATGTGAGAGAGGGTGTGAGGGAGAATGTGAGAGAAAATGTGAGAGAGAGTGTGAGGGAGAATGTGAGAGAGAGTGTGAGGGAGAATGTGAGAGAGGGTGTGAGGGAGAATGTGAGAGAGAGTGTGAGGGAGAATGTGAGAGAGGATGTGAGGGAGAATGTAAGAGAGAGTGTGGGGGAGAATGTGAGAGAGGATGTGAGGGAGAATGTGAGAGAGGATGTGAGGCAGAATGTGAGAGAGGGTGTGAGGGAGAATGTGAGAGAGAGTGTGAGGGAGAATGTGAGAGAGGATGTGAGGGAGAATGTGAGAGAGAGTGTGAGGGAGAATGTGAGAGAGAGTGTGAGGGAGAATGTGAGAAAGAGTATAAGGGAGAATGTGAGAGAAAGAGAGTGTGAGGGAGAATGTGAGAGAGAGTGTGAGGGAGAAGGTGAGAGAGAGTTTGAGGGAGAATGTGAGAGAGGGTGTGAGGGAGAATGTGAGAGAGAGTGTGAGGGAGAATGTGAGAGAGGATGTGAGGGAGAATGTCAGAGAGGGTGTGAGTGAGAATGTGAGAGAGTGTGAGGGAGAATGTGAGAGAGGAAGTGAGGGAGAATGTGAGAGAGAGTGTGAGAGAGAATGTGAGATAGAGTGTGAGGGAGAATGTGAGAGAGAGTGTGAGGGAGAATGTGAGAGTGTGAGGGAGAATGTGAGAAAGAGTGTGAGGGAGAATGTGAGAGAGAGAGTGTGTGAGGGAGAATGTGAGAGAGGGTGTGAGGGAGAATGTGAGAGAGAATGTGAGGGAGAATGTGAGAGATGGCGTGAGGGAGAATGTGAGAGAGGGTGTGAGAAGGTTCAGGTAGGGTTTGAGTGCATGTATTTTGAAGGAACAATTTATAAACTAGACAAACTGGTACAGTGATATTTAACTAAGTATAACCAAATTAACACTGTATAAATTATTAAAAGGATTTTGTTACAGTTTGCATAATATTTATGTTATTTTACTACCTTAAACCATTAACTTCTTTTAATCAGTTCTCAAATTGTCATCCAATTGGGATAAACATGACATACAGTTTTTGTAGATGTTCTGTTAAACAGGCTATGCAAAACATATATTTAATATATGGTGCTTACATATTTGATATCAAGAAGTTAACAAGAAGTTAGTTGCATAAAACAAAAACTAGCTAATATATTATTTAATTTTGAACAATAAGTTAACCAACTCCAGGCCATCTATCACATTAGTTAAACAATAAGTTAACCAACACCAGGCCATCTATCACATTAGTTGAACAAAAAGTTAACCAAATCCAGGCCATCCATCACATTAGTTGAATGAAGGTTAACCAACTCCGAGCCATCCATCACATTAGTTGAATGAAAGTTAACCAACACCAGGCCATCTATCACATTAGTTGAACGAAAGTTAACCAACAGTAGGCCATTTATCACATTAGTTGAATAAATGTTAACCAACACTAGGCCATCCATCACATTAGTTGAATGGACGTTATCTAACTCCAGGCCATCTATCACTTTAGTTGAACAAGTCAACCAACTCCAGGCCATCCATCACATTAGTTGAGTGAAAGTTAACCAACTGTGGGCCATCCATCACATCAGTTGAATGACAAAATAGTTTGACTTCCATTACTGCCTGGAACTCGCTGATACATTAAACGTCTTTTCTTGTTTTCACCAGCTACTAATGACGGTTGTTTATCTGTCAAAACTGAAAAAAATTACTAGTCTACTTAAAACAAGTTTAAACATTATATCCCACTGTAAACATAGTGTAATAATGGTATAATATACACACCCGTGGGACCCACCACAGTAAACAAAGTGTAATAATGGTACAACATACACACTGGTGGGACACACCACTGTAACCATAGTGTATAATGGTAGAACATACACACCGGTTAGACACACCACTGTAAACATAGTGTAGTAATGGTACAACATACACACCGGTTAGACACACCACTGTAAACATAGTGTAATAATGGAACAACATACACACTGGATAGACACACCACTGTAAACATAGTGTAATATTGGTATAATATACACACCCGTGGGACCCACCACAGTAAACATAGTGTAATAATGCTACAACATACACACTGGTTAGACCCACCACTGTAAACATAGTGTAGTAATGGTACAACCTACACACTGGTGGGACACACCACTGTAAACATAGTGTAATAATGGTACAACCTACACACCGGTTAGACACACCACTGTAAACATAGTGTAATAATGGTACAACATACACACCGGTGGGACCCACCACTCTAAACATAGTGTAATAATGGTACAACCTACACACTGGTGGGACACACCACTGTAAACATAGTGTAATAATGGTACAACATACACACTGGTTAGACACACCACTGTAAACATAGTGTAATAATGGTACAACATACACACCGGTGGGACCCACCACTCTAAACATAGTGTAATAATGGTACAACCTACACACTGGTGGGACACACCACTCTAAACATAGTGTAATAATGGTACAACATACACACTGGTTAGACCCACCACTGTAAACATAGTGTAATAATGGTACAACATACACACCAGTGGGACACACCACTGTAAACATAGTGTAATAATGGTACAACATACACACCAGTGGGACCCACCACTGTAAACATAGTGTTATAATGGTACAACATACACACCGGTTAGACGCACCACTGTAAACATAGTGTAATAATGGAACAACATACACACTGGATAGACACACCACTGTAAACATAGTGTAATATTGGTATAATATACACACCCGTGGGACCCACCACAGTAAACAAAGTGTAATAATGGTACAATATACACACCAGTTAGACACACCACTGTAAACATAGTGTAATAATGGTACAACATACACACCAGTGGGACCCACCACTGTAAACATAGTGTAATAATGGTACAACATACACACTGGTTAGACACACCACTGTAAGCATAGTGTAATAATGGAACAACATACACACTGGATAGACACACCACTGTAAACATAGTGTAATATTGGTATAATATACACACCCGTGGGACCCACCACAGTAAACAAAGTGTAATAATGGTACAATATACACACCAGTTAGACACACCACTGTAAACATAGTGTAATAATGGTACAACATACACACCGGTTAGACACACCACTGTAAACATAGTGTAGTAATGGTACAACATACACACTGGTCAGACACACCACTGTAAACATAGTGTAATAATGGTACAACATACACACCAGTTAGACACACCACTGTAAACATAGAATAAAAATGTACAACATACACACCGGTTAGACACACCACTGTAAACATAGTGTAATAATGGTACAACATACACACCGGTCAGACACACCACTGTAAACATAGTGTAATAATGGTACAACATACACACCGGTCAGACACACCACTGTAAACATAGTGTAATAATGGTACAACATACACACCGGTTAGACACACCACTGTAAACATAGTGTAATATTGGTATAATATACACACCCGTGGGACACACCACTGTAAACAAAGTGTAATAATGGTACAACATGCACACTGGTGGGACCCACCACTGTAAACATAGTGTAATAATGGTACAACATACACACCGGTTAGACGCACCACTGTAAACATAGTGTAATAATGGTACAACATACACACCGGTTAGACGCACCACTGTAAACATAGTGTAATATTGGTATAATATACACACCCGCGGGACACACCACTGTAAACAAAGTGTAATAATGGTACAACATGCACACTGGTGGGACCCACCACTGTAAACAAAGTGTAATAATGGTACAACATGCACACTGGTTAGACACACCACTGTAAACATAGAGTAAAAATGTACAACATACACACCGGTTAGACACACCACTGTAAACATAGTGTAATAATGGTACAACATACACACCGGTCAGACACACCACTGTAAACATAGTGTAATAATGGTACAACATACACACCGGTCAGACACACCACTGTAAACATAGTGTAATAATGGTACAACATACACACCGGTTAGACACACCACTGTAAACATAGTGTAATATTGGTATAATATACACACCTGTGGGACACACCATTGTAAACAAAGTGTAATAATGGTACAACATGCACACTGGTGGGACCCACCACTGTAAACATAGTGTAATAATGGTACAACATACACACCGGTTAGACGCACCACTGTAAACATAGTGTAATAATGGTACAACATACACACCGGTTAGACGCACCACTGTAAACATAGTGTAATATTGGTATAATATACACACCCGCGGGACACACCACTGTAAACAAAGTGTAATAATGGTACAACATGCACACTGGTGGGACCCACCACTGTAAACAAAGTGTAATAATGGTACAACATGCACACTGGTTAGACACACCACTGTAAACATAGAGTAAAAATGTACAACATACACACCGGTTAGACACACCACTGTAAACATAGTGTAATAATGGTACAACATACACACCGGTCAGACACACCACTGTAAACATAGTGTAATAATGGTACAACATACACACCGGTCAGACACACCACTGTAAACATAGTGTAATAATGGTACAACATACACACCGGTTAGACACACCACTGTAAACATAGTGTAATATTGGTATAATATACACACCCGTGGGACACACCACTGTAAACAAAGTGTAATAATGGTACAACATGCACACTGGTGGGACCCACCACTGTAAACATAGTGTAATAATGGTACAACATACACACCGGTTAGACGCACCACTGTAAACATAGTGTAATAATGGTACAACATACACACCGGTTAGACGCACCACTGTAAACATAGTGTAATATTGGTATAATATACACACCCACGGGACACACCACTGTAAACAAAGTGTAATAATGGTACAACATGCACACTGGTGGGACCCACCACTGTAAACAAAGTGTAATAATGGTACAACATGCACACTGGTTAGACACACCACTGTAAACATAGTGTAATAATGGTACAACATACACACCGGTTAGATGCACCACAGTAAACATAGTGTAATAATGTACAACATACACACCAGTTAGACCCACCACTGTAAACATAGTGTAATAATGGTACAACATATACACCGGTGGGACCCACCACTGTCAACATAGTGTAATAATGGTACAACATACACGCCGGTTAGACGCACCACTGTAAACACAGTGGAATAATGGTGCAACATACACACTGGTTAGACACACCACTGTAAACATAGTGTAATAATGGTACAACATATACACCGGTTGGACCCACCACTGTAAACATAGTGTAATAATGGTACAACATACACGCCGGTTAGACGCACCACTGTAAACATAGTGTAATAATGGTGCAACATATACACCGGTGGGACCCACCACTGTAAAGATAGTGTAATAATGGTACAACATACACGCCGGTTAGATGCACCACTGTAAACATAGTGTAATAATGGTACAACATATACACCGGTGGGACCCACCACTGTAAACATAGTGTAATAATGGTACAACATACACACCGGTTAGACGCACCACTGTAAACATAGTGTAATAATGGTACAACATACACACTTGTGAGACCCACCACAGTAAACATAGTGTAATAATGGTACAACATATACACCGGTGGGACCCACCACAGTAAACATAGTGTAATAATGGTACAACATACACACCGGTGGGACCCACCCCACCACTGTAAAAATAGTGTAATAATGGTACAACATACACACTGGTTAGACACACCACTGTAAACATAGTGTAATAATGGTACAACATACACACCAGTTAGACACACCACTGTAAACATAGTGTAATAATGGAACAACATACACACTGGTTAGACCCACCACAGTAAACATAGTGTAATAATGGTACAACATACACACCGGTGGGACCCACCACTGTAAACATAGTGTAAAAATGTACAACATACACACCAGTTAGACACACCACTGTAAACATAGTGTAATAATGGTACAACATACACACCAGTTAGACACACCACTGTAAACATAGTGTAATAATGGTACAACATACACACCGGTTAGACACACCACTGTAAACATAGTGTAGTAATGGTACAACATACACACCGGTTAGACGCACCACTGTAAACATAGTGTAATAATGGTACAACATACACACCGGTTAGACGCACCACTGTAAACATAGTGTAATAATGGTACAACATACACACCGGTTAGACACACCACTGTAAACATAGTGTAATATTGGTATAATATACACACCCGCGGGACACACCACTGTAAACAATGTGTAATAATGGTACAACATGCACACTGGTGGGACCCACCACTGTAAACATAGTGTAATAATGGTACAACATACACACCGGTTAGACGCACCACTGTAAACATAGTGTAATAATGGTACAACATACACACCGGTTAGACACACCACTGTAAACATAGTGTAATAATGGTACAACATACACACCAGTTAGACACACCACTGTAAACATAGTGTAATAATGGAACAACATACACACTGGTTAGACCCACCACAGTAAACATAGTGTAATAACGGTACAACATACACACCGGTGGGACCCACCACTGTAAACATAGTGTAAAAATGTACAACATACACACCAGTTAGACACACCACTGTAAACATAGTGTAATAATGGTACAACATACACACCAGTTAGACACACCACTGTAAACATAGTGTAATAATGGAACAACATACACACTGGTTAGGCCCACCACTGTAAACATAGTGTAATAATGGTACAACATACACGCCGGTGGGACCCACCACTGTAAACATAGTGTAATAATGGTACAACATACACACTGGTTAGACCCACCACTGTAAACATAGTGTAATAATGGTACAACATACACACTGGTTAGACACACCACTGTAAACATAGTGTAATAATGGTACAACATACACACCGGTGGGACCCACCACTGTAAACATAGTGTAGTAATGGTAGAACATACACACCGGTTAGACACACCACTGTAAACATAGTGTAATAATGGTACAACATACACACCAGTTAGACACACCACTGTAAACATAGTGTAATAATGGAACAACATACAGCTTGGTTAGACCCACCACAGTAAACATAGTGTAATAATGGTACAACATACACACCGGTGGGACCCACCACTGTAAACATAGTGTAAAAATGTACAACATACACACCAGTTAGACACACCACTGTAAACATAGTGTAATAATGGTACAACATACACACCAGTTAGACACACCACTGTAAACATAGTGTAATAATGGTACAACATACACACTGGTTAGACCCACCACTGTAAACATAGTGTAATAATGGTACAACATACACGCCGGTGGGACCCACCACTGTAAACATAGTGTAATAATGGTACAACAAACACACTGGTTAGACCCACCACTGTAAACATAGTGTAATAATGGTACAACATACCTGCCGGTGGGACCCACCACTGTAAACATAGTGTAATAATGGTACAACATACACACTGGTTAGACCCACCACTGTAAACATAGTGTAATAATGGTACAACATACACACCGGTGGGACCCACCACTGTAAACATAGTGTAGTAATGGTACAACATACACACTGGTGGGACACACCACTGTAAACATAGTGTAGTAATGGTACAACATACACACTTGTGAGACCCACCACAGTAAACATAGTGTAATAATGGTACAACATACACACCGGTTAGACACACCACTGTAAACATAGTGTAATAATGGTACAACATACACACCGGTTAGACCCACCACTGTAAACATAGTGTAATAATGGTACAACATACACACCGGTTAGACACACCACTGTAAACATAGTGTAATAATGGTACAACATACACACTGGTTAGACACACCACTGTAAACATAGTGTAATAATGGTACAACATACACACCGGTTAGACACACCACTGTAAACATAGTGTAATAATGGTACAACATACACACCGGTGGGACCCACCACTGTAAACATAGTGTAGTAATGGTACAACATACACACTGGTGGGACCCACCACTGTAAACATAGTGTAGTAATGGTACAACATACACACTTGTGAGACCCACCACAGTAAACATAGTGTAATAATGGTACAACATATACACCGGTGGGACCCACCACAGTAAACATAGTGTAATAATGGTACAACATACACACCGGTGGGACCCACCACTGTAAACATAGTGTAGTAATGGTACAACATACACACTTGTGAGACCCAGCACCAGATGTGAGTTAGTCAACTATTACCTCAATAGTAGATAAAGTGTCTACTGTACATAGAAATACATAACAGCCCGTGGTGGGTCGCAAATGTGTGAATGTAATTTTTCAATTAAGATCAGCTGCATATGTTGTTTTACCTGCCAAAATATTTAACTGGGGACAGCCAAGTATAAACTTTCAGCTTGATGGTGAATCCACTTTCTTAACCCTTAAGGGCCTAATTCAGACTTTGATCACTTTTTATTGCAGCAGAACAGATGCCCAACATAAATTCTTTGGGTGAACTCAAAACTTTTATTCTATGTGCCTTGGCAGTTGTTTCAAGGCATGTCATGTAGGCATATACAAGAGTTGCATTGGGATGACTGCAAAGCAACACAAGTTACACTGTCAAAGTGTCACAAATATATACAAAAAATCTCCAGGCTCTTGAGGGCTAATAATTGTTTGCTCTTTTATTTTGCTTAACATGAACATTATACTTTGTAACATGCACATTATACTTTGTAACATGCACATTATACTTTGCAACAAATACATTATACTTTGTAACATGCACATTATACTTTGTAACATGCACATTATACTTTGTAACAAATACATTATACTTTGTAACATACACATTATACTTTGTAACAATACTTAGTAACATGCACATTATACTTTGTAACATGCACATTATACATTGTAACAAATACATTATACACCGTAACATGCACATTATACTTTGTAACAATATTTTGTAACATGCACATTATACTTTGTAAATAAATATAGTTTTAACTGGTTGAGGGCTAGATTTATTTTTGGTGGACTGAATTTGTTATTCAAAATTTGTTTCATTACAAATTATTGGAAAGTGCCCACAGGCACTCTCCAATAAGTTGTAAACAAGCAAATTTGTATGAACAATATATTATTTGTGTTTGACTGAATATGAAACATGAGCAAAGAAAATATTGACTTTTGCTCTGGTACCCACATTTTTTGAAAGCCCTGATAGTGGTTTCTAGCACTCTACCAGTCAACTAAAGTAAGGTCGACAAGGTGTAGCATGGACAATAACTATGACACCATGTAAACAATTGACTCAATTGGTCAGAAAGCAGTGTCAACAATGTGTGGTCAGAAAGCAGTGTCAACAATGTGTGGTCAGAAAGCAGTGTCAACAATGTGTGGTGAGAAAGCAGTGTCAACAATGTGTGGTCAGAAAGCAGTGTCAACAATGTGTGGTGAGAAAGCAGTGTCAACAATGAGTGGTCAGAAAGCAGTGTCAACAATGTGTGGTGAGAAAGCAGTGTCAACAATGAGTGGTCAGAAAGCAGTGTCAACAATGTGTGGTCAGAAAGCAGTGTCAACAATGTGTGGTCAGAAAGCAGTGTCAACAATGTGTGGTCAGAAAGCAGTGTCAACAATGTGCGGTCAGAAAGCAGTGTCAAGAATGTGTGGTCAGAAAGCAGTGTCATCAATGTTTGGTCCGAATTTGTTATTCAAAATTTGTTTCATTACAAATTATTGGAAAGTGCCCACAGGCACTCTCCAATAAGTTGTAACAAAGCAAATTTATATGAACAATATATTATTTGTGTTTGACTGAATATGAAACATGAGCAAAGAAAATATTGACTTTTGCTCTGGTACCCGCATTTTTTGAAAGCCCTGATAGGGGTTTCTAGCACTCTACCAGTCAACTAAAGTAAGGTCGAGAAGGTGTAGCATGGACAATAACTATGAAACCATGTAAACAATTGATTCAATTGGTCAGAAAGCAGTGTCAACAATGTGTGGTCAGAAAGCAGTGTCAACAATGTGTGGTCAGAAAGCAGTGTCAACAATGTGTGGTCAGAAAGCTTTGTAGTCAGAAAGCAGTGTCAACAATGTGTGGTCAGAAAGCAGTGTCAACAATGTGTGGTCAGAAAGCAGTGTCAACAATGTGCGGTCAGAAAGCAGTGTCAACAATGTGCGGTCAGAAAGCAGTGTCAACAATGTGTGGTCAGAAAGCAGTGTCAACAATGTGTGGCCAGAAAGCTTTGTGGTCAGAAAGCAGTGTCAACAATGTGTGGTCAGAAAGCAGTGTCAACAATGTGTGGTCAGAAAGCAGTGTCAACAATGTGTGGTCAGAAAGCAGTGTCAACAAATGTGTGGTCAGAAAGCAGAGTCAACAATGTGTGGTCAGAAAGCAGTGTCAACAATGTGTGGATAGAAAGCAGTGTCAACAATGTGTGGTCAGAAAGCAGTGTCAACAATGTGTGGTGTGGACAATAACTCTGAAGCCATGCGAACAATTGACTTAAACCCTGTGTGATCAGAAAGCAGTGTCAGGAATCTGTGGTGTAGACAATAACTCTGAAGCCATGCGAACAAATGACTTAAATCCTGTGTGGTCAACAAGCATTGTCGACAAAGCGGGGGTTTGGAAAAATGTCGTCAAGTTATGGCTGCGACATCCTTCCAGCGGGAATTATAGAAAGGAAACTGCTATAGCCCACAGGTTTTACAAAATTAATTATACAATTTTAATCATAAATATTAACAGTGATTTTATCTTTATCTTCTTAATCATAAATATTAACAGTGATTTTACCTTTATGTTCTTAATCATAAATATTAACAGTGATTTTACCGTTATGTTCTTAATCATAAATATTAACAGTGATTTTACCTTCATGTTCTTAATCCTAAATATTAACATTGATTTTACCTTTATGTTCTTAATCATAAATATTAACAGTGATTTTACCTTTATGTTCTTAATCATAAATATTAACAGTGATTTTACCGTTATGTTCTTAATCATAAATATTAACAGTGATTTTACCTTTATGTTCTTAATCATAAATATTAACAGTGATTTTACCGTTATGTTCTTAATCCTAAATATTAACATTGATTTTACCTTTATGTTCTTGCATGACTGCAGGTGATGATGGTTGAGAAAAATCCATTGGAGGGGATTCATATTGATTGCATATTCTATGCCTGGAAGCTAAACACCAAGAATCATTTTCCAAACTTTCTGCTGTAGGTTGTTGGCTTTCATTCTCCTCAGTGCTGGTAATAGAATGACTTGGGATATCAACTACAATATAAAAATGTTTCAATGTTATAGCACAGCACAGTCCATCTAACAACTTTTACAATCTTATAACAACTAAACTGTAATAATATAATCCATCTCTCATTCTATTTGTAGCAACAAAACATGAAACATCCAACATCCATCATCAACACCAAATCACAAACATATCTTAATAAACACTCATCTTATCTATCATTCTATTTGTTATAAAATAGTACACAATCTAATCACAGTCATACTATAATTATTAACTTATCTGTTATTCATCTTGATAAATCATAGTACAGCTCATCCACTGACAAGCACAATTCACCTTGATATATCATAGTACAGCTCATCCACCGACAATCACAATTCACCTTGATAAATCATAGTACAGCTCATCCACCGACAAGCACAATTCACCTTGATAAATCATAGTACAGCTCATCCACTGACAAGCACAATTCACCTTGATAAATCATAGTACAGCTCATCCACCGACAAGCACAATTCACCTTGATAAATCATAGTACAGCTCATCCACTGACAAGCACAATTCACCTTGATAAATCATAGTACAGCTCATCCACTGACAAGCACAATTCACCTTGATATATCATAGTACAGCTCATCCACCGACAAGCACAATTCACCTTGATAAATCATAGTACAGCTCATCCACCGACAAGCACAATTCACCTTGATAAATCATAGTACAGCTCATCCACCGACAAGCACAATTCACCTTGATAAATCATAGTACAGCTCATCCACCGACAAGCACAATTCACCTTGATAAATCATAGTACAGCTCATCCACCGACAAGCACAATTCACCTTGATAAATCATAGTACAGCTCATCCACCGACAATCACAATTCACCTTGATAAATCATAGTACAGCTCATCCACCGACAAGCACAATTCACCTTGATAAATCATAGTACAGCTCATCCACCGACAAGCACAATTCACCTTGATAAATCATAGTACAGCTCATCCACCGACAATCACAATTCACCTTGATAAATCATAGTACAGCTCATCCACCGACAAGCACAATTCACCTTGATAAATCATAGAACAGCTCATCCACCGTCAATCACAATTCACCTTGATAAATCATAGTACAGCTCATCCACCAACAAGCACAATTCACCTTGATAAATCATAGTACAGCTCATCCACCAACAAGCACAATTCACCTTGATAAATCATAGTACAGCTCATCCACCAACAAGCACAATTCACCTTGATATATCATAGTACAGCTCATCCACCAACAAGCACAATTCACCTTGATAAATCATAGTACAGCTCATCCACCAACAAGCACAAACAAATAACATTGTAAACATAACATGTTATAACATAGCATAGAACATCCAACATCTATCACAATCTAATCACAATTATATTGAAATAACTCATCTGTCATTCTTCTAGTTATAACAGTGCGTAACAATAACACACATCCCATTAAATAACATAAACAGCCCATCCAACAACCATTCTACAAGTTATAACACAACACAGCCCATCAAACAACTATCACAGTATAATCAAGATTATATTGTAATAACAAATATCACAATATAATCAAGATTATATTGTAATAATAACATACATCTCATTTAATTTATTTATTCATTGGTGTTTAAGGTTACTTACTTATGCACAATGGCTAATTGTGACCGTGACAGTTTTACGGGTGGAGGAAGCCGGAGAAATTGGAGAGAATCACTGAGCAACAACGAGCAACTGTCAGCTCCTCAACATTCTAACTCTGTTCAAGCTCCGCTCATGCAGGGTTACAGTGGTTGAAGACATGTGCACCATTGACGTGCAGCACGCCTTACTACACAGCGTCATTGTGCCCCCACGTAGGCAACCAGGATAAAGTGCCTTGCCTAAGGACACAATGCAGGTTGTCCCAGATGGGGATTGTACTCGGGACCTCTAGCATAAAAGTCCAACAGTCTACCACTGAGCCCCCACACTCCTATCTCATTTAATAACATAACACAGCCCATCCAACAACCATTCTACTAGTTATATCATAACACAGCCCATCCAACAACTATTCTACTAGTTATATCATAACACAGCCCATCAACCAACTATTCTACTAGTTATAACATAACACAGCCCATCCAACAACCATTCTACTAGTTATAACATAACACAGCCCATCCAACAACTATTCTACTAGTTATAACATAACACAGCCCATCCAACAATCATTCTACTAGTTATAACATAACACAGCACATCAAACAACTATTCTACTAGTTATAACATAACACAGCCCATCCAACAACTATTCTACTAGTTATAACATAACACAGCCCATCCAACAATCATTCTACTAGTTATAACATAACACACCCCATCCAACAACTATTCTACTAGTTATAACATAACACAGCCCATCAAACAACTATTCTACTAGTTATAACATACACAGCCCATCCAACAACAATTCTACTAGTTATAACATAACACAGCCCATCCAACAACTATTCTACTAGTTATAACATAACACAGCCCATCCAACAATCATTCTACTAGTTATAACATAAAACAGCACATCAAACAACTATTCTACTAGTTATAACATAACACAGCCCATCCAACAACTATTCCACTAGTTATAACATAACACAGCCCATCCAACAACCATTCTACTAGTTATAACATAACACACCCCATCCAACAACTATTCTACTAGTTATAACATAACACAGCCCATCCAACAACCATTCTACTAGTTATAACATAACACAGCCCATCAAACAACTATTCTACTAGTTATAACATAACACAGCCCATCCAACAACTATTCTACTAGTTATAACATAACACAGCCCACCCAACAATCATTCTACTAGTTATAACATAACACAGCACATCAAACAACTATTCTACTAGTTATAACATAACACAGCCCATCCAACAACTATTCCACTAGTTATAACATAACACAGCCCATCCAACAACCATTCTACTAGTTATAACATAACACACCCCATCCAACAACTATTCTACTAGTTATAACATAACACAGCCCATCCAACAACCATTCTACTAGTTATAACACAACACAGCCCATCAAACAACTATCACAGTATAATCAAGATTATATTGTAATAACAAATATCACAATATAATCAAGATTATATTGTAATAATAACATACATCTCATTTAATTTATTTATTCATTGGTGTTTAAGGTTACTTACTTATGCACAATGGCTAATTGTGACCGTGACAGTTTTACGGGTGGAGGAAGCCGGAGAAATTGGAGAGAATCACTGAGCAACAACGAGCAACTGTCAGCTCCTCAACATTCTAACTCTGTTCAAGCTCCGCTCATGCAGGGTTACAGTGGTTGAAGACATGTGCACCATTGACGTGCAGCACGCCTTACTACACAGCGTCATTGTGCCCCCACGTAGGCAACCAGGATAAAGTGCCTTGCCTAAGGACACAACGCAGGTTGTCCCAGATGGGGATTGTACTCGGGACCTCTAGCATAAAAGTCCAACAGTCTACCACTGAGCCCCCACACTCCTATCTCATTTAATAACATAACACAGCCCATCCAACAACCATTCTACTAGTTATATCATAACACAGCCCATCCAACAACTATTCTACTAGTTATATCATAACACAGCCCATCAACCAACTATTCTACTAGTTATAACATAACACAGCCCATCCAACAACCATTCTACTAGTTATAACATAACACAGCCCATCCAACAACTATTCTACTAGTTATAACATAACACAGCCCATCCAACAATCATTCTACTAGTTATAACATAACACAGCACATCAAACAACTATTCTACTAGTTATAACATAACACAGCCCATCCAACAACTATTCTACTAGTTATAACATAACACAGCCCATCCAACAATCATTCTACTAGTTATAACATAACACACCCCATCCAACAACTATTCTACTAGTTATAACATAACACAGCCCATCAAACAACTATTCTACTAGTTATAACATACACAGCCCATCCAACAACAATTCTACTAGTTATAACATAACACAGCCCATCCAACAACTATTCTACTAGTTATAACATAACACAGCCCATCTAACAATCATTCTACTAGTTATAACATAACACAGCACATCAAACAACTATTCTACTAGTTATAACATAACACAGCCCATCCAACAACTATTCCACTAGTTATAACATAACAAAGCCCATCCAACAACCATTCTACTAGTTATAACATAACACACCCCATCCAACAACTATTCTACTAGTTATAACATAACACAGCCCATCCAACAACGATTCTACTAGTTATAACATAACACAGCCCATCCAACAACTATTCTACTAGTTATAACATAACACAGCCCATCCAACAACCATTCTACTAGTTATAACATAACACAGCCCATCCAACAACCATTCAAGTAGTTATAACATACACAGCCCATCCAACAACTATTTTACTAGTTATAACATAATGCAGCCCATCCAACAACCATTCTACTAGTTATAACATAACACAGCCCACCCAACAACTATTCTACTAGTTATAACATAACACAGCCCATCCAACAACTATTCTACTAGTTATAACATAATACAGCCCATGCAACAACCATTCCACTAGTTATAACATAACACAGCCCATGCAACAACCATTCTACTAGTTATAACATAACACAGCCCATCCAACAACTATTCTACTAGTTATAACATAACACAGCCCATCCAACAACCATTCTACTAGTTATAACATAACACAGCCCATCCAACAACCATTCTAGTAGTTATAACATACACAGCCCATCCAACAACTATTTTACTAGTTATAACATAACACAGCCCATCAAACAACTATTCTACTAGTTATAACATAACACAACCCATCCAACAACTATTCTACTAGTTATAACATACACAGCCCATCCAATAACCATTCTACTGGCTATAACACAAGACATCCCATCCAACAACTATTCTACTAGTTATAATATAACACAGCCCATTTAACAACTATTCTACTAGTTATAACATAACACAGCCCATCCAACAACTATTCTACTAGTTATATCATAACACAGCCCATCCAACAACTATTCTACTAGTTACAACATAACACAGCCCATCCAACAATCATTCTACTAGTTATAACATAACACAGCACATCAAACAACTATTCTACTAGTTATAACATAACACAGCCCATCCAACAACTATTCTACTAGTTATAACATAACACAGCCCATCCAACAATCATTCTACTAGTTATAACATAACACACCCCATCCAACAACTATTCTACTAGTTATAACATAACACAGCCCATCAAACAACTATTCTACTAGTTATAACATACACAGCCCATCCAACAACAATTCTACTAGTTATAACATAACACAGCCCATCCAACAACTATTCTACTAGTTATAACATAACACAGCCCATCCAACAATCATTCTACTAGTTATAACATAACACAGCACATCAAACAACTATTCTACTAGTTATAACATAACACAGCCCATCCAACAACTATTCTACTAGTTATAACATAACACAGCCCATCCAACAATCATTCTACTAGTTATAACATAACACACCCCATCCAACAACTATTCTACTAGTTATAACATAACACAGCCCATCCAACAACCATTCTACTAGTTATAACATAACACAGCCCATCAAACAACTATTCTACTAGTTATAACATAACACAGCCCATCCAACAACCATTCTACTAGTTATAACATAACACAGCCCATCCAACAACCATTCTAGTAGTTATAACATACACAGCCCATCCAACAACTATTTTACTAGTTATAACATAATGCAGCCCATCCAACAACCATTCTACTAGTCATAACATAACACAGCCCACCCAACAACTATTCTACTAGTTATAACATAACACAGCCCATCCAACAACTATTCTACTAGTTATAACATAATACAGCCCATGCAACAACCATTCCACTAGTTATAACATAACACAGCCCATGCAACAACCATTCTACAAGTTATAACATAACACAGCCCATCCAACAACTATTCTACTAGTTATAACATAACACAGCCCATCCAACAACCATTCTACTAGTTATAACATAACACAGCCCATCCAACAATCATTCTACTAGTTATAACATAACACACCCCATCCAACAACTATTCTACTAGTTATAACATAACACAGCCCATCAAACAACTATTCTACTAGTTATAACATACACAGCCCATCCAACAACTATTTTACTAGTTATAACATAACACAGCACATCAAACAACTATTCTACTAGTTATAACATAACACAACCCATCCAACAACTATTCTACTAGTTATAACATACACAGCCCATCCAATAACCATTCTACTGGTTATAACACAAGACATCCCATCCAACAACTATTCTACTAGTTATAATATAACACAGCCCATTTAACAACTATTCTACTAGTTATAACATAACACAGCCCATCCAACAACTATTCTACTAGTTATATCATAACACAGCCCATCCAACAACCATTCTACTAGTTACAACATAACACAGACCATCCAACAACCATTCTACTAGTTATAACATAACACAGCCCAACAAACAACTATTCTACTAGTTATAACATAACACAGCCCATCCGGCAACTGTTCTACTAGGTATAACATAACACAGCCCATCCAACAACCATTCTACTAGTTATAACATAACACAGCCCATCCAACAACCATTCTACTAGTTATAACATAACACAGCACATCCAACAACTATTCTACTAGTTATAACATAACACAGCCCATCCAACAACTATTCTACTAGTTATAACATACACAACCCATCAAACAACTATTCTACTAGTTATAGCATAACACACCTCATCCAACAACCATTCTACTAGTTATAACATAACACAGCCCATCCAACACCTATTCTACTAGTTATAACATAACACAGCCCATCCAACGACCATTCTACTAGTTATAACATAACACAGCCCATCCAACAACCATTCTACTAGTTATAACATAACACAGCCCATCCAACAACTATTCTACTAGTTATAACATAACACAGCCCATCCAACAACCATTCTACTAGTTATAACATAACACAGCCCATCCAACAACTATTTTACTAATTATAACATAACACAGCCCCTCCAACAGCTTTTCTACTAGTTATAACATAACACATCCCATCCAACAACTATTCTACTAGTTATAACATACACAGCCCATCCAATAACCATTCTACTAGTTATAACATAACACAGCCCATCCAAGAACTATTCTACTAGTTATAACATAACACAAGCTCATTTAACAACTATTCTACTAGTTATAACATAACACAGCCCATCCAACAACTATTCTACTAGTTATATCATAACACAGCCCATCCAACAACTATTCTACTAATTATAACAAAACACAGCCCATCCAATAAACATTCTACTAGTTATAACATAACACAGCCCATCCAACAACCATTCTACAATTTATAACATAACACAGCCCATCCAACAAGCATTCTACTAGTTATAACATAACACAGCCCATCAAACAACTATTCTACTAGTTATAACATAACACAGCCCATCCAACAACCATTCTAATAGTTATAACATAACACAGCCCATCCAACAACCATTCTACTAGTTATAACATAACACAGCCCATCCAACAACTATTCTACTAGTTATAACATAACACAGCCCATCCAACAACTATTCTACTAGTTATAACAAAACACAGCCCATCCAACAACCATTCTACTAGTTATAACATAACACAGCCCATCCAACAACTATTCTACTAGTTATAACATAACACAGCCCATTCAACAACTATTCTACTAGTTATAACATAACACAGCCCATCCAACAACCATTCTGCTAGTTATAACATAACACAGCCCATCCCACAAATATCACAATCTAATCAAGATTATATTGTAAAAATAACACACATCTCTTTAAATAACAAAACACAGCCCATCCAACACACATTCTACTAATTATAACATAACATAGCCCATCCAACAACTATTCTACTATTTAAAACATAACACAGCCCATCCAACAGCTATTCTACTAGTTATAACAGAACACAGTCCATTTAACAACCATTCTACTAGTTATAACATAACACATCCCATCCAACAACTATTCTACTAGTTATAACATAACACAGCCCATCAAACAACTATTCTACTAGTTATAACACAACACAGCCCATCCAACAACTATTCTACTATATATAACATAACACAGCCCATCCAATAACCATTCTACTAGTTATAAAATAACACAGCCCATCCAATCCAACAACCATTCTACTAGTTACATCATAACACAGCCCATCCAACAACCATTCTACTAGTTATAACATAACACAGCCCATCCAACAACTATTCTACTAGTTATAACATAACACAGCCTATCCACCAACCATTCTACTAGTTATAACATAACACAGCCCATCCAACAACTATTCTACTAGTTATAACATAACACAGCCCATCCAACAACTATTCTACTAGTTATAACATAACACAGCCCATCCAACAACTATTCTACTAGTTATAACATAACACAGCCCATCCAACAACCATTCTACTAGTTATAACATAACACAGCCCATCCAACAACTATTCTACTAGTTATAACATAACACAGCCCATCCAACAACTATTCTACTAGTTATAACATAACACAGCCCATCCAACAACTATTCTACTAGTTATAACATAACACAGCCCATCCAACAACCATTCTACTAGTTATAACATAACACAGCCCATCCAACAACTATTCTACTAGTTATAACATAACACAGCCCATTCAACAACTATTCTACTAGTTATAACATAACACAGCCCATCCAACAACCATTCTACTAGTTATAACATAACACATCCCATCCAACAACTATTCTACTAGTTATAACATAACACAGCCCATCAAACAACTATTCTACTAGTTATAACATAACACAGCCCATCCAACAACTATTCTACTAGATATAACATAACACAGCCCATCCAATAACCATTCTACTAGTTATAACATAACACAGCCCATCCAATCCAACAACCATTCTACTAGTTACATCATAACATAGCCCATCCAACAACCATTCTACTAGTTATAACATGACACAGCCCATCCAAAAACTATTCTACTAGTTATAACATAACACAGCCTATCCACCAACCATTCTACTAGTTATAACATAACACAGCCCATCCAACAACTATTCTACTAGTTATAACATAACACAGCCCATCCAACAACTATTCTACTAGTTATAACATAACACAGCCCATCCAACAACTATTCTACTAGTTATAACATAACACAGCCCATCCAACAACCATTCTACTAGTTATAACATAACACAACCCATCAACCAACTATTCTATTAATTATAACATAACACAGCCCATCCAACAACCATTCTTCTAGTTATAACACAACCCATCCAACAACCATTCTACTAGTTATAATATAACACAGCCCATCCAACAACTATTCTACTTGTTATAACATAGTCCAGCCCATTCACCAACCATTGTACTTGATATAACATTGCCCAGCCCATCCACCAACCATTCTACTTGTTATAATGGGGTACAGCCCATCCACCAACCATTCTACTTGTTACATGGAATGGCCCATACAGAAACCATTCTACTTGTTATAATATAGCCCAGCCCATCCACCAACCACTGAGTCGGCATATTTGCAATTTTTTTTTAAAAATTTGTCAGAACCACTAATCAGAATCTATCGATATTTGGTATACAGCATCCAGAGCGTGGGCGTTGGTGGGCTGGGTCTGGGGTGGGAGGGTCAGATACAAGTTTGTTAAAATTAAGCTCCTTGGTTCACATTTGGGCTCAATACAGGAGCCTGAATTTTAACTTAGGGCAATATGTGGAATAATCTTAAAATCTTCTTCAGAATCACTAGTGAGAATCTTTTAATTTTTGGTGTAGATCATTGTTATATGGGTCAGATTCATAATTGTGCAAATCAAGTCCCTCAGGTAATATTTGGGTTTTTTATGGGGGAGGGGGGGGGACTTTAACTTAGTGGCAGTCCATTCTATGGGGGGGGGGGGGGATTTTAACTTTGTGCAATATGGGGGATAATCTTTAAAAATCTTCCTCAGATCCACCAGTGAGAATCTTTTGATATTTGGTATACAGCATCTTCAGGGAGGTTCGATCTAATTTTGTTCAAAATTGGATTTGTATTTGGGCTCCCTGTTGGAGCCCACATTTTAACTTAGTCCAACATGAAGAATATTCTTTAAAACTCTTTTTCTCCAGAAATACTTGTCAGAATCTTCTAATATATGGTATACATAATCCTTACAGGGGTTGGATTCAAATTTGTTCAACTCAAGTCCATCGGTTAATAACTGGGGAGCCCAAATTTTTACTTAGTACAATATCAGTGCAATATGTGAAAAAATCTTTAAAAATCTTGTTCTTCGGATCCACCAGTCAGAATCGTTTGATATTTAGTATACAGAATTCTTTGGGAGGTCAGATCTAAGTTTGTTCAAACCAAGTCTCTGGGTTAGAATTTGGGCTCCCTATTCGGGCCCAAATTGTTATTTAGCCCAGTATGAAGAATAATCTTTAAAACTTTTCGTCTCCAGAACCACTAGTCAGAATCTTTTGATATACTGTATATACCTCTTAGGGAGGTTAGATCTCATTGTGTTCAAACCAAGTCTCTGTTAATTTTGGGGCACCCTGTTGTAGCCCAAATTTTAACTTAGTCCAAGAAGAGGAATAATGTTTAAAACTCTTCTTCTACAGAAACACCAGTTAGAATTATTTAATACATGGCATACAGAATCCTTACAGGGGTTGGATTTAGTTTGTTCAACTCAAATCCATCGATAAATAATTGGGCTCTCAAAGGGATCCAGAAATTTAACTTAGTGCAATATGTGGAATAATCTTTAAAAATCTTCCTCTTCCGATCCACCAGTCAGAATCTTTTGATATTTGGAATACAACATCATTAGAAAGGTCAGATCTAAGTTTGGTCAAATCAAGTCTTCGGGTTAATATTTGGGAAACCAAATTTTAACTAGTCGAATATGAGGAATAATCTTTAAAAATTGTCTTCTTTAAATATAATCAGAATCTTTTGATATTTGGTATACAGCATCCTCAGAGGGTGCAGATTCAGTTTTTTTCAAATAAAGTCCCTGGGTTGATATTTGTGTTCCCTCTGGTGGTGTGGGGGGGGGGGGGGCAAATTTTAACATAGTGCAAAATTGGTAACATTCTCAAAATCTTCTTCTCCAGAACCACCAATCAGAATTGTTTGATATTTGGTATACAACATCCTTCAAGTTTGTTCAAGTTAAGTCCCTAGGTTGATATTTGGACTCCTTAGTTTTGCATTACTAAAAATCTGGGTATTATTTCTGTGGTAGCATCCCAAAACTAGAAAAAAGTCATTTGGCATGGACAACAGAGTTATAAATAATTAAATAACTTCATTCCTCTGCAGTGTTAACTAGCCATAGAAGCTAATTAAATCCTTCTTTAAACAACTTTGGACAGGTGAGTGCCTCAGGCCCCATGCAGCCTCTTGATCCATTAGTTTTCTAAAGAGTCTTGTTCTACTAGGCAAACATTTGGGGAATTCTGATATGAAATGTTACAGGGTATCCTTTACTCCTAAATTACACATTTTGCACTCTCTTTCCTTGCCTTTCCCTTTAATTCCCCTCCACTCCAGTGACTTCGATCTCACTTTGAACAACAAAGATCCCACATATAAGCTCCATCTGGGTACTCTTCAAAAGCTGGGGCATCTTTTTTGTACAATCTGTCTAAAGAGCTCTTGGTCCTAATTCCAGCTCGCCAGTTTCTATTGCAATCCTTGAGCACCCTTCCCTGATAAGGCTACTCCCCTGCTTCAGTCCCCCTTTCAGATCCTCAGTCTCAAAAGAGAAATTCTCCATTAGTTCCCTTGCTCACCACCTTAACCACTCTGTCTGAATGCTATAGTTCCATACATGGTTAAACGTCATTTTACACCATCTGTTTGAGAGGTTTAGCAGATAATTCAAGTAGCATAATTTTCCCATATCTATTCTATCTTTGACAAGCATGCACCCAATGTCCCCTCTGACCACTTCCAGCATGGCTGCGTGACTTGATCTGATTATCAATTATTTTGTAGAATCACCAAGTTTCTCACTTCTGTTTGATTTATAGGGATCACATCCATTCCATATGTTATACTTAGTAATCCCCCCTCTCCAAAATGGTTGATTTAGAGGGATCACATCAGTTCCATATGTTATACTTTGCAATTTCACCCCACCCTCTCCCAAATGGTTGATTTAGAGGGATCACATCCCTTCCATGTTATACTTGGTAATCCTCCAGATGGTGATATGTGAGTTCCTCTTTGTCAAGTAGAGCTAAAAAACCACCCACCCATATGCAGTTTTACAAAAATGGCTTGAGAAACAGAAGATCTACTTTGTGGGACCTAAATTACAAATTATGTGATAAAACGTAATTCAAAGTATTCATGATTTGATATAAAATTTCTCAACTTCGTTCAATAAAAACGATATGAGCCTCAGTAAATTTCTACACACATCGATCTTAGTGAACTTGGTTAACCCTTTATCCAACAGAGACGAAATCAAAATTTATTATTTTAAATATCAATTTTTTTAATTTTTCAAAAAATTTCAACAAAACCATATCATGTGACCCCTCATTGGAATGAGCTCAACGAGCTCATTCCAAGGAGGGGGTCACATGATATGGTTTGGTTAAAATTGTTTGAAAAATAGTATTTTTTCAGCTGCGGAATTTGCATATTACCGGGGCGGATGTGTCCAATTCGTTGGGTAAAGGGTTAAGAAATTTCATAACAAATCGTCACTCATTAGAAATTCTCAATACATTAATTACATTACCTGGAAGTTCTGTAGCTTTATTGCATATAAATGGCTGAGCCAAACCAACACTAATTTTTTTGTGCTGAGGTCTTCTAAATATTCTTCCTGATGAGGAATTTGTTGTGGCCTTACTTAGTAAATAAATAGCTGCTGTTGAGAGTTCTTCCTTAAATCTATTTTTCTTGTTACCGCTATCAGCTTCAAAGGCAGCCCTGTTTTCTGAATTATATCCGGGTGTAGGCACTGAATGCATCTTGGGATATTTCTCATCACAAATACTTCTTTTAGCCTTGGCAGTCTGCACAACAGACTCTAATGATCTACTGTAGTTATGTGTTAGGCTTTGAACTACTGGGCTGTATTTTATTTCTTTGAAATCCTTAAATAATGGTTCATTATTCATTTGAGATGTGCCTCGACTAAATATCCTAGAGTCAGTCTTGTCACACCCATCAATATCTTCACTTCCCAAGTTTTTTCCATGATAATAACTCTTGAAATCCTCGATTATATGGTCACTATTATCTGGACTAATATGAGTGAAATCCTCGGTTATATGGTTACTATTATCTGGACTAGTATAAGACTGATATTTAAGACTTGATGTGATATTCTTATTATATGCATGTTTTCGCAGATGAAATGAAGTCATGCCTGGACATCTATTATGATTGATATCTCTAGCATACATACAGCTATAAACAGAATTGTTTGTAGCACACTCACTCAATTCTTTATCGTTGTCTAAATAGAAAGATTCTAACTCACAAGCATTTTCTCTCAAACATGACTGTTCACCTGTGTGGAAAACATTACTGTTAGAATCAGCTTTCTCACAGACTGATTGATAATTAAAATGAAACTTTGGCTGTGGCAAAACTGAACCTACATCAAGTGATTCGAAATTACAATCATCTCCCACACTGAAGTGAGATGTTTTTGCAGTGTTTCTACACAGAGGTTTTTGTTGTTCTCTTGCAGCAAGAACAAACTGGTCAAGTTCCTGAGAGCTAAAACCATAAACAGTTTCACTGTCTCTATAATTTCCAATATATGCAGTGGGCAAGAGCAAACTATTATCTCTTATATTTATGTTCGCCATTTTACTCCGATCTGTTTTTGATTTAGCACACATTGTCTTTCCTGAATGCATTCCTTTGTATACATCATCTACATTAGCACACACTGTCTTTCCTGAATGCATTCCTTTGTATACATCATCTTCATTAGCATACATTGTCTTTCCTGAATGCATTCCTTTGTATACATCATCTACATTAGCACACATTGTCTTTCCTGAATGCCTTCCTTTGTATACATCATCTACATTAGCACACATTGTCTTTCCTGAATGCATTCCTTTGTATACATCATCTTCATTAGCACACACCGTCTTTTCTGAATGCATTCCTTTGTATACATCATCTACATTAGTACACACTGTCTTTCCTGAATGCCTTCCTTTGTATACATCATCTTCATTAGCACACATTGTCTTTCCTGAATGCATTCCTTTGTATACATCATCTACATTAGCACACATTGTCTTTCCTGAATGCATTCCTTTGTATACATCATCTTCATTAGCACACATTGTCTTTCCTGAATGCATTCCTTTGTATACATCATCTACATTAGCACACATTTTCTTTCCTGAATGCATTCCTTTATATACATCATCTACATATCCTGAAACGGAAGTACCCAAATGACTCAACTCTTCCTCATCATCCGTAAGTGATTGTATAGAAGCTAATGGTGACTTACAACTCTCTCTTGGAGATCTTAGTTGTAGTCCAATATTATAAGTTATGGAGTTATAAAATTCCTAAAACAGAAGAATAATTCATAAATTTTTAACCCTTTGAACCTGAGTGGCTGTTTTTCCAGCCCACGAACATGATTCTTCATAATTTCATTAAGTAACATGAAAAGCAGACGACACTTGCCAAAAAATTCTTGAATAACTAATTTTTTCATTTTTTGTCTCAAAAACATAGGTTATGACCCCTCATTGGAACGAGCTCGATGAGCTCGTTCCAATGAGGGGTCAGAACCTATGTTTTTGAGACAAAAAATGAAAAAATAATGAAAATTAATTGGCGATTTTTGAGAATAGCGCTGGCTGGTTTGGGCCGTTACGTTGGGTAAATGGTTAAGTATGATGGCTGCAAAGTGAATGTGAGGGGTAGACCAATCAATATTTTCAATGAAAATATTAATTGGTCTACCGCCAAATAATGAATATGGAATCTTCTAATTGCTGCCATTGTACTGATATGGAAGATACCACCAGGGTTTAATGGGTTAATGAATAGATTTCAGGCCTTAACATTTGTCCCAATTTGAAAGAATCAGCTTTGATTCTTGAGAACTCCTGCTGCAACAATCAATTTGAAAGAATCAGCTTTGATTCTTGAGAACTCCTGCTGCGACAATCAATTTGAAAGAATCAGCTTTGATTCTTGAGAACTCCTGCTGCGACAATCAATTTGAAAGAATCAGCTTTGATTCTCTAGAATTCCTGCTGCGACAATCAATTTGAAAGAATCAGCTTTGATTCTCTAGAACTCCTGTTGCAACAATCAATTTGAAAGAATCAGCTTTGATTCTCTAGAACTCCTGCTGCAACAATCAATTTGAAAGAATCATGATTCTCTAGAACTACTGCTGCAACAATCAGTTTGAAAGAATCAGCTTTGATTCTTGAGAACTCCTGCTGCGACAATCAATTTGAAAGAATCAGCTTTGATTCTTGAGAACTCCTGCTGCGACAATCAATTTGAAAGAATCAGTTTTGATTCTCTAGAACTCCTGATGCAACAATCAATTTGAAAGAATCAGCTTCGATTCTTGTGAACTCCTGCTGCAATAATCAATTTGAAAGAATCAGCTTTGATTCTCTAGAACTCCTGATGCAACAATCAATTTGAAAGAATCAGCTTCAATTCTCAAGAACTCCTGCTGCAACAATCAATTTGAAATTTGAAAGAATCAGCTTCGATTCTCGAGAGCTCCAGCTGCAACAATCAATTTGAAAGAATCAGCTTGATTCTCCAGAACTCCTCATGTGACAATCAATTTGAAAGAATCAGCTTTGATTCTCCAGAACTCCTACTGCAACAATCAATTTGAAAGAATCAGCTTTGATTCTCGAGAACTCCTGCTGCAACAATCAATTTGAAAGAAACAGCTTTGATTCTTGAGAACTTCTGCGACAATCAATTGGAAAGAATCAGCTTTGTTTCTCGAGAACTCCTACTGCAACAATCAAATTGAAAGAATCAGCTTTGATTCTTGAGAATTCCTGCTGCAACAATCAATTTGAAAGAATCAGCTTTGTGTCTTGAGAACTCCTGCTGTGACAATCAATCCCAGGCATATTTGGAAAGCAAAGTGGGGGGTGGGGGGGGGGGGGCATCTAGAGAAAATGCTGGCAAATGAGCACAGATGGAGACTGGAACTAAATGAAAGCAACAGCAAAGTTATACCTGTGCGTCATAAAAGTGGAACCTACTTGAAAGTGGAGAGTGGGGGAATTCCGTATTCTGGAAGATAGCAGCAAACTTCTTAGTGTGGGAGAGACTTGTGACTATGAGTATTGAAGGGTAATTATAAGCATCACTGGAAGAGGCATCTACCGAAACCACACAAATAAACTAAGTGTAAAGGGGAGGCAAATCCTTAATCAAATGAAACAGATAGGGAGAAACAGCTTCAATAAAATTTTCATGGGGAAAACAATTGGGGAAATGGTGGGTGTACCAAGTATAACATATGGTACTGAAGCTTTAAAGAGCTTGGAGACACTGCATAATGATGCAGGCCGGTGGATAATGTGGTCAAGTAATGTTGCAGCACTAGAAACTGCTATCATAACTATTTGGTAAATCTGCCCGACAGACAATGGTGTGCATTAATGTCCCAGAATATTTGGAATTCAAACACAAAGACAAGCTGGATGAACCAAATCAGGGAGTTAATAGAGAACTATTCAATGGAGATACTGAACTTAGAAGTGGACACAACCCAGGGTAAAAAAATCCTCAGAGGAAGAGTCAGGGCTGCCTGTCTTCACAAGACACCACTACTTTGTCAATGAGAGTCACTGACCATCTTTTCATGCTGTCCCAAATGATAAAATCTTCAAAAGCCAAAAAGAAAAAAAAGGTTATGGCCTTTCAGGATCTGAAAAAGACATATGATAAGAGTATGGAGGGAGGGAATGTGGTGAAAGCTTGAGGCCTTGGGCCCGGGAGCTGAGTTTGTTGGAAATCGGAAAGCATTATACGAAGATGTACAAAGTGAACTTAGCCTGGGTAACATAATAAAAATATGTGTGCCTATGGAGATAGGCCTAACGCAGTTGTGTATCCTTTTGTCAAATCATTTTGCATTGTACATCATCAATTTAGGAGTTGTACTCCTGCAGTGCGACAAGTGGGAAGAAGTTGGGGGCTATTTTTCGAAGATGATATGGTACTAGTGTTGGGAAGTGAAGTGGGGGGGGGGGGGGGGGTGGTGCTAGCAAAAGCATTGGCAACTGTTGGGAGATATGGGAACAAATGGAGACTGGAACTAAATGAAACCAAAAAGAAAGCTATACATGTGGGACGCAAAGTGGAACACACTCAAAAGTGTAGAGTGGGGGAGTTCTGTATTCCGAAAGGTAGCAGCAAACTGCGAGTATTTAGGGGTAAATATGATCATTATGGGAAGAGGCATCTACCAAAACTACACAAATAAACTGACTGTGAAGGGGAGACGAACGTTTAATCAAATGAAACTGATAGGGAGAAACAGCTTCAATAAGGTTTTTGTGGGGGAAAACAATTTGGGAAATGGTGGGTGTACCAAATATAACATATGGTATGGAAGTGATATCTCTAAACCAAATGGCATTAAAGAGCTTGGAAACACTGCAAAACAATGCAGGCTGATGGATAACAGGGTTGAATAATGTTGCAGCACTAGAAGCAATAAGGGGTGAGCTTGGATTGAAGAGGATTAAGGACAGGATAGACGTAATGAAACTCTGTTATCTGAACTATTTGGTAAATCTCCCTGACAGCCGATGGTGTAAGTTAATGTACCAGAATATTTGGAATTCAAACACAAAGACAAGGTGGATAGAGCAACTAAGGGAGTTAACAGAGAACTATTCAATGGAGATCTCGAACTTAGAAGTGGGCACAAATCAGGATAAACTAGAGGTATGACTGTCCCAGATGGGCCTGTCTATACCCCCCGTGACCATGATTATTCTAAGACAATAAGTGGCACAACTCTGGTAAAAAAAAGTCTGATCGAATCTACAATGGCAGGTGCACAGGTTCACATGGTAGTGAACATCCTTACCAAGTTTCAAAGGAAATTTCCAGAAAAATTCAGGCATTCTAATAAGAAAAGTGGCATAACTCTGGCAAGAAAAGCCCGATCGAAACTATAATAGCAGATGCACATGTTTTCATGGTAGTAAACATCCATACCAAGTTTCAAAGAAAATGACCCATAAACATTTGAGAAAATCTCAGGACAAAATTCAGGCATTCTAAGATGAAAAGGGAAATACCTCTGGGAAAAAAAGTCTGATCAAAACTATAATCGTAGATGCATAGCTCCCATGGTAGTGAACAACGTTACCAAGTTTCAACGAAATCGACACATAATCGTCTGAGAAAAGCTCTGGACAAACTTCTATGCAATTCAGGCATTCTAAAACAAAAAGGGGAATAACTCTGGCAAAACAAGTCTGATCAAAACTATAATTGCAGGTTCACAGGATTGTATGGTTGTTAACATCCATACCATGTTTCAAAGGAATCGACCCACAAACGTCTGAGAAAACCTCCGGACAAAATTCAGACATTCTAAGACAAAAAGGGGCATAACTCTGGCAAAAAAATTCCGATAGAAACTATAATCACAGGTGCACAGTTTCCCATGGTAGTAAACATCCATACCAAGTTTCAAAGGGATTGACCCATAAACATCTGAGAAAATCTCTGGACAAAATTATAGGCTTTTTCAAGTCGTGAAGGGGCAAAATTCCGGTAAAAATTATCTGAACTATAATCACAGGTACACAGGTTCCCATGGTGGTGAACATTCATACAAAGTTTCCATAAACGTCTGAGAAAATCTCCAGACAAAATTTTGTCTACAGATAGACAGACAGATGGACGGTATGATGGAGAGAAAGACGAGGTGATTCCAGTATACCCCCCCCCCCCACAAGTCATTGTGGGCAAATAAAAAAAATTGTCAGAAGAAGAGTCATGGTGGATTGCAATCTCAATTGGAGAGAGAGGGGGTCAAAGCAAAGAGATGTTGGGTGGTTTGCATGATAAAGAGAAGCCAGGTTTGAAGAGTACCATAATGGCACCTCTAGGGGGGTCATTGTAGTTTAAGATGAGGTCATAGTTACCGTTGCTCAGGGAAAAAATCGGAAAAGACAGTGAAAAGGAGTGCCAAATCTGTAATTTAGGTGTAGTGGAGACCCTGGAACACTTTCTATTAGAATATCCAAAATACCAGTCTTGAGAATAAGATTGGCCAGGAGTATGATGGGGAAGTGGGATAGGAAAATGAAGGGCATGTGGTTAGTGGGTGACACAAAGGAGATGGTTAGTATGCTTATCAGAGAGATTGGGAAGAATGGAGTACAGGGTGTCATCAAGAAGTTCGTCTCGGCATATTGGGAGAAGATTGTTGGGATAAGAAGGCATTTGGAAGCACAAGGCTAATCAAGGCTTTCTCACCTGAGAACTACAAAAATCAACGGCTGTCCAAAGTGTTATTATTATTATTATATTATTATTATGGGGGCTGTTACCTTATGAGCCTTTTACCAGGAGGGCATTAGCCACTCCCCTGTGATCTTCGAAAACAATTGGGCTGCTGAGCAATGGCAAGCAGTTGTTGGACTCTCCAACCCACTATCCAAGGACATGCAGGGTTAGTTGCGGCTCAATGGCACTTCTGACAGTCAGAGTCACCTCGTGTGGAACAGTTTATAAAGGTGGAGGAAGCTGGAGTACCATTGGAGAACCACCGATCAGGGGGAACATCTGTCCGACTCCCTGCTGTACTAACTCTGAACAAGCAGGGTTAGCATTGGTTGAAGGCAAGTGTACCATTGGCATGCAGTATGCCTTAGTACATAGCACCACCGTGCCCCCACGTTGGCAATTAGGATTAAGTGCTTTTCCCAAGGACACAATGTGGTTAAACCATTGACCTTTTGGTTTGAAGTCCAGTGCCGTAACCACTGAGCTACCACACTCCAATGAAGGCAAGTGAACCACTGACAAGCAGTATGCCTCAGTACACAGTGCCACCTACCTGCCACACTCACACTCCTGTAAAGGCAAGTGAACCACCCACAAGCAGTATGCTTCAGTACACAGTGCCACCAACCTCCAACTATCACACTCCTGTAAAGGCAAGTGAACCACTGACAAGCAGTGTGCCTCAGTACACAGTGCCACCAACCTCCCACCATCACACTCCTGTAAAGGTAAGTGAACCACTGACAAGCAGTATGCCTCAGTACACAGAGCCACCAACCTCCCACCATCACACTCCTGTAAAGACAAGTGAACCACTGACAAACAGTATGCCTCAGTACATAGTGCCACCAACCTCCCATCATCACACTCCTGTAAAGGCAAGTGAACCACTGACAAGCAGTATGCCTCAGTACACAGTGCCAATAACCTCCCACCACCACACTCCCTTAAAGGCAAGTGAACCACTGACAAGCAGTATGCCTCAGTACCACCAACCTCCCACCATCACATTTCTGTAAAGGCAAGTGAACCACTGACAAGCAGTATGCCTCAGTACACTGTGCCACCAACCTTCCACCATCACACCCCTGTAAAGGCAAGTGGACCACCGACAAGCAGTATGCCTCAGTACATAGTGCCACCAATCTCCCACCATCACACTCCTGTAAAGGCAAGTGAACCACTGACAAGCAGTATGCCTCAGTACATAGTGCCACCAACCTCCCACCATCAAACTCCTGTAAAAGCAAGTGAACAACTGACAGGCAGTATGCCTCAGTACAGAGTGCCACCAACCTCCCACCACCACACTCCCTTAAAGGCAAGTGAACCACTGACAAGCAGAATGCCTCAGTACACAGTGCCAGCAACCTCCCACCATCACACTTCTGTAAAGGCAAGTGAACCACTGACAAGCAGTATGCCTCAGTACCCTGTGCCACCAACCTTCCACCATCACACCCCTGTAAAGGCAAGTGAACCACTGACAAGCAGTATGCCTCAGTACATAGTGCCACCAACCTCCCACCATCACACTCCTGTGAAGGCAAGTGAACCACTGACAAACAGTATGCCTCAGTACATAGTGCCACCAACCTCCCACAATCACATTCCCGTGAAGGCAAGTGAACCACTGACAAGCAGTATGCCTCAGTACATAGTGCCACCAACCTGCCACCACCACACTCCTGTAAAGGCAAGTGAACCACTGACAAGCAGTATGCGTCAGTACAGAATTCCACCAACCTCCCACCATCACACCCCTGTAAAGGCAAGTGAACCACTGACAAGCAGTATGCCTCAGTACACAGTGACACCAACCTCCCATCACCACACTCCCTTAAAGGCAAGTGAGCCACTGACAAGCAGTATGCCTCAGTACACAGTGCCACCAACCTCCCACCATCACACCCCTGTAAAGGCAAGTGAACCACTGACAAGCAGTATGCCTCAGTACACAGTGCTACCAACCTCCCGCCATCACACTCTTGTAAAGGCAAGTGAACCACTGACAAGCAGTATGCCCCAGTACAGAGTGCCACCAACCTCCCACTTTAGCAATCAGAATTACATGGATTAGTTCAAGAAATTTGTGATATATTGGATACCAGTTAAATCACATGTATTTTACTCCCCTAACAAGCAAGGGAAGAAAATGTAGAGCTCTCATCTAGAAGTCACCCAAAACAAGCATACCAAGTTTCAATGCGATTCATTCAAAAATGCACCCTGCAGAGCATGCCAAAGAAAAATGTTCATGCAAAAATGGCAAAGTTCAAAGATAATTGCTAACAGCAAACGTTTCTGGATGGAAATGGATGGAAATCAATAGCTAGCATCTTAAGCTTGCTCTAAACCAGCACCAAATTTCCAAGCAATCGGATCATAAATATGACCTGTGTAGTGTGCCAAAAGAAACTGTCAATGCACAAAAGGGCAAAGTTGAAGGTCGTTGCTAACAGCAATTTTGTTTTTGACGGGAATGAAAGAAACTCTCATCTGGAGTTCAACCCAAAAAACATACCAAGTTTCAAAGCGATCTATTTCAATGCTGATGCACAAATGCACTGAGTTTGGAGGTCATTGCTAATGGCAACATTTTGATGAAAATGGAAGAAAATCAATAGCTCCTCCCATCTAGAGGTCATCCCAAACCAGCATACCAAGATTCAAAGCGATCCAATCATAAATGTGCCAAGGGAAATATTGATACATAACTGCACTAAGTTCATGAAAGCTCATTGCCAATGGCAACCCGATCATAAATGTGACCTGCGCGGTGTGCCAAAGGAGTGTATTGATACACAAATGCTCTAAGTTCAACGGTCGATACTAACAACGTTTTTTATGAAAATCATAAATGCGCCCTGTGTGTAATGCCAAAGGAATATATTGATGCACAACTGCACTAAGTTCAAAGGTCATTGTGAACGGCAACGCTTTTTGACAGAAGTGGAAGAAAATTGATAGCTCCCATTTAGAGGTCACTTCAAACAAGCAAACCAAGTTTATTTGCGATCTGATCATAAATGTGCCCTCTAGGGCATGCAAAAGGAATATATTGATACATAACTAAACTAAGTTGAAAGGTAATTGTCAATGGCAATGCTTTTTGACAGAAATGGAAGAAAATCGACACCTCCCATATACAGGTCACCCCAAACAACGATACCAAGTTTCAATATGATCCAATCATAATTGTGCCCTGTGCCAAAGGAATATACTGATGCACAACTGCACTAAGTTCAAAGGTTGTTTTTCTACAAAAATGAAAGAAATTGATAGCTCCTATCTAGAGGTCACCCAAAACAAGCATACCAAGTTTCAAAGCGATCTGATCATAAATGTGCACTGTAGGGCATGCTAAAGGAATATATTGGTGCATAACTAACACTAAGTACAAAGGTTGTCGCAACTAGAAACATTTTTTGAAAGAAATGGGAGAAAATCAATAGCTCCTATCAAGATGTCACCCAAACCAAGCATACCAAGTTTCAAAGTGATCAGATCATAAATTTGACCTGTGCAGTGTGCCAGAGGAAATTGTGGGCATATGTACGTACATTCGTCAAGTTGAGCAAAAAATTAAAATGATCACACACTATAACCTCAGAAAATATTCAGTATCTTATGTCAAGCTGCAGAGAAACATGAATCTCTCATAATGTTCAACATCAAAACAAACAACTTCTTCCGCTTACAATGGCATAGCAGGGGTTCAAACACATACCAAGAGTTGCCATCGCAAAACAAGACTGTTGATGGCCGCGTGGTGTGAGTGGTTTAGTATTGTTTTGCTAGGTGATTGGTGCCAAAGGAAACTTTATTGGCGTGGGTTCAAACCCCCACTATGCCATTGTAAACAAAGTTAGTGTCCTTTGTTGATTCTATGGTACAGGAAAATTTGAAAAAGAGACGTTCTTACCGATTTCCTTGCATTGCAGTATATAGAATTAGGTGATGCAATTACTTCATGCTTTTCTGTACTAACAGATTTTTAAAAGGCAATTTACCTTCAACATTCTGTCAGGTAACATTGGTCCCAGTCTTTTTCTCAATTTATCAAATGATAATGTAAAGATTTCTTTTATTGAACATTCTTTGAGCATAATCTTTGCACTGAAATGAATAACTCAACATCAAACAGATATTACATGTGGCCAATCTTATCAAAGTTATAAATAATTCATAATTACACCGGGCCAATCTTATCTATGTTATAAATAATTCATAATTACACTGGGTCATGCTCACCAAAGTTATATATAACTCATAATTGTACCAGGTCAACCTTATCAAAGTTATAAATAGTTCATAATTGCACTAGGTCAATTTTATCAAAGTTATAAATAATTCATAATTGCACTAGGTCAATCTTATCAAAGTTATAAATAATTCATAATTGCACTAGGTCAATTTTATCAAAGTTATAAATAATTCATAATTGCACTAGGTCAATCTTATCAAAGTTATATATAATTCATAATCGCACTAGGTCAATCTTATCAAAATTATAAATAATAATTCATAATTGCACTAGGTCAATCTTATCAAAGTTATTTTTAATTCACAATTGCACCAGGTCAATCTTATCAAAGTTATAAATAATTCATAATTGCACCAGGTCAATCTTATCAAAGTTATAAATAATAATTCATAATTGCACTAGGTCAATCTTATCAAAGTTATAAATAATTCATAATTGCACTAGGTCAATCTTATCAAAGTTATATATAATTCATAATCGCACTAGGTCAATCTTATCAAAGTTATAAATAATAATTCATAATTGCACTAGGTCAATCTTATCAAAGTTATTTTTAATTCACAATTGCACCAGGTCAATCTTATCAAAGTTATAAATAATTCATAATTGCACCAGGTCAATCTTATCAAAGTTATAAATAATAATTCATAATTGCACTAGGTCAATCTTATCAAAGTTATAAATAATTCATAATTGCACTAGGTCAATCTTATCAAAGTTATAAATAATAATTCATAATTGCACTAGGTCAATCTTATCAAAGTTATTTTTAATTCACAATTGCACTAGGTCAATCTTATCAAAGTTATAAATAATTCATAATTGCACCAGGTCAATCTTATCAAAGTTATAAATAATAATTCATAATTGCACTAGGTCAATCTTATCAAAGTTATAAATAATTCATAATTGCACTAGGTCAATCTTATCAAAGTTATAAATAATAATTCATAATTGCACTAGGTCAATCTTATCAAAGTTATAAATAATTCATAATTGCACTAGGTCAATCTTATCAAAGTTATAAATAATAATTCATAATTGCACTAGGTCAATCTTATCAAAGTTATAAATAATAATTCATAATTGCACTAGGTCAATCTTATCAAAGTTATAAATAATTCATAATTGCACCAGGTCAATCTTATCAATGTTATAAATAATTCATAATTGCACTAGGTCAATCTTATCAAAGTTATAAATAATTCATAATTGCCTTAGGTCAATCTTATCAATGTTATAAATAACTGATCATAACTGCGCTGGGACAATCTTATCAACGTTATAAATAATTCATAATTGCACTAGGTCAATCTTATCCAAGTTATAAATAATTGATCATAATTGCACTAGGTCAATCTTATCAAAGTTATAAATAATTCATAACTGCACCAGGTCAATCTTATCAAAGTTATAAATAATTCATAATTGCACTACGTCAATCTTATCAATGTTATAAATAACTGATCATAACTGTGCTGGGACAATCTTATCAACGTTATAAATAATTCATAATTGCACTAGGTCAATCTTATCAAAGTTATAAATAATTCATAATTACACCAGATCAATCTTATCAAAGTTATAAATAATTCATAATTGCACCAGGTCAATCTTATCAATGTTATATATAGTTCATAATTGCACTAGGTCAATCTTATCAAAGTTATAAATAATTCATAATTGCACTAGGTCAATCTTATCAAAGTTATAAATAATTAATAATAATTGCACCAGATCAATCTTATCAAGGTTATAATTCATAATTGCACCAGATCAATCTTATCAAGGTTATAATTCATAATTGCACCAGATCAATCTTATCAAGGTTATAATTCATAATTGCACCAGATCAATCTTATCAAAGTTATAAATAATTAATAATAATTGTACCTGATCAATCTTATCAGTTATAAATAATTCATAATTGCACCAGGTCAATCTTATCAAGTTATATATAATTCATAATTGCACCAGGCCAATCTTATAAGGAGCAAGGTGGCTTAGTGATTACAGCATTGAATTTCAAATTGAAAGACTCATGGTTTGATCCCCGCCAGAGGTAACTGCGTTGTGTCCTTGGGCTAGGCACTGATTGCCCGTGTGGAGGCATGGTGGCCCTGTGTACTAAGGCGTACTACATGTCAATGGTGCACCTGTCTTCAACCAATGCTAAACCTGCTTGTGTGGAGTTGGTACGTTGGGGAGTCTGGCAGTTGTTTGCCATGCCTCGGTAATTCTCTACGGGTACTCTGGCTTCCTCCACCCGTAAAACTGTCCGACACGAGATGACCCCACAATTCGAACAATACACAGTACAGTAAAACCTTCCTTGAGAGACCACCTGTCTTCAGAGGCCAGTGAAACGATATAACAAACAGCTGTTTTGTGTTCCAGGGATCAAGGTATTTATATCATTATTATGTTTATATAAATGAGATATTTATAATGAAAGGTCTTGTTTTCCAGTCAAATTTCTAACAACAGCAATCAGAATATCCATGGTTATTATTAAGTATTGACAGTCATGATAACCATATGGATATTTATGGTTTGTGAGTATGGTTTATGTATATTGTAAGTTATCTCCACCAACATGTATGGTATATGGAGATTTAAATACCTGGATGTCAGTTTTTAAACACCGAGCCGCAGGCGAGGTGTTTAAATGAGACATCCAGGTATTAAATCTCCATATATCACATGAAACGTCGTTAATTTCGATGTAACAACCCATGTCTTATTTCCTGATTATCAACTAGTGTCTAATAGGCACGTGCTCCCATAGCATCAGCATTGTATTCTTGTGAGTAGTTTACATGACGTAATTAGGCCAAACCAAAGGATAAACAAACATGGCTGACCTATTTTCACCTAGCGAAATTGTTACGATTGACAATGGCGGTACCGGTACAGTTATTGGACAAAGAAAGGTTGGAAATGAGTGGTTTGTTGCAGTAAAAATTGATGGGATTGATTTAGAAACCGAATTGAATGCTGATCGGCTCCAATCATGCTCAGTGACTAATGAAGAAATCAACAATGCAGGTGTTACAACGACAGCTGATCACAGACGTGACATTAATTCACGATTTGATTTCGGGACATCAAATGACAATATAGAAGAGTTCATTTAAAATCAATAAAATGCAAATATCCTGAAAAAAGCTTTTTATGATATAAAACTTCTTCAGGAGTTTTTCGATGAGCCTTCCATTTCTGAAAATAGGCCAATGCGTGAAATACCTCCAGGCTCCAGCTGATTTATCCGATCTGCTGTGTCACTTTTTCATGACCGTTAAGAAAGCAGATGGCTCTGAATATCAACCGCATACTTTACGGGGGATGCTTTCTAGTTTTGATAGACAACTTTGCCACCGTAGATATGGATACAGTCTAGTAAATAGCATAGAATTCTCACAATTGATGGAGGTGTTTAAATCGAAACAGAAGGCGTTAAAACGAGAAGGGAATATTATGCCACATCGACGAGACTCCCTATCTGATGACGAGATTGACAAACTGTGGAAATCTGATCAATTTGGTATGGCGACCCCCCCCCCCCCCCCCCCCCCCCCCCCCCCCCCCCCCCCCCCCCCAGAATATAATAAATCCACTACGGTTTTATTTCACTGCATGCTTTGGCCTACGGGGAACTGCCAAGCATTATGCAATGAAATGGGGTGATGTCCAACTGAAAGGCGAAAGTGATGAAAGATTTTTTCTTGAATTTAATGAACGCCAAAGTAAAACCAGGCCAGGTTGTGATCCACTTAATATTCGCACTGTTGTCCCAAAAGTATGGGAAAATGAACAAACCCCCCAAAGATATATTGTTAATGTTTATAGGAAATACGCTTCAATGAGACCGACTAATTATTCTGATAGCGATGACCCATTCTTCATTGCGACACAAACAGTACCTCTGAAAGCAAATGTTTGTTGGTTCAAAAGAAATGCTCTAGGAATTAATAAACTCACCGGACTGATGAAGAAAATGATTTCAACTGCTGGCATCAATACATCCAAGAATATTTCCAATCACAGTGCCAGAAAATACCTTATCCAAAAACTGAATGACAAAAACGTTCCAGCGAATCAGATAATGCAAATTTCAGGCCATAGAAACATTCAGTCAGTGAATAATTACAGCACAATAAATCGAGAACAGCACCGAGAAATTTCAAAAACATTATCCATGTGTGAGAAAACACCTGATTCAATTGAATTTCCAAGTTCACTTTCACAAACAAACAAACGAAATATCGAACAAACCAGCTTTTTCCATTCACAGGATCAACAACTTTCAGAAACCGTTGATATAACATGCAGTTCCATGGCGAAGTCAGAGAATAACATCAAATGTGTCGGAGGTGTCAACAGTTTATTCAGAGATGGTTATGGTGGAAACTTTCAAATTCACATTCACAACAACCCGCCACCGAAACGTGCTCGCGTCCTTGACTCAGATTCTGAGAACGAGGAATGAATGTTGAGTGGAACTCTTTCTTGTGTTTAATGTTTCAAATTGATTAAATATTACTTGTTTAATGTGATATTAAATGATCTGCCTGGGTCCTATTTTCATTAATGTTAACGAAAAGTCGGTAACATATGAAATCCTCAGGAAACTATATTACAACAGGTGCAAGTAAAGCGCATTCATGACGTCATGGTGTGAAGCGTCTGAGCCAACAAACTGATTGTCGGTTGTTTTGGGAGAATTTTGTGACAATGAATTAAATAAAAAGTGTAAAAAACATTCGAAAATTCATGTGATATACAGAATCTTTAACTTGTGATGTTTGGATATAAGATTTTTTGAAATTCGTTTGATGAATTCGATTCACAACTCGCCTAAAGGCTCGTTGTGAACCAAATTCATCAAACTCATTTCAAAAAAATCTTATATCCAAACATCACTCGTTTGAGATCCTCTATATACCATACATGCTGGCGGTGATAACGTTTTTGTCCCATTTGAAACACAATACAACTTAGTGGAAATAAATTTATGGTTGCATTTCTCAGCTCCACAATTATTTGGGCCAAATTCGTGATAATAATTTAGTTTTTAAAATCGCAGAAGACAACAGATAGAGTTACATCCCTTGAGTCGTTAAGGAAATGAGTAAACAGTATTTTGTTGACATATCATCCCCTGAGTTCCAATGTGTTCTATGTGCCTACTGGCACATAGAACACATTGGTACTCAGGGGAAAAATTATTTGCTCTTATTTTATTTTTATGATTGTATTGTCGGAAATCTGATATTTGTGACTATTTTCAGGTTTTTTGGTTTGATTTTTGTAATGAGGTGAGCGGAAGCAAAAAGATTTCATTGAAACTATATACCCCCGATGTTTCGCATGCGTTTATACCCTGGATGTTGCACGCTCTCATATACCTTGGATGTTGGGCGCACCCTTTGTCATGGCTATTTGTCCAAGGCATTCTGACCAATCAAAAGACAGAATTTATCGGGATATTGGGAAAAACACAAATAATCATTATATCATGACTGACCATGAATGTTCATGATTCATGAATATGGGTAACTTAACAATCATGAATAACAAAGATGGCCTTAACTACATGAACTGATGTAATCTTTCCATCATAGAAACAAATGATATAAGCTCCTTTTCTATCAGAACAATTGTGTTCAGTTAGAAACAAAGTTCTGGAAGCATATGCAATTATTATACCATCTTCTTGCACGAGTGCTCCTGTTCCAAGACCAAATATAGAATAATCTGCAGAAAAAGTTTCACTTCTACCCCAGTTGAAAAATGAAAAATTTGGTGTCTTTATTAACATTTCTTACAATCTATTAAAAAACTATTTAATATTCATCAAACCA
This sequence comes from Pictodentalium vernedei, assembly GCA_031216915.1. Taxonomy (NCBI): domain Eukaryota; kingdom Metazoa; phylum Mollusca; class Scaphopoda; order Dentaliida; family Dentaliidae; genus Pictodentalium; species Pictodentalium vernedei. Next base: position 13,648,752 of record CM062293.1, on the reverse strand, counting down.
CACAAAAACTGTGTATGCATTGAACAAGTCTTATAACAACTGTGTTTCATCAGACAAAATTCTTGATAAATATATTTACAGAAGTTAAGATTGCCAAATGTTTCTAACCTTCTTCCAAGTACGGCTGTGTAAATTCTTAATAAATGTATTTATAGAAGTTAAGATTGCCAAACATTTCTAACCTTCTTCCAAGTAGGGCCGTGTAAATTTTTAATAAATGTATTTACAGAAGTTAAGATTGCCAAACGTTTCTAACCTTCTTCCAAGTAGGGCTGTGTAAATTCTTAATAAATGTATTTACAGAAGTTAAGATTGCCAAACGTTTCTCACCTTCTTCCAAGTAGGGCTGTGTAAATTCTTAATAAATGTATTTACAGAAGTTAAGATTGCCAAACGTTTCTAACCTTCTTCCAAGTAGTACTGTGAAAATTTTTAATATCATTAATTCTAACATCATCAATTAAAATTCCTTTTTCAGAAACAATAAATCACAAGTATTTCACAGACGTTGCACTTAGAACACATTTATCTTAGTTAAGCTTCAGATTATTCTCACGAAAAAAAATATTCAACACTTCAGTAAGATGGTAATTTAATCAGGAACATCAATTAAGCTTCACAGAAGACAACATTTTATGACCTCACTAGTATTGACTGGACACAAATTGGAAGAGAAACTACTCTTGCTTAAAAATTACACTGATAAGCCAAATAAAAAAATAAAAATAAATAAATAAATAAATAAATAAATAAATAAATAAATAAATAAAAATAAATAAATAAATAAATAAATAAATAAATAAATAAATAAATACTGACCTGAATGAATTGAGACCTGGAAAACATAGGAGGAATGCTTCACCCTGAATCGTAAAAGAATAAATAGTGTAATTGATAAGGAGTACTGTTACATATACATTACTGATATACTGCTGGCATCGATAAAGGTTGAAGGTATGTGTGTATAAAGAGCAGTGTTATTGACAATACATACTGTTACAAATACAAATACCGATGCATTGCTGGCATCGGTTTGATAAAGGTTGAAGGCATGTGTGTATAAAAAGTAGTGTTATAAATACTACATACTGTGATAGATAATATTACTGATATACTGCTGTCAGTTTGATAACTGTTCCAAGGTATGTGTGTATAAAAAGTAGTGCTACTGACACTATTTATTATTATTTATTTATTGGTGCTTAATGCCACATCAGCAACTAAGGCTATATCGTGGCGAGGCTACTGACACTAATACTGTTATAGATATATTACTGATATATTGCTGGCATCAGTTTGATAAGAGTTCCAAAGAGTATTGTGTATAAAAAATAGTATTATTGATAATGCATACTGTTACAGATATAATTCTGATATATTGCTGGCATCGGTTTGATAAAAATTGAAGGTATTTGTGTCTAAAAAGCAGTGTTGTTGATTCTACATCGTGTTACAGATATATTACTGATATATTACTCATATATTGCTGGCATCAGTTTGATATAAGTTCAAGGTATTTATGTATAAAAAGTAGTGTTATTGATACTACATACTGTTACATATACATTACTGATATACTGCTGGCATCGGTTTGATAAAAGTTCAAGGTATTTGTGTGTAAAAAGTAGTGTTATTGATAATGCATACTGTTACAGATATATTACTGATATACTGCCGGCATTGGTTTGATAAAAGTTCAAGGTATTTGTGTGTAAAAACAGTGTTATATTGCTACTGCATACTATTAGTACTCAATTCACTCCAGTCAGGGGGCTTCAGAGGGTTTACCTGTCTACTTGACAGGAGAGAACCAACTTAAGGAAAATCACAATGTGGGAAATCCAAAAGACCATCTAGAAAAAGCTTGTGAATGGCAAACGCAATGACCAATGGTTTAACTTGATAGTGGACATCGTGCGACTAAAAAAGAGCTCAACAAGCTTTGTAACTGATCTCGTAAGCTTGTAGACCCAGAGGGACCAGACGGAATAAGTAGCATTCTATCCTCCTCTCCAACTAAGTGCCCTGGTAGAAGTACCGCACACCTGCGTCACAGGGGATTTTCTGCTCCTCCACACCAACAGGGCAGCCTGCAATGACAGAGGGCTTTTGTGTCACTGTCTTAGCCCTCAAGGCATCCTTGAGATATTTACCAGTCAGATGAGTCATTGTTCAGAGCCGAGAGCCAGACAACCCATTTAGTGACTCTTTCACCCTCATGTTGAGATAACAACATCTCCCAGGCGTTCTGATGCCCAAACACCTATTCTGCATGCATGTGGTTAAATCTTTCTACAGTGCCTTGCCCTATGTGAACTTCCTTGCTACCTTGTCAAATTGAGACACCGTGCTTAGTCAGCTGCTGAGACACAGAGTGCATAAATTCTCATCCAGGATCCACCTTAAGATCTTTGGGTTACCACAGGGCTGCACCGTACTTACACACATAGATGAGTGAGAGAACTCTAGCCACCTCGACTGAATCATTTGAGGTCAGGCTCGGCCCCTTTTTAGTGGCTGGCATCATCAACCATTGTCCAGGCATACTTGAAGACCTTTTGACTGCGGGGTAGGCGATCGTGGGATAGAAACAGGAGGTCAGCCTGGTGGACCTTGTTTAGCACAAAAATGCCAGCAGGTAGATCTGCTTTCTTAACCATGCTCAGGCTACATCTTCAGACACCTTCACCAAGTTTCTTTATGGCAGCAACACCTTTTTCAGTAGCCCCTTAGGCTGCAGTATATGTGTGGTAGTTTGTTTGCAACCTCAGTACATGTAGTAGCTACTGGTTGCAACTTCATCTGAATCTGAGAAAGCAATGTATTACATTGAAGTGATGAGCCTTCAAAATACCTTGCACAAAAAATCAGGATTTTATTTGTTTATTCTAGGTCCTGTTCCATGCGCAACAAACATGAACTGCTGATTGGTGAGTTTATAGGCCTCAAGTGCAGTCATGCCCCTTCCTAGAATGACAAAGGCAAGTTTGTATTTCTTCTGCTCATCCAATGGCATATAAAAATCTGAAAGTTGGGGCTCAGGGCCAAGTGAGTGTAGCGTATAATTGAGACGTCTGTGGAAAGCTCAGATTTTTATCTGGACTGTATGTAATGTATATCATTTAAGATGCGGTTCAGGAATATATGTTGTCTGTATTCCCACTGCAGACACTATTTGAAACAGCAGTTAGCTGAATAAAATACCATGCACTGCGATGTTAAACAGGAGCACAAACACCCTTTTAATTTGAATGAAACTGTATGCGTGTTGTGAGAGTAGAAGCTAGAGAGAGAGAGAGATTGAGTTATCAACACCACCTGTAATATTATCAAAGCATTTTAATTGCTGGGCAATTAAGCAAATAAATTGTGCAAAATTCTTTTGTTATATCTCTCATCACATGCCTCGAAAGCAGAAATTAGATATCGTCTATTGCTTATTGGAAATTAATTTAAATGGTAAGTGTTTAAATGTAAGTGTTTATATTTGAGAAAATATCATTTCATAAGTTCGTATTTAATTGATAAAAGTGTTGTCTTACAGATTAACTGGTAGAGAGCTAAATTATTTTTTAACCCTTTACCTAACGTAACGGCCAAAACCGGCCAGCGCTATTCTCAAAAATCGCCAATTAATTTTCATTATTTTTTTCATTTTTTGTCTCAAAAACATAGGTTATGACCCCTTGTTGGAACGAGCTCGTCGAGCTCGTTCCAACGAGGAGTCATAACCTATGTTTTTGAGACAAAAAATGAAAAAAATTAGTTATTCAAGAATTATTTTTGCAAGTGTCATCTGCTTTTCAGGTTAAGTAAAGGGTTAATGGTCATTTGTAACTTAAGTATTTTTTTTAACCCTTTACCCAACGCAGACGATTTCAAAATTTATTATTTTAAATATCATTTTTTAAGTTTTTTTCGAAAAATTTCAACAAAACCATATCATGTGACCCATCTTGGGAACGAGCTCGACAAGCTCATTCCAAAGATGTGTCACATGATATGGTTTTGTTGAAATTTTTCGAAAAATAATATTTTTTCAGCTGCTGAATTTGCATATTACGCGGGCGGATGCAGGCAATTCGTTGGGTAAAGGGTTAAAGATATCATACTACTACAAAAGGAGCCTTGTTTTAGCAAGGTGTTGCTCATAATTGTTTTGTTGCAATTTATTGGTGAGTGGCAGTTGGCACTCTCCAAACAATTGTAACAAAACAATTTTGCATTAATATACTACTCAAAGTTTGCTAAGCACCAAATATTTGACACATCATTGTGAAATTTGCTTGTGACATATTTGCGATATTTTTGGTGGATATGATCGAGGAATGTATTGATATGGTCCCCAGTGTTTTCATTAGCTCTCTTGACAGGCAGACTTTTCGTGACAGTCATGGAAAGCTTGTACCCCTTGATTTTCGTGATGTTTTTGTGTACTCTCTACATGTACATGATATGTGTAGGGTATTCAATCTTCATTTCAACACAAATCCTTGTGATTTAATGATTGAATATGGCAAATGCAAATCTAAGAAGACATTTGTTTGAAGCAGAAATGTGGCAGGCTGTAGGGATGGTGGAGCAAGGGGCTACCCATCATCAGGTTGGTGAATCCCTTGGTGTGCACCATACGGTGATCACCAGAGCAGATGAAGACCGGTTTTTGACCATTCAGCCCCGTAGGAACCGCTTTGCCACAGCAACCTGGCTTCGCAGTGACATTCCGAATGCATCCAGGGTAAATGTTTCGATGCAGGCTATCCGGGCAAGTTTGCCCGAATGTGGTCTCCGATCGAGAAGACCATGTATTCACATTCAGCTGTCCCAGAACCACCACCAGGCACGATATGTCGATTGAATGGACCATGGACCACGTTGGATGGACCAGAGAAGATTGGCGACCTGTCCTTTTTACAGATGAGTCAAGGTACTACCTAGACCACACAAATAGGCGTTCTAGGGTATGGAGAAGAACAGGAGAGCGATTCCATGCAGCCAGCATTGCTGAGCATGACCGCTATGGTGGAGGGTCAATCATGGTCTGGGGCGGCATCAGCAGGGATGGACGTACAGAGCTCTGTGTCCTTGAACATTGTACATTGACTGCACAGCAGTATATTGATGAGATCCTGGATGTCCACATCAGATTGTATGCAGGTGCAGTGGATGATTCATTCTGATGGACGATAATGCCCATCCTCATGTTGCCCATGCTGTCGGGGAGTACCGACAGAGGGAGGGGATTGAGCGTATGGGCTGGCCAGCAAGATCCCCTGACCTCAATCCAATCGAACATGTCTGGAATGAGTTGCAGCTTGCAATTTCAGCCCGTCCAGTCCAGCCAACAAGTGTCCAGGAGCTTGGTGCCATGCTGGTCCAAGAACGGAACAACATCCCAGAAAGGACCACCAGGAACCTGATTGGGAGCATGAGAAGGCATTGTCAAGCTGTAATTAACAGTAATGGATCTCATACTCGATATTGAACCCATACCAGTTCGCTCCGTCAACCTTTTGGTAAATTGAAAAATTTCCTCTTTTACCAATAATATCCATTTTCCATGATTATTGTATTCAAAAGCTAAAAAATAATGTCAAACACAAATAAAATCTTAATATCTGTACTTAAATCATTAAAGATATAATTAAATAAAAAATATATACACTTTTCATTACAATATTTCAACTAAAATGTAAAACAGGTAGTTGGATATACTTGGTGCTTAGCAAACTTTGAGTAGTATATTTTTCTTCCAGTGCTGACCCAACCACAAATTAGTACAAACAGTGTAAGGCCACTGTAGTAACTTTCAGCACTTTTCAGTGGAGCCCTGATAGTGGCTTCTAGCCCTCAACCAGTTAAAATTAACCAGTTATAACAGTTGATTGAAATCAAGATAATTTGGCTTAACTGATTTAGGGAGTCTGCTCCCATTTTACAAATTAATTACATTAATTGGTATTGTGTGACTGTTAAATAAGTATAACTGTCTTATGTGAATTGGTGGCTAACTGTAGTAATGTGAATTGTTTCAATACTTTTAACTATAGAGATTGTATTACAGTGAGATAGTCCAATATTTAGCATATCAGTAACACTGACATCATTTGTGTTGTAGGTTTGCAGTGACAAGCATCTTACTTGAAGTTCAAACTAAGTTCCTGAAGCAAGAACATGTTTAATCAATAGGGTACGGTTTGATTCTCCTTATTGCTCCTCATTCTTTGAAACCTCACTTGGTAATAATATTTAAGTAGTATACTAGGGCCTGTTTATAACCAATCGACATACATGTAGTACCTGGATTCAGACTGGTATTTTATTTAATATAGATTTGTCTCGGTGACTGAGCAAATAACTGTTACGGATTATTCTGTGTTGTCAGCACACCAGGTTGTAGCTCTGGTTGCCTGAAGTGGGTTAAATTATAAAGATGTACTAAATCTGTTTATTGGTTGTTGTGTTGTCACACAGTCATGTTGTTGCAAATACTTTCATGTGCATAAATAAAAATCTCAGGCAACCTGATTAGTGCTGTTTTACATTTGTGGAATTATTTTTGTTATAGCTCATTGGTCGGGTGGTTTGAGCTATATGCAGACAGAGATGGATCAAGTACAAATAAACAATTGACTGTGCATTGCTTTGTTGGTATGTGAGCTATCTTTGTGTGAGTGCCTCCAACATTAGAAAGTGACACTAAACCCCAAATCCCAAATTATTAAATCAAAATAGTATTCTGTAACAGATTTCATTCAAATTGAGGTTATAACTGTAGAGCAGCATATTTAACCCTTTACCCAATGCAGACGATATCAAAATTAATTATTTTAAATATCACTCTTTTCAATTTTTTAAATTTTGTTAACAAAACCATATCATGTGGCCCCTCATTGGAACGAGCTCAATGAGCTTGTTCCAATGAGGGGTCACATGATATGGTTTTATTGAAATATTTTGAAAAATTAAATTTTTTCAACAGTCTCGTTCCAAAGAGGGGTCATAACCTATGTTTTAGAGACAAAAAATGAAAATATAATGAAAATTGGCGATTTTTGAGAATAGCGCTGGCCGTTACGTTGGGTAAAGGGTTAAGATGACTTTCCATACATTATTTGTGCCAAGTTTGGTTCACATTGGCCAAGTAGTTTCAGAAAAGAAGATGAAAATGTGATTTCCCATAGGGTTTCCTTATTAACTATGAGCTGCAATTGCAGCCCTATTTGCAACCCAATCAACATTAAATGGGGATTGCTGGTAGATGGCATTCCAGTCATCAATCACGTGAAGTTTCAGAACATTTGGCCTTGTTGTTTCAGAGAAGATTTTTGAAAATCGATAGATTAGAATCAAGGAATGCATCTGGTGGCCATGTTTTTCATCCGACAGGAACAAAATGAGGGAAGTGTGTTGAGAAACTCCCATAGGCCATTCCTTCCAAGTTTGGTTCACATCAGCTAAGAAGTTCCAGAGAAGATGAAAATGTGATTTCCCATAGGGTTTCCATGGTAACTATGAGCCGCAATTTCGTCCATGTTTGCAACCTGATCAACATTAAATGAGGATCGTGGGTAGAGGGTGTCCTTGTTATCAAGCATGTAAAGTTTCAAAACATTTGGCCTTGTAGTTTCAGAGAAGATTTTTTAAAAATGACCAATCAGAATCAAAGAATGCTCTGGCAGCCATGTTTTTCATCCGACAGGAACAAAATGAGGAGCATTTGTAGAGGACCTCCCATTGACCATTCCTGCCAAGTTTGGTTCACATCTGCTCAGCAGTTCCAGAGAAGGAGATGAAAATGTAAAATGTTTACGGACGATGACAGATGATGACAGTCATCAAGTGAGGGCAACAGCTCACATGGCCCTTTGGGCCAGGTGAGCTAAAAAGATAATGGTCTTTAGATTTTTTGATTTAATGTGATTTTTAACATTTTTCCATCATTTCAAAATTTCATTTCTGGAAATGTACCTTTGCTTGTGTTTCCCATTACTCAGAAAACACAAAGGATACTGCTACTATATTGCACAGACATGTCAAATAATACTTGAAGAGGTGTAGGATTATTTTTTCCCTTCCACTTACCACATATATTTAATGCTACAATGTTACAAATGACCGAGTTTTCAAAACATCCAAAATTAAATTTCACTGCATTAAGGTTAACCCTTTACCCAACACAGATGATATCAAAATTTATTATTTTAAATATCATTTATTACAACAAAACCATACCATTTGACCCCTCATTGGAACGAGCTCAATGAGGGGTCAAATGATATGGTTTTGTTGAAATATTTTGAAAAATTTAATTTTTTCAACTACTCAATTTACATATTACGCAGACGGGTGCGGGCGATTCGTTAGGTAAAGGGTTAAAGCAAGTGACATTTCAGTTGATTTTTGTTCCCGTCATACTTTAGTATGCATCATTCCAATTACAGAGTTGATAAGAAATGTTGAAAATGCAACTTCAAATATCCGAGATATGACATTAATACCAGCGGGCCTATTATTTCATCATGTAAGACATTTTGGGAAGGTTTAATTAACCCTTAAGTCCTCAGATTAATTTTAAAGTATTTATGGCCTTTTTCTGCTTACATAGTTATTGATGACTTGGCAGTGGTTCTACATCACTGCTGGCTGCCTATACAGGCAGCCAGCAGTGATGTAGAACCACTGCCAGGGAAAATTCAGTCTACACACAAAAGTAATAAAAAAGATTACACAAGGGAGCACCTGCTTCAATGCAATATAAAAGTGGCGGTTTGGGGCTATATGGGGGCTTAAGGGTTAAAAATTCTATCTTGTGATTCAAGAAGCTTCATGTTTATAAATGATGCAGCTTCACACACTGTTTTCTGGTTATTTAGAATTTTGTAATTTTATTTTTTCATTTCAAAACTTCGCACCAGTGATGCCAATTTTACTTTTTTAAATATGCCTTTTATTTTCAACCTCATTTTCAGCCTGTGCCTTTTCAAATTTTGGGAATATAATCTCTGCAAAACACATTTAAAAATGTGGTGCCATCCTGGGAAATTATCAACTGTTAAACCCAAATGCTGAGGTGAAGTCATAGAGGGTCATATGGTCAAAAATTAAAATGCATGATTTTTTTTCCAAATTTTAAAATATTGTAGAGCTCCAAAAAATTAGGAGATAGCCATTCGTTGGTTTTTCAGTTTGATGCAATTGTTACGACACTTTAACAGTCAAGGTCATATTGTGTCTGTGACAGTTTTATGGGTGGAGGAAGCCGGAGTACCCGGAGAGAACCACTGAGCATCGATGAGCAGCTGCCAGCTCCTCAACATCGTAACTCCGCACTGCAGCACAGGCAGGGTTAGATTGGTTGAAGACATGTGTGCCATAGATGTGCAGTATGCCTTAGTACACAGCATCATAGTGCCCCCATGTGGACAATCAGGGTTAAGTGCCTTGCCCAAGGACACAATGCGGGAGTTTGATCTACCACTCAGATGGAAAACCATCCAAGGACTAACAAGGCTTTTCATTGCATAACTTCAGTGATCTGACGAGAACTGCACTATTTATTTGGGATACAGCTATGAACTTCTGACACATATTTATGATCATTTCAAGTTGTTCACCATTATTTTTTAACCCTTTACCCAACGTAACAGTCAAAACCGGCCACCGCTATTCTCAAAAGTCGCCAATTAATATTTTTATTTTTTCACTTTTTGTTTCAAAAACATAGGTTATGACACCTCATTGGAACAAGCTCATTCCAATGAGGGGTCATAACCTATGTTTTTGACACAAAAAATGAAAAAAATTAGTTATTCAAGAATATTTTTTACAAGTGTCATCTGCTTTTCATGTTAGGTAAAGATTTAATTTCAAATTGCGAAAACCGATGCCAGTGATGCCAGGTTTATGTTTTTTTCTATACCTTTAATTTGAAACCTAATTTTGAGACTTAGCCCTTTGAAATTTTTGGTTTATTATTTCTGCGTAAAAAAAAATATCTAAAAATGGAGTGACAGAAATTTCCAACGGTTATGGTCAAACTCTAGGGTGATGTCATAGGATCAAAAACGAAAATGTGTCAGATTTTAAAAAAAAAAAAAAGTTATAGTATGTTGTAGAGCTCGGAAAATTACGAGACAGGTGTTTTTTTGTTATTCAGTCTGAGTCTCTGACAATATTTTTGACATCTGCACGTCACATTAAAGTTAAGTCTATTTTTGACACACCTCATTCATTAAACTTCATTCATTAAAACTGCTAAGGATTCTGAAGTGTTAACCCTAAACACTACATACACTTCAAACCTGGCCATACAAATAAAAAATAACATCAGGGGTAGGAAACATGCATACATTCATAGGACCTAGATATGACCTTCAAGCTCCTAACACATGATGATGAAATTTTGCTCTTATACCAACCATCTAGTGAGAGATCTACTCCCTCCCCACTACATACCACAGTACTATAAAAATATCCTAGATGTCCAGAGGTGTATTTGATGTCGAACACAGTGCAGCTTCATCAAACTGTTGGAAAATTGGTAATACCAGGACGTTAATGGCGACCAAGATCAGAAAATGTCAAAATTTAATGTCACTGCATCAAGTTGAAATCAACAGAACTTTCACTACTAATCATGAAAAACACATTAATCCTTTACCCAACGCAGACGATTTCAAAATTTCTTATTATAAATATCATTTTTTAATTTTTTTCAAAACATTTCAACAAAACCATATCATGTGACCCCTCTTTGGAACGAGCTTGATGAGCTCGTTCCAAAGAGGGGTCACATGAAATGGTTTTGTTGAAATTTTTTGAAAAATAATATTTTTTCAGCTGCTGAATTTACATATTATGCGGGCGGATCCGGGCGATTCGTTGGGTAAAGGGTTAAAAAAACACATTAAAAATTCAAAATCAAATACCAGAGATATGAGGTCAATACTGACAGGCATTTTTCCTTCCCATTTGGTGACCCCGTCTTACCTCCAAATTACATAACATAGCATTATACTAATAGTAGAGCCGACAAGAGGAAAACTGGAGCTCAAACATTGTGCAGCTTCATCCAAATTACCAGAGAATTGTTAATGCTATGACGTTATTGGTGACTGAAGGTCATAAAATGTCAGAGCTGAATTTCACTGTATAAAGTTTAACCCTTTACCCAATGCAGACGATATCAAAATTTATTATTTTAAATATCATTTTTTCAAATTTTTCAAAAAATTTCAACAAAACCATATCATGTGAGCCCTTGTTGGAACGAGCTCGACAAGCTCGTTCCAATGAGGGGTCACATGATATGGTTTTGTTGAAAGTTTTTGAAAAATAATATTTTTCTACTACTGAATTTGCATATTACGTGGGCTGATGCACCGATTCATTGGGTAAAGGGTTAAATCATGGGAACTTTTAGTACGAGGAATAGATCAACTCAATAGAATTCAAGAGGACCCATGCTTAAGTATCCCATATATAGTGTCAGGGTTGTCCCATGCTTAAGTATCCCATATATAGTGTCAGGGTTGTCAGCGTAACCAGTTTCGTTCTTATGTGGACTTGTCAGCGGCATTATTCCTGGAACAAGACATCACACTTAATCTCTCCCCCACAGGATTTTAACAATGCACTGAGGAAATGAAAATGCACTTTAACTGGTTGAAGGCTAGATTATTTTTGGTGGTCTGAATTTGTTATTCAAAACTTGCTTTATTACAAATTATTGGAGAGTGCACTCTCCAATAATTTGTAATAAAATAAATTTATATAGAAACAAAATATTATTTGTGTTTGACTGAATATGAAATATAAGCAAGGAAAGTGTTGGTTTTTGCTCTGGTATCCCCATTTTTTGAAAGCCCTGATAGTGGCTTCTAGCACTCAACCAGTTAATATCTGCATTCGAGAACCGATATTAACATAAGCGGGACACACCCACTGCTATCCACTTCATTGGAGTTAATCATTCAATATCCGACATGTGCTACTATATCATACAGGTAACACTCCAACCAGGAGGGATCAAACACTACTATCGTATCATACAGGTAACACTCCAACCAGGAGGGATCAAACACTACTATCGTATCATACAGGTAACACTCCAACCAGGAGGGATCAAACACTACTATCATATCATACAGGTAACACTCCAACCAGGAGGGATCAAACACTACTATCGTATCATACAGGTAACACTCCAACCAGGAGGGATCAAACACTACTATCATATCATACAGGTAACACTCCAACCAGGAGGGATCAAACACTACTATCATATCATATAGGTAACACTCCAACCAGGAGGGATCAAACACTACTATCGTATCATACAGGTAACACTCCAACCAGGAGGGATCAAACACTACTATTATATCATACAGGTAACACTCCAACCAGGAGGGATCAAACACGACTATCGTAACATACAGGTAACACTCCAACCAGGAGGGATCAAACACTACAATTGTATCATACAGGTAACACTCCAACCAGGAGGGATCAAACACTACTATCGTATCATACAGGTAACAGTCCAACCAGGAGGGATCAAACACTACTATCGTATCATACAGGCAACACTCCAACCAGGAGGGATCAAACACTACTATCGTATCATACAGGTAACACTCCAACCAGGAGGGATCAAACACTACTATTGTATCATACAGGTAAGACTCCAACCAGGAGGGATCAAACACTACTATCATATCATACAGGTACTACACTCCAACCAGGAGGGATCAAACACTACTATCATATCATACAGGTACTACACTCCAACCAGGAGGGATCAAACACTACTATCGTATCATACAGGTACTACACTCCAACCAGGAGGGATCAAACACTACTATCGTACCATACAGGTAACACTCCAACCAGGAGGGATCAAACACTACTATCGTACCATACAGGTAACACTCCAACCAGGAGGGATCAAACACTACTATCATATCATACAGGTAACACTCCAACCAGGAGGGATCAAACACTACTATTGTATCATACAGGTACGAGGATCAAACACTACTATCGTACCATACAGGTAACACTCCAACCAGGAGGGATCAAACACTACTATCGTATCATACAGGTAACACTCCAACCAGGAGGGATCAAACACTACTATCGTATCATACAGGTAACACTCCAACCAGGAGGGATCAAACACTACTATCGTATCATACAGGTAACACTCCAACCAGGAGGGATCAAACACTACTATCGTATCATACAGGTACTACACTCCAACTAGGAGGGATCAAACACTACTATCATATCATACAGGTAACACTCCAACCAGGAGGGATCAAACACTACTATTGTATCATACAGGTAACACTCCAACCAGGAGGGATCAAACACTACTATCGTATCATACAGGTAACACTCCAACCAGGAGGGATCAAACACTACTATCGTACCATTATTTATTATATTTATTTATTGGTGTTTAAGGTCACATACTTATGCACAATGGCTAATCGTGACCATGACAGTTTTACGGGTGGAGGAAGCCGGAGTACCCGGAGAGAACCACCGAGCAACGACGAGCAGCTGTCAGCTCCCCAACATCGTAACTCTGAACTCTGCACCGCAGCACAGGCAGGGTTAGATTGGTTGAAGACATGCGCACCATCGACGTGCAGTACGCCTCAGTACACAGCGTCATCGTGCCCCCATGTAGGCAATCGGGGTGAAGTGTCTTGCCCAAGGACACAACGCGGTTGCCGCAGGTGGGATTCGAACCGAGGACCTCTCGGCTTGCAGCCTGCACCTCTACCAACTGAGCTACCACGCCCCCACTATCGTACCATACAGGTAACACTCCAACCAGGAGGGATCAAACAATACTACTGTATCATACAGGTAACACTCCAACCAGGAGGGATCAAACACTACTATCGTATCATACAGGTAACACTCCAACCAGGAGGGATCAAACACTACTATCGTACCACACAGGTAACACTCCAACCAGGAGGGATCAAACACTACTATCATATCATACAGGTAACACTCCAACCAGGAGGGATCAAACACTACTATTGTATCATACAGGTAACACTCCAACCAGGAGGGATGAAACACTACTATCATATCATACAGGTAACACTCCAACCAGGAGGGATCAAACACTACTATCGTATCATACAGGTAACAGTCCAACCAGAAGGGATCAAACACTACTATCATATCATACAGGTAACACTCCAACCAGGAGGGATGAAACACTACTATCGTATCATACAGGTAACACTCCAACCAGAAGGGATCAAACACTACTATCATATCATACAGGTAACACTCCAACCAGGAGGGATCAAACACTACTATCATATCATACAGGTAACACTCCAACCAGGAGGGATCAAACACTACTATCGTATCATACAGGTAACACTCCAACCAGGAGGGATCAAACACTACTATCGTATCATACAGGTAACACTCCAACCAGGAGGGATCAAACACTACTATCGTATCATACAGGTAACACTCCAACCAGGAGGGATCAAACACTACTATCATATCATACAGGTACTTCACTCTCAGAGGGACCTAACACAAGTGCAAACTGCGTCACTTTAAAACATTACAACCATTCTACTTGAACAGAAAGGACTTTTAAAAGTGATTATAGAACTTTTAGCACTCATCGTCACAAGTAACAAGTCGTAAACATTTGGAAAATCCACCCTCAAATACCGGAGACATGATGACAATACTAATAGGTTTTCGCAATCCCTATTTGGTGACAGCCCTAAACCCAAACTACATAACATGACACTGTAATGGAGTTAATGATGATAGAGGGTTGGAAAATGTTAAAATTACATTTCAGTCACTGTGGCAGCTTTCAAAATTGAAAAAAATGTTCACCTTTAGGAGGAGGCACCTCTCCCAAACTCTCCCTCATCTCAGGCCTTCAGCCCTTCAGTTCTGATAGGGCTGCTAGTGCTAGTAAATGCCCTTTCCCAGGTTTGCCCCCTGTTTGTAATTCTAGCAACCCTGCACACACACTGTTAAAAATACTCCTATAATATATATCAAAGGCGGCAACACAATTGTCTTACTTGAAGTCATGCATTTTCAGATTTTTATCCAATTTATCAGACATTACTTCATGCAATTAGGGCCTAATTAATTTACATTGATGGTACAGTTTTAGTAAATCTTGGGGGCCACTTACACCTGTTAAAATCTCTGTCAAACGTACTCTCACACCAATACCATCAGCTGTACTAGTTTGTTTTTTTTTTTATTGCTGTTATCAGCTCACTGTTCCGTCACACTTGCCTAACATAAAATCAGCATAATTTGTTTTGCAAACAACACTGTTAACTGAACAAACAATACGAGAATCAATGGCCATCATAACAAGAGAAATCTGTGCAGTTTATTTTTATAATTTTGAATAAAATCAGAAATATAACCGATTTTAGATTATGTAGGGTTGCATTATTAAAAGCCATTTTACTTCTTGTGTGGAAATTCATTGAAACTTTAGGTATTTAATTTAAATAAAACAAAATACATTTCGGGCTATGCTGCTTTCATTCTTACACAGAGGTCAAAACTGATACTGCACTTTGAAGGCCTGTGATACAGTGGGGTGGCTGACCATGGAGAGGGGGGGGGGTGCAGGCTGGTGGAGCTTTGCCCACCAAAAACAAATCCTTAATTCTACTACAGTAGAACCTGTCTTGAGAGACCGCCCTTTGGGCCACACAAAAGTGGTCTCTCAAGACAGGTGGTCTCTCATAACAGGTTTCAGGTTTTCTCAAGTCAGTGAATAACCAGCCACAAAATTCAGAAATGGAGAAGAAGATTTTTGTAATTACTTTGTACTTGTTCTTTTTTATGAAGTTTTTGTAACAAATTGAAATGGACTGTTATAAAAATTATAAAAATAAATTAGCGTTGAAAATCTTCATTGAAGATTTTCAACACTAATTTATTTTTATAATTTTTATAACAGTCCATTTCAATTTGTTACAAAAAGATTTTCAACACAAATTTATTTTTATTCCTATCTGTCACATTTCAGGTATGTATGAAATTGTTTATTCAGCAATAATCCTAATCTTTTCACATTGGTCTTATAAAAACATCTCAATCTTTAATGAGTTAGCAATTGAAACGCAACTAAGAGCTTTCAATACTTTTAATTATGTTAGTATAACCACATTGGATCTTCCAATTCCAGAGCAGGTAAAAAGTTTTTGTCATGGTTTCAGTCTTCAAAAGGGCAGTCTCTCAAGACAGGTCCATTATGGCATAAAAATACAAGTTGGTACGAGGTCACAGTGGTCTCTCAAGACAGGTGGTCTCTCAAGACAGGTGGTCTCCCATAGCAGGTCCATCATAGAGTAAAACCAATCGGTGCCTGGTAGATGTGGTCTCTCAAGACAGGTGGTCTCTCAAGACAGTGGTCTCTCAAAACAGGTTTTACTGTATATACATGGGGCTGTGGCATAAACTAATGAAATTAGAGATGACATACATATCACACTTTATCTTTTGAATCTCAAAATATTCCAATTGAGGCATATTTTTCAAAATTTCACCACAGGTGGAGGCACTGAGCTACTTCTAAGAAATTGTTTAAAAATAAACCCTCTCAACGACCCGACGAATGTCAGCTGGACACCACCTTGACAACTTTCCCAAGTGAAAAACTTTGATCCTTGTGATATGCCTGCCTGCCTGACTGCCTACATATAATTTTGGAGACAAAAATGAAAAAAATAATGAAAATTGTACGGTGATTTTTTGTAAATAGCGCTAGCCGGTTTTGGCCATTACATTGGGTAAAGGGTTAAACCTTTGTGTACATCTATACACCCTAATGAAACATGGAAAAAAATTTCAACTCCATCATACAGTTGCAATGAATTAAAAAATGGGGTGAGGCTGTGAACTCGATAACAAAACATGACCTGTACTTCAGCAAAGTGAAGATGTTACCAAAGTTTAATAATAATTGTTTGTTTGAAACAGATTATATCTGATGGAAATCAAAGAAAAACACAAACTTTATCATTTTTTTATTAATCAAGGGGCATAACTCTTAAACTACAATACAAACTGTTCAATTGCGAAAATTGAACTTAACATATTTCATAAAAATCAAAGACAATGCTCATGTTTGAAAACATATTGGTTGCATTGAAACAGATTTCATCAGACTGAGAACAAAGAAACAGTTTATAATTTCTTTTCTAATTTAAGATACTATAATCTACACTACTGTGAAAATAGTTAATAAACCATTAAAATAGTATGTGATTATTATACCATTCAAATAGAGTAGTGAACAGCTCATATTTTCTATGACCTAATTATTATACCATTCAAATAGTATAGTGAATGACTCATATTGTCTATCACTTAATTATTATACCAGTCAAATAGTATAGTGAACGACTCATATTGTCTATCACTTAATTATTATACCATTCAAATAGTAAAGTGAACAGCTCATATTGTCTATCACTTAATTATTATACCATTTAAATAGTATAGTGAATGACTCATATTGACTATCACTTAATTATTATACCATTCAAATAGTATAGTGAACGACTCATATTGTCTATCACTTAATTATTATACCATTCAAATAGTGTAGTGAACAGCTCATATTGTCTATCACCTAATTATTATACCATTCAAATAGTATAGTGAACGACTCATATTGTCTATCACTTAATTATTATACCATTCAAATAGTATAGTGAACAGCTCATATTTTCTATCACTTAATTATTATACCATCCAAATAGTATAGTGAACGACTCATATTGTCTATCACTTAATTATTATACCATTCAAATAGTATAGTGAACAGCTCATATTGTCTATCACCTAATTATTATACCATTCAAATAGTATAGTGAACAGCTCATACTGTCTATCACTTAATTATTATACCATTCAAATAGTGTAGTGAACAGCTCATACTGTCTATCACTTAATTATTATACCATTCAAACAGTATAGTGAACAGCTCATTTTGTCTATCACTTAATTATTATACCATTCAAATAGTATAGTGAACAGCTCATATTGTCTATCACTTAATTATTATACGATTCAAATAGTATTTTGAACGACTCATATTGTCTATCACCTAATTATTACTTAATTATTATACCATTCAAATAGTATAGTGAATGACTCATATTGTCTATCACTTAATTTTTATACCATTCAAATAGAGTAGTGAACGACTCATATTGTCTATCACTTAATTATTATACCATTCAAATAGTATAGTGAACAGTTCATATTTTCTATCACTTAATTATTATACCATTCAAATAGTATAGTGAACGACTCATATTGTCTATCACCTAATTATTACTTAATTATTATACCATTCAAATAGTATAGTGAATGACTCATATTGACTATCACTTAATTATTATACCATTCAAATAGTATAGTGAACAGCTCATATTGTCTATCACCTAATTATTATACCATTTAAATATTATAGTGAATGACTCATATTGACTATCACTTAATTATTATACCATTCAAATAGTATAGTGAACAGCTCATATTGTCTATCACCTAATTATTATACCATTTAAATAGTATAGTGAATGACTCATATTGACTATCACTTAATTATTATACCATTCAAATAGTATAGTGAATGGCTCATATTGTCTATCACTTAATTATTATACCATTCAAATAGTATAGTGAACAGTTCATATTGTCTATGACCTAATTATTATACCAACCATATATTAACATATACCCAAATCCAAGGCAATTCAAGGCTATTAAAGGCCATTTCTCAAGGTCCTACAATAGTCAAAATTCAAGGATTTTCAAGGCCTCATCTTCACTAGTCCTTAGTCTCTGTCATTACCTCATCCTCCCATCTCACTTACAGGGAATTTGAGAAGGATGTGATGCAGAGGGTTCTAGTTAAGACCTCACCTTCACAAACTTTGACATATAAAACAATATAGTTATAATGCACTTTAACATTTTTATTTCATGAATATTCAAAACTTTTCGAGGCCATCTGACACATTTTTGAGGATTTCAAGCCCTTGAATGACCCTAAATCAAATTGAAAGCCATTGTTTTAGGAACCCTGTATCAGCTGCCTTATTTCTCATGCTGAAAGCCATTGTTTTAGGAACCCTGTATCAGCTGCCTTATTTCTCGTGCTGAAAGCCATTGTTTTAGGAACCCTGAATCAGCTGACTTATTTCTTGTGCTGAAAACCATTGTTTTAGGAACCCTGTATCAGCTGCCTTATTTCTCGTACTGAAAGCCATTGTTTTAGGAACCCTGTATCAGCTGCCTTATTTCTCATGCTGAAAGCCATTGTTTTAGGAACCCTAAATCAGCTGACTTATTTCTCGTGCTGAAAACCATTGTTTTAGGAACCCTGTATCAGCTGCCTTATTTCTCATACTGAAAGCCATTGTTTTCGGAACCCTGTATCAGCTGCCTTATTTCTCATGCTGAAAGCCATTGTTTTAGGAACCCTGTATCAGCTGCCTTATTTCTCCTGCTGAAAGCCATTGTTTTAGGAACCCTGTATCAGCTGCCTTATTTCTCGTGCTGCAAGCCATTGTTTTCGGAACCCTGTATCAGCTGCCTTATTTCTCGTGCTGAAAGCCATTGTTTTAGGAACCCTGTATCAGCTGCCTTATTTCTCGTGCTGAAAGCCATTGTTTTAGGAACCCTGTATCAGCTGCCTTATTTCTCGTGCTGAAAGCCATTGTTTTAGGAACCCTGTATCAGCTGCCTTATTTCTCATGCTGAAAGCCATTGTTTTCGGAACCCTGTATCAGCTGCCTTATTTCACGTGCTGAAAGCCATTGTTTTAGGAACCCTGTATCAGCTGCCTTATTTCTCGTGCTGAAAGCCATTGTTTTAGGAACCCTGTATCAGCTGCCTTATTTCTCGTGCTGAAAGCCATTGTTTTAGGAACCCTGTATCAGCTGCCTTATTTCTCGTGCTAAAAACTTTGCTTTCTGAATGTGTGTTGAATGTGATGACTGTTTGAATGGAATCATTTTACTTTTGAAATGTTAATTCTTTATTGATAAAATACTATCAGGTTATTATTGTTAAACCTCAAGGCAACCAATCTACACCTCAAACAGTAAAACTTCTACTTTCTAATGTGGCACACTCCCCTATACCACCTTCCCAACAATAAAGGGGTATTATATTGTTTCCCTATGTGGGAATACAGGGATAACAGTTTTGAGCATAAGTTTACCTCTGTAAGGCTTTCACTGAGCCAAGACCTATTTGTCCATGGATAAATGCTCTTCATCTCTACTTGTGCCATTTTCTTATCACAGATCCTCCTGATGTAAATAGCACATTCAGCCATACCCATACATATCAAAACCTGAACAGAAAATAGATGAATTAGTTAAAAATAAATTTCATTTAGTGGACCAAATGCAATCTTTATTCATTAGCAGTAGTATAAATACAATAGCAGCAATCTTTAATTACCAAACAGATGCATACACATAAAAAGTGGAATCTTTATACAGGCAACAGGTGAAGAAATGCAAGAAGTATATTCCTTATTCACCTACTGATGCATAATTGTAAGAAATGTAATCATTATTCACTGAACTAGTTGTTTAAATGTAAGAAATGTAATCATTATTCACTGAACTAAAAATGTAAGAAATGTTGTTAAGAAACTGGTCAAATCGTGAAACAGAAATACTTTTCGGACTTATTGTCAACTAATGTTAATTCCCCTAATGCGCTGTCTTCAGAAGTTTCTGTATCTTCAAGACAACCGTACTCCCAGAGCATTCGTCATCCAAAGACCTTGCAAATAGATTTTCTTCTTTCTTTTCAGAAAAAAACTGAGACTATCAGAGCTTTGCCTGATACAAGCTCACAATCTGATCTTTGACAGATGGTCGACATGCCATGCACCTGTGTTAAATCTGTTGCACAGTTGTCCCAATTCAAACCTTTGGCTACAACAGATATCCAGAGGCTAATATCCAAGGCACCTTCTAAGCAATGCATGCTAGATATCATTCTAACTTGGTTGTTAAAAGCATCTCTTTCAGAGTTAACTACACCAATGTTGAAACTGGTCATTGCCTCCCTCCAGCCTGGCGTCTTTCTGACATGCATGAAACATGCTTTGGTAAAACCTCTTCTCAAAAAGCCAACACTTGACCCAGAGGTTCTGAAAAACTACTGACAGGTCTCTAATCTTCCATTCCTATCAAAGATTATTGAGCATGCAGTGGCTTCTCAGCTGAATTCTCATTTGGCAGCCCATGGCCTAGCCAAAGTTAGCCAATCTGCATACAGATCTGATTGCAGTACAGAAACGGCGCTTCTAAGGGTCCAAAAAGATATCCTCCTATCCACGGACAGGCACAACCTAACAAGCCTTGTTTTGTTGGATTTAAACACCGCTTTTGACACCTCAGACCATAAAATACTTATTGAAAGACTGGCAGTGAGAATCATCGTACCTTAATGGTCGCACACAGAATTTCCTTATTGGCAGTGAGTCACCAGACAAGGTCACACTATGTTTTGGCATCCCTCAAGGATCGGTGTTGGGTCCCCTACTGTACACAATCTATGTCTTACCTCTCGGTGAAATTATCCAAATCCATGGCATTGAATTTCATTTTTATGCAAAGGACACACAGCTGTATATTAGTTTGAGCCTGAAGCATGCAGTAAGATTGAACTTTGTATCTCAGACATCAAGGCATGGATGACAAAAAACTGTCTTGAACTGGACGATGACAAGACAGAAGTAATACATATAGGTCTTCCTCATCAGCTTTCAAAAATATACAAACCGTCCCTCAATATTGGAGGTTCTCTGTTAATACCCAGCAGCTGTGTTTGAAACTTGGGTTATTTCAAGGATGAAAATTTGGCCACTGATGAACATATCAAACAAGTCTCTCGCGGTGCATTTTTTCATCTTAGAAATATTAGCAAAATTTTACCCTTCATTGATATGCAGACGTCACAACAGCTTGTCCACACGTTTGTTACCGGTCGCCTTGACCACTGCAACTCTCTTCTGATTGGCTCTAAAACATCTATTCTTGAAAAGCTACAACACATCCAAAATTGTGCTGCACAGGTCATAACCAGAACTCAAAAAGTACTTCCATATAACACCAGCACTCTCTGAGTTACACTGACTACCCGTTAAGCAAAGAATTCAATTTAAAATTGTCCTTTTGGTGTTTAAGTGTATCTCGGGATCTGTACCATCCTACCTGTCCGATCTGCTTACCACCCACAAACCACCAAGGTCTCTTAGGTCATCAGGTCAACTCAATCTGGTTCAGCACGCATCTAAATTTACTAGTGCTGGTGATAGGGCCTTTGCTGTGGCTGGCCCATGGCCTTGGAATTCTCTTCCAATCGACATAAAAAAATAGTAAATCACTTGAATCAATCAAGACTGGTACTAAAACCGACCTTTTTCGTAATGCATTTCCTTCACTGGTCTTTTAATTTTGGTCATAAACTGACATTACCATGTGCGTGAGTGTGACTGAGTCAGAGAGGATTGCCTTGTTACTCATCATGTCACACTCACATACTTGTTTTGGTAAAGTTGTAGTTTGTTTTTATTGTTTTAATTCAATACCCGTTTTCTTTTAGGTTCTGTCTCTTATCGCCACGATATAGCCTCGGTTGCTGATGTGGCGTTGGGCACTAATAAATGATAACAGTGATCCATGTATCAATGTATCTGTGAGAGAATGTATGTGTATGTGTGTATATGTATGTATGCAATTATGGTACAGTAACTGAGCACCGTGTGTGGATTCTAGGCTTTAAAATTATTCTTATTATTAAATGTAATCGTTATTCACTGAACTAGGTGTATAAATGTAAGAAGTATAAATTTTATAGTAAATTTCCTTTCTTATTATACCTACCGAAATTGTTTACAACAGGCTTGCACTACAGTGGAAGAACCTAACTCGGATAAAATACTCTCTATTTTAATCTTTCCCAAGATTTGGGAAAGAAAAGTGGTGTAAAAACACCACGAAAAAATAAGCCAAAACTGGGCCAAGCGCCATCGGCGCACACCCAGTATGGGATGCTCTTCCATAGTACAAATCCACGACTTCCGTAACAGTGCGCAATGCATCAATTCGTCATTCTTTTGATTCCGAACAACACAGGAGTTATGTGATCAGCGGGGAGGAAGGATTCTTACCCGAATAAGAAGTCGGGAGGGCCTCCATGTAAACAATTTCGGTAGGTATAATAAGAAAGGAAATTTACTATAAAATTTATACTTCTTATCAACCTACCTCAATTGTTTACAACAGGCTGAATAGACAAAAGGCTGGAGGGAATCACATAACCAACCCACACATAACTCAATAGCAATGGGACCGTGGACAGAGGAAGACATCCCTAGGCCTATCAAACCATAGCATCACAAACATTAGAAAAGCCAATGAAAGATGAGGCGTATGGTGAAGTGCGACGCACAGACAGAAAGGGCAGTAACAGCACAAAGCTGGAACCGACCCTGAAAAAAGCTGAAAAGCTTGGATAGACAACATCCGGAGCCGAAGAAAGAGGGCCCCAAGGGTCTCTGTTGGCTCCTGCAACTGTCGCAGAGAAAAGGAGAATGTAGCATTTCTCCAGAAGGCTGCCAGTATAACATCAGTCATCCGACAACATGACAGAGTTATTAAAAGAGGAAGACAATGCACGCACCTCGTGGCAGAAAAAACAATTGGTAATACAATCACCAGTAGCTAGACGAGCGGAAGCTGCACGAATAGCAAGACAAGTTCATCAAGAAATGGATGCAGGAGAGATCTGGCATGTGGGAAAACGCATATTCATCCAGGATAAAGGCGTGAACGCCCCCCCACCCCAAGCAGAGCAGCGCCCAAGAAAGTGACCATCTTGGAGTAAACTGCAAAGTCCTAGGCCTTTTCAAGGAAAAGAGCTGAACAAGCTTGGAGAGGCAAGGATGAGTGTCGAAACAATGCGGTATCACATAGGAAAAAATGTCTCCGAAGCATGGACAAGTACCCATTGCTGGAGACCCCCAGAAACAAACATATACCAGAAAACTCCGCAAGCAGTGTGATCGAAGGAGTGACAGAAGCAACAGAGTGATCGCACACCATCGACAGAAGAACCTTCCACTTAGCCACAGAGGCTAAACCAGTGGAGTGAGCGCCTCCTTGAAGAAAAGCAACTCCATTGCATGTCTCGAAAAACCACTACGGAGGAGACAGGACCTGATAAAAGACATGTGCGAAGGCACAATGAAGTCGGGTCAACTTGAAAACCTCCCGGGCGACTTTGGCAAAGAAAGTCGCGAGGTAGAGGGAGACATGCCGGAACCGCCGCTAACAGAGAGCGGAGCAGATTGATCCACACCCACGGAAGCGACGGGTGTGATCGAAAGGATTCAACGACTGCAGGTTCATATCTGGGTGAGAACCTGAGGCAGAATCGGAACCGGTAGGAAGGCATAGCCGACAAGACCATCCCAAAGGAGGGCCAGAGCGTCCACGGCGAAAGCCAGAGCATCTGGACACGGGGACACCAGATGGTTCCAACTAGTCACAAGAGATCGATGGAACCCGCCATGTGGAGCATCCACCTGGTGGAAATGACCCTGCCCCGACGGGACAGGGAGTCGGCTAGGACGTTCAAGCGACGGGTGTGATCGAAAGGATTCAACGACTGCAGGTTCATATCTGGGTGAGAACCTGAGGCGGAATCGGAACCGGTAGGAAGGCATAGCCGACAAGACCATCCCAAAGGAGGGCCAGAGCGTCCACGGCGAAAGCCAGAGCATCTGGACACGGGGACACCGGATGGTTCCAACTAGTCACAAGAGATCAATGGAACCCGCCATGTGGAGCATCCACCTGGTGGAAATGACCCTGCCCCGACGGGACAGGGAGTCGGCTAGGACGTCCAGGCGACCGGGAATGTGACGAACAGCCACCCCGACGTGGACATCCTGAGCGAGCAGTAGAAGATCCTGAGCCAATTCGTACATTGGAACAGGGTGCGTTCCGCCCTGGTTCCGAATGTAAGCAACCACCGTCGAATGGTCGGACAACAGAAGGACCTGGCGATTCAACAGGTGAGGGATCCACTGCCTGAAACTCAGAAGAAGAGCAAGAGGCTCCTTCTGGTTGATGTGTAGAGCTGCATGATCCTGGTCCACCATCTCGTGAATGGAAAGACCTAGAGGATCCAACGTCGCACCCCATCCGAGATCGCTGGCATCTGCTGTCAGATCGCGATCAGACGTGGGTAAGTCCAACGGAACACCCTGCGAAAGCCACTGGACATCTGCCCAGAGGAGAAGGTGAGGATAAAGATAGTCTGGAAACTGAAGCACCAGATCCAGAAAATCTACATTCGGCTTCCAACGACTGAGCAGAAAGTGTTGGAGAGGTCTGACACGCAGCCGACCTAGAGGAATGAGATCCGTCACCGAACAGCAGAGACCGATTAGCCGGAGAAAACTCTGAGCCGTCGCGGATGTGGACTGGGACAGAGTCGGAGCAAAAGCTGAGAGAATCACAGCCTTGGCCTGGGGAACCGCCACCAAATTGAATTGTGTGCGGAAAGCCATCCCCAGATGATAAAACGACTGAGAAGGGACCAGGTCCGATTTCTCCTCGTTGACTCTGAAACGTAGCGACGTGAGCAAGCTCAACAGAGTGGCGACATCCGACTCCAGGAAGGCAGCATTGGAATGCCCCTGGAGGATATCGTCCAGATATGCCGAAGTAGTCACCCTGGACTGTGTGCGATGGAAAGCTATCACATGCGACATCAGTCTGGTGAAGGACCAAGGAACCAGGTTGAGGCCGAAAGGCATGGCCTTGAACTGGTAAACTCGCCCCAGAAAAATGAACCTGAGATACTTCCGTAACGCCCAATGAATCGGAACGTGAAAGTAAGCGCCTCGCAGGGCGAAGCTGAAAGCGAAATCTCCCTGATGAATTGAACGGAGGACCGACCTGAAAGTCTCCATGCTGAACTTGGGAGCAATGATAGACTGGTTCAGGAAATTCAGATCGAGAACCGGTCGGAGTCGGCCGTCCTTCTTCGGCACCAAGAACAGGCGGGAATAGAAACCCACTGACCTAATGTTCTTGATGACCTCAATCGCCCCCTTTGTCAGGAGATTGTCTATCTCCGTGGACAAAAGTTCCCGACGTAAAATGTCTGAAGGAACTGTGGTTGGAAAAGGCACCCTGGACAGAGTGGAGTGCCGTCGGAAGGATATTCGCAGCCCGGACCAAACAACATCTAACATCCAAGGATCGGATGTGATGGTGGCCCACGGTCTGCGAACTCTGCTATCCTTCCTCCAACCTGGGACGAGTCGAGGTGAGGACCTTCATTGCGAACCCCGACGAGGCTCGCGAGAGGAGAAAACACCTCTACTGAATGAAGAATCCTGGGAGTTCCCTCAAGACTGCCGACGCTTACCCTTACCCCTTGAGTAAGAAGTAGAAGCGGTGGCAGAAGGATCAGCCCCTTTTGCTTCGCAGAGGAAGCAGAGGGTACTTGTTAGGCTTGGAACGGCCCGTGCCTACCCTAGAAGGCTGATCAAGCTGAAGAAACAGCAGCTGATCGTTGGAAAGACGTAGGACGTCATCCCGGACCGTCAACACAGAATCATGGAAAAGTTGCGGACCTGCCAAAAAAGCAGATCGAAGAGTAGCGTACTGCTCCTCAGGAAGGGATCAGCCTGTGTCCCGCACAGAGTCCCTTCGAACTAATTCCAGATTAGCCGTGTTACAGGCATGCGTGTGAGTAAGATCCATGAGCGCCTTGGACAGCACACGCAAAGGAGCCTGTACCTCGTCAAACTTATCTGAAGGCAGATAAGCAGCAAAAGCTGAGACGACGTGATCGGAGAGAGAAAGCATACCAAGCATCTCTCTCGATAAGCCCAATGTGGACTCCAGAGTCGTCATCGGAATGACGGCAGACTTGGACTTGGAAAGCCCGAGGGAACTGGAGTCCTGATCCAAAACCGTCAAAGTCTGGTAGACCCACGGATTGGCGGAATCGTAGGAATGATAATGCGCCGGAGGCAAAAAGGTGTCAACCCTGGTGAAGAACGGAGCCTTCATAGCCTTGGAACTTAGCTTGGAGTCCAAGGCTGAAAATGCTTCAACCAACTGTACCGAAGGGCACGGGCGAAGACGCCCAGAAGCAGGTTGCTCCATAGACTGTTGGCACGCGACCGATGATCGCAGCCTGACTGACACTGTCGACTGGTTAGATGGTTTGAGATCCGGAAGGAACCCAAACACGGAATCAAGAGCTGCCCCCAAGTCTGAAGACTGCTGGCGCTCGACATCAAGCATGTCTGACTCTTCCCCTGAGTCGGAAGACACATAGCCCATCGTGGGCAAACCAGCCAACGCCTCCCATGGTGTCGGAACACCAGGGGATCAGAAAGCGGCTTGTTTCCAATCCCGGGAGGCGGCGCCATAGGAGGCGCCTGAAAACCACTCGCTGCCTCGCTGGAAGCAACAGGAAGGCTCGTTGACAGAACCTGAGTGAGTAAGGAGAGGGTCTCCCTAAGCTCACTTGCCGTACTGGCCGGTTCGACAGGGGAACAAAGCGGCAAAGTGGCTTCACCTCTGAACCAGCGAAGGGTCACGATCCTCCAAAAGACCCGACGTGGGACGACAGGCGGCAGCCGAAAACGTCTGAAGGCAGACGTGTATAGGGGTGTGACACACCCCGAGGATCAACATAGCAGGAACTCATGAGAGTCACCGCTGACCTCTGCAGGGCAGAAGGTCCAGGCTGCACAAAAGACGTTGGACCCCCAAAACTGGTCGTGTGGCCAGAATGAGTGGACGGAAATGCCACGGAGTTCATAGTGTCCCACTAAGAACAACCGAATCCAATGACAACTGTGGTGCTCGACGGCGCAGAGACCACAGGAGAGGGTCCGGCCGGCAGCCACTTCCAACTTCGCCGAGTTGAAGTCAGGGAAGGCTGAGGCCGATACCCCCACGTCTACACAACCAGACACCACAGCAGACCACTGCAGGTATAAAACTACTGTGCTCAATGGCTGAGAGGACACAGTATGGGGTTCAGTCGGCAGCCCCATTTGACTTCGCCGAGTGGAAGTCTGAGGCCGAAACCCCACAACCACATTACAGACATCCCTGCAGACCCTGGCAGGGAGAAGCCGAGGCCGGCTAAAAACGGTGCCCAATGACGTTGTAGACGGAACAGCAGTAGCAGCAGATACGACGGGAGCTGTTGGAACTGGCGGAAAAGCGGAGAGAGCCACCAAGCTCGGCCTCCAAAGGAGGAGTCACAACCCTAGTGACAGCCTCAGATGTCGACTGGAGAGGGCGCATAGTCCCGGAACCAGGCATCTCTACACCAGAAAACCAACAGCTCCCGCAGTATCCACCATGGTAAAACACTGCACATTCCCCACGGAAGGAGAATAACTCTCACCAGACATGGTCAAATCGGGAAGCCCCGAAACGACAGCGGTCCCCACCCCCCGCTGGTACGGGAGGAGCTGCACATCCCCCACGGAGGAGGAGCAGTTCTCATCAGACGTGGTCAAATCGGGCGACCCGAAACGAAAGCGTTCACCACCCCCCGCGGGAGCGGGAGGAGCTGCACATCCCCCACGGAGGGGGTCAAACTCACACCAGACGTGGTCGAGTCGGGGGGCCCCAAAACGACAGTGTCCCCCCCGATGGCGCTCGGCCCAGTTTTGGCTTATTTTTTCGTGGTGTTTTTACACCACTTTTCTTTCCCAAATCTTAGGAAAGATTAAAATAGAGAGTATTTTATCCGAGTTAGGTTCTTCCACTGTAGTGCAAGCCTGTTGTAAACAATTGAGGTAGGTTGATAAGAAATGTAATTGTTTTCCACTGAACTAGGTGTATAAATGTAAGAAATGTAATCGGTATAAATGTAAGAAATGTAATCATTATTCACTGAACTAGGTGTATAAATGTAAGAAATGTAATCATTATTCACTGAACTATCGGTATAAATGTAAGAAATGTAATTGTTATTCACTGAACTAGGTGTATAAATGTAAGAAATGTAATTGTTATTCACTGAACTGGGTGTATAAATGTAAGAAATGTAATTGTTATTCACTGAACTGGGTGTATAAATGTAAGAAATGTAATTGTTTTCCACTGAACTAGGTGTATAAATGTAAGAAATGTAATTGTTATTCACTTAACTAGGTGTATAAATGTAAGAAATGTAATTGTTATTCACTGAACTAGGTGTATAAATGTAAGAAATGTAATTGTTATTCACTTAACTAGGTGTATAAATGTAAGAAATGTAATTGTTATTCACTGAACTAGGTGTATAAATGTAAGAAATGTAATTGTTATTCACTGAACTAGGGGTATAAATGTAAGAAATGTAATTGTTATTCACTTAACTAGGTGTATAAATGTAAGAAATGTAATTGTTATTCACTGAACTAGGTGTATAAATGTAAGAAATGTAATTGTTATTCACTGAACTAGGTGTATAAATGTAAGAAATGTAATCATTATTCACTGAACTATCAGTATAAATGTAAGAAATGTAATTGTTATTCACTGAACTAGGTGTATAAATGTAAGAAATGTAATTGTTATTCACTGAACTAGGTGTATAAATGTAAGAAATGTAATTGTTATTCACTTAACTAGGTGTATAAATGTAAGAAATGTAATCATTATTCACTGAACTATCGGTATAAATGTAAGAAATGTAATTGTTATTCACAGAACTAGGGGTATAAATGTAAGAAATGTAATTGTTATTCACTGAACTAGGGATATAAATGTAAGAAATGTAATTGTTATTCAATGAACTAGGTGTATAAATGTAAGAAATGTAATCGGTATAAATGTAAGAAATGTAATTGTTATTCACTTAACTAGGTGTATAAATGTAAGAAATGTAATCATTATTCACAGAACTAGGGGTATAAAAGTAAGAAATGTAATTGTTATTCACAGAACTAGGGGTATAAAAGTAAGAAATGTAATTGTTATTCACTGAACTAGGGGTATAAATGTAAGAAATGTAATTGTTATTCACTGAACTAGGGATATAAATGTAAGAAATGTAATTGTTATTCACTGAACTAGGTGTATAAATGTAAGAAATGTAATTGGTATAAATGTAAGAAATGTAATTGTTATTCACTGAACGAGGTGTATAAATGTAAGAAATGTAATCATAATTCACAGAACTAGGGGTATAAAAGTAAGAAATGTAATTGTTATTCACTTAACTAGGTGTATAAATGTAAGAAATGTAATTGTTATTCACTGAACTAGGTGTATAAATGTAAGAAATGTAATTGTTATTCACTTAACTAGGTGTATAAATGTAAGAAATGTAATTGTTATTCACTGAACTAGGTGTATAAATGTAAGAAATGTAATCATTATTCACAGAACTAGGGGTATAAAAGTAAGAAATGTAATCGTTATTCACTGAACTAGGGGTATAAATGTAAGAAATGTAATCATTATTCACTGAACCATTGGTATAAATGTAAGGAATGTAATCATTATTCACTGAACTAGGTAAATAAATGTAAGAAATGTAATCATTATTCACTGAACTAGGTGTATAAATGTAAGAAATGTAATTGTTATTCACTGAACTATTGGTATAAATGTAAGGAATGTAATCATTATTCACTGAACTAGGTAAATAAATGTAAGAAATGTAATCATTATTCACTGAACTAGGTGTATAAATG
Organism: Pictodentalium vernedei; assembly: GCA_031216915.1. Lineage (NCBI taxonomy): Eukaryota > Metazoa > Mollusca > Scaphopoda > Dentaliida > Dentaliidae > Pictodentalium > Pictodentalium vernedei. The sequence goes on along the minus strand of CM062293.1, from coordinate 13,617,941 downwards.
TAAGAAATGTAATCATTATTCACTGAACTAGGGGTATAAATGTAAGAAATGTAATTGTTATTCACAGAACTAGGGGTATAAATGTGAGAAATGTAATCTTTATTCACTAAGAGATGCATAAAAACAGGAACTGTAATCTTTATTCATCCAACAGGTGTGTATAGCAGGTGTATAAATATGATAAATGAAATCTTCATTCACCCAACAGGTGTATAAATGTAAGAAATGCAATCTTTATTCACTAAGAAATGCATAAATACAGGAAATGTAATCTTTATTAATCCAACAGGTGCATAACCGGTGTATAAATGTAAGAAATGTAATTCTTATTCACTGAACTAGGAATATAAATGTAAGAAATGTAATTGTTATTCCCTGAACTGGGGGTATAAATGTGAGAAATGTAATCTTTATTCACTAAGAGATGCATAAAAACAGGAAATGTAATCTTTATTAATCCAACAGGTGCATAACAGGTGTATAAATGTAAGAAATGTAATTGTTATTCCCTGAACTAGGGGTATAAATGTGAGAAATGTAATCTTTATTCACTAAGAAATGCATAAATACAGGAAATGTAATCTTTATTAATCCAACAGGTGCATAACAGGTATATAAATGTAAGAAATGTAATTGTTATTCACTGAACTAGGTATATAAATGTAAGAAATGTAATTGTTATTCCCTGAACTAGGTGTATAAATGTAAGAAATGTAATTGTTATTCCCTGAACTAGGTATATAAATGTAAGAAATGTAATTGTTATTCCCTGAACTAGGTATATAAATGTAAGAAATGTAATTGTTATTCCCTGAACTGGGTGTATAAATGTAAGAAATGTAATTGTTATTCACTTAACTAGGTGTATAAATGTAAGAAATGTAATTGTTATTCACTGAACTAGGGATATAAATGTAAGAAATGTAATTGTTATTCACTGAACTAGGGATATAAATGTAAGAAATGTAATTGTTATTCAATGAACTAGGTATATAAATGTAAGAAATGTAACTGTTATTCACTTAACTAGGTGTATAAATGTAAGAAATGTAATTGTTATTCACTGAACTAGGGATATAAATGTAAGAAATGTAATTGTTATTCACTGAACTAGGGATATAAATGTAAGAAATGTAATTGTTATTCAATGAACTAGGTGTATAAATGTAAGAAATGTAATCGGTATAAATGTAAGAAATGTAATTGTTATTCACTTAACTAGGTGTATAAATGTAAGAAATGTAATTGTTATTCAATGAACTAGGTGTATAAATGTAAGAAATGTAATTGTTATTCACTTAACTAGGTGTATAAATGTAAGAAATGTAATCGTTATTCAATGAACTAGGTGTATAAATGTAAGAAATGTAATTGTTATTCACTTAACTAGGTGTATAAATGTAAGAAATGTAATTGTTATTCAATGAACTAGGGATATAAATGGTATAAATGTGAGAAATGTAATCTTTATTCACCAACAGATGTATAAATACGTGGGCGCGGTGGCTCAGTTGGTAGAGGTGCAGGCTGCAAGCCGAGAGGTCCTCGGTTCGAATCCCACCTGCGGCAACCACATTGTGTTCTTGGGCATGACACTTCACCCCGATTGCCTACATGGGGGCACGATGACGCTGTGTACTGAGGCGTACTGCACGTCGATGGTGCGCATGTCTTCAACCAATCTAACCCCTTCTGTGCTGCGGTGCAGAGTTCAGAGTTACGATGTTGGAGAGCTGACAGCTGCTCGTCGTTGCTCGGTGGTTCTCTCCGGGTACTCCGGCTTCCTCCACCCATAAAACTGTCATGGTCACGATTAGCCATTGTGCATAAGTATGTGACCTTAAACACCAATAAATAAATAATAAATAGATGTATAAATACAAGAGTTGTAACTTCATTCATTCAACAGGCATATAAATATATAAAATGTAACCTTTATTCACAGAGAGATGCATGAATGTAATCAGATGCATAAAAGTAAGAAATGTAATTTTTTGGCACTAAGAGATTTTTAAATGTCAGAAACATAATGTTCATTCTCTCAATAGGTGTATAAATGCATGGAATGTAACCTTTATTCATTGTACTCTCAATATTTTCCATCATTCAGCACATTTCTGGCAATCTCTTAAGTATGGCTAAAATATATCTAATACTATATAGATCCTCATTTTTTATTGGTGTTTAAGGTCACATATTTCTGCACAATGACTAATTGTGACTGCAGCATGGAGATAAAGTCAAGTTTAGTCAATCATTTTTACCCATGTTGCCAATTTTAGAAGGATTCCACACCAAACTATGGTGACTGGATCCTAATTTACCAGTAAAACAGTGCTTGTTTACTACAGTAAAGAAGCACTTGTTTACTTCTTGGCATTCTCACGTGGATTCTTTATTATTAGGAGCGTTCCCACGGAGATTCTTTATTATTTGGGGCATTCCCACAGGGATTCTTTATTATTAGGGGCATTCCCACAGGGATTCTTTATTATTAGGGACATTCCCATGGGGATTCTTTATTATTAGGGACATTCCCATGGGGATTCTTTATTATTAGGGGCATTCCTATGGGGATTCTTTATTCTTAGGGGCATTCCCACAGGGATTCTTTATTATTAGGGGCATTCCCATGGGGATTCTTTATTATTAGGGGCATTCCCATGGGGATTCTTTATTATTAGGGGCATTCCTACAGGGATTCTTTATTATTAGGGGCATTCCCACAGGGACTCTTTATTATTAGGGCATTCCCATGGGGATTCTTTATTATTAGGGGGATTCCCATGGGGATTCTTTATTATTAGGGGCATTCCCATGAGGATTCTTTATTAATACATGCATTTCCATGGAGATTTTTTATTATTAGGGGCATTCCTACAGGGATTCTTTATTATTAGGGACATTCCCACAGGGATTCTTTATTATTAGGGGCATTCCCACTGGGATTCTTTATTATTGGGGGCATTCCCATGGGGATTCTTTATTATTATGGGCATTCCCACAGGGATTCTTTATATTAGGGGCATTCCCACGAGGATTTTTTATTATTAGGGGCATTCCCATGGGGATTTTTTACTATTAGAGGCATTCCCATGGGGATGCTTTATTATTAGGGGCATTCCCACAGGGATTATTTATTATTAGGGGGATTCCCATGGGGATTCTTTATTATTAGGGGCATTCCCATATAGGGGCATTCCCATGGGTATTCATTATTATTAGGGGCACTCCCAGGGGGATTCTTTATTATTAGGGACATTCCCCACAGGAATTCTTTATTATTAGGGGCATTCCCACAAGGATTCTTTATTATTAGGGGCATTCCCATGGGTATTCATTATTATTAGGGGCACTCCCAGAGGGATTCTTTATTATTAGGGGCACTCCCAGAGGGATTCTTTATTATTAGGGGTGTTCCCATGGGGATTCTTTATTATTATGGGCATTCCCACAGGGATTCTTTATATTAGGGGCATTCCCACGAGGATTCTTTATTAATAGGGGCATTCCCATGGGGATTTTTTACTATCAGGGGCATTCCCATGGGGATGCTTTTTTATTAGGGGGAATTCCCACAGGGATCCTTTATTATTAGGGGCATTTGCATGGGTATTCAGTATTATTAGGGGCATTCCCACAGGGATTCTTTATTATTAGGGACATTCCCACAGGGATTCTTTATTATTAGGGGCATTACCACTGGGATTCTTTATTATTAGGGGGCACTCCCATGGGGATTCTTTATTATTAGGGGCATTCCCACAGGGATTCTTTATTATTAGGAGCATTCCCACAGGGATTCTTTATTATTAGGGGCATTCCCACTGGGATTCTTTATTATTAGGGGCATTCCCATGAGAATTATTTATTACTAGGGGCATTCCCAGAGGGATTCTTTATTATTAGGGGCGTTCCCATGAGAATTATTTATTATTAGGGTTGAAGATCACTTTTAGTACCTTAGGCTATATGATAAATGCAACACAATTATAAAAAGAAGTTCATCAGTTATCAATAATCAATCATGTTGGCCACTTAGAGGGCTCACATTCCTGTCATTAATAACTGGTGTACCTGATACCCAAGCAACAACAAAAAACAGTTACCAGTGAGTTTACTTTTTAGAGAAAGGTGGGACTATGGGAGGTGGGACTATTTGTTCTCAAAAAGTTAATCCCAGCCTGCTCACAGATGAATAAAAAAAAATAAAAATTCACTTTCAAATTAATTAAATATTTATGAGGGGAGCAAATAGTGTTGTAGAACTGTGAAATCCAGTAAAGATTGATCAATAAAATGGGAAAAGATATGTCGTACACCTACTGTGAGTAATACACCACAGGGAAGAAATCTGAAAAGTTTATGGGAACCTGATAACCCACGTACTGCATTAAGTTTATAGGAACCTGGTAACCCACGGTAACCCACGCACTGCATTAAGAAAACTACCAATCACAATCTGAACCTCCCAGGGTTGCTGCAAGATATTTGATATGCAGCAACCTTAGGAGGTTGCTTTGGCCTAAACATATTTCTGCCTTAAGGGGAATGTAAACAGAAACAATGCAAAGAAAATTACTAAACAGACCACTGGGAAAATGTGTTATTAATTCTAGTTTGTGGTGTATTGTCAGTTCATCTGCATAAATATTTAATGAAAGCACGTTTAAAGGCACTTATTCTGAGGTCAAATCTTGACTAACCCAATATCATAAGTTTTGCCTTTGTCTGGTTTATATAGGTTGAGGGCTGAAAGTTTGATATATTGTGCCATAAAGAAATAATGTGTGAAAGTTAAACTCATGTAAACAAAATCCACAATCAAACTTAACAATGTTTTCTGTAACAGTATTGGCTAAGTCCAAGTTACGTTATGTGGAAAATTACTCAATCCTAGAAATGCTCTGATATCACCCTTGGAGTGTGATCTGAATAAATTTAATTTGGCAAGCAGCATGATTAAGTTGTAGCATTAAATACCATTTAAATGTCCCAGCATTGGAAGAGAAATGTTACTCGACATATTAATATTTTTAGCTCATCAGAATAAAACATGATGAAACTATCCCAAAAATACTCATCAAATCACTAACATACCTGAACTACATATTCTTCTTGTGACGAGGTAAAATTGCTTATCGCAGCATATAATTTATGAAGATTATTTTCACCTCTTGTTAACTCTGGATAACTACAAAAACAATGTACACAATCATACAGCAATCATTTGTGTATGTTACAATAATAAAACTCTGGATAACTACAAAAACAATGTACACAATCATACAGCAATCATTTGTGTATGTTACAATAATAAAACTCTGGATAACTACAAAAACAATGTACACAATCATACAGCAATCATTTGTGTATGTTACAATAATAAAACTCTGGATAACTACAAAAACAATGTACACAATCATACAGCAATCATTTGTGTATGTTACAATAATAAAACTCTGGATAACTACAAAAACAATGTACACAATCATACAGCAATCATTTGTGTATGTTACAATAATAAAACTGATACTCTGCACACTGATGTCAAAATATCTAAATTTCAAGCAGGAAATTTTTCCCGTAATACAACATGGAATTCAACCAATTCAATCATGTTTGACAAGTCGCAAAGTAGAATCTGGTTGCAAACTTTGTTTGAAGAAGTAAACTGCCCAGTGTATTAAGTCATGTTAATTATGTTCCCAATATTAGCCAGTGTATCATGTTAATTATGTTCCCAATATTAGCCAGTGTATTAAGTCATGTTAATTATGTTCCCAATATTAGCCAGTGTATCAAGTCATGTTAATTATGTTCCCAATATTAGCCAGTGTATCAAGTCATGTTAATTATGTTCCCAATATTAGCCAGTGTATCAAGTCATGTTAATTATGTTCCCAATATTAGCCAGTGTATCAAGTCATGTTAATTATGTTCCCAATATTAGCCAGTGTATCAAGTCATGTTAATTATGTTCCCAATATTAGCCAGTGTATCAAGTCATGTTAATTATGTTCCCAATATTAGCCAGTGTATCAAGTCATGTTAATTATGTTCCCAATATTAGCCAGTGTATCAAGTCATGTTAATTATGTTCCCAATATTAGCCAGTGTATCAAGTCATGTTAATTATGTTCCCAATATTAGCCAGTGTATCAAGTCATGTTAATTATGTTCCCAATATTAGCCAGTGTATCAAGTCATGTTAATTATGTTCCCAATATTAGCCAGTGTATCAAGTCATGTTAATTATGTTCCCAATATTAGCCAGTGTATCAAGTCATGTTAATTATGTTCCCAATATTAGCCAGTGTATCAAGTCATGTTAATTATGTTCCCAATATTAGCCAGTGTATCAAGTCATGTTAACTATGTTCCCAATATTAGCCAGTGTATCAAGTCATGTTAATTATGTTCCCAATATTAGCCAGTGTATCAAGTCATGTTAATTATGTTCCCAATATTAGCCAGTGTATCAAGTCATGTTAATTATGTTCCCAATATTAGCCAGTGTATCAAGTCATGTTAATTATGTTCCCAATATTAGCCAGTGTATCAAGTCATGTTAATTATGTTCCCAATATTAGCCAGTGTATCAAGTCATGTTAACTATGTTCCCAATATTAGCCAGTGTATCAAGTCATGTTAATTATGTTCCCAATATTAGCCAGTGTATTAAGTCATGTTAACTATGTTCCCAATATTAGCCAGTGTATCAAGTCATGTTAATTATGTTCCCAATATTAGCCAGTGTATCAAGTCATGTTAACTATGTTCCCAATATTAGCCAGTGTATCAAGTCATGTTAATTATGTTCCCAATATTAGCCAGTGTATCAAGTCATGTTAATTATGTTCCCAATATTAGCCAGTGTATTAAGTCATGTTAATTATGTTCTCTGTACTAGCCACCAGTGTATTAAGTCATGTTAATTATGTCCCCAATATTAGCCAGTGTATTAAGTCATGTTAATTATGTTCCCAATATTAGCCAGTGTATTAAGTCATGTTAATTATGTTCTCTGTACTAGCCACCAGTGTATTAAGTCATGTTAATTATGTCCCCAATATTAGCCAGTGTATTAAGTCATGTTAATTATGTTCTCTGTACTAGCCACCAGTGTATTAAGTCATGTTAATTATGTTCCCAATATTAGCCAGTGTATTAAGTCATGTTAATTATGTTCTCTGTACTAGCCACCAGTGTATTAAGTCATGTTAATTATGTTCCCAATATTAGCCAGTGTATTAAGTCATGTTAATTATGTTCCCAATATTAGCCAGTGTATCAAGTCATGTTAACTATGTTCCCAATATTAGCCAGTGTATCAAGTCATGTTAATTATGTTCCCAATATTAGCCAGTGTATTAAGTCATGTTAATTATGTTCCCAATATTAGCCAGTGTATTAAGTCATGTTAATTATGTTCTCTGTACTAGCCACCAGTGTATTAAGTCATGTTAATTATGTCCCCAATATTAGCCAGTGTATTAAGTCATGTTAATTATGTTCTCTGTACTAGCCACCAGTGTATTAAGTCATGTTAATTATGTTCCCAATATTAGCCAGTGTATTAAGTCATGTTAATTATGTTCCCAATATTAGCCAGTGTATCAAGTCATGTTAATTATGTTCCCAATATTAGCCAGTGTATTAAGTCATGTTAATTATGTTCCCAATATTAGCCAGTGTATCAAGTCATGTTAATTATGTTCCCAATATTAGCCAGTGTATTAAGTCATGTTAATTATGTTCCCAATATTAGCCAGTGTATCAAGTCATGTTAACTATGTTCCCAATATTAGCCAGTGTATCAAGTCATGTTAATTATGTTCCCAATATTAGCCTGTGTATTAAGTCATGTTAATTATGTTCTCTGTACTAGCCACCAGTGTATTAAGTCATGTTAATTATGTTCCCAATATTAGCCAGTGTATTAAGTCATGTTAATTATGTTCCCAATATTAGCCAGTGTATCAAGTCGTGTTAATTATGTTCCCAATATTAGCCAGTGTATTAAGTCATGTTAATTATGTTCCCAATATTAGCCAGTGTATCAAGTCATGTTAATTATGTTCCCAATATTAGCCAGTGTATTAAGTCATGTTAATTATGTTCCCAATATTAGCCAGTGTATCAAGTCATGTTAATTATGTTCCCAATATTAGCCAGTGTATTAAGTCATGTTAATTATGTTCTCTGTACTAGCCACCAGTGTATTAAGTCATGTTAATTATGTCCCCAATATTAGCCAGTGTATTAAGTCATGTTAATTATGTTCCCAATATTAGCCAGTGTATCAAGTCATGTTAATTATGTTCCCAATATTAGCCAGTGTATTAAGTCATGTTAATTATGTTCTCTGTACTAGCCACCAGTGTATTAAGTCATGTTAATTATGTCCCCAATATTAGCCAGTGTATCAAGTCATGTTAATTATGTTCCCAATATTAGCCAGTGTATTAAGTCATGTTAATTATGTTCTCTGTACTAGCCACCAGTGTATTAAGTCATGTTAATTATGTTCCCAATATTAGCCAGTGTATTAAGTCATGTTAATTATGTTCTCTGTACTAGCCACCAGTGTATTAAGTCACGTTAATTATGTTCCCAATATTAGCCAGTGTATTAAGTCATGTTAATTATGTTCTCTGTACTAGCCACCAGTGTATTAAGTCATGTTAATTATGTTCCCAATATTAGCCAGTGTATTAAGTCATGTTAATTATGTTCTCTGTACTAGCCACCAGTGTATTAAGTCATGTTAATTATGTTCCCAATATTAGCCGGTGTATTAAGTCATGTTAATTATGTTCCCAATATTAGCCAGTGTATTAAGTCATGTTAATTATGTTCTCTGTACTAGCCACCAGTGTATTAAGTCATGTTAATTATGTTCCCAATATTAGCCAGTGTATTAAGTCATGTTAATTATGTTCTCTGTACTAGCCACCAGTGTATTAAGTCATGTTAATTATGTTCCCAATATTAGCCAGTGTATCAAGTCATGTTAATTATGTTCCCAATATTAGCCAGTGTATTAAGTCATGTTAATTATGTTCCCAATATTAGCCAGTGTATTAAGTCATGTTAATTATGTTCCCAATATTAGCCAGTGTATTAAGTCATGTTAACTATGTTCCCAATATTAGCCAGTGTATTAAGTCATGTTAATTATGTTCCCAATATTAGCCAGTGTATCAAGTCATGTTAATTATGTTCCCAATATTAGCCAGTGTATTAAGTCATGTTAATTATGTTCTCTGTACTAGCCACCAGTGTATTAAGTCATGTTAATTATGTTCCCAATATTAGCCAGTGTATTAAGTCATGTTAATTATGTTCTCTGTACTAGCCACCAGTGTATTAAGTCATGTTAATTATGTTCCCAATATTAGCCAGTGTATTAAGTCATGTTAATTATGTTCCCAATATTAGCCAGTGTATCAAGTCATGTTAATTATGTTCCCAATATTAGCCAGTGTATCAAGTCATGTTAACTATGTTCCCAATATTAGCCAGTGTATCAAGTCATGTTAATTATGTTCCCAATATTAGCCAGTGTATTAAGTCATGTTAACTATGTTCCCAATATTAGCCAGTGTATCAAGTCATGTTAATTATGTTCCCAATATTAGCCAGTGTATCAAGTCATGTTAACTATGTTCCCAATATTAGCCAGTGTATCAAGTCATGTTAATTATGTTCCCAATATTAGCCAGTGTATCAAGTCATGTTAATTATGTTCTCTGTACTAGCCACCAGTGTATTAAGTCATGTTAATTATGTTCCCAATATTAGCCAGTGTATTAAGTCATGTTAATTATGTTCCCAATATTAGCCAGTGTATTAAGTCATGTTAATTATGTTCTCTGTACTAGCCACCAGTGTATTAAGTCATGTTAATTATGTTCCCAATATTAGCCAGTGTATTAAGTCATGTTAATTATGTTCCCAATATTAGCCAGTGTATTAAGTCATGTTAATTATGTTCCCAATATTAGCCAGTGTATTAAGTCATGTTAATTATGTTCCCAATATTAGCCAGTGTATTAAGTCATGTTAATTATGTTCCCAATATTAGCCAGTGTATTAAGTCATGTTAACTATGTTCCCAATATTAGCCAGTGTATCAAGTCATGTTAATTATGTTCCCAATATTAGCCAGTGTATTAAGTCATGTTAATTATGTTCTCTGTACTAGCCACCAGTGTATTAAGTCATGTTAATTATGTTCCCAATATTAGCCAGTGTATCAAGTCATGTTAATTATGTTCCCAATATTAGCCAGTGTATCAAGTCATGTTAATTATGTTCTCTGTACTAGCCACCAGTGTATTAAGTCATGTTAATTATGTTCCCAATATTAGCCAGTGTATTAAGTCATGTTAATTATGTTCCCAATATTAGCCAGTGTATTAAGTCATGTTAATTATGTTCCCAATATTAGCCAGTGTATTAAGTCATGTTAATTATGTTCTCTGTACTAGCCACCAGTGTATTAAGTCATGTTAATTATGTTCCCAATATTAGCCAGTGTATTAAGTCATGTTAATTATGTTCCCAATATTAGCCAGTGTATTAAGTCATGTTAATTATGTTCCCAATATTAGCCAGTGTATTAAGTCATGTTAACTATGTTCCCAATATTAGCCAGTGTATCAAGTCATGTTAATTATGTTCCCAATATTAGCCAGTGTATTAAGTCATGTTAATTATGTTCTCTGTACTAGCCACCAGTGTATTAAGTCATGTTAACTATGTTCCCAATATTAGCCAGTGTATCAAGTCATGTTAATTATGTTCCCAATATTAGCCAGTGTATCAAGTCATGTTAATTATGTTCTCTGTACTAGCCACCAGTGTATTAAGTCATGTTAATTATGTTCCCAATATTAGCCAGTGTATTAAGTCATGTTAATTATGTTCCCAATATTAGCCAGTGTATTAAGTCATGTTAATTATGTTCCCAATATTAGCCAGTGTATTAAGTCATGTTAATTATGTTCTCTGTACTAGCCACCAGTGTATTAAGTCATGTTAATTATGTTCCCAATATTAGCCAGTGTATTAAGTCATGTTAATTATGTTCCCAATATTAGCCAGTGTATTAAGTCATGTTAATTATGTTCCCAATATTAGCCAGTGTATTAAGTCATGTTAACTATGTTCCCAATATTAGCCAGTGTATCAAGTCATGTTAATTATGTTCCCAATATTAGCCAGTGTATCAAGTCATGTTAATTATGTTCCCAATATTAGCCAGTGTATTAAGTCATGTTAACTATGTTCCCAATATTAGCCAGTGTATCAAGTCATGTTAATTATGTTCCCAATATTAGCCAGTGTATCAAGTCATGTTAACTATGTTCCCAATATTAGCCAGTGTATCAAGTCATGTTAATTATGTTCCCAATATTAGCCAGTGTATTAAGTCATGTTAACTATGTTCCCAATATTAGCCAGTGTATTAACTCGATGAGTGCTAGATTATTTTTGAAAGTTGGAATTTGTTCATATAGATTTGGATTATTAAAAATTATTGGAGAGTGCCTTAAGGCACTTAAGGCACTCTCCAATAATTTTTAATAATGCAAATCTATATGAACACAATTGTATTTGCTAATGACTGAATAGGAAATTTGTGTAAAGAATATGAAGACTTTAGTATGGTACCCCCATGTTTCTTGAAAGCCATGATAGTGGCTTCCAGCACTCAACCAGTTAAGTCATGTCTATTATGTTCTCTGTACTAGCCGACAGTGTATTAAGCCATGTCCATTATGTTCTCAATACCAGCCAGTGTTTGTATAAAATCATGTTCATTATGTTCTCAATACTAGCCACTGTATTAAGGCATGTCTATTATGTTCTCAACACTAGCCAGTATATTAGGTCACGTCTATTATGTTCCCAATACTCACCAGTGTATTAACCCATGTCTATTATGTTCTCAATGCTAGCCAGTATATTAGGTCACATCTATTATGTTCCCAATACTCACCAGTGTATTAACCAATGTCTGTTAGGTTCTCAATACTAGCCATTGTATTAACACATATCAAATTTTCTCAATACATACCGGTGCATTAAGACATGTCTATTATGTTCTCAGTACTGGCAATTGTATAAAGCCATGCCTATTATGTTCTCAGTACTGGCAATTGTATAAAGCCATGTCTATTATGTTCTCAGTACTGGCAATTGTATAAAGCCATGTCTATTATGTTCTCAGTACTGGCGATTGTATAGAGCCATGTCTATTATGTTCTCTGTACTGGCAATTGTATAAAGCCATGTCTATTATGTTCTCAGTACTGGCAATTGTATAAAGCCATGTCTATTATGTTCTCAGTACTGGCAATTGTATAAAGCCATGTCTATTATGTTCCCAATAGTAGTCAGTGTATTGAGCTCTCTATTCGGTTCTCAATATTTTCTCAATACTAGCCAGTGTAAGTGATATCTATTGTCAATACTAGCCAGTGTATTGATTCATATCCAGTTTTCTCAATACAAGCCACTGTATTAAGTTATGTCTATTATAATGCCTCAATACTAGCAGTGTATTAAACCATCTCCATTATGTTCTCAATATTAGCCAGTACTATTCAATCATGTCAATGTACGATGTCTGCCAGATGATGGATGATGGGTGATTATGTTGAGTAATCACTATATCTCATCCTGACAGTTAGTCTGGTGAGCTAAAAATTCTATCAGTTTCCAGCAAATGACAAATTCATCTGGGCTGCCGTTGTGGGGACGTCAACAACACAAAAATTTTAATTTGCACAATTTAAGTTTAGTTTTAGTATGACAAGAATGGATGAAGTGATGTCTCATCTCATTTGAATTCGCACTGCTGGTCAACATTTACCACTATGGCGAAAATCCCACCGACAGCCGGAAAAGGTCAAAATTAAATTCACGGTACAAAGTTGAAATTCAAGGCCATAATAGTACTTGTGGTCCCAAATACTAAGTTGAAAAATTTTTGAATATCTTACGTCAGATACCAGTGACATAACGTAACTAACATCAGGCCTTTATTTAATTATTGGGGTTTAACCCTTTACCCAACGTAATGGCCAAAACCGGCCAGCGCTATTCTCAAAAATAGCCAATTAATTTTCATTATTTTTTTCATTTTTTGTCTCAAAAGTTAAAAAATTTATAGTAATTTATATATTTTTTATACTTACCAATGACCCAGACATAGCTGGTGCTAATTCTCAAAAATCTAGGGCCAAACACAAATTTTGCCCCCCAATCCCCAAAATTTGCATCTAAAACCGAAAATAATATGTCCTAAATGGTCCTCCATACTTTTCCTCCACTGCGCATGTGCAGTGTCAAGGAGGTCTCGAAATTGGCGGCAATTATCATTCTTACAAGCAGTGCCTGGTCAGCGCTATGTACTCAGCGGGGAGGTACGAGTTCCCAACTCCTGGGAGGGCCATCCCCGTCTGGGTCATTGGTAAGTATAAAAAATATATAAATTACTATAAATTTTTTAACATTTTTGTACTGTACCAATGACCCAGACATAGCTGAATAGAAAAAAGGCTGGAGGGCCTAGGACATAGAGGAAAATCCAATAAGCTCAACTATATATAATAGAGTTAACCCCTCGAGGAGAAAAGGAGGATTAGGCTTTACATGTATCTTTTTTATTTATGACAAATTAGAAAGACACAACACCTTTCATAATTGAGCATAATAACATCCATGTTCTCTATTAACATCCAGTATAACCCTTTATACTAATTATTTTTAAAGTAAGCCAATAAATAAAGTAAGTCCAGAGAATTGAGACTCTTTATACTCATTAAAAGTGTCCGAGGATTGTATATTAATGCCCGTTTGACACGTGACATATACAAATGCTTCACACCGAGCTACACTTTAAAAATATGACATGAATGAATTTAAACGTTAGCTTTACACCTTAAAACCATCCCGGTACCAACTCAGAATTACTGACTCCGGAGGAGGTATCCCCTTGCTTTTCACTATAAAGCAGGTGACCTAATGGAACACCCTCCCCCCCCCCCCCTTCCCCTTGCCCTGGGTCAAATAGCCCAGAGCGAAGAGGGCAGTAGGACAGAGTCACTGCCGGAACAGAAAGCCTGCATAACTATAGTTGCAACTGTTTAGTGGACGACATTCTGAGCAACAGATAACGGACCTAAACAATGCAGGTCTCCAGAAATGGACTTAATATTTCTGAGATAAAAATTTGTGAATGTGGATGGCTGAGACCAATATGCAGCCTTCATTAAATCTGTAATAGCAACACTATTTGCGTAAGCCCAAGATGTAGAAAGAGCTCTTACTTCATGAGCCGAAATCTTAAGCACAGACTGCTGAGTTGAAGATAGATTATCATAAGCAGTACGGATAGTTAATTGAATCCATCTAGCAATAGAATGGACCATAATGTCCTTTCTATTAGGCATCAGAGACAGAAAGAAGCGTTTTCGTCCCTTTCTGATAAACTGAGATCTTCGTTTATAAATACGTAAAGCTCTAACCGGACAGAGTAAAGGCCTATGCCCATCTGAAGACGGAAGGGCCTTAATAACAATAGGTTCCGGATATTTATTAGGAGCCTGATTCTTAGCCAAAAATCCAACATTAGTAGTAAAGGTAATAGTGTTCCCGACACTACGATAGTGAGAATCGTCCACAGATAGTGCATGAAGCTCACTGACTCTTCTAGCAGAAGAGAAAGCTAAGAGAAATGCTGTCTTATAAGATAAGAATTTGAAGTCCACTGTCTCAAGAGGCTCAAATGGCTTTTCTTTTAGTTTAAGAAGAACCCAAGCTAAATTCCATTTAGGAATTAATCTAAGGGTTCTAGGTCTATTTATCGAGAAGTTTCTAACTAATTTAGATAAAGAGACATTAGATCCAATTTGTAAACTATCATGGTGTGCATAGGTATCAGATAACATAGACCTATAACGTTTAATAGTAACAGGCTGCAGTTTGATCTCATCAAACAAGTATACTAGAAAGTTTGCAATGTCTGGAATGGAGGGATCAAAAATATCAACAGAATGATCCCTACACCAACGACAAAAGACCTTCCACTTAGCCGCATAGTTTAGCGAAGAGGAGGTCCTCCTACAGTTAGAAATTGCGTCCACTGCTCGTCCTGTGAAATGCTTGCCGTCCAAGAAGGACCGCACAACGGAAATACGTGAAGGTTGAGACCTTGCATTTTGTGATGTAGTTGATGCGATTTCCCCTGCGAAAGAAGATCCTCTCGTGGAGGAAGCTTCCGCGGTATGTCCCACAGCAGACACCTGAGTAGATTTATCCATGGTCTCTGTGGAGACAGAGATGCCACCAACAGAATTTTGTATTGAGATTGTTTTATCTTAAGCAATATCTGCTGAATCAACGGCGCTGGAGGATACGCATATCCTATCATTCCGTCCCACGAGATCGATAGAGCATTTACTGCATATGCTCGAGGATCCGGACATGGTGACACATACGTCCGCAACTGATTGTTGAGCTGTGTCGCAAATAAGTCTATCATTGGATGCTCCCATTGGTAGGAAATCTGATTGAATACCTGTTTGTTGAGAGTCCATTCTGATGGCAACAAGCGACCCTTCCGTGAAAGGGAGTCTGCTAATACATTCAGACGACCTGGAATATGACGGACCGACAGTAGAACTTGGTGTTCTAGTACAAACAGAAGGATTCTTTCCGTTAAATTGAATAACGGAATGGAATGTGTGCCTCCCTGGTTCCGAATATAAGCTACTACTGTCGTATTGTCGGACAGGATTTGGACATGTGCTTTCTGAATAATGTTCATCCAATGACATAGTCCAAGCCAAATTGACATCATTTCTTTGATGTTTATGTGCTTGCCTAGAAACTGCGGATCCCAAAGACCCTGGCACTTCGAATCCGTTGGGATCAATGTTGCACCCCAACCTGTTTGACTGGCATCCGTCATAATAGTAAAACTCGGATTCGGCAACTGCAGTGGAACTCCCTGAGTCAACCACTGAATGTTTGCCCAAGTCTGAATCTCTTGTTTCACTTCATTTGACAAGAGAACGTCTATATCGAGCGAATGAATCTTTACTCTCCAATTCTGAGTCAAGAAAATTTGGAGAGGACGAGTGCGTAACCGCCCCATCGGAATGAGATCCGCAGCGGCTCCGCACAGACCTAACAGTCTCATGAATTCTCTCGCTGAGACTTTGTCTGAGTGAAGACAATAGCGAGTGTAACAACTGATTAATTTCGCTCTGGTTAACGGCAGACGAACGAGATTGTTGTGCGTCTCGAAGCTCATTCCCAAGTGGGTGAATGACTTGGACGGCACCAGATCCGACTTCTCCTTGTTTATTATAAAACTGAGACGTCGGAGTAATAAAAGCAGATTCTGCACATCGTTCTGAAGCGTTAACTCGTTGCCGTACCTCTGAAGAATGTCGTCCAGGTAGGCCGATGTTACCGCAGACGAATGAGCTCGGAAATGCATCATTACCGAGTTCATTATTCGAGTGAAAGCCCAGGGCGCTAGGTTCAAACCAAAGCACATCGCTCGGAACTGATATACAACTCCTCGAACTGCGAAGCGTAGATACTTTCTGAATGTCGGATGTACCATGACGTGAAAGTACGCATCCTTGAGATCTATGCTTGTAGCATAGACGTTCACCCGAATACTCGCTCTGACTGATCGAATTGTCTCCATATAGAACTTCGGAGCGACGATCAGCTTGTTTATCCAGTTCAGATCTATGACTGGACAGAACGAGCCGTCTGGTTTTGGAACCAGAAACAGATGGCTGTAGAAACCCGGTGATTCCTGGTCTTCTACGACCTCTACCGCGTTCTTCTCCAGAAGAGACTGTACTTCTGATAGAAGAGCGTCTCTTTTCTGCGGATTTGACGGAAGCTGAGTCCATTTTGGACTTCGAGTTAATGGAGGCTTTCGTTTGAAGGATATTCTTAGTCCTTCCGAAATTACCCCTCGAACCCAGGGGTCGTCCGTAATTGACGCCCAATTGTTTATAAAACTCGACAATCTTCCACCGGCAGGAACACGATAGAGGTTCATACCATCACCTCTTGGACCTGCGAGGCTTGCGGAAGGAGAAACTACGTCCTCCACGACCCGCACCTCGCCCCATCGACCTAGGGACGTCTGATCGGTTATCTCGGCCAGTATAACATCCCCTACGCGAGTCGCTGCCTTGACGGTCTCTAGAATAAGACCTAGATGACGCATAGGAACCTCTATAGGAACTTCCCTTGGGCGTACTTGTCCCAGAAGTGCCTGTCTTACTCTTTTCTGCTGTATCCGACTTTTTAGAAGCGGATTTGAATAGCAGAGAATCCGAAGCTTTCTTAGTTATCTGATCATAGATTGCTGAAAGCTTGTCGTCGAAGAGAAGCTCTCCAGAGATCAAAGCGACTCTGAGAGAGTTTTTCACCTTACCATCCACCGTCACGTCTAACCAACTCCAGGTTTGCCACTGAAAGGGCAGAGTTATACGTGGAATAAGCTATGGCCCTCGAAAGAACTCTTAAGGAGAATTGTATATCCTAGCATTCTTTCCCTTGAAGACGTAATGATAACGCTTTAGTAAGGTGATCTGCGTATGATGAAGCGTCTAAGTTAACTCTATTAGACATTATTGTCGTTTCCAATGTCGTGGTTGGAATTGACATAGACGACGGTATAGACATTTCTAGGTCTTCAGCCTGGTTGTCTAGACGCACAGGAACTCTCGGTATGCCCTGTCCTGCCGTTTCAAATTTATTCCTTGAATTGATAAAAGGCAGATGTAGAGCATTTGCGGACAAGAAACCATACTTGCTCGTTTTGGTAGCAAGCTTATATATAGCGTCATTCAATAGTTCAAATGTTCTTGTGACATTATTTGACTGTGTCGGAAACTCAGGGACGATGTCCCTAAACCGATCAAAAAATTATGTGTCCAGTGACGCTATCAGTCTCTTATCCGGCATCGCAGCATTCTGGTCCAACGGAACAACCTCTGGAAGATAATGCCGGATAAAATCTAAGGCAGCTTATGTTGTTCCGAAAGGGAAAACTCCAGCTCCTCTGAATCCCTTTTGCCATCCTGTCGGACCATATGAAGTTCTTGGTCGTCCGTACCTGATGCTTGAGCAGAGCGTACCGACCCACCGTCGTCGGATAATTCCTGATCCGACAGAGATTCTGTCGTCTGCTGGGATAAGTTGTGCTATTTGTGATAGCACGTCCGTCACTGAGGCCTGTGGAGCAGCGGTCTTACGTTGCTTTGCCGCTGGAAGCTCCCTGGACGTTGACTCCTGCATATTTCTTTTATGTGAACGTCAGGAGTCTACAGGCCTCGTGTCCCTGGCTACCGGATGGCGTGACCTGGTTGCCGTGGAATCCCTGATCGGCGAAGTTGGCTGGATATCCATGATCACATAGCCAAGGTGCGGTCGTGTGCGCTGCCGTGAGGATGAGGAAGCCATATTGACAGTCTCTCCAGACTGTTTATATAACGGAGCGTCTCGAGTGGCGGACGTATGCTCAGAATGCGAAACGTTTTGTACCACAACATCTGGTCCCAGATGTTGTTGTACGAGAGAGGGACCTCTCTCGCTCGCAGCCCGGATGGACCTGGACGAGCTAGGAACCGGACTAAAAGGCTTCCTCCATTCTATCCTCTGATCCGTCGTCACTGGGTGTGCACTTTGTGTTATTATAGTGCTCACATCACCCAAATCTCCTTCCTGGACCGCAACGGACGAACCCGGCTGCCGAGCCATTCGATGAATGGTCACTACACCGGGCAAGCTAGCGGACGCCAATGCCGTCGATCCTACTAGGGACCTCTTATGCAATTGACGTATTTCCATGAGCACTTTTGCCGCTAGCTCTTCATTTAAATGTGACGATGGAGGCACACTTTTGGAAGACATCACGGAAACATCACCCTGTTCTTGTTCCTCTGAAAAAGAGATTGAAAAACTAGAGTGACCTTGCGGAGAAAGGACCGGCATGGCCTTATCCCCGCTAACAACATACCGTGACACACGTTCCCAATGTTTGTCATCCCAATTGACACACACTGAGCAGGAGTTAGTGTGAGTACACTGACTACAATTAATACAATGATTATGAAAGTCAGAGGAAGATTTCCTCTTATTACAATTTGAACAATATCCTTTCATTGTGAAAAGAACACAAACAGTCCTAGTACTCGCACCAACCCCTGAAAACAAAGATACATAATAACATGATCCATTAACATATAGAAAAAATAAATGAAATCAAAAAAATTTTTGGAAAAAATATTCTTTCAGAAAAGCCCAAGTTTCTGAAAGCAATATTGAGCCCCAATGGATCCCCAAAAAAGCCTAAGTGTGGACAAAATTTTTTAAAATATTTCAAAAAAATTAATGCAACACTTACGTATAATAAAAATAATGTATCTTGTTATGATTAAACTAATACAAAGACAAGAAATCACTCTCAACAGAAACCGTTGTCAATGTAAACAAGAAGTGTATAAAAACCGGAAACATGACTCCAGGCACTGATAAACATGGCCCGAAATCAGTTTCCAATTACAACACTATCTGATGCAAAACAGAGACTTCCAGGGAAGAAACTGCAGAACATCAGATGGTAGATGCAGAACACAATGCCCAAACACCCATGGGTGAGGACGTAAACATGGGGAAAAAACAGAATTCATTCTGTTACCAAGCTAAAACTCCCAAGAAATTTTAGTAATAATATTACAGAAAATATGCCAAAAGCATAGGAGAATAGCAAGGGAGGACTAAAGGAAAGGGAGAGAGGAAACACTGATCAAGCAGTGTAACTTTATAGCAAGAATGACAACAACAGGCCCATGCCTTGAAATTAGGGAACATATCATAATTTCATAAAAAATTTTTAAGTTACAGCCCTGATTATTTCCTGCCACTAATTTTTCCTCTCCTCCTTCCATTTCCTCTTTAGATCCACCATTTCTCTAATATTTATGTGTCTGGCATCATTTAAACTGAGATTTACAAGCACAAATATCAGTCAGATGTGAACTGATGAAGGGCCAAACAAAGAATGATAATTGGCGCCAATTTCGAGACCTCCTTGACACTGCGCATGCGCAGTGGAGGAAAAGTATGAAGGACCATTTAGGAAATGTTATTTTCGGTTTTAGATGCAAATTTTGGGGATTTTTGAGAATTAGCACCGGCTATGTCTGGGTCATTGGTACAGTATAAAAATACATATGTTATGACCTCTCGTTGGAACGAGCTCATCGAGCTCGTTCCGAGGGGTCATAACCTATGTTTTTGAGACAAAAAATGAAAAAAATGAGTTATTCAAGAATTTTTTTTGCAAGTGTCGTCTGCTTTTCAGGTTAGGTAAAGGGTTAACAACATTTTTGGCAGACAGGGTCACCTCATGTCAGACTTCAGGCCTTTTCCTTTCCATTTTGTGAGCACCCCCTGCCCCAAGAACTCCAACACGTGCAACTATATTATTTTGCATACACCTAGAGGAATACTTGAAAAGATATGTTACCACTTTTTCACATGAATCCGGCATTTTATCATGCTGAATTGGAAAAGAGAGTCTTGGCATGTATGTGGGGGACCCATAGTCCATGTTTATGGAGTTCCATATGGTGTAACTAAGCTCGGCAGAGTTCCTAGAAGAAATGCAGAAAATTTTGAGTAGCTGCTCCCAGAACTTTGCAGCAGTCTACTCTGTATTCCAAGTGTGAGATACACACAGGTTGAAAATGGTTGGAAGGAGTGGCAATAGGATTAATTGTTAGTTTGTACTTTAAAAGGCACCTTCCTCTCTCAATATGGGGCGAACTGCTGTTGGCCAGTCTTCGTTGGATGGCTGATAGATAACTACCCTGCACTTTCCTCTCTCAATATGGGGCGAACTGCTGTTGGCCAGGCTTCGTTGGATGGCTGATAGTTAATTGCCCTGCACTTTCCTCTCTCAATATGGGGAGAACTGCTGTTGGCCAGGCTTCGTTGGATGGCTGATAGATAATTGCCCTGCACTTTCCTCTCTCAATATGGGGCAAACTGCTGTTGGCCAGTCTTCATTGGATGGCTGATAGATAACTGCCCTGCACTTTCCTCTCTCAATATGGGGCGAACTGCTGTTGGCCAGGCTTTGTTGGATGGCTGATAGATAACTGCCCTGCACTTTCCTCTCTCAATATGGGGTGAACTGCTGTTGGCCAGGCTTCGTTAGATGGCTGATAGATAACTGCCCTGCACTTTCAAAATCATCTAGTAAGTCTAATTTCATCTATCAACATTCAAGAACAGCAATTCAAAAATGCAATTAGACTACAGAATGACATTTCAGACTGCTGACTGTTGTCAACTTGGTGAGCTTTAATAGGTAGATTGGTTCAGTAAATATAAAGAAACAGAGATAGACAAATCCGCCATAAACTCACTCACATCAGACAGCAGGCAGGATTCAGTTCTTGGTCTTATCATGTAAAAAAAAAACCACAACTTCAGTCAATAGCCAGCCTCCAAACACTTCAAGCGAGATCAGCGACATTTTTAATATCCAAAAATTACATATTTGCCATCTTTCAATCAGTTACAATAGAAATTAAAATTTTTTAGTAAATTTTGTTTCTTAACATACCTACCACAATTGTTTACAATTGGCTGTAACATAAGTGCAAGCCCTACTTCGGAACTAACTCAAGCTTTTAGAATCTTTTCCAAATGAGTTGGGAAAGTATTAGAGTGCAAAAGCACGAAAAAGATAGAAAAAAGGGTCGAGCATTAAAGCAGTTTATCTGAGTTTTAAAGATGGCATCTGGACCCATTGGCACAAGTTTGATTTAGTCCCATCTCTGCACCCTTAGCAGTGGATTATAAGTCATAAGTGGATCTTTCCTAGAGAGGGGAGGGGGCAGTTAACACACATCCCTGTGCTGTTTCATACCAGCTTGAAAAAGACCAAATTTGTAAATTACCTGATTTCATCTATCTCAGCCAATTGTAAAGGGATTTCCATCAAATTTTCAGTCATTATGCAGCAATAATTACATCTTTTTTCATAAAAAAGTTACATGAATCCTGTATGTTACCATATCGAATCGCCATGGAAAGTCTGCACATGCACATGGGGTTCCCTTGGGGCACATGCATGGTACTCTATTCCAAATGTGAGATATGCATATGTTGAAAGTGGTGGGAAGCCACAGTGGATGGCTTACAGATAATTGCCCTGCAATTTAAAATCTATCTAGTTATTATTATTAATATTTTATTCAACAAAGTTGGTGCCATCATAGGAAATAATCCAATGGTTATGGCCGAATTTCCAAGTGACATTATTGGCGTTAACATCACAAAAAATTAAATATCGTCTGATTTTCATGCCTGGTGGACTACACAAAATTTTGCAAATACATTGGTTCTTCACCGTAGGGGTGATGGGTCATAAATGAAGTGGGGTTTGAATGTTTGTTTTGTCAGTGAAACGTGAAAATTATGACACAGGACGAAACACCTCATGGGTGAAACGCCTCGAGATGAAATGTCTCTGGGACAAATCAAATGTCGAAGTGCCAACTTTCACAGATTTATTTTACCAACAACAAAAAATCCCTTCACAACCTGCCTAATAAAATTGTGAATCGCAATTTTTCCCCATTACATTCAAAATTATCACAACTCATTTGAACAAGCGGTTCATCCATAAATCATATTTTTCGGAAATCTGAAATACAAAACGAATGTTTGCGTGTTTTTATTAACAAATTCGACCACACATACCTGCCTATATGCGATTTCTTTTCAACTATGACTGTTACTTTTATATCAAGCAACGGTTACTATTAGTTATCCTTTGGTTTCCCAGGGTGTATGGGAATTTACACCGGTCTAAAAACTCATACACTCTGAGGCAGCAGGTGTAAAAAATTTAAGCTCCTGTGGGGCAGGAGTTACATGCCGTGCCTCTCAGCCAATCAAAAGAGAGAATTCTATTCCTTTTGGAAATAATGTTTGATATATCATCGATTCCAACAATTATCCTGCATCTCAAATGCATTTATTTAAATTAACTGGGAAACTCGTAACGGTTTCAAATAACAGCACACAAATTCCCAATGACGACCATTTACAATACAAATGTTACTAAAAATAAATGCCAGGAGACTGTGTTCCATTCAACATAGCACCTGACTTTGCAGACTTTCTGAGGGTTGGTGTGAATCAAACGTGGTGCGAATCGACCATTCCCCTTTGCGATTGTTTGTTGTGAGACTGAGCAGACTTTCTGAGGGTTGGTGTGAATCAAACGTGGTGCGAATCGACCATTCCCCTTTGCGATTGTTTGTTGTGAGACTGAGCAGACTTTCTGAGGGTTGGTGTGAATCAAACGTGGTGCGAATCTACCATTCCCCTTTGCGATTGTTTGTTGTGAGACTGAAAGACACCTTCCTTCTTACTTACCTTTTACAAAATAAAACACTTTCTGTCGTGAATATTTCTACAACCCACCCACTTTATTAAAGTATGATGTACAATACGCTTGAAGTGTGTTAATTTAAAATTCGCCAATGCATCGATTTACCGAAATGAGCACAATATCTCAAATCTTTTTTTTAAAGATTTTTTGGGGTCATAAAAAGGTTGCATGCGCAGCAAAAATGACCATGCACGTGGGCCCGAGAAACCGAGGTTCTTTTTTATGGCCTTACTTGTTTTTTTTTGTTTTTTGATTTATCTCCACATTTTTATGTCACTTCAAAATTTTGCCTAGTTTAGGAAACTCTACACATTGTTTTCTACTTATTTGAAATTGTGCAATTTTATTTTTTTATTTAACATTTACACACCCAATGCCAGTGATTCCGATTTAACATTTTTTTCTATAGCTTTTATTTTCAACCTAAATTTTAGACTCAGACTTTCAAAATTTTGGGAATATAATCTGCATGAAAAACCGTAGGTTTGTGCCATTCCAGGAAATTCCATCCATTGTGGTAGAATGCTGAGGTGACATCACAGGAGGTTATAATGTCAACAATTAAAATGAGTCGATTTTTTTTAAATTTTAGTATGTTGTCGAGATAAAAAAAATAATTAGAGATAGCTGGTTTTTTTATTGCTTTTGACTTGCTGCCATTTTGACATTTTTAAGTCACTTCAAAATTTAGCCTATTTTTGACAAATTTCATTAAAAACACTACCTTGTGATTCACATAGCTTCCTCTTTATATAAGATATAGCTAGGAAAGTACACACTGTTTTCTGGTTGTTTAAAATTGTGCGATTTTATATTTTCATTTGAGATTTATGAAATAAGACAAGAATTGTGATAATTGAGATGTTAAGTTCTGTACCCTACATGCTATGTTTTAAACAAGAATAATTTGTGGAGACAGTACTAAAACATTGAGGCCTGAGTTGATGTAGCCCTCACAGTTAACTTTTGTCAACCAAAGTTACCAAGTTACAGTAAAATCATTCCAAACCATGTCATCCTACCAAGTTACAATGAAATCAGTACATAAATATGAACTGCAGACTGTGCTAAACAAATGTAGGTTACGGACCTGTGCGGCCATAACCGTTGACCGATAACAAGAGCTGGACTGTTGTCCGGTGCATACCCCCAAGTGGTGTACCGCCTAGTGTGGGCATACCTATTCACGAACAAATATTATAGAAAATAATGAAAGTTATGAATATTCTCAGACGGACTCACACACGGACAGACGGATGGATGGACTGACAGATGGATGGAAACGGACTATTGCACAGATGGATGCATGTAATCCAGTATACCCCCCCCCCCCCATTTTCTTCGAAAGTGGGGGTATAACAATTTCCAACAATTTCTAAGTCAAAAGGTATGGTAAATTGTTTGGTGTTTGGAAGTTTTATGCAATGAGGCAGAAGCCTTTGTCATAGGCAAACTGCATTTCACTCGGAAGTGAGTATGCCCCCCTACGTGGCAATGACCTTGATCTGTGACCTTGACCTCCATCAAACAAAAAAAATTGTAAAAGTTTAATATTTGTACTTTGGTTCGTTTCTGATTATGGCTGAGACACGAATATTGATGATTTTCAGTGTGACCTTGAAATGTGACCTTGACCTTATGGACCTGGATGTGGTGTGTGACACATCCACCCATTGTTCTTTATAATTGAGCAAAATTAGATGATTGTAGCCCTAATAGTTTTGGAGTTATGCTTGAGACATGATTTGTGACCCTGAACATATGAAGGTCAATTGTGACCATCATCTTGCAAATGCGGTGGAAACTATTAAATGCAACACACCTTCTGACTGTCCTTAACATTTGTAAAAAGTTTAACAATTGTACTATGATTCGTTTCTGAGTTATGGCTGAGACACGAATATTGACCGATTTTTAGTGTGACCTTGACCTTGAAGGTTTGAACCTGGTTATGGTGTGTGACACATCCTCCCATGGTCCTTTATAATTGTGTTAAGTTTGATGACTGTGGCCCTAATAGTTTTCGAGTTATTGGCTCACACACACACACACACAGACATATAGATGGACACATGCACACTTCAATCACTATATGCCACCCGACTTAAGTCGGGGGCATAAAAAAGGGGATAACTCTAAAAAGGAGAATGTGAGAAATATCGTTGAATCTTTTTTGTAAAGCCTATCACCATAAGCAATGTTCTCGGCAAATTTCATTGCAATAGAACATTCGATACCCGAGATACAGGCTGAACATACAAAATTTGGCTCGGACGGACACAATTTCTAAGTGAACAAGGAATAAAAACAATCAAAAAAAAAAAAAATTACTAGTGCGGGCACACCTATGACCAACAAATATTATAGAAAATAATAATTTACTTAAGGTATGAATATTCTCGGATGGACTCACACATGGACGCACGGTCGCACAGATGCACCGACGCATAGACGGATGGACACATGTAATCCAGTATACCCCATTTTCTTCGAAAGTGGGGGTATAACAACCAAAATATGATGTTCCCATCTATACATCATACCGAGTCATTCTACAAATTTACAATGAAATCCCTTCATAAATGCAACCTTAAACTGTGCAAAAGTAATCTAGGTCACGTGCCTCTGCATTCTTATCTAGACATTATACGAAGTCATCCTACCAAATTACAAGTAAATCTCTTCATAAATACAACCTGTAGACTGTGATAACGCTTTTGGGGTTTTGAACCTGTGCAGCATTCATGGTTGACCGATCGCGACCAAAATGGTTTGTTCTCATCTAGACATGACCTTGAAGCTGCACATGAAATTTAGTGATGATCAGACAAGAACTAAAGGGTGTACCCTGTGCTAAAGAAAATGTGACCAGACTCACAGAATCACAGACATACAGACTCAAAAATTCCGCATGTGTGATGGCAATAGTTTGTCAAGTTAAGACAAAAATTAAAATGTGTAAGATTTTTTTGAAGTTCCAGTATGTTATAGAGCTTAAAAATTGAGAGATTTTAATCAATTCAAACAATTTTAATCGATGCAAAAAAAACGTATCTAAAAATGTCGTGCTGTTCCAGAAAATTCCAACTGTGATGGTCAAATGTTGAGGTTATGTAACGGGGGTCAGAAGGTCAAAAATTAAAATGAGTCAAGACATTTTTTAAATTTTAATATGTTGTAGAGTTCAAAAAAATTTTGAGATAACTTTTTTCTTGGTTTTTCTTATTTTGCCATTTTCCATCACTTTAAAATTCAGCCTTCATTTGACATACTTCATTATAAATGCAACCTTCTGATTCATATTGTTCCCATCAGAACATCCTAATTAGATCATAATTATGGAAACACTGGAACTACCAGTGAGACTGAAGAAGACCATAGCAGCTCTGGGAGTCTCTTGCCTTATCACCTGGACTATCCAGCGAGACTGAAGAAGGCCATAGCAGCTCTGGGAGTCTCTTGCCCTATCACCTGGACTATCCAGTGAGACTGAAGAAGACCATAGCAGCTCTGGGCGTCTCTTGCCCTATCACCTAGACTATCCAGGAGATAGGTAAGAGCATTCATCTGACTCTGGAGTTCGAGGTCGAAGAAGAGACAGAATCGCCACCCTCCTCGGGGAGAGGTAGCACCTTTGGTGAGAGGATCCCCTCTCACACTGGTCCTCATCTGAGGAGGGTGGGAGGCCCTGAAAAGAAGAAGAGAAAAAAGAGTCCAGCAACCAAGCGAAGGGATTCCCGTCGCTTGGAGGCTTTCCTGGAAAAGAAGAGAGAGAAGAGTGAGGAAAGGGAGGAGCCAGAAGCAGTCACCATTTCTGCTCCTACTCCCACAGAGACACCCATCTTGCCTCCAGCTCCACAGCTGGAGACACCAGATGTGGACAACTCTGTGGAGACTGAGTTGAAAATGGAAGCTGTCCTCTTGCCATTTTCCGATCCCTACTCACCTCTCCCTTCCATAGCAGAAAGCCCTGCATCAGAAACCGTCTAAAAGAAAGCCGAAAAGTTCAAGTTCGATCTGGAAAAACACCGAGAAGAGAGTGAAAAGTACACGATTGAAAGCGAAAGGCAATATCAAGAGCTACTTAAAAGAATGGACATAACAACAAAACCAGGGGCAGCACAACAACAGGCACCCCCAAGGGAAACACCAACCACACCAACAGCCATAGATATCCTCCTCACAAGAAAAAAACCAAGAAACACAGACGCTGTTAACTTTCTTCCCTTCCTTTTTCTCCTTTAACTCGATCAGACATGATGCATGAAAAAGTAAAAGAAATAATATGATACCTTAATTGAAGGGGTCAAAAGGGGCTTGCCCCACACCATCCCTGCGCACCTTCGGCATGCTAAAACCATTTCATTTCATGTTGTTCCCTATTTATATTGACATATTTCATTATAAATGCCACCTTGTGATTCACATTGTTCTCTATTTATATTGACATATTTCATTATAAATGCCACCTTGTGATTCACATTGTTCCCTATTTATATTGACATATTTCATTATAAATGCCACCTTGTGATTCACATTGTTCACTATTTATATTGACATATTTCATTATAAATGCCACCTTGTGATTCACATTGTTCACTATTTATATTGACATATTTCATTATAAATGCCACCTTGTGGTTCACATTGTTCTCTATTTATATTGACATATTTCATTATAAATGCCACCTTGTGATTCACATTGTTCCCTGTTTATATGGACATATTTCATTATAAATGCCACCTTGTGATTCACATTGTTCCCTATTTATATTGACATATTTCATTATAAATGCCACCTTGCGGTTCACATTGTTCCCTATTTATATTGACATATTTCATTATAAATGCCACCTTGTGATTCCCATTGTTCACTATTTATTTTGACATATTTCATTATAAATGCCACCTTGTGATTCACATTGTTCCCTATTTATATTGACATATTTCATTATAAATGCCACCTTGTGATTCACATAGCTCCCTATTTATATTGACATATTTCATTGTAAATGCCACCTTGTGATTCACATAGCTCCTTATTTATATTGACATATTTCATTATAAATGCCACCTTGTGATTCACATTGTTCCCTATTTATATTGACATATTTCATTATAAATGCCACCTTGTGATTCACATTGTTCCCTATTTATATTGACATATTTCATTATAAATGCCACCTTGTGATTCACATTGTTCACTATTTATATCGACATATTTCATTATAAATGCCACCTTGTGGTTCACATTATTCTCTATTTATATTGACATATTTCATTATAAATGCCACCTTGTGATTCACATTGTTCACTATTTATATTGACATATTTCATTATAAATGCCACCTTGTGGTTCACATTGTTCTCTATTTATATTGACATATTTCATTATAAATGCCACCTTGTGATTCACATTGTTCACTATTTATATTGACTTATTTCATTATAAATGCCACCTTGTGATTCACATTGTTCACTATTTATACTGACTTATTTCATTATATATGCTACCTTGTGATTCACATTGTTCCCTATTTATATGGACATATTTCATTATAAATGCCACCTTGTGGTTCACATTGTTCACTATTTATATTGACATATTTCATTATATATCAGTGACCGTTGGGAACGGCGAGTGATCGCGCCAGCGCACCATCGCACACCGCTTTTTCGTATACCGCGAGTAATTAGTCGCGCACGTTTATCTTCCGGTCGTGTTCAAAGCCTTCGTCGGAGAAGTGCAAAGTACAGAAGAACCTGTCATGAGCAGGGGTCAGCCGAGTGGGCGACTTGGGCGAAGAAGTCACCTTGTCATTCCTCCAGTCGCCTTGGCTTACATTGGGGGCGAAATTCAAGTCGCCCTCCCAAACTTCCTTGGGAGACATGGCAGTTTACAGTATTTTCTTATGTTTTATTTTTTAAAAACACACGCTTCCGCAAAAAACAGTAAACACGGTTGCTGTTAAAGTCCGTCACACGGCTATGAAAATAGCCTAAACTAGCCCAATTTTATATTTCTGAAAAGAATTGCAATGGCGTAGTCGTTCGAACAATTCGCCCCAACTGATAGCAACCAGCACAAAATGGCTATTTAAAAACAAAGTACCAGACAACAACGAATCACACAAGACACGCATCGAGTTAATTAGAATTTATTAAAGTTAACCATCGTTTCAAAACAAAAAAAATGTATTGGAGACAGTTCGTCCACATCGAAATTGCTTGCGGTTACGCTCTGTTCCACTGAAAAATTGGCTGCATTGAAATTCGCCCCGCAATTTGCACTGAATGTTTTTCTTTGAAAACTTGTGAAGTTTGTTGGAAGGGGGTTAAATGTAATAAGGCTACAATAGAAATCACAGGTATTTGGATGGATAAGAATGGCAGACCTTCAAAGCACCAATCGCACGTGTCAGTGAAAGATGGTTGGCAGAAATTGTCAGTTTTCTGAACAGTGTATTATTAGTTTACCCAGCGCAGCCGGGAAGGGAGACAACTGAAATGTTTTGTCATTTACCAAAGAAATTAATTAACTCAAATTGTTAATAACGCTTAATTTACGAAGGATATCGAAAACTTTTTTAACTACGCTTTTCAACTCAGTTAGGGTATTCAGAAACCATGAATGACCCAGCTTCTTATATGAACTTGAAATTTATTTTAAACACTTTAAATATTTTTTTAAAAAGAATATACCTTCTGTTACAGAGAAGAACACTCTCACCATGGGTCATACTAAATTTCAAATCCACATCGTTGAGGCAAATACAAAATCAACTGCACGGTAACCTTAGTCATCACTGTTAGGCAAAGAGTTAGGGGGTATTCAGAAACCATGAACGACACAGTTTTTTGTAGGGTGGGGTGGGGGATTTTAACCTACATTCTGTTATGTAACCATCTTGACTTAGTTTTGTGTGTGTTTGTATAAACTTTTATTTATTTTTTTCTCCACAATTGTGTCCTCTATGTTCATTTATTTTGTCACGATGTCATATACGTTTTATGTTTTTTTTTTCTGATTTCTCCTTCATGTCCACTGACTTCTCCCTCCTGGGTCCTGACTTCTCCCTAAAGTCTCTGAAGGGAGAAGTCACTTCTCCCTAAAATCAGCTGCCAGGCTGACCCCTGGTCATGAGCGACCACCCTTGGGACTTGCCAAAAATGGTTGTTAAAGACAGGTGGTCGCTGACGACAGGTTTGCCGAGAAGGGGTGCATTTCGAGTTTCGCTTTCACGATGCTTGAAGAGAGAAACGAAATGCGCCGATACTGGCGATAGCATACTTTAACCCCTCCACACAATCACATCTAAAAAAGAATTACCGAATGTGAAGACGTTTCGGCCCAATTTCTAAGACGTTTTGGCCTCTTAGGGCCGAAACGTCTCAAGGCCGAAACATCATAAAACCAATTATTTTGGAAATCGCGCGTTATTAGGCCTACTGATTTCTCAACAGCAATCACCACCAATCCTCGTTATTCCACCTGGGGGCGAATTGGCCCGAGGCATTATTTTAAAAATCACTCTCCTAAAATTTTTCACTCTCGTAAAATCTAAAAGTGGAGAGTGAATTTCCACTCTCCTGCTCTCCCGCTCCCAACGGTCACTGATATATGCCACCTTCTGATTCACTTTGTTTCTTATTTATATATGATACAACTAAGAAACTACATACACACTTTTCTGGTTATTTGAAATTGTGCAATTTTATATTTTCTTTTGAAATTTATGCCCCTGATGCCAATTTTACCTTTTTCTCTGTACCTTTTATTTTCAATCTCATTTTGAGCCTTAGCCTTTCAAATTTTTGGGAATATAATTTCTGCAAAAAACCATATCTAAAAATGTGGTACCATCCTGGGAAATTCTCAACCATAATATTCAAAAGCTGAAGTGAAGTTATAGAGGGTCATGGGGACAAAAATTAAAATGCATTGCATTTTTTTTAATTTTAGTATGTTATAAAGGTAAAAGAAATTGAGAGACAGCTTTTTAACTTTTTAATTTGTTGCCTTTTTGACATTTTTATGTCACTTCAAAGTTTAACCTTGACATATTTGATTAAAAATGAGTGATGGAGTACACTTTATTGAGAGGCTCAGACTTCAGGGTCCCCCCCCCACCCCCACATTTCTCAATTGAAAATTCAAGGACTTTCAAGGACCTTTGGTGCCATTTTGGCACTGAGTTCCAAGACTTTCTGGTGCAAACAATATTTATTAACCCTTTACCTAACATGAAAAGCAGACGACACTTGCAAAAAATATTCTCGAATAACTCATTTTTTTTATTTTTTGTCTCGAAAACATAGGTTATGACCCCTTGTTGGAATGAGCTCGTTCCATCGAGAGGTCATAGCCTATGTTTTTGAGACAAAAAATAATGAAAATTGTCGATTTTTTAGAAAAGTGCTGGCCGGTTTTGGCCATTACGTTTGGTAAAGGGTTAACATACCTACATGTACAGCATGTCATTTTTCTGCACGGAGAAGCACTTTCATTTTCATTTACAATGAATCAAAGTTTCCTGAAGTTTGTGAAATATCTGAAAATACATTTACTTGTATTCTCCCCGATAATGTTTTTTCTAACCATCCAAGAAACAAGCATTCATTTATATAACACTTTTAGGGTCTCGATGTGCAAAACAAAATTAAGTTACTGAAGTAAGTTGTACAATAATCACAACAACATTCCTGCTATATGAATGTGTACAGTAATATTATGTCTTGGGAAACTGAGAGCTTTCCAGAAAATGATGTTATTTCAGCTGGCACTGTTCCTGATGACTTCTACATGCCATGTGAGTGTGCAAAGCTGATTCCTGCATTGTTGACGTTGTTATGTTGATGTTTTTCTTGCAAAGAATACATCTTGCTAAAGTAACATTATCTGGTCGACAAATTCATAAATTGTATTCATTATTTTCTAGCCACCTGTCCTGGAATTTACAATTTCCAGGTATTTCCAAATATTTTAATGTTATTCAACTATTCACAAAAGAATCATTGAGGGGAACACTAACACAAATGAATTCCTTGAAAAGCACAAGGCACAAATTTGAATACGTTTTATAAACTGAAATCTGGTTGGACAACACTCTGTACAAGATGAACAACTCTATATCATTATCCAATCAGCACCGCAGTACAGAGATGTTTGTTGTGTTTTTCAATGTACACAATCTGGAATACAGCTATCATGCCTCTGGTAAGGCCTAAAAAAATAAAAAAATCTGTTTCTCAGGCCTTCCCACATGGTCCTTTTGGCTGCTGAATGCTCTCTTTTTACAACCAATTTAAACTTTAAAAAAATAAAAAATAAATGGTTTATGTCTGATATTTTACCCAAGTTAAAAAAATTAATGAATTTGTTCCTTGAGTGCAAGAAGGCTTTGCAATGCTTTAGCATTGCAAAGCCTTCTTGCACTCAAGGGATGAAATACACCACCACCCATGCTATTCTGTAGATTATGAGGCCTAAAACTTGAACCAAGAACATGAACTTTTGATGGCAAAGAAGTAATTACTGAAATAAAAAATAAAATAAAAAACCGCTCGCCCACATGTAATTTTACAAATAATGGCCCGAGAAACAGAAGGTCTACTTTGTGTGGCCTAACAAACAATCTGCCAAAACACAGCATTTTATCCAAAACACGGAATATAATATGCTCCACGCAAGGGGCATTTTCCAGGACTTTCAAGGAACTTGTCAAAAACAAGCAATTTTCCAGAACTTTCAGGGCCCTGTGGCTATCCTGTTAGTATGTAAAAGATTGACAGACACTTTCCCATCATTGTTGAGTGTTTCAGCGTTGGACCTACTTCGTTGGATGACTTTTGGAAATTAGTATTGCGATTTCAAAACCATCTAGCTATTATTATTATTATTATTATTATGTGTAGCAGAGATCTTATTAATCAAGACTACACCCAGTATAATCCCATCCGTTCATAATTATGATGTTGTGTATCAGATATGGGGAAACTTTCATTTTGTTCCAGTTTCTCCTGAAACAGATGCACCAACAGCCGCAAGCTACTTTTAGTTTTGCCCTTCCTTCCTTCAGGTAAAACACAGACGAGAACAGCCAGAAGCCAAATTTAGTTTTGTTCTTGCTTCAACTGAAAAGCAAACTTGAACAGCCATTGGACACTATCAGATTTGTTCTGTTCTTGATTCTTCTGAAACACAAACTGGAACAGCCACAAGCGACTTTTAGTTTTGTTCTCTCTTCAGCTGAAAAACCAATGAGAACAGCCATTGGGCAATTTTAGATTTGTTCTTCCTTTCTCTAAAACACAAACTAGAACAGCTGTTACGCACTATTAGATTTGTTCATGTTTCTGATAAAACACAAACTAGAACAGCAATTGGGCACTTTTGGATTTGTTCATGTTTCTGATAAAACACAAACTAGAATAGCCATTGGGCACTTTTGGATTTGTTCATGTTTCTGATAAAACACAAAACTAGAATAGCCATTGGGCACCTATAGATTTGTTCATGTTTCTGATAAAACACAAACTAGATCAGCCATTGGGCACCTTTAGATTTGTTCATGTATCTGATAAAACACAAACTAGAACAGCCATTGGGCACTTTTAGATTTGTTCATGTTTCTGATAAAACACAAACTAGAACAGCCATTGGGCACCTTTAGATTTGTTCATGTATCTGATAAAACACAAACTAGAACAACCATTGGGCACCTTTAGATTTGTTCATGCTTCTGATAAAACACAAACTAGAACAGCCATTGGGCACTTTTCAATTTGTTCATGTTTCTGATAAAACACAAACTAGAACAGCCATTGGGCACCTTTAGATTTGTTTGTGTTTCTGATAAAATACAAACTAGAACAGCCATTGGGCACTTTTGGATTTGTTCATGTTTCTGATAAAACACAAACTAGAACAGCCATTGGGCACCTTTAGATTTGTTCATGTTTCTGATAAAATACAAACTAGAACAGCCCTTGGGCACTTTTAGATTTGTTCATGTTTCTATTTAACACAAACTAGAACAGCCATTGGGCACTTTTAGAATTGTTAATGTTTCTGTTGAAACACAAACTAGAACAGCCATTGAGCACCTTTAGATTTGTTCATGTTTCTGATAAAACACAAACTAGAACAGCCATTGGGCACCTTTAGATTTGTTCATGTATCTGATAAAATACAAACTAGAACAGCCATTGGACACTTTTGGATTTGTTCATGTTTCTGATAAAACACAAACTAGAACAGCCATTGGGCACCTTTAGATTTGTTCATGTTTCTGATAAAACACAAACTAGAACAGCCATTGGGCACCTTTAGATTTGTTCGTGTTTCTGATAAAATACAAACTAGAACAGCCATTGGGCACTTTTGGATTTGTTCATGTTTCTGATAAAACACAAACTAGAACAGCCACTGAGCACCTTTAGATTTGTTCGTGTTTCTGATAAAAAACAAACTAGAACAGCCATTGGACACTTTGAGATTTGTTCTTCCTTTCTCTAAAACAGAAACTAGAAGAGCCATTGGGCACTTTTAGATTTGTTCTTCCTTTCCTTAAAACACAAACTAGAACAGACATTGGGCACTGTTAGATTTGTTCATGTTTCTGATAAAACACAAACTAGAACAGCCATTGGGAACTGTTAGATTTGTTCTTCCTTTCTCTAAAACACAAACTAGAACAGCCATTGGGCACCTTTAGATTTGTTCATGTTTCTGATAAAATACAAACTAGAACAGCCATTGGGCACCTTTAGATCTCTTCATGTTTCTGATAAAACACAAACTAGAGCAGCCATTGGGCACTTTCAGATTTCTCCATGTTTCTAATAAAACACAAACTAGAACAGCCATTGGGCACCTTTAGATTTGTTCATGTTTCTGATAAAAAACAAACTAGAACAACCATTGGACACTTTTAGATTTGTTCTTCCTTTCTCTAAAACAGAAACTAGAACAGCCATTAGGCACTTTTAGATTTGTTTTTCCTTTCCCTAAAACACAAACTAGAACAGACATTGGGCACTGTTAGATTTGTTCATGTTTCTGATAAAACACAAACTAGAACAGCCATTGGGAACTGTTAGATTTGTTCTTCCTTTCTCTAAAACACAAACTAGAACAGCCATTGGGCACTATTAAGATTTGTTCTTGCTTCAGTTGAAACACAAACTAGAACAGCCATTAGGCATGTTTATTTTTGTTTGATGCTTAAATGCAAAACAGAGCAGCTATTGAGTCCTCTTAGATTTGTTCCTTGTTTCTGCTGAAACTAGAATGGAATAAGCACTTGAAGAGGAATGCAGAAATTAAAGATGACCAGGCATGCAATAAACTCACCTATCATAATGTTTCTCAGTGACAGTTAAAATTAACCAACAATATGTATACTTAGTGCTGAGTTTCACAATACTTTCAACCAATGACTCTAGATACCAATCATCTGACAGATCAGTAAATAAATGTAAGATAATGCATGTTGTTTCATCGATTATCAAATCAGGAAGATGCTTGCATCTATTAACCATATCACCATTCCGTTCAATTATACAGATATTATGTCTGAAAATACAGAAAAACAACATAAGGCACCATTTTAAAACAAAATATCACATGCTAATGCCCGACTACTCACTTATATTATGCCCTGAAACAGTAACTTGGACAAACTCCACAACTCTATCAAGCAAGTTGTAAAGCAAAAACATCACAACAAAAAAATAAAATTGCAATTAATCCTCCACCTCATCCAAGCATCCGAAGGAAGTGCTGGATGTGGGAGATTCTTTTCCATTAAGCCTTCCGGCTATGTCAAATGTAACACTGGCATGATTTCAAAGCCTCTGGCATTGAATATGGTTCATGGAAAGCCCCATGGTAAACATGAATAAAACTGGTTAAGTAGTATGGAGTTTAATATCACTGATAAACAAGTGTGCTCAAGTTCCTCTGATCAGGCATAAAACACCCTGTTATGGAAAAGAGTCTCCATGAAATGTTAAAATTGTTGAAGAATCATCATCAGTGTGAACAATCGTCACCACAAAAGTCTATTAGTTTATAAATCAAAAAATGTCAATTACTTTCAGGACATAGCACCAGCAAGCAGCATGAATCAAGATAGAATGGATGTGGAAAGCATATCATGCTGCATATATGTACCAACATTTCGAAAATAAAAGCGATAAAAAGTGCTAACAAATCGTTAGAACTGATGCCAAGAAAACCCTGCCACATTGCAGTAGAAGCTGCAGACCCACTAGTGGAATGCACTTTGAAGGATTGCTTGATGCCAGCTTTATACAAGCAGTTGGAAACCCACCATGCAAAAGTAGATGTTGTAACAGAATGTTTGAAAATAAATTATCAGATATTCTGATGTGTTGTGTTGTATATATAAATTATTAGATTACCTAATGTGTTGTGTTCTCTTTTAATATTCTTGCAATGAGGAAAAGACACAAGTGTCTTATGATATTGAAATAATTTCACTGTAGCCAAAAATGACCTGGTCGGGAGATTTTTTGTAATGTGGATGGAATTTATAAAAATGACTTCATTAGTATGTACCTGTCTATCACATAGTTTTAAAGAAACAAATGTCTGTGCTCTTTGGGGAGAGACCAGAGCCATTAAACATGCCAATTTCTTGGTCAATACGTCTAGCTTCAATTTTGGCAAAGGATATAATGTTGTGAGATAGGCTAGAACTTTAGAAACATCCCATGTTGCTGTACAGTGTGGTTTGGGCAATTGAAAAAACCCTTCATAAAGAGAGAAGTTAGTGGTGAAGAAGTAAATTCTGATCTACCAATGGAGATAAGTGTCTGAATCTACATACTCTTATTGGTAGTAACAATACTGTAAGTTTATAACCTGAGATCAAATAAATCATTACAATCGGATCTTCAGTTGGGTAAAAGTGATTAATTTTGTGTCTAATTATATAATACACCACATACACTATTTCTGCCATGTATAACCATACTGTTGGATGGTTGATTTCTGCCATGATGAGGTAGGTTTCAAAGAAGCTTTTTCCAAAATACCTTTACATTGGAGGAATTGCCGGAAACAGTACAGGCAATCAGTTTTCAATTTGGCAGTAGAAGATGAAACATGTCTGAAACTGGGTTTACTAGTAACTCCCTGTTTTGAGGCAGATATACTGGGTAGGAGGTCAGCAGTTGTAGCAATCCTAGGAAACCATGGCTTCGGGCCAAGTGAGGTACAATCAATATGGCATGCTGCACCTTTTCTTCCTCTATTGAGAGTAGCACCTCTCTGAGCGGACTGAAAGGAGGGAAGTGAAGGAATAAGCATCAACAATAGATGGAGAACTATCAGGAAATCAACTACGATATACAGGTAACTGATGAGTGACCTTAGAAGCAAACTTGTCAAGAGTAGGCTGGTAAAAATGATGACATATTGGGCGGAAGACACTGGGTTGTAATTGCCATTATGCAGAACTTTTGAAATGCCATTGAGAGAAAGCAAGAGTGCTTGTTTGACCTGGAGTAAGAACAGCCGAGATGAGTATGTTCTTGGCAAAACACCAAATATCATGAGAAATTTTGAAATGAGAAGTCTTCTTACAGCCATAATTATTGAGATAAGATACAGCAGTGGTATTATTAGTTTGAATACAAATACGTCAAGGGTTTGGGTTATCAGCTAAATTCAGTAAAGACTTCTTGATGGCTTGAAGCTCCATAAATTTGATGTGTTTTAGTTTTTAACTTAAATGTCACAAACCATTAATCCATAGATTGCCAAGATATCCTCCCCGGCCATAAGAAGAGAAGTCTGTCATAAAAATGTGGTCAGTTTGAGTATAACTAAGAAGGTAACTCTTCATTAATGAAAGATGGGTTACCCATCATAAGACTCCATCCTACTTGATGATAATTTCATAGTATCATCATCATCATCATCGTCATCATCATCAGAACATCAGAACAAGCCCCATCAGACTATGTGGGGTGTATGTAATCATTATGAGCATCACCAAGAGAGAGCTCTGAATTGGATCCAAAAAGGTCAGGAAGATTGGGTTGTAACAGATTTTGATACTGTAGTAGAACGATGATGCGATTTGTACTTTTTATGATACTTGTCTTTTTCATGTTCATTTTGATGTTTTTTAGTAGCACCGGACAGAACTTATTTTAGGATTTGTCATTTTAGTACCACCAGTTACTTTTGCTTGCAAAAACACATCCGGGGCATACTGTGATGTTGTTTATTGTACAGTTCGGCTACATCTATGTTGTAGTATAATGGGAGGGACTTCATCCTCTCCCTCACCTTTCCTAGGTGACGGGAGTAAGACCACATCAACGGTGATCTGCAAACAGTGCTGACAATATACTCTTCAAAACTCTGGTCATCATTATCAGAAAAAATTCATAATGTGTCACTGCATACAGACCAAGCAAGTGAGTGTGAAAAAAAAACCAATTGCAATTTGCAGTGGAACTGTCAAAATTCTCAAATACAAATGATTTAGAATAGCTGGTACAACTTTCGGATGAAACCAATTCCTCTAAACTGGACGATGACATTGTAGTGAAACAACCAACCACTCAAAACAAAAAGACACTTCTCCACACCTGAGTATTGCCTTTATAGTGTGCATCTCCTTTGTTCTTTGAAATGAGGTAGAACGACTATCTCGTGCGAGACAATATGTCAGTGTTACATCTGACAAAGCCAGAAGGCTTTATGGAAAAGAATGAGGCACCATTTTAAAACAAGATATCGGATGCTAATGACCGACTGCTCACCTATATTATGCCTTGAAACAGTTACTTGGACAAACTCCGTAACTCTATCAAGCAAGTTGTAAAGCAAAAACATCACAACAAAAAAATAATATTGCACACAATGATTGAATGAATGAGAAATTAAAAAATTAGACACAAATACAAATACAATACAAAAGACACAGGGCCATGTGATTCAAAGAAATTAATTAACATATACAAAAATTCTTACAACTTGAGATGACTAAGATTTACAATGAAAAAAAAACCCAGAAAAGGTACACAGCATTACATACTCTGTGATAGTCCTAAACAAGGCACAAATGTACTATAAAGACCATTGAGATTATAAAGAAACTGACCTAAAACTAATGTGTTAGAAACTGTCTTACAAAATGTACAAAAGATGAGATAAAACAGAAATTTTTTAAAAACTAAACGATACCGAGACCATAATGGTTGATATGAGAGATCATGACCCTAAACAACATTTGAAAACATTAACTTCTCTACAATACAAGGTCTTGAATCATCAATGCTGACCTGAATGTAAATTTTCCATTTACCTTGTAGCCATCCCACTTAATGACATTATGACGTAGCTTGTGACTGCCGGATAAAGGACTCTGGGGCTCAAAGGGTTAAGAACCATGAGGAACCTAAAACGACCTTTGATTATCTGTGATTAATGTGCAGGCTTGAAAATATTGATTGGTCTACACCACACATTTACCTTGTAGCCATCCCACTTAATGACATTATGATGTAGCTTGTGACACAGCCGGAAAAACATCTGGCACTCCCTTTCAACGTCTCTCACAATTTTTCCCCTCAGCTCTAGGGATCGCGACCTCAGCTTGAACAACAGTGACCCCCAAAGGTGCCATCAAGGTACTCTTCAAAACCAGGCTTCTCTTTATCACGCAGGCCACCCAAAGACCTCTTTGATTTGACCCTCTCTCGCCAATTAAGGCTACCATCCTGTATGACCCTTTTACCCTGGTTTGCCCCAATGTCTAGATCCGAGATCTCCAATGAGAAGTTCTCTATTAGCTCCCTCACTTGGACCATCCACCCTGTCTTGATATTTGAGTTGAAAATTCTCAGGAACATTACTTTACACCATCAGCTGTCAGGGAGATTTACCAAATAATTAAGATAAGTCTATCCTGTCCTTGATCCTCATCCACCCAAGCTCACCCCTGATTGCTTCTAGTACTGCGGCATTACTCGACCCCATTATCCATTGACCTGCATCATTCTGCAAGCTCTTTACAGCCATCTGGTTTAGGGGTACCACTTCTGTACCGTATGTTACACTTGGCAGACCCACCATTTCACAAATAGTTTTCCCCATGAAAACCTTATTGAAACTGTTTTTCCTTATAAGTTTCATTTGGTTAAGGATTTGCTTCCCCTTCAAAATCAATTTGTTTGTGTGATTTCGGTACATGCCTCTTCCTGTGATGTTTATATTTACCCCCAGATCACCTGTCTCGCCTACACTAAGACGTTTGCTGCTACCCTCGGGAATACAGAACTCCCCAACTCTTCACCTTCGAGTGGGGTCCACTTTGCAGCCCACAGGTATAACTTTACTCTTGTTTTCATTAAGTTTAAGTCTCCATTTACTCCTATATTTCCCAACAATTCCCAGCATTTTCGCTAGCCCCTCTTCGCTTTCTGACATTAGCACCACATTGTCTGCAAAAAATAGCCCTGGGATCTTCCAAGTCCCCAACTGCTACCCCCTTGTCACTATGCAGGAGTTCATCACCTAAACCTTTGATGTACAATGCAAAAAGAATTGGCGAAAGGATACACCCCCGTTTTAGGCCTATCTCCATAGGCACGCATTTTGTTGTTATGTTACCAAGGCTAAGTTCACTCTGTACCTCTTTATATAATGCTTTCAAAATTCCAACAAACTCGCCTCCCAAGTCCAGAGCCTCAAGCTTGCGCCACATACCCTCCCTCCATACTCTATCGTAAGCCTTTTTAACATCTAAAAAGGTTATAAACATCTTTTTGTTTTTTGCTTTCGCGGATTCTATAATTTGGGACAGTGTGAAAAGATGGTCAGTGATTCTCCTTCCCTTCCTGAAGCCATTCCGGATCTCTCCCAAACAACCCTTCTCCTCAATCACCTCCGCTAATCTCCCATAGAGGACTTTATAGAAACCTTTTCCAATGTTGCTACTAAAGGAATCCCTAAATAATTATCCAAAACCTCTTTTTCCCCCTTTTTGTGAATAAATGTCACTTTGCTTTCTCTCCACTAATTTGGGACATCTTGTTTTTCTATGCCTAAATTGAATAGGGCAGTTAGGCTTTCCAAGAGTTCTTCTTCGACATTTTTGATAAACTCCCACTTTTCTATTCCTTACTTTTGAGATCACCTTTTGCACCTCCTCCATTTTAATTTCGCTGCACACGAGGTTCGATAGATTTTCCTCGACCGGGTTCAGACACTCTGGTGGGTTCTCCATGCCCCATCGCTTGTCATTTACCTTTTCCCAGTGCTTGACTAGTTCTGATGCGATTTGATCTTGATTGTCTGTAATTAATGCCATCTACTTTAACACTCTGTGGGTTACTTCTTTTGTTACATTTGTTCACCCATTTCCAAAATACATTTGAAATTGGCCCCCCCCCCCCCTCCCCTGTCATTCTTATCATCCTAATAAGACTGCTATTTCGCACTCTCTGATTATCGTCTTTAATCTTATTTACTTTGTTTCATGCTTGTTGGTATTCTTCCTTTGCTACCGTGGCCTCATTGCTTTCCACCTTCTCAAGTTTTCTACTTCTCCTGTTGCAGTACATTTAGCTTTTCTACCCTTTATGGCCCTTTTCAGTTCTTCGTTCACTTTGTACCAAAGTTCCCATGTTGGCACCGTAGTAATCTTTCCTACACTTTACTTCCCTGCCTCCACTAGGCTTGCAACTATGGCATCGGCCATCTTCTGAGCACTGCCCCCCTTGTGTATGGTTGCAAGCTTTGGTTCAATTTTTCTTCGAACATCACCCAGTCTGACCAACAAGAGAGGACTTTGAATATAGCAAAGCTACAAGATGGAGAGAACTGCCCCAAGATGTCTACCAAATGATAGATAGATTAACAATTATTTCAGCTGAATCCTGTTGACTGAATAGACATTTTGCCTGTGTAAATTATTCATTTAATAATATCGGGTCACGTCCCTGCATTGTATAATTTCTTCTATTGTATGCTGTTTGAATGAGCTCAATGCAGATCTGTCAAACATGATGTAATAAATTTATTTATCTATTTGTTGGTGTTTAAGGTCACATTTCTGTTCAATGGCCAATCATACTGCAATAAGGAGATGAAGCCATGTTAAGTCAATCATTAACCCTTTACCCAATGCAGAGAATATCAAAAATAATTATTTTAATTACAATTTTTAAAAATTTAAAAAAAAAAAATTTCAAGAAAACCATATCATGTGTACCCTCACTGGAACGAGCTCGTTCCAATGAGGGGTCACATGATATGGTTTTGTTAAAATATTTTGAAAATTCTTTTTTTTTCAACAGCTCAATTGCAAATTACGCGGGCGATTCATTAGGTAAAGGGTTAATACCCATACTGCCCATTTTAGCGGGTTTCCACCCCAAGCATTGGTGACTGGGTCCTATTTTACACAGTAAACAAGCACCAATTCACTTCTCAGGGTTACTGCACAGAAATATAATAGATTAAATGCCTGTATTGGTTGTAGTTAGGCCAAATAGGTCTATAACGACAACGAACTTCATGATTTACGGGGTAATTTCTCAACATACTACAACACTTTTATTCAATTAACAGGAGTTTACTCTCTTACCTATATGCAATTAATAGGTCTATTGTGTACTGGATGAATGGTAATGGTTTTGTGGTTGGAAGTTATATTCAATTAACGGGATTATGTCATTAAGAGTTATCAAATTAGTTGCTCGAGAAAACACTGATAGACAGATGAACAAGCAGAGTATTTGTTGTTCAGTTTCGTATCGCCATTTGCGAAGCAATATCTCCTGGTCATGAACGAAGATCTAAAAATGATTTGCACACTGCGATACAAAGTCTTTCTAAGATTTCTGCCAGTATGACTGTCAGACATTCTCTTTAATCACTAAGATTGCTATTATGGAACCACCAACACAGGGACAACTGATTGGGTTATCCCACTAAGGCATGTTGCACTTTCTAATTCACCATGTCCAGTAACTGACTCAATCAGTTATTATATCAATGTCATTGGTTTTTCATACTAACCCTTCTAGAAACAATTTGCGGCATACACATGCATGGTTGTTGTATTTATGTTGGATTTTCACGTTCAGGAAAATCCAACATAAATACAACAAATGTGTATGTGTATGGCGCAAACTGTGCTCTGAAATGAAACTTCGAAGTTTCAGTCACAAACGAGTGACACAAATCAAGGTAAGCAAACTTAATGTCTTATTAGTATGTCAGTGATACGAACCCATAACAAAGAATGCATGTTGAACTTCATTGTAATGCCAATGTTAAGCCCATGAAAAATGTTACAGCAAACTGTTAAGGAAAGGGAAATTGAATTTAAGGGCCTTTGATGAAGAAAGGTGCACAGCATGATATTTCGGACAAAAAAAATAAAACAAAATGGGCTGAATAACAATAAACTGAAAATTAACTAATCTTGGTCTAAAACTACAAATCAATTTATACCAATTGCTAATCAATGTTCCTGGAGGGAGAGAAAACTCCAAATCAAAATTATGAAACCCTTCTAGAAACAATTTGCGGCATACACATGCATGGTTGTTGTATTTATGTTGGATTTTCACGTTCAGGAAAATCCAAAATAAATACAACAAATGTGTATGTGTATGGCGCAAACTGTGCTCTGAAATGAGTGACACAAATCGAGGTAAGCAAACTTAATGTCTTATTAGTATGTCAGTGATACGAACCCATAACAAAGAATGCATGTTGAACTTCATTGTAATGCCAATGTTAAGCCCATGAAATTTGTTACTGCAAACTGTTAAGGAAAGGGAAATTGAATTTAAGGGCCTTTGATGAATAAAGGTGCACAGCATGATATTTCGGACAAAAATAAAACAAAATGGGCTGAATAACAATAAACTGAAAATTAACTAATCTTGGTCTAAAACTACAAATCAATTTATACCAATTGCTAATCAATGTTCCTGGAGGGAGAGAAAACTCTGAATCAAAATTATAAAAACAAAAGACACCCTAACAAAAGCATCGTGTGATAAATACTGACCTGGTTTCCAGTAACTGTAAAAGTTTTGTATTCTCTGTTATGTTAGAGGATCCAATCAATGAAATCTCCATATCTGACACAGCATAACTATATCCATGTCCCTGAGTATACTTCCTATCTGAAAAAAAATGAGATGATTAAAATGTGTCACATGATCTTAAATGCAGTTTTTTAACTGGTTGAGTGCTTAAAGCCACTACCAGGGATATACTGAAAAGTGCTG
Source organism: Pictodentalium vernedei (assembly GCA_031216915.1). Classification (NCBI taxonomy): domain Eukaryota; kingdom Metazoa; phylum Mollusca; class Scaphopoda; order Dentaliida; family Dentaliidae; genus Pictodentalium; species Pictodentalium vernedei. Next base: position 13,573,120 of record CM062293.1, on the reverse strand, counting down.
AAATCCACTATAGTGGCTTTACAATGTTTGCACTAACTTGTTATTGGCTCAGCAGCAAAAGAAAAATATTAATACAAAAATTGTTTTGTTACAATTTATTGGAGAGTGCCAACTGGCACTCTCCAATAAATTGCAACAAAATTATTAAAAAGCAACATCTTACTAAACTAAGGCTCCTGTTGCTGTCGTGTGATAACTTTGAAAAAAAATACTCACTATACAAATAACCATTGAAAAGTAATTTAGCACTCTACCAGTTAAAAGGACTATGTTCTTTCTTTTTTGATAACAAGAGCTCCACCTAGTGAACTCATCATATATGACTTGTTGGAAGGCTTGGATTTGTTGCACATGCTGATTCCATGTGCTGCCTTCTGTGACCTTGATCTTGGTGGGTTGACCATGAATTTTATATGTGACAAACAGTGGTGTATGTGTTGTGTAAGTTTCATTGTGATCTCTCTCTCCATTAAAAAGTTATGTTCCGAACATAAAAGTGTTGTTGTGCATTCTGATTCCATGTGTTAACCTCTATCTGTGACCTTGACTTTGGTAGGCCAATCATGACCAATATACTGTGTAAGTTTCAGTGTGATATCCCTTTCCACTAAAAAGTTATGGCCCAGATACTAAACAGTTATGGCCCAGATATGAAAAAGTTTAATGTGCATGCCGATTCCAGTGATGAAATCTATTTGTGACCTTGACCTTGGTGGTTCAGTCATGAATTTTGTATGTGACACTCTATCCATGTTGTCCAGTTGCGCAGGTTTTATTGCGATATCTCCTTTCACTAAAAAGTGATGGTCCAGACACTAAGAAGTTGATTTGCATGCTCATTCCATGAGTTGACCTATATCTGTGACCTTGTCTTTGGTGTGCTGGTCATGAATTTTGTATGTGACACACCAACTACTGGTGCAAATGTGAAAAGTTTCATAATAATATCTCTTCCCATTAAAAGATTAGGGACTGGACAAAATTAATGGACAGACTGAAATTGATTCGAGTAAGTATTCATTACTCATTGGAGAGGAAACCAAATTCAAGATGGCTGCCTTAATGAATTGTCGACTGGTAGCTATCTTCGATCTGCTGACTGGAGCAAAATTGAAAGGAAGCTACCTCTAGACACCAACAATGCATAATTAAAAAATATAAATGATTTGAGTCTGCATTCACTAGTTATTGGATGGAAACCAAATTCAATATGGCTGCCATGGTGGCCATACTGAATTGGCTAGCTGGACCAAAATTGAAAGAAAGCATTGTCATCCACAAGTTACCCCTAAATTATGGTTTGATCAAATAAGCGGTTCTTGTTCTTCAGTTATTTGACAGAAACCAAAAGTTAACAGACAGATGCCAGATGACGGACAGACATGGTGAAAACATAATGCTCCCGAGAAAATTTCTTGGGGGCATAAAAATGCATACAATGCTAAAAGGATCAATCCTTTTTTTGGGGGTTTTTTTAAATTAAAAAAAAATTTTATTCCTTTTTATTTCATTTACTGAATAATCAACAGTTTGTTTTCATCCAAATGAAATAACAGTCTGTCAGAAATGACTAAAGTGAAACCTATGATTCACCCAGGTGCATTTCTATTGAACTGCATCTTAATCTGAATGCCTGACAGGGATGGTTTGAATGTTCACTACCATAAAACATGGTCATTCTGAAGAAGATTTCACCATCAATCTCCAAATGATATGTTTCATTTTGGGTACAAGCCAGAAAATAAGCAGACTGCCATCTGCAAAATGAGGTCCCTGAGGGTGAATTTAATGATGCTACCCTGCACAGCAGGGAAGCATCAATACCTTTACCCTCTGTGAACCTCAATCTGAACCAGGGTCTTTGTCAAAACTAAACAGAAAGAGATACCCAGAGGATAAACTGGCCCACTGTATGGGATAGCATCATTAAATCCACCCTCATGAGACCTCATTTTGCAAATGTCAAACTGCTTATTATCAGGCCTGTTTGGGTACTGCACTGTTTCATTCTGAATCCCATTGAGTTTAAATTTTTTGGCATTGGCTGGCTTCATGTGTGGCACAAACCACAATGTTTTACTCAGAGTCACCCTTCCAGCATCCACTCTAGCTGCTCTAGTGATGGCATCATCACTCACTTGTGTGAGGTTATGCTTGAATCCGTATAAGATTTTATCATAATCTTTGGCAAATCTGAAAATATATTTCAACAATATCATGAAAAAAAATGTTCCTTTGGGATCCAAGGTTTGAATGATGTGTTTCTGTCTCAGTGGTAACACTCTCAGGGCTGCTATCTTTAACCCAGAGTTGATTGAGTCCTCATTCATGGATCTCTAATCTGCACTGTATACCTAGGACTTGTGTTTTACGGAGTACATGCGAACTGAATGCCTCCGGGATGGGATGCTACTTGAGTAATGTACACCTCATGGCTGGTTTTCTAATCTATACAGGGTTCTAATATACACGGTAGACCTAAGGGCTGGTTGTCTAATCTGCACTGTACACTTGAGAATTGTGCTGCACACCTTAGAATTGGCTCTCTAATCTATACTCCACACCTTGGACATGTGCTTTACCTGAGTGCATGTGCACTGAATGTTTAAGACATTGTATGAGTGCATGTACACTGTGCATCTTAGGGTTGGTTCTCTATCTACACTGCACACTTAAGGGTTGATGTTGTAATATACACTACACCTAGGACTTGTGTCTTACGCAGATGTGCACTGTATACCTAGGAGCTGGATCTCTAATCAATCTTGTACACCTAGGACTTGTGCTTTACTCGGATGTGCACTGTATACCTAGGAGCTCGATCTCTAATCAATCTTGTACACCTAGGACTTGTGCCTTACTCGGATGTGCATTGAATACCTACGAGCTGGATCTCTAATCAATCTTGTACACCTAGGACTTGTGCCTTACTCGGATGTGCATTGTATACCTAGGAGCTGGATCTCTAATCAATCCAGTACACCTAGGACTTGTGTCTTACTCAGATGTGCATTGAATACCTACGAGCTGGATCTCTAATCAATCTTGTACACCTAGGACTTGTGCCTTACTCGGATGTGCATTGAATACCTACGAGCTGGGTCTCTAATCAATCTTGTACACCTAGGACTTGTGCCTTACTCGGATGTGCATTGAATACCTACGAGCTGGATCTCTAATCAATCTTGTACACCTAGGACTTGTGCCTTACTCGGATGTGCATTGTATACCTAGGAGCTGGATCTCTAATCAATCCAGTACACCTAGGACTTGTGTCTTACTCAGATGTGCATTGAATACCTACGAGCTGGATCTCTAATCAATCTTGTACACCTAGGACTTGTGCCTTACTCGGATGTGCATTGTATACCTAGGAGCTGGATCTCTAATCAATCTTGTACACCTAGGACTTGTGTCTTACTCGGATGTGCATTGTATACCTAGGAGCTGGATCTCTAATCAATCTTGTACACCTAGGACTTGTGCCTTACTTGGATGTGCACTGTATACCTACGAGCTGGATCTCTAATCAATCTTGTACACCTAGGACTTGTGCCTTACTCGGATGTGCATTGTATACCTAGGAGCTGGATCTCTAATCAATCTTGTACACCTAGGACTTGTGCCTTACTTGGATGTGCACTGTATACCTAGGAGCTGGATCTCTAATCAATCTTGTACACCTAGGACTTGTGCCTTACTTGGATGTGCACTGTATACCTAGGAGCTGGATCTCTAATCAATCTTGTACACCTAGGACTTGTGTCTTACTCAGATGTGCATTGTATACCTAGGAGCTGGATCTCTAATCAATCCAGTACACCTAGGACTTGTGCCTTACTCAGATGTGCATTGTATACCTAGGAGCTGGATCTCTAATCAATCTTGTACACCTAGGACTTGTGCCTTACTTGGATGTGCACTGTATACCTACGAGCTGGATCTCTAATCAATCTTGTACACCTAGGACTTGTGCCTTACTCGGATGTGCATTGTATACCTAGGAGCTGGATCTCTAATCAATCCAGTACACCTAGGACTTGTGCCTTACTCGGATGTGCATTGTATACCTAGGAGCTGGATCTCTAATCAATCTTGTACACCTAGGACTTGTGTCTTACTCGGATGTGCATTGTATACCTAGGAGCTGGATCTCTAATCAATCTTGTACACCTAGGACTTGTGCCTTACTTGGATGTGCACTGTATACCTACGAGCTGGATCTCTAATCAATCTTGTACACCTAGGACTTGTGCCTTACTCGGATGTGCATTGTATACCTAGGAGCTGGATCTCTAATCAATCTTGTACACCTAGGACTTGTGCCTTACTTGGATGTGCACTGTATACCTAGGAGCTGGATCTCTAATCAATCTTGTACACCTAGGACTTGTGCCTTACTTGGATGTGCACTGTATACCTACGAGCTGGATCTCTAATCAATCTTGTACACCTAGGACTTGTGTCTTACTCGGATGTGCACTGTATACCTAGGAGCTGGATCTCTAATCAATCTTATACACCTAGGACTTGTGCCTTACGCGGATGTGCATTGTATACCTAGGAGCTGGATCTCTAATCAATCTTGTACACTTAGGACTTGTGTCTTACTCGGATGTGTACTGTATACCTAGGAGCTGGATCTCTAATCAATCTTGTACACCTAGGACTTGTGCCTTACTTGGATGTGCACTGTATACCTACGAGCTGGATCTCTAATCAATCTTGTACACCTAGGACTTGTGTCTTACTCGGATGTGCATTGTATACCTAGGAGCTGGATCTCTAATCAATCTTATACACCTAGGACTTGTGTCTTACTTGGATGTGCATTGTATACCTAGGAGCTGGATCTCTAATCAATCTTGTACACCTAGGACTTGTGCCTTACTCGGATGTGCATTGAATACCTACGAGCTGGATCTCTAATCAATCTTGTACACCTAGGACTTGTGCCTTACTCGGATGTGCATTGTATACCTAGGAGCTGGATCTCTAATCAATCCAGTACACCTAGGACTTGTGTCTTACTCAGATGTGCATTGAATACCTACGAGCTGGATCTCTAATCAATCTTGTACACCTAGGACTTGTGCCTTACTCGGATGTGCATTGAATACCTACGAGCTGGATCTCTAATCAATCTTGTACACTTAGGACTTGTGTCTTACTTGGATGTGCACTGTATACCTAGGAGCTGGATCTCTAATCAATCCAGTACACCTAGGACTTGTGCCTTACTCGGATGTGCATTGAATACCTACGAGCTGGATCTCTAATCAATCTTGTACACCTAGGACTTGTGCCTTACTCGGATGTGCATTGTATACCTAGGAGCTGGATCTCTAATCAATCCAGTACACCTAGGACTTGTGTCTTACTCAGATGTGCATTGAATACCTACGAGCTGGATCTCTAATCAATCTTGTACACCTAGGACTTGTGCCTTACTCGGATGTGCATTGTATACCTAGGAGCTGGATCTCTAATCAATCTTGTACACCTAGGACTTGTGTCTTACTCGGATGTGCATTGTATACCTAGGAGCTGGATCTCTAATCAATCTTGTACACCTAGGACTTGTGCCTTACTCGGATGTGCATTGTATACCTAGGAGCTGGATCTCTAATCAATCTTGTACACCTAGGACTTGCGTCTTACTTGGATGTGCAATGTATACCTAGGAGCTGGATCTCTAATCAATCTTGTACACCTAGGACTTGTGTCTTACTCGGATGTGCATTGTATACCTAGGAGCTGGATCTCTAATCAATCTTGTACACCTAGGACTTGTGTCTACTCGGATGTGCACTGTATACCTAGGAGCTGGATCTCTAATCAATCTTATACACTTAGGACTTGTGTCTTACTTGGATGTGCACTGTATACCTAGGAGCTGGATCTCTAATCAATCTTATACACCTAGGACTTGTGTCTTACTCGGATGTGCATTGTATACCTAGGAGCTGGATCTCTAATCAATCTTATACACTTAGGACTTGTGTCTTACTTGGATGTGCACTGTATACCTAGGAGCTGGATCTCTAATCAATCTTGTACACTTAGGACTTGTGTCTTACTTGGATGTGCACTGTATACCTAGGAGCTGGATCTCTAATCAATCTTGTACACCTAGGACTTGTGCCTTATTTGGATGTGCACTGTATACCTACGAGCTGGATCTCTAATCAATCTTGTACACCTAGGACTTGCGTCTTACTTGGATGTGCAATGTATACCTAGGAGCTGGATCTCTAATCAATCTTGTACACCTAGGACTTGTGTCTTACTCGGATGTGCATTGTATACCTAGGAGCTGGATCTCTAATCAATCTTATACACTTAGGACTTGTGTCTTACTTGGATGTGCACTGTATACCTAGGAGCTGGATCTCTAATCAATCTTGTACACCTAGGACTTGTGTCTTACTCGGATGTGCATTGAATACCTACGAGCTGGATCTCTAATCAATCTTATACACTTAGGACTTGTGTCTTACTTGGATGTGCACTGTATACCTAGGAGCTGGATCTCTAATCAATCTTGTACACCTAGGACTTGTGCCTTACTCGGATGTGCATTGTATACCTAGGAGCTGGATCTCTAATCAATCTTGTACACCTAGGACTTGTGTCTTACTCGGATGTGCATTGAATACCTACGAGCTGGATCTCTAATCAATCTTATACACTTAGGACTTGTGTCTTACTTGGATGTGCACTGTATACCTAGGAGCTGGATCTCTAATCAATCTTGTACACCTAGGACTTGTGCCTTACTCGGATGTGCATTGTATACCTAGGAGCTGGATCTCTAATCAATCTTGTACACTTAGGACTTGTGTCTTACTTGAATGTGCACTGTATACCTAGGAGCTGGATCTCTAATCAATCTTGTACACCTAGGACTTGTGCCTTACTCGGATGTGCATTGTATACCTAGGAGCTGGATCTCTAATCAATCTTGTACACCTAGGACTTGTGCCTTACTCGGATGTGCATTGAATACCTACGAGCTGGATCTCTAATCAATCTTGTACACTTAGGACTTGTGTCTTACTTGGATGTGCACTGTATACCTAGGAGCTGGATCTCTAATCAATCTTGTACACCTAGGACTTGTGCCTTACTCGGATGTGCATTGTATACCTAGGAGCTGGATCTCTAATCAATCTTGTACACCTAGGACTTGTGTCTTACTCGGATGTGCACTGTATACCTAGGAGCTGGATCTCTAATCAATCTTGTACACCTAGGACTTGTGTCTTACTTGGATGTGCACTGTATACCTAGGAGCTGGATCTCTAATCAATCTTGTACACCTAGGACTTGTGCCTTACTCGGATGTGCATTGTATACCTAGGAGCTGGATCTCTAATCAATCTTGTACACCTAGGACTTGTGCCTTACTCGGATGTGCATTGTATACCTAGGAGCTGGATCTCTAATCAATCTTGTACACCTAGGACTTGTGCCTTACTCGGATGTGCATTGAATACCTACGAGCTGGATCTCTAATCAATCTTGTACACCTAGGACTTGTGTCTTACTCGGATGTGCACTGTATACATAGAAGCTGGATCTCTAATCAATCTTATACACCTAGGACTTGTGTCTTATTTGGATGTGCACTGTACACCTAGAAGCTGGATCTCTAATCAATCCTGTACACCTAGGGCTTGTGTCATACTCGGATGTGCATTGTATACCTAGGAGCTGGATCTCTAATCAATCCTGTACACCTAGGCATACTTCATCTGTAACCTGGTTTTCTTTAACTGAAACTTGGCAACCAAGCAACCTGAATCTGGGTTCTTCAATGCTGAGCTACACCTAAATTGAACATTGTGCCTCTTCTATAAATCCCATATTTTGTGTTCGAGTATTCCAGAAGGAGTAGTTTACACAAAGGATTTAACCGATCATACCTGACTTGACAGAATTAATCTCTTTCAAACCAGGGCTGATAGGTGAAATTCTTAAAACTATGGATCCAATTAAGCCAATCATGGTGATATTACATTTATCATGCAGTGAATGGGATTAGCATTTCTCACATGATGAAATCTGTGGAGAGGTCATCAAAAATGGGCTGTGACTTAGCTCACCAGAAGTAGAAATGTTCAAACAACTGCCAAGAGTCACTGGTCTATGAACTAACTGCTACTGTATATTAATCGGACTGATAACACCAATCATGACTGTGAGTCACACTCTCAAATAAGGTTTCCTATAAATATCATAATGTAACTTCCTATTTTACTTCCAGTGATTTCAATACATTACAGATTCTGAGCAAACTCAACTATTACCTCCATCCATTAAGTAGGCTAAAGCCACCTACAGAATAGTACACCCAAAGTTTGACTGTGAGTAACACAGACAGGTTATGGATGACTAAGCTATGAGTCCAAAAATAGAAACACACCACTCACTTGATCAAAGCATTCATAAATTGGCTGTTATTGCATGACCAACCCATGGATGACCTGCTCTAGGGTAGACTAGCACTAGCTAGATACATTCTACAATAACTTCATTCAATAAGAATCATTGATTTACAATTTAGATATAAAGCATTGGTTGTGAATTACACCCACTAACTAAGGGAAAATATATAAGTAGACTATGATGTAGCTCATCATTACCACCCAAGACATCTCAAGAGATACCCTCTCACCAATTATCAACATTGGAGTTCAATTCTATGGTGTATTTATCTCCCTTGATAGACATCATTGCAAATTTTCCCAACCCTGAAAAACCTGGTGACACAAAACTTTAGTTATCTCCCTTGATAGTTTTTTACCTCTGTCAACAACATTAATTTGTACTCATTTGCCACAACAAAAGGAGATAATAATTGGTGAAAATTCCTGACTAATTTACTGTCAGTTTAATCGGTTGGACTGCTAGTATTAAGTTACTTAGTTATTATACATGTCAAGAATCAAGCTACTGTCAGCCGGTGAGTTTCACTGGACCTTGGCAGCTATGTGGTTTGTTCTACCTTTTAAAATCTATTTAGAATTTAGAATGGCAGCAATTAGTTAGAATTACTACTTTTAACTGTATTATAACTGAGTAGATGAATAGACATCTCCACTCAATTATAAGAATCTGACAACAGTAATTGTTTGGCTGTAAAACCAATAAGGTTCATGTAGGTCAGTCCCAAGGAGTAACCTTAAGAAACTCACCCTGAGATCAAGTGACTCAACCCTATACCACACCATACAATAAATTAATCTCAACAGTCTAATTCACCTCAACTCTTAGTGTACATTATTTGTGCCCAAAATTTCTGTACTGAATTTACATTAATTTATCTATTTTACACAATTAGTTATGCACTTCTAATTTCATGACTCAGTTATAGTACCCATGAAAAGACATGAAGGCACTGTAACATCTGTAAACACAGGTGTAGACTTCCTTTTGCACCAAACTTTGACCTATTATTTATTTAATAAATTAGTTAAATAAAAAAGTTAATTATTTAGAAGGAGTGAATATCAAAACCCATGAAGAGACATGAAGGTCCTGGACAACAGTGAACATGTGAATTGACACCTTGTTACACAGAACCTGGGGGGCGCGGTGGCTCAGTTGGTAGAGGTGCAGGCTGCAAGCCGAGAGGTCCCCGGTTCGAATCCCACCTGCGGCGACCGCGTTGTGTCCTTGGGCAAGACACTTCACCCCGATTGCCTACATGGGGGCACGATGACGCTGTGTACTGAGGCGTACTGCACGTCGATGGTGCGCATGTCTTCAACCAATCTAACCCTGCCTGTGCTGCGGTGCAGAGTTCAGAGTTACGATGTTGGGGAGCTGACAGCTGCTCGTCGTTGCTCGGTGGTTCTCTCCGGGTACTCCGGCTTCCTCCACCCGTAAAACTGTCACGGTCACGATTAGCCATTGTGCATAAATATGTGACCTTAAACACCAATAAATAAATAAATACACAGAACCTGACCTATCAATTATATAATTATAAGTTAATTAAATAAATTAGTTAAACATTTAAGCTAAATTGACCAACACCCATGGACAGACATGAAGGTCCTGGACATCTGTGAACATGTGAATTGACACCTTGTTACACAGACCATATCCTATCAATTATTTAATTATTATCACTGCTGTGTAATGCAATATTTTTGTTTAAAATTCAACAGCCATACCCTCATCTAACACAGATTTCACTCTAAATAACGTATATACATGACAAAATCTTGCAAAAGAAAATGTAGTCTGAAGGACTAGATATCAGCTATGGCAACATCAGTAAAATACTAAGCTGCTGTAACTGACTAAATAATTTATTACAATAACTTTCTCAATCCAACAAGTACCACTTCTAAGCCTAATACTAACTCGCCATATAGTGTGTAAAAATAGTGAGTACTTCCCTTCCACAAGCCTCAACTTCTAAAGAGCGTTTACTACTCTGGTAGTGTAAAAATAACTTGGACTAGCCTCAGCCAACAGTTAAAAGACTAAACCTTGCTTTTGTAAGCTCACCAATAGTCTATGAAACTAAGCTTCCAAGTACAGGTGCCCTGCTCAATACTTCCCTAAAGTATTTCACCATTACTTCAAAACAATTCAGTTACAGTCTGCCTAGCTTCTAAGCTTCCCTCTCCAAATGAGCGTTTTGGGTAACTCATCTTCAAAACAATAAAAATAAAATACTCCGAGCCCATTGCCTTTGCCGATATCCTCTCCTTTCGCTCCACCTAGACTTCTAATGTATATCTGTCAGCCCATGATAATCCTTCCTAATGCTGGAGTAACCAACTAAGGAATTGTTATCCACCTCCTATGAAGCCCTTTTGGTTCTTTTTCTTAGTTTTCAAAGTAGCGCCTATTTAACTCTACGATCCACCCAGAGCTTGCGAGGGGAAACGGCGAGGGTATATGATCAGTGTATGCCTAGTTACAACAGTTTTAAGCTCAAAATACACTTTAGAAGCCTCTTAAACTTAAAAACAATATGCAAATTTATATTAAAAAAAATGTCCCCCTTTCTGGTGCTACCTGTATTATTTGCAACTTTAATTTGATAACAATAATCAAGTTTACTATTCAGCTCCAGCTTGCTCTTTGACAGAAACTACATTGTGGAACCCTTTTAGAGGTTAAAGTTCACTTTTTACATTCTATTTTTACTCATAATGCTGTACTTCAGTTCTGAAAAACAACAAACGTTCTTTAAGACACAGATTTAATAAAATACAATAATTTCGGTAAAATAATGAGTATTTTACAACATCAGTGTGCGGTGTACTTTATCATAACATATTACAAAAAATACATCACTCTGAAGAGCTGGCATTACGGAGATGTATTAAAAATTGATTCGACAAGTGAATGCACTGTTCAACACATGAACTCTCCAGTCAATCCTACTATGGCTGCAACAGAAATTTCCATTATGAAAGCAGTAACATTGCATGGATAATTCCTAATTAGTGTTACCCTTAATTAGGTGCCCTTTATAACATTTTTCTGTAAACACGAGAGACGGCTCATCAATCCCACCCGATACTCATACATTTTATCCATCGGGCGGCTATTATTAAAATATCCTAGATACAGTTATGTGCGAATTAGACTGAGGATCTAAAAAAAATGACTTCCAAAAGTCGGTTTCCCTACAATATTATAGATACTTTATCCGCATGACTGGAGTCACATATCTCAGGCTTTGGTGATTTTGTAAGATATTAGAGATACTTTATCCACATGACTGGAGTCACATATCTCAGGCTTTGGTGATTTTATAAGATATTATAGATACTTTATCCGCATGACTGGAGTCACATATCTCAGGCTTTGGTGATTTTATAAGATATTAGAGATACTTTATCCACATGACTGGAGTCACATATCTCAGGCTTTGGTGATTTTATAAGATATTATAGATACTTTATCCACATGACTGGAGTCACATATCTCAGGCTTTGGTGATTTTATAAGATATTATAGATACTTTATCCGCATGACTGGAGTCACATATCTCAGGCTTTGGTGATTTTATAAGATATTAGAGATACTTTATCCACATGACTGGAGTCACATATCTCAGGCTTTGGTGATTTTATAAGATATTATAGATACTTTATCCGCATGACTGGAGTCACATATCTCAGGCTTTGGTGATTTTATAAGATATTAGAGATACTTTATCCACATGACTGGAGTCACATATCTCAGGCTTTGGTGATTTTATAAGATATTAGAGATACTTTATCCGCATGACTGGAGTCACATATCTCAGGCTTTTGTGATTTTATAAGATATTAGAGATGCTTTATCATCTTGAAATACCTGATAGATTGGAGTCACATATCTCAGGCTTTTGTGATTTTATAAGATATTCGAGATACTTTATCATCTTGAAATACCTGATAGATTGGAGTCACATATCTCAGACTTTTGTGATTTTATAAGATATTAGAGATGCTTTATCATCTTGAAATACCTGATAGATTGGAGTCACATATCTCAGGCTTTTGTGATTTTATAAGATATTCGAGATACTTTATCATCTTGAAATACCTGATAGATTGGAGTCACATATCTCAGGCTTTTGTGATTTTATAAGATATTAGAGATGCTTTATCATCTTGAAATACCTGATAGATTGGAGTCACATATCTCAGGCTTTTGTGATTTTATAAGATATTCGAGATACTTTATCCACATGATTGGAGTCACATATCTCAGGCTTTTGTGATTTTATAAGATATTAGAGATACTTTATCATCTTGAAATACCTGATAGATTGGAGTCACATATCTCAGGCTTTGGTGATTTTATAAGTTATCAGAGATACTTTATCATCTTGAAATACCTGATAGATTGGAGTCACATATCTCAGGCTTTTTTGATTTTATAAGATATTAGAGATGCTTTATCATCTTGAAATACCTGATAGATTGGAGTCACATATCTCAGGCTTTTGTGATTTTATAAGATATTCGAGATACTTTATCCACATGATTGGAGTCACATATCTCAGGCTTTTGTGATTTTATAAGATATTAGAGATACTTTATCATCTTGAAATACCTGATAGATTGGAGTCACATATCTCAGGCTTTGGTGATTTTATAAGTTATCAGAGATACTTTATCATCTTGAAATACCTGATAGATTGGAGTCACATATCTCAGGCTTTTGTGATTTTATAAGATATTAGAGATGCTTTATCATCTTGAAATACCTGATAGATTGGAGTCACATATCTCAGGCTTTTGTGATTTTATAAGATATTCGAGATACTTTATCCACATGATTGGAGTCACATATCTCAGGCTTTTGTGATTTTATAAGATATCAGAGATACTTTATCATCTTGAAATACCTGATAGATTAGAGTCACATATCTCAGGCTTTTGTGATTTTATAAGATATTCGAGATACTTTATCCACATGATTGGAGTCACATATCTCAGGCTTTTGTGATTTTATAAGATATTAGAGATACTTTATCCACATGACTGGAGTCACATATTTTGGGCTTTGGTGATTTTATAAGATATTAGAGATACTTTATCATCTTGAAATACCTGATAGACTGGAGTCACATATCTCAGGCTTCTGTGATTTTATAAGATATTAGAGATACTTTATCATCTTGAAATACCTGATAGATTGGAGTCACATATCTCAGGCTTTTGTGATTTTATAAGATATCAGAGATAGATACTTTATCATTTTGAAATACCTGATAGACTGGAGTCACATATCTCGGGCTTTTGTGATTTTATAAGATATTAGAGATACTTTATCATCTTGAAATACCTGATAGATTAGAGGCACATATCTCAGGCTTCTGTGATTTTATAAGATATTAGAGATACTTTATCATCTTGAAATACCTGATAGATTGGAGTCACATATCTCAGGCTTTTGTGATTTTATAAGATATTATAGATGCTTTATCATATTGAAATACCTGATAGATTGGAGTCACATATCTCAGGCTTTTGTGATTTTATAAGATATTAGAGGTGCTTTATCATCTTGAAATACCTGATAGATTGGAGTCACATATCTCAGGCTTTTGTGATTTTATAAGATATTAGAGGTGCTTTATCATCTTGAAATACCTGATAGATTGGAGTCACATATCTCAGACTTTTGTGATTTTATAAGATATCAGAGATACTTTATCATCTTGAAATACCTGATAGATTGGAGTCACATATCTCAGGCTTTTGTGATTTTATAAGATATCAGAGATAGATACTTTATCATTTTGAAATACCTGATAGACTGGAGTCACATATCTCGGGCTTTTGTGATTTTATAAGATATTAGAGATACTTTATCATCTTGAAATACCTGATAGATTGGAGTCACATATCTCAGGCTTTTGTGATTTTATAAGATATTAGAGATACTTTATCATCTTGAAATACCTGATAGATTGGAGTCACATATCTCAGGCTTTTCTCTTCTTTTTTCAATTACTGGAGAGTCAAATGTTGTGTTGAGAAAATTTCCTTTTTTCTTTGCATCAAACGTTTCTTTTTTAGATTTCCTTATCTCATCTGAAATTAACGTTCACATTATTATTAATTCATTATCAACCAATCAATGACAATGTGGAGATTTAACTAAAAACTTCATAGTGAAGCTGATTACATAAACATCATCAACTCTGTATTAGCAGAAATAATTGACCAGAACAGAAAAAAATAAAAATATCACAATGTTAATGATAACTAGATTGTGTTCACCTGCTACTGCTAGTAAAAAAAAAACCCAGTATAAACACAACTTTTGTCCATCAAATATAGTTTTTGCACAAAAACTGATGTGAATCAGCCAGTGAGAATCATATTTTGGAAGTCAAATGTGGTGTAATTTATTTTACAAAATGGGAGATTACTTTAAAATTTCAAGGGTTCATACATCACAAATGAGAAGAGATTTAGTGAAATTTAAAAAATGTGCCCCCACCTACCATAAAGATGATGTATACCAAACACAATCAAATTCTGATTGGTGGATCTGAAGAAGAAGAATTTATAATATTATTCCCCATATTGTACAAAGTTAAAATTTGTGCTACCACTGAGAGCCCAATTATTAATAATATCGATTCTGTACCTCATATCAAAAGATTCTGACTAAAGACTCTAGAGAAGAAGAATTTTAAAAATTATTCCTCACACTGGAATAAGATCAAATTCAGACTCCAATAGGGAGCCTTAATATTAACCCAGGGACTTAGTTTTAACTGCCTTGAATCTGACTCCCTTAAGGGTGGTGTATACTATATATGAAAATATTCTGATTGCAGGGTTTGTAAGAAGGGATTTAAAGAATATTCCTCATATTGCACAAAGTTAAAATTCAGGCTCCAATAGGGTGCTCAAATATAAAAATAGAGGGACTTCGGCTGAACAAACTTTGAATCTAACTCCCATAAGGATGCTGTATACCAAACAACAAAAGATTCTTACTGGTGGATCTGAAGAAGATGATTGTTAAAGATTACTCCACATATTGCACTTGGTTAAAAGTTGGGCTTCCATAGCGGAGCCCAAATATTAACCAAGGTTCTTGATTTAAACAAACTTGAATCTAACCTCCGTCATGATGTTGTATACTGAATATCAAAAGATTCAGATTAGTGGATCTGATGAAGATTTGTGAAGATTATTCCTCATATAGCACTTAGCTACAAGTTGGGCTCCCTGTGGGAGACCAAATAGTAACCAAGGTTTTTCATTTGAACAAATTTGAATCCATTTTTGTGCACACATGATCCATTTTGTACCACGTGACCTAACAAACTGCAGTTCTCTAGCATCATATTCGACAAACTTGGGTGCATACAAACGATGCAAAACATAATTTTCTTCAAATGTAAGCTTGAAACTTCATGTCAAGCCACAAATGCAAGCTTGAAAATTCATGTCAAGCCACAAATACAATCCACATTTTTCAGTGGAAATATCCACTGTAAATGCTGTGGTTGTGTTTTTGTTTATTCACCGATGAAATGTTACTTTTATATGCAGAATTATGACTCACCTGTTCGTCTCAAAAGCACTTTTTCTACCCCATGCATAATAAATCCTCTCCTCACAACTGTATTGGATAATACTATTATAATAGGTGTATTTATTGAAGGTCCCAGTTCCCATTCTTATCTACCACAAGCATCAGCCTTGTTTTGCAATTATTTATTGCTCCCTTCTTTAAAATAAATAACTACAAAACAATTTCGGTTTACGTACTAAGATTGTCAGGAGTCAATTCTTCATTTTTCTATTTTTTTGCACTTATTTATTGGAAAATATCGACTGATGATTTAATAATAAATAATTGCAAAACAATTTCTTTGTAAGTATTAAATTGTCAAGTGTTGATTCTCCAGTTTTCTAAACATTTGCAATCATTTACTGGAAAGGAGTGCTTGATCATTAAAATCATACAAATTCTGGGGTCAACAGAAGCTCAATGAGATTGTTCCAATAACAGTCATATTTCTATGATTTTATTGGCAAAGTTAAGTTTATTAAATCTCCATTGAATTTTGGGGGAATAATTACATATAATTTTAGTTCTGAATCTCATCTCTGTGCATTTAAATGTATTTTTTGTCAACATACAAGATGTAATTAAAAGGACTTGAACACTGTAACTAATCCCAACAAGATAATTACCTGGAATATTGTCAATATATTCATAAATATAGTTGTGCTTTACAGACATATTTTGATGATTATGATAATAAAGTTCCAATAATTACAGAGATTAATTACAGTGTTAAACACCTTCTCTTTGTGCATTCAACTGATTTACAATGTCAATTAACCCAAAATAATTCTAATTAGAAAGTAATACCATGTTTGTTAGTGTGTTTCCATGGAATGCTGGCCATTTCGCCATTGGACATTTACCTATTTGACATTTCCCCATGGAAAGTGGACATTTCACCATCAGACATTTCCAAACATGCAGGCATTTCCCCAGAGAGAATGGACATTGTTCCATGCAGACATTTCTACATGGAGGGTGGATATTTCACAATCTCACATTTCCCCCTGGAGAGTGGACATTTTCCCATGGAGACATTACCCCATGGAGAGTGGACAGTTCCCTATGGAGAGTGGACCTTTCATGATAGAACATTTCCCAAAGGAGAGTGGACATTTCACATCTGATGAACAACCCTTTGCAAGTTCAATATTTTATTGATATGTTTCAAACAAAAACATTTTTGAAACAACAAATAAACTTTTGGAATAGAACATAGTATACTTTACACCAAAGACAAAGAGAGGGTCTGCAGTTTTAGAGTGAAATTTACAAAATGAGTTAAGTAAAATTGGTCTGGACTGACCCCTGGATGAGGCCCAGATTTAATTTTCTAGGTATGTTTTGTTGATAACACTACAAACTGGCACAGGTTGTAGAGTCTAATTATTTATTTATCCATTTGCCACTACTTGGATCTAGCAAAGAGGCATAAACAAACATTAGGATTCTGAGCCACTATTATAAAGTAGAAATACCTTAGGTTCCTCCTCTGCAGATTTTGTTCAAGGCTCAATCAACTCAATGTCCTGTAAAGCTTAGGCTCTGACAGGCGAGTTCCCTGTTTTATGCATCTATTCTGACAACAAATACTCTCCGGTTTCCCTACCACAGAATGGACAGTGTCATTGTCGATTTTTAAAAAATGCTGAAGAAGGCATTTCTGTCGGGTTCAGTTTTGTTACAGCTAAAATACTGGTGTCTGGCACTGAAGTCCCTGATGAAGATAGCATTTCTTCAAATACTTATTCATTTACTATTTTTTGATGGTGGTTGTAGTAGGAAACTACTGTAATCCCCTTGTTGTTTGCTCTAATTCCTGTTACCAATGTCTTTTGTCACAAAAAAGCCCATAGGGAAATGTCCATAGTAAAAACATACATGGGAGAAATGTTCACTTTTTTATTGAGCAGCAGGGGGGAAATAATGTCTAATGGTGAAATATCCAGTCAAAACTCCCAAGGGGAAATGTCCACATGGGTATATGTCTGACAGATGAAATATCTGTGCTGTTTCCATGTATATATTAATTTAAATACGTTTTTGTTTGTTTTCAACTGTGTAACTGGTGAATATGAATATTAGAATAAATATTTCTGCAATATTCTCCTTATTTTTAGAAAAAAAAATTTCTGTACTTTTCAACTTTATTATATCGAAGGTTTGGAGTTTTTTGTTTGCTTTTTTGTGTTTTTTTTTTTGTAATTAAAATTTAATATTGTCGATGTTATCAGCCCTATATTCTGATTTTATTTTTACAGTTTTGGAAGGTGGATCATAGGTAAATCATGATGGGGCATTTTTTATGCGATGAATATTAACACACGGACACTCTGACAACATCCAGCTCACAACACATTCAGAGATAAACCATGTAGTCCATGAGCTGAAAATTTGTGACATGTAGTGCATTTATTCTGAAACAATACTTAATTGTTAGGTGGAGAAATAACTCATACATGATTTAGTAGTAATCCACCATCTCTATTCCGTATATCATAAACTACATTCGGTGACACATTAATCTCAGAACAAACAAAGTTATGTTAAGTCCTTCTATATAAAAATTCTGTAACCAATTAAAAAACCCAGTAATTTATAATGGTCAATGAATATTTTCCTTGAAACAAACATAGTGGTATTCTATCTTCCCAACGCTGAGCACTTTGTGTGGTCTACAACAGAGTCGATTTCACAGTTGATATTTTCTATTTTTGTTATTATTTGGCTCCAGAAATGGTAAAAAGTGATATTTGATACACAATACTTAAACAGTACTGTGTCATCACTAGTACATTGTCCTTATGAATATCTCTTTGTCGGCAATAAGATTTAAGATTTATGCAAGAAAATTAACATCTACAGAGAGGCAGATTAACAAAACAAAACAATAGCAAAAATAAATTGAAATATAAATTGAATGAAAGTGTCAATGACACTGTAGCTAAACGTGTTAAGACATGTACATGTAAAGTATGTGACACAGCAATGACAAACATCTAGGTAATGACCTGATAACAAAGGTACATGTAAACAGTATGTACATAAATACTGACCGTAGCCTGTAACAAATGTATAGGTGAAGTATTGTAAAGGTGGGCGACAGTCAGATGCTAAACTAGAAAATAAATGTTTGAGTCCCAGAGTGGGTCTGACTGAACCTCAAAATATTTGTTCTCATAGCACAGTGATAACAAAGGCACCCCAAAACACTTATTCCTGTCCCAAGGTGATAACAAAGGTACCCAAGAAGTTTCATGAAGATTAGTTCAAAAATACGAGCTTTGACAAAAAACTGATTGGACCTAATTTCGGTACAAAATCTTGAATTTTGGACCGCACCCAGAAACACTCGTTCTCATCCCAAGGCGATAACAAAGGTACCCAAGAAGTTTCGTGAAGATTGGTTCATAAATACAGCCTCTAGCCCAAGCCGTGTTGACATGTGCACTTACTGTGTATAAGTAGCACTGAATAAATCAAAATTGATCTAATTTGCATAATTTCTGCATGAGAAAAAAACCTGTATTATATGTGATGTATTCCATGTTACTAAACATTCATACAAAAATTTATTCAAATCAGAACTTTCATACAGAAGTTCTGTACAAAAAAACTGATTGCACTAATTATGGTACAAAATGGCTGCTGGTGGCCATCTTGAATTTCGGACCACACCCAAAAACACTTGTTCTCATCCCACGGTGATAACAAAGGTGCCCAAGAAGTTTCGTAAAGATTGGTTCATAAATATTAAAATTTTTTAGTAAATTTTGTTTCTTAACATACCTACCACAATTGTTTACAATTGGCTGTAACATAAGTGCAAGCCCTACTTCGGAACTAACTCAAGCTTTTAGAATCTTTTCCAAATGAATTGGAAAAGTACTAGAGCGCAAAAGCACGAAAAAGATCGAAAAAAGGGTCGAGCGAGACCAGCGCTCGAAATTACAGGTACTCTCTCTGCACACCTCTTGCGTTTACCGAGCGCATGCGCAACAACCGTGACGTCAATTCTGTATTTCCGCCAACGAGAAGTTTGTGATTTAGCAGGGAGGCATCGATATCGAAGATATCCCCAAGGAGGGTGGGCCTCCGGTAAACAATTGTGGTAGGTATGTTAAGAAACAAAATTTACTAAAAAATTTTAATTTCTTTTCAACCTACTCACAATTGTTTACAATTGGCTGAATAAACAATAGGAGGAGGTGAATCACATAACCAATACCAACAACAGTAGCAGAACGAAAGCAAGGATGGCAGAGAACAAAAACGAAAACCTGTAATGAAGATAGAGAGAAGGAACCTGAAAAGAACAAGGCTGAGCGAAGCGCAACCTCGACAAAAACAATTTTAACGAGGGTGCACAACAGCCTGAGCAGCAGCGAGAGGGCCTAAAGAATAAAGGTCCTCAGATTGCTGCTGAAGGTGGTGGAGATAAAAGGAGGAGAAGGTAGGAGCATTCCTCCAGTAAGCCGCATTCATAACATCACGGAGCGAAACAGAATTGGAGAACGCCCAGGATGTAGAAATGGCACGAACCTCGTGAGCATTAAGCCGGTTCGAAACAAGATCCGATGCAGACAAGCGAGAATAAGCCAGCTTGATTGCAAGACAGATCCACCTGGAAATAGAATGGGAAGAGATAGACTGCCTCTTAGGAATGAGAGACAGAAAAAATCTCTTCCGACCCCTCCTAATGAACTGAGTGCGAGTAATGTAAGTCTTGATCGCACGAACAGGACAAAGAAGAGGCCTCCGTCCATCTACAGCAGGGAGAGCCCGAATGCAGATGGGAGGAGGTACCAAATCGGGGAGTTGATTCTTAGCCAGAAAAGAGCAATCAGTAGTGAAGGTGACACTGTTAGCCTCATTTCGGAAGAAGGCAGAATCAACAGATAGCGCATGAAGCTCACTGACTCGACGAGCAGAAGCAAACGCTAGAAGAAAAGCCGTCTTATAGGTGAGAAAACGCATGTCGGTCTCAGATAAAGGCTCGAATGGCGCCCCCTCCAAACAGTGCAACACCCATGCCAAGTTCCACTTGGGTGTAAGACGCAAAACTCGAGGCCTCTTCAAAGAAAAGTGCCGAATAAGTTTGGAGAGAAAAACATTACGACCGATGCACCGCTTTCCCACATAAGAGAAAGTATCAGACAGCATAGACCGATAGCCCTTAATCTTAATAGGCTGGAGGCCTTGGAGTCAAAAAGAAAAACCAGAAAATCTGCAATTTGAGCGATTGACGGATCACGGTAATTCACATTGTGATCTGAACACCAGCGGCAGAAAACCTTCCACTTGGCGGCATAAGTCATTCCAGTGGAATGTCGCCGCGATGCAGAAATGCACTCCATTGATCGTCTCTAAAAACCTCTACGTCGGAGACTGGACCTGATAAAAGACAGGCGTGAAGGGACAGGCTCGCCAGGTTGTTGTGATACTTCCTGGGACGACCCTGTGAAAGAAGATCGTGACGTAGAGGTAGACGAATCGGTCAATCGGCCAAAAGAAGCCGCAGCAGATTGATCCACACCCTCTGTGCAGACAGGGGTGTGATCAGAATGATCCTGCAACTGCAAGCACGAATCTTCGCTAATACTTGAGGAAGAATCGGTGCAGGAGGAAAGGCATAGCCGCTCCAACCTGTCCAGTCCAGAGACAGAGCGTCTACTGCAAATGCCAGAGGATCTGGACAAGGGGAGACAAAAGTCTCTACCTGATGATTCCAGCAAGTAGCGAAAAGGTCGACCTGAGGACGACCCCACTGCTCGCAAAAACACCGACCGATGTAGCATCCATTCGGTTGGAAGGACACTGTCGCGTCTGGACAGGGAGTCTGCTAGGACGTTGAGACGCCCGGGAATGTGTCGAATGGACACCCGAGCGTTCACATCCCGTGCCAACAGAAGAAGATCCCGAGACAGCCGATACATGGGAATCGAATGTGTGCCTCCTTGATTCCGCATGTAGGCCACTACTGTCGAATTGTCCGAAAGAAGTAGGACAACATGGTCCGACAGATGAGGGATCCAAAGCCGAAAACTCAACAGAAGAGCAAGGAGCTCCTTCTGGTTGATATGAAGGCCCACCTGCTCGCTGTCCCACTCTCCGTGAGTAGACAGACCGAGGGGATCCAACGTCGCACCCCAGCCCCGATCGCTGGCATCCGCAGTAAGGATGCGATCGGCCAAAGGAAGATCCAACGGAACACCCTGTGTCAGCCAGGGAATATCTGCCCAAGGGCGGAGGTGACAAAGCAGAGACCGAGGAATAGTGAGTTCCAGGTCCAGCGGATCTACATTCGGATGCCAATGATCCAACAGGAAGTGTTGGAGAGGTTGGACAAACAAGCGACCGAGCGGAATGAGATCTGTCACCGAACCGCAAAGGCCCAGCATCCGAAGGAAACTCCTGGCCGAGACCGAGGAAGATTGAAGCAGGTCCCAAGTCAAGGCGGAAAGAATCGTTGCCCGAGCCTGGGGGACTAACACTACATTGTGAAGTGTGTCGAAATCCATCCCCAAATGACGGAATTGCTGAGAAGGAAGAAGATCCGACTTCTCGCGATTGACTCTGAAACCCAGCGATGCTAGCAGGCAAAGAAACTGCCGGACATCGAACTCCAGAACAGCAGAATCGTGGTGCCGTTGGAGGATGTCGTCTAGGTAGGCTGACGAAGTCACTGCCGACTGAGTGTGGTGGAAAGCAAGCACATGTGACATCAGTCGGGTGAAGGCCCAAGGAGCCAGGTTCAAACCGAACGGGAGAGCTCTGAATTGAAAAACTCGATCCCGAAACGAGAACCGAAGGTATTTCCGTGATGCCAGATGAATGGGTACATGGAAGTAGGCATCCTTCAGGTCGATACTGGCCGCAAAATCGCCCTGATGAACTGAAAGTCGAACCGACTGGAAAGTCTCCATACTGAAACGAGGAGCTATTATGTACTCGTTCAGGGTACTCAGATCGATGACAGGACGATATTGGCTGTTTTTCTTCGGAACCAAGAAAAGTCTCGAGTAAAACCCCAGTGAAAGGGTGTTCCTGACCACCTCGATCGCCCCTTTGGTGAGGAGATTGTCGATCTCCTGCACCAGAAGGTCCTGACACAGAGAATCGGAAGGGACCTGAGTCGGAAGGGGCACCCGAGATAAACTGGGGTGCCGATGGAAGGACAGACGCAGACTGGATTGAATGACGACGAGGACCCAAGAGTCCGACGTTATCTCTGTCCAACGGTCATAAAACAGCGACAGCCTTCCCCCGACTGGAGGCGAATCGAGGTGAGAACCTTCACTTGCGACCTCGACGAGTCCCCCGAGAGGAGAAACCACCTTGGGAAGTGACAGAGTCCTGAGACTTTCCAGCCTGAGGCTGCCAGTGAGCCTGGCCACGTCGGCGCTTCTTATGAGCAGACGGAGCCGAAGGCGTAGCCGACGTGGCAGACACAGCAGCACGCTTGGCGGGCCTGGAACGACCCCCCACCCGCAGCAGCAGGTGGGTCAAGCTGTCTCAGCAAAAGCTGGTCCTTCGAATGACGAAGAACTTCGCCACGAACAGCTTCCACGGAACCATGGAACAACTGAGGTCCCACCAAAGAGGCAGACCTCAGAACAGGACGTTGCTCAGAAGGAAGGGATGGTAAAGAATCCAACACCGCATCCCGGCGTGCCAGCTCCAAATTAGCCGTGTTACAGGCATGAGCGTGTGTCAAGTTCATAAGAGCCTGTGACAAAACGCGAAAAGGCGCCTGAGCATCATCAAACTCCCCTGGTGGAAAATATTCAGCCAGAGCAGCGACGAATACTGTGCAGTATCCAAGGGGCCAGGCGAGACATCTCGGCGACCGACCAAAGGAGGTTGCGCCTCAGGAGGCACAGGCCAACTTGAGGGTTGCCAGAAAGCAACCGGGTGAGCGCCAAAACGGCCTGGCGCAGGTCACCCTGAGAATCCGTCGCAGCAGAATCGCCCGATGGAGTGTCCTCCCAATGGACCCTTCTGGTAGAAGAACCCAAATCCTCAGAAGAGACCGACGGCGAACGTCGATCGGCAGACAGAATAGGAGCACGGTGAGAAAACACCGGAGGATAGTCCCGATTGTGACGCCCAGGGGCCATCACTGACCTCTGCGAAACAGAAGGTCCTGCCTGCAAATCCTCTAAAAAGACCTAGGACACGGTGAGAAGACACACGGTGAGAAGACAAGAATGACTGGAACCTGTCATTGGCCTCTGCGCAGCAGACGGCCCCAACTGCCTATCCTCTGAGACCGACGGCAAGCATCGATCGACACCCAGACCCGGAACACAGTGAGGAATCACCGGAGGAAGGTTCCGAGAGTGACAGCTAACAGGGGCTGTCACTGACCGCTCCCGAACAGCAGACCCTGGATGCCAACGTCCCAACACCATCCCGCTAGGCGGCACACTAGCAGGGGAAGGTGGAACGATAAACGATTCACTCGAGGGACGAGGAATCGCTGCCGAAGCGACCGGCCGGCTCAACCGACTAGGAGCAAACCTAGCCAGATGAGACGGAGCAGACAGCAAACCCGCACAGCCCCGCCGCAAGGCTGGGGGAAGCTGAGAACACACAGACACACCAGCAGATACAGCCTCGGTCCCCCGAGACTGTAGACCATCCCCAGAGGAGATGGAAGAGCCACCATCAGACAGAATAGGATCTGGAGTAGCAACTTCCTCAACAACGGTCGACGGTGTAGGAGGCAGATCGGAGAGGGTTACCGAGCTGACCTCGGAAAAGCTCTCAACGAAAACAGATGCCTCAATAGTGACATCAGAAGACAAAGAGACCACGGTCTCCTCATCAGGAATCACTGAACTGACACCGCCAACAGTTGCAGAGGAACTCGCCACAGAAGGCAGATCCAAATCCTGTGTGACAGAGTCACCACGTGCACCAGCAGAAAAGTCTGCTACGGCACGGCTACCCTTACCCCGAGAACGAGGGGTTCTAGCTCTGGAAAGAACCACCTTGTTCACAGAAGCCCAGAATTTAGAGGACCAAACCCCACAGATACCACATGATTGGGCCTGAGTGCAATTGTTGCAAGTGACACATGTGGCATGAGAATCGTCCACATGTTTCACCTGCAAACAAGAGGTACAAGGAATAGTCTTAGGCATGATATCAAAACAATAATCAAGCTTCCCGCCGACGGAAAACAGTACTAAGGTCGTGTTCACACATGGGGGAAAGACAATATAAAGTGTGAAGAGACAAGCAATAAAAATACAAATTAACATTAAATAATAATAATAATTTAGGTAGCTTGTAAAAAAGATACAATCCACTAGCACACTAAATATGTAGAATAAGTTGTTCACGAAGAATAAACAGCATAATTAGCAAGAGTCACGTCACAAAAATTTCCGACCATGTACAATGGCGGAAAATAAAGGAATTGACGTCACAGTTGTTGCGCATGCGCTCGGTAAACACAAGAGGTGTGCAGAGAGAGTACCTGTAATTTCGAGCTCTGGTCTCGCTCGACCCTTTTTTCGATCTTTTTCGTGCTTTTGCGCTCTAGTACTTTTCCAACTCGTTTGGAAAAGATTCTAAAAGCTTGAGTTAGTTCCGAAGTAGGGCTTGCACTTATGTTACAGCCAATTGTAAACAATTGTGAGTAGGTTGAAAAGAAACAGCCTCTACCCTGAGCCGTATAGAAGTTGTGTACAAAAAACTGATTGGACCTAATTTCGGTAAAAAATGGCCACTGGCAGCCGTCTTGAATTTTGGACCACACCCAAAAACCCTCGTTCTTGTCCCAAGGTGATAACAAAGGTACCCAAGTCATTTCGTGAAGATCGGTTCATAAATACTGCCCCTAGCATTTGCCGTATTGACATGTGTACTTACTGTGTGTAAGTAGCACTGAAAAAATCAAAGTTCATCTAATTTGCATAATTTCTGCACGAGAAAAACCCCGTATTATATGTGATGTATCCCATGGTACTAAACATTTATACAAAAAAATTTTCAAATCAGAGCTTTCATATGGAAATTCTGCGCAAAAATCTGACTGCACCTAATTTTGTTCAAAATGGCTGTCAGCGGCCAACTTGAATTTCGGACCGGACCCCAAAACACCTGTTCTCGTCCCACGGTGATAACAAAGGTATCCAAGAAGTTCCGTAAAGAGCGGTTCATAAATACGGCCTCTAGCCCGAGCCATATTGAATTGTTGATGGACGGATGGACGAAGGACGACTGGCCATGACATAAGCTCAAATTTGACTTACGTCAAAGTTGAGCTAAAAATTCAAAAGAAACGAGAAGGTGTTAATAGGACATAATAACAAACTATAAATATCAACATAAAGAATAATTAGTTTACTTTGTGAGCTCAGCTCTCGTGTGTTGAAAGAAGTACCAGATCATGTTACAGATGGGATCACATAGCCGTGGGGGGGGGGGGGGGGGATAATTATTTTACTTTGTGAGCTCAGCTCTCATGTGTTGAAAGAAGTACCAGATCATGTTACAGATGGGATCATATAGCCGTGGGGGGGGATAATTATTTTACTTTGTGAGCTCAGCTCTCGTGTGTTGAAAGAAGTACCAGATCATGTTGCAGATGGGATCACATAGCCGTGGGGGGGGGGGGGGGGATAATTATTTTACTTTGTGAGCTCAGCTCTCGTGTGTTGAAAGAAGTACCAGATCATGTTATAGATGGGATCACATAGCCGTGGGGTGGGGGGCGGATAATTATTTTACTTTGTGAGCTCAGCTCTCGTGTGTTGAAAGAAGTACCAGATCATGTTACAGATGGGATCACATAGCCGTGAAGGGGGGGGGGGGGGATAATTATTTTACTTTGTGAGCTCAGCTCTCCTGTGTTGAAAGAAGCACCAGATCATGTTACAGATGGGATCACATAGCCGTGGAAGGGGGGTGGGATAATTATTTTACTTTGTGATCTCAGCTCTCCTGTGTTGAAAGAAGCAGCAGATCATGTTACAGGTGGGACCACATAGCCAGGGGGGGGGGGGGGGAGGGATATGGTTTTGCATTATCAGGTCAACTTCCCATTCAAATCCATATATTGAAATTTTTCGGCCTCCTTACTTTTTGCTGTTTGGAGATCTTTTTGCATCCTGTCACAAGCGATATATTTCACAACAAAATTAAACTCATCCTCAATTGACCCCGAACCACAAACTTTACAAAGTCTCTCATTATGTTCATTTTTTTGTTTTTTTACCCACACATTAGTACTAATAGTACGTGAAAATCACAAAATCGACTATGTTTGTACCCCTGTCACATTACTTTGAGTGGGTAATTCAAATTTTCTCAGTTTTGGATATTGTCTATTTGTGCATTCACTACCCATTATTAATACACATCTCTCTTGACTGCAGATAGAGCATGTCTCATCTTTCTGTTTACATCTGTGACATAGTATTTGAATACTGCCCAGTTCAGCCTAGAGGTGGGCCCCCAGAGTCACTTCTGCTTGAGAGGTGTAATGGGGGCTGTGTAGTTTGGTTGACCCTGAAACCAGAGTTGTATACACTACTAAAGCTGCCATGACTAGATTTGATGAAAAATTAATCTAAATATAAATTCATTCCATTTACCGAGAGGCAATATCATTAAATATGCACAAATTATACTTATTTCAGAGACAAGAGAAACCTTGTGCTGGGCAGGAATATCCACCAGCAGCATCCAAAAAGTTAATGTATTAACCTTGGAATAAATGAGAGCTAGAATATCTGGGTACATTACCCTATTTGACGGCATAACAGAGAGATTCAACAGAATTCTGGAACATATGCTTGCTTTGATGGCCAGTAAGCATCAGCAATAATGGGATGGACGAACAAGAAGTGCAGCACATGAATCACCTGGTCAAACAACAAATAATATGACACACAAAAAAACGACAAAAGTCCAAGAGGACCTATTTCCTGTGGCTATGTGCCTACAAAAGTCCAAGAGGACCTATTTCCTTTGCTATGTGCCTACAAAAATCCAAGAGGACCTATTTCATGTGGCTATGTGCTAAGGCTTCCACGTTTACACGTGTAAACGTGAACGTTTCGTTTATGGGCATTAAACGTTTACAGTTCTGGTAAACGTGTACACGGAATGAAGTTTTAATAGAGTAATTTCAAAATTGCAGATTAATGCAGAAAGTCAAAGAAACAAAAAAAAATTTCCAACTTTGCAATGCAATATTTTGGTAATGCTTCAGAAAAACTGTGTACTGGTTCCGAATGGCGCCGCCGCCACAGTAACCGAACGAAATCATCTTCAAATCATGTGATATCATATGTGACACAGTCACGTGAGCCACATGGCATGTGCTTATCTTTGGTGTTTCCTTCGAAACATGTGTGGGATGTTTTAGTTTATTCGGATTTACATGTATATTCCCAAAGTGATACACAATTGTTCTCGATGATTTCGTTCACCTGACATGGATTATTAATTTATTATTCACACATGGGATGATCTTAGGATCGATTTATGGAGTTTGACAGACAGACTGGCACTTGTGGTGTTTGAAAATTTGGATTCCCCTGCATGGTTTGTAGACTTTGTTTATTTTTGCGACATTGCATTCCACTCTCAAGTCTGGTATTGTCACCAACATTACTGTTTGAAAAAACACAAGGAATTTCACCCCGAACCCACCAGAATGAGCTCAGAGACCCCCATAAATTTCAAAATTTACCTGGGGGAGAATCCCCCAGCCCCCCCCCCCCCCATAGACCGAGCGACTTTGCCTTCGGCATCTGCATGCTGTGATCGTTCGTCTACGTCGTTTTTGGACAAACTGTAAATCGGCTGTCTCAATAACATAAATTGTATGCCCTGTACGCAAAGATATGATGAACTTACTGTGTATTATTACACACTTCTATCAAATATTGACTACTTGCATTGTTAGTACGTGTAAACGTTTCCATTTCGTTTACAGACAGTCGTTTAAATGTTTACAATTTTGTCTAAACGTGGAAGCCTTACTATGTGCCTACGAAAGACCAAGAGGACTTATTTCCTGTGGCTATGTGCCTACAAAAGACCAAGAGGACTTATTTCCTGTGGCTATGTGCCTACGAAAGACGAAGAGTACTTATTTCCTGTGGCTATGTGCCTACAAAAGACGAAGAGTACTTATTTCCTGTGGCTATGTGCCTACAAAAGTCCAAGAGGACTTATTTCCTGTTCCTATGTGCCTACAAAAATCCAAGAGGACCTATTTCCTGTTCCTATGTGCCTACAAAAGTCCAAGAGGACCTATTTCCTGTCGCTATGTGCCTACAAAAGTCCACGAGGACTTATTTCCTGTGGCTATGTGCCTACAAAAGTCCAAGAGGACTTATTTCCTGTTCCTATGTGCCTACAAAAGTCCAAGAGGACCTATTTCTTGTCGCTATGTGCCTACAAAAATCCAAGAGGACCTATTTCATGTGGCTATGTGCCTACAAAAGACAAAGAGTACTTATTTCCTGTGGCTATGTGCCTACAAAAGACGAAGATTACTTATTTCCTGTGGCTATGTGCCTACAAAAGTCCAAGAGGACTTATTTCCTGTTCCTATGTGCCTACAAAAGTCCAAGAGGACCTATTTCCTGTTCCTATGTGCCTACAAAAGTCCAAGAGGACCTATTTCCTGTCGCTATGTGCCTACAAAAGTCCAAGAGGACTTATTTCCTGTGGCTATGTGCCTACAAAAGTCCAAGAGGACTTATTTCCTGTTCCTATGTGCCTACAAAAGTCCAAGAGGACCTATTTCCTGTCGCTATGTGCCTTCAAAAGTCCAAGAGGACCTAGTTCCTGTGGCTATGTGCCTACAAAAGTCCAAGAGGACCTATTTCCTGTTCCTATGTGCCTACAAAAGTCCAAGGGAACCTACTTCCTGTCGCTATGTGCCTACAAAAGTCCAAGAGGACCTAGTTCCTGTGGCTATGTGCCTATAAATCTCCAAGAGGACCTTTTTCCTG
The DNA here is from genome assembly GCA_031216915.1 of Pictodentalium vernedei. NCBI lineage: Eukaryota > Metazoa > Mollusca > Scaphopoda > Dentaliida > Dentaliidae > Pictodentalium > Pictodentalium vernedei. The sequence goes on along the minus strand of CM062293.1, from coordinate 13,543,070 downwards.
TCGCTATGTGCCTTGGTTGTTAATACAAGCCTGACCGGTTTCATACTGATTTGTAGCGGGGACCAGCCAAGGGGGAATTTTAGGGAGACTTCAAGTCTCCCTCCAGAAAAAATCGGGAGACTGCAGAGTCATGTAGGGAGACTTCATAGGCAAGTGGGGAAAATTAAGAATATTCATGTACCACCCCCGCCACCCCTTCATATTTTCAATTTGTGGTCCTCCATTAACGTCCAAATAATCCAGGTCCAGTTGTCTATGATGCATCTGTGCCAGGTTAAAAAATCACAAAGTAATTATTGACTGAAAATCCCCCACTGCTTCCCTCTCCTTCATGATCCCTCCCCTCTTCTTCATGCCAATCCCCCAGCACCCTCCTGTGGTTGTCTTTCACCAAAGTCTACTAAGCTAATAATTTCCCAAGTCTGAAAGTGTGAACAGGACCAGATGTAAGAAGGTTGCTTGGGAGGTACTTTGTTAGTTAATAAACAAAATACATTCTGGGGTCGAATATTTTGTAAAAGAAATGTCATTCCGCATCATTTTTATGGCATTCTGGTGTCATTCCGCATCATTTCATGTCATTCCGGTGTTTAGGAGGACCCTTTTTCATTATCGTCCACATGCACACTTGTGTCCTATACAAAGCTTTTCTTGTCATCACTAAAGCTTTTTTTCATGTGTTTCAATTCCATTCGTGTTTTTCTGGGAATAGACAGCCCAACAGTTAACAGTCGTCAGCAAAACGAAATGAAAATACTGTGTTATAAAATACGTCTGTTGTGTATACATTTTCGGCATCCTAAGCAACTTAACCTACTTTCAAACTGGATTATTTTGTTGAGTCGCTTAAGTCACCTATTTTCGTTTCGACACTTGAAGCTCCGACTGAAACGCAACAAAATGGAAATAAAAAAATCCGCCAAAAGCGACAGACAATTGATTGTCGTGTGATTTCAAATAAATGGACGTTTATTTGACGAATTAAAATGCCCATTTATCACACTCGAGCACATTTGATTTTTGAAAATAATCGTTTTCATGTAAACCTCGCATCACTCAGTTCAGCCTTTCCTCATTTTGGCTAATTTTTAGAGGGTGACTTGTAATCGCCCCGACTATTTTTCTAGGTGACTTTGGGCTTAGAAGGGCGACATAACTGCCCTAGTCGCCCTCATGGCTGGTCCCTGATTTGGAGTCATCAGAGGCAATGGGGAGAGGGCTCTTCCCCTTTTATATTGTGACATTTGGCAGGTGACTGGTGTGCCTTTTTCAATGGATGATCTTTGTATTTGTGGTTGACAGGTTACCAAATGCCAGTGTGTGGTGGGTTACCCAACAAAAAAAAGAAATTTTTTTTTTAGGTTTGATTCTTTCTTTGGAAGGTTGCCTACTGTTTGTTTATACATGGTTGGGCAAAATGGAACAGGTTGTTCATTATGGTAATTAGTGGGTTAATGACGATCATAGAATAGTTATCCGTATTTGTTTGAAATGATTGAGGATGGCGAGAAACCATGCAAAATGTATTGTTGGAATGTTAAAGTTTTTTTATGTGGAAAACAGCATAAGCTCATTTTTGCAAAATGAGGTAAAAGTTTGGCATTTCTAATACTGTGAATGTTCAAGAAGTCTGGCCGCATATCTAAGTACTTTCCCTGTATTGTAAAGGGAGGTTATAAAGTGGAGCCCACTTAATTAGATATCTCTTAACTGAATAACCCTGTTAATTGAATATAATTTCCAACACAAAACCAAACCATTTACCATGCCTCCAGCACAAATTTGACCTGTAAATTGAATAAAAAATCTTGCAACCTGTCAAGAAATAACCCTGACTCTCCCCAGTTTTCCTTTGTTTATAGACCTATTTGGCCTAATTACTTCCAATACAGACATTTAATCTATTATATCTTGTTTGACAGAGCTCATGGAGCTCTGTCAAACAAGATATAATAGAGTAAATGCTAAGTTTATCTCTAGAATAGAGGAAAGTAGCACAATCCCTGTTAATTGAATACTCCTGTTAATTGAATAATTTTCATTGGCAAAGTGGTTATTCAATTAACAGAGTTCCACTGTATCAGTATTTGGGTTTTTTTTCCTAGTTCACTATGTATCTGGTAATATGACAATTGAACAGCATGTTAATTTTCCCCATAAATGCCACTATACATCTTCCACTGGATGAACAATCAACCTCTATAGAGTAAGGTGAAAAATTACGTGAACGGTTGTGAGGGGACCATATGAATGCAAGAGAATGCTTGAAAAGAAGTTTAAAATGTCAGAAAAGAGGATGTGACAGAAAAGCTTCTGGCAGTGCCTTTCAAGTCAGTGATGCTGTCTGGCTGCACAATCCTGCCAAAAAGAGAGGGCATGCCTCCAAAACTCAAGTGACTTTGGGAGCGCTTTTTGTTGGTGGTTGGTGAGCTTAATAATGTGACCTATCGAGTACATAATAGTCCTGTGGCTTGTTGTGGTACACTTTATCATATTAAACCATCCCTGTGACGATCTATGAGCTCTAAGAAATTCAAACTGCTAGGGAGAGGGGTCATATTAATTTTGGTGTGCAAACAGGAAGTTCTGGTTCAAAAGTGATGGAAATGGATTCTCCTCAGTGTGGTATTGCTGACCAGAGGGCAGATTGTAGCTCTCAACTGGAAAGCATGCTAAAAGCTGCTGCACAGGGCACCCCTGCATCAACCTTTAATGGGAAACAGCTCTCACTCCAAAATAGAAACAAGTCAAATCAGTAATTAGATGGAATTAATTAAATCAATAACTGCACCTTTTTGGCTCATGTTGTTAATCACCAGGTCTCATTATTTTATTTTTGCAGAGTTACGATAGTAAGAATCAAAGAGGTTGCACAAAAGAGTCCAAAGGACTGTCACCAACAAGATTTCCAAAACTGACACTAGTTTTTTGTTGTTGTCAGGTTCACAACAAAGAGAGTCCCTCAAGATGGTTTGTGAACACATTTGATTGTGATCGCCACAATGGTATATGATAACTTACATCTCCAACTGTTTCGGAGAAGAACAAAAAGGAAACTTGCGCTTCACAGCGGAGAGGTTCTTGACATCTACCCTTGAGATAATGATAGATTGGTCTCCTCGGAACTGGCTAAACAGTTGAAATAATTACCAGAATGACATCCTCCAGGAAAGGGGAATGAGGACTCACAACTCATTGTGAATACACCTTGCCATGCTGAGATAATTACCAGGGTGACAGTCTCTGGGGTGGGCAGGAGGTGGGGTGAGATAATTATCAGGATGACACATCTAGGAAGGGGAGGGGTATGGTGGAGACTCACTCATTGTGAATACACCTTGCCATACTGAAATAATTACCATTATGACATCCTCCAGGCTGTGGGGGGGGGGGAGGTAGGGGGGGGGGAGAAGGGGCAGTGTATAAAATTTTCACACTGAAGTGTACTGATTGGCTGACTGTATCTTTTCAGTTTTACCCATGCATAGGTCATAAATAAGGAGAGACCATATCACGCATCATTCTCTCACTGTCTGTAAGAAGTTCAAACAGCACCTCATGAGGCATGTTCAAAACGGTGATCGGATGGAAGGAAACAGGACACAAAGAAACTCTTTTGGGTAGGACATTTTATTGCCTATTATTTATTGACCAGTCTGAGTTTAGCAATAAACTGTTCATAATTGTTTCGTTATAATTTACAGGGCAAGGCCACTTGGTTCAATCCAATAAATTGTAACATAACAATGATATAGATTGACTTCCATAATAAATCAACTTAATATTTATATTTTATATATGAAGAACTTATTCCTTGTGACCAGAGTAACTCTATTTGCTTTATGGATACATGAGAGTCAGAAGCGAGGGCTTATGACCGACACCAATTTGGAATTCACATATACTCTTGTACAAACACACATTGTGCATGAGCACACAAGCTAACTAATACCCCTACTTACAGCTTACTAGAATCCATCTCTGAATGTTGAGGTTGAAAAACCAATAATAAATCAAAGTTCATGGTTGATAACTTGGTTAAAATTATCACAGTTCACAAATTTTGGAATATGCATATGTCCACTTGTTAGTCATAATAATTGATAAGTTTCATTGAAATGAGTTCAATAATGTAGGAGGAGTTGGGTTCACAATAATCTAATTTGAAAATCCAAAATAAATCTAAGTTCAGGGGAGATAACTTGGGTTAAATTTGTCACAGATGAAAAAATTTACAATATGTGCATGCTCACTTGCTGGTTATAATGTTTGAGAATTTCATCAAAATCAGTCCAATAATGTCGAAGGAGTTGCACACACAAGTTGGTATGGACATACAGGCCGTCAGCAATATAGCCCCCACTTCCCTGAAGTGGGGGTATAACCATATAAAAATTAAAATTTTTTTCGTAAATTTTGTTTCTTAACATACCTACCACAATTGTTTACAATTGGCTGTAATGTAAGTGCTAGCCCTACTTCGGAACTAACTCAAGCTTTTAGAAACTTTTCCAAACAAGCTGGAAAAGTAATAGAGTGCAAAAGCACAAAAAAGATTGAAAAAGGGTCGAGCGAGACCAGTGCTCGAAATTACAGGTACTCTCTCTGCACACCTCTTGCGTTTACTGAGCGCATGCACAACAACCGTGACATCAATTCCGTATTTCCGCCAACAAGAAGTTTGTGATTTATTGGGGAGGCAGCGATATCAAAGATATCCCCAAGGAGGGTGGGCCTCCGGTAAACAATTGTGGTAGATATGTTAAGAAAAAAATTTACTAAAAAAATTTTAATTTCTTTTCAACCTACTCACAATTGTTTACAATTGGCTGTATAAACAATAGGAGGAGGTGAATCACATAACCAATACCAAAAAAAGAGCAGCAGAAAGAAAAGCAAGGAGGGCAGAGAACAATAGCGAAACCTGTAATGAAGATAGAGAGAAGGCACCTGAAAAGAACAAGGCTGAGCAAAGCACAACCTTGAGAAAAACAATTTAACGAGGGTGCACAACAGCCTGAGCAGCAACGAGAGGGCCTAAAGAATAAAGGTCCTCAGATTGCTGCTGTAGGTGGCAAAGATAAAAGGAGGAGAAGGTAGAAGCATTCCTCCAGTAAGCCGCATTCATAACATCCCGGAGCGAAACAGAAGTGGAGAACGCCCAGGATGTAGGAATGGCACGAACCTGATGTGCATTAAACCGGTTCGAAACAAGATCCAAAGCAGACAAGCGGGAATAAGCCAGCTTGATTGCAAGACAGATCCACCTGGAAATAGAATGGGAAGAGATAGACTGCCTCTTAGGAATGAGAGACAGAAAGAATCTCTTCTGACCTCTCCTAATGAACTGAGTGCGATTAATGTAGGTCTTGATCACACAAACAGGACAAAGAAGAGGTCTCTGACCATCGACAGTGGGGAGAGCCTGAATGCAGATGGGATGGAGGTACCGAATCAGGTAGTTGATTCTTAGCCAGAAAAGAGCGTAGTGAAGTACGAAGGTGACACTGTTAACCTCATTGCTGAATAAAGCAGAATCAACAGATAGTGCATGAAGCTCACTGACTTGTCCAGCAGAAGCAAACGCTAGAAGAAAAGCTGTCTTATAGGTGAGAAAACACATACCGGTCTCAGATAAAGGCTCGAATGGCGCCCCCTCCAAACAGTGCAACACCCATCCAAGTTCCACTTGGGTGTAAGACGCAAAACTCGAGGCCTCTTCAAAGAAAAGTGCCGATTGAGTTTGGAGAGAAAAAGATTATGACCGCTGCACCGCTTTCCCACATAAGAGAAAGTATCAGACAGCATAGACTGATCGCCCTTAATTGTAATAGGCTGGAGGCCCTTGGAGTCAAAAAGATATACCAGAAAATCCGCAATTTGAGCGATTGATTGACGGATCATGGTAAACCACACTGTCATCTGTGCACCAGCGGCAGAAAACCTTCCACTTCGCAGCATAAGTCATGCCAGTGGAATGTCGTCGCGATGCAGAAATGCACTCCACTGTTCGTCTCGAAAAACCTCTATGTCGGAGACAGGACCTGATAAAAGACAGGCGGGAAGGGACAGGCTCGCCAGGTTGTTGTGATACTTCCTGGGATGACCCTGGGAAAGTAGATCGCGACGTAGAGGTAGACAAAATCGGCTGATCTGCCAAGGGGCCGCAGCAGATTGATCCACACCCTCTGTGGAGACAGAGGTGCGATCAGAATGATCCTGCAACTGCAAGCACGAATCTTCACTAATACTTGAGGAAGAATCAGTGCAGAAGGGAAGGCACAGCCGATCCAACCCGTCCAGTCCAGGGACAGAGCGTCTACAACAAATGCCAGAGGATCTGGACAAGGGGAGACAAAGGTCTCTACCTGATGATTCCAGCGAGTAGCAAAAAGGTCGACCTGAGGACGGCCCCCACTGCTCGCAAATCGCCTGAAACACCGACTGATGTAGCATCCATTCAGTTGGAAGGACATTGTCGCGTCGGGACAGGTAGTCTGCTAGGACGTTCAGACACCTGGGAATGTGTCGAATGGACACCCGAGCGTTTACATCCCGCGCCAACAGAAGAAGATCCCGAGACAGCCGATACATGGGAATAGAATGTGTGCCTCCTTGATTCCGTATGTAGGCCACTACTGTCGAATTGTCCGAAAGAAGTAGGACAATATGGTCCGACAGGTGAGGGATCCAAAGCCAAAAACTCAACAGAAGAGCAAGGAGCTCCTTCTGGTTGATATGAAGGCCCACCTGCACGCTGTCCCACTCACCGTGAGTGGACAGACCGAGAGGATCCAACGTCGCACCCCAGCCCCGATCGCTGGCATCCACAGTAAGGATGCGATCGGCCAAAGGAAGATCCAACGGAACACCCTGTGTCAGCCAGGGAACATCGGCCCAAGGGTGGAGGTGACAAAGCAGTGACCGAGGAATAGGAAGTTCCAGTTCCAGCGGATCTACATTCGGACGCCAATGATCCAACAGGAAGTGTTGGAGAGGTTAGACAAACAAGCGACCAAGTGGAATGAGATCTGTCACCGAACCACAAAGGCCCAGCATCCGAAGGAAAGTCCTGGCCGAGACCGAAGAAGATTGAAACAGGTTCCGAGTCAAGGCGGAAAGAATCGTCGCCCGAGCATGGAGGCCCGACACAACATTGTGAAGAGTGTCGAAATCCATCCCCAAATGACGAACTCGCTGAGAAGGAAGGAGATCCGACTTCTCACGATTGACTCTGAAACCCAGCAACGCTAGGAGGCAATTTTAGAAACTGCCTGACATTTAACTCCAGAACAGCAACATCGTGGTGCCGTTGGAGGATGTCATCCAGGTAGGCTGACGAAGTCACAGCCGACTGAGTACGGTGGAAAGCAAGCACATGTGACATCAGTCGGGTGAAGGCCCAAGGAGCCAGGTTCAAACCGAACGGGAGAGCTCTGAATTGATAGACTCGATCCCGAAAGGTATATACCGAAGGTATTTTCGTGACGCCAGATGAATGGGTACATGGAAGTAGGCATCCTTCAGGTCGATACTGGCAGCAAAGTCACCCTGATGAACTGAACATCGAACCGACTGGAAAGTCTCCATACTGAAACGAGGAGCTATTATGTACTCGTTCAGGAGACTCAGATCGATGACAGGACGAAATTGGCCGTTTTTCTTCTGCACCAAGAAAAGTCTTGAGTACAACCCCGGTGAAAGGGTGTTCCTGACCACCTCAATCACCCCTTTGGAGAGAAGATTGTTGATCTCCTTTACTAGAAGGTCCCGACACAGAGAATCGGAAGGGACCCGAGTCGGGAGGGGCACCCGAGATAAACTGGGGTGCCGATGGAAGGACAGTTGCAGACAGGATTGTATGACGTCGAGGACCTAAGTGTCTAACGTTATCTCTGTCCAACGGTCGTAAAACTATGACAGCCTTCCCCTGACTGGAGGCAAAACAAGGTGAGAACCTTCACTTGCGGCCTCGACGAGGCTCCCGAGAGGAGAAACCACCACCTCGGAAAGTGACAGAGTCCTGAGACTTTCCTGCCTGAGGCTGTCAGCGAGCTTGGCGGGCCTGGAACGACCACCACCCGCAGCAGCAGGTTGGTCCAGCTGTGGCAGCAAAAGCTGGTCCTTCGAATGACGAAGAACCTCGCCACGGACAGCTTCCACAGAACCATGGAACAACTGAGGTCCAACCAAAGAGGCAGACCTCAGAACAACACGCTGCTCAGAAGGAAGGGATGGAGAAGAATCTAACACCGCATCCCGGCGTGCCAGCTCCAAATTAGCCGTGTTACAGGTGAGAGCGTGTGTCAAGTTCATGAGAGCCTGTGAGAAAATGCGAAAAGGCGCCTGAGCATCATCAAATTCCCCTGGTGGAAAATATTCAGCGACGACATGGTCCGCGAGAGATAACATACCCAGCATCTCTCAGGACAGGCCCACCATAGATTCAACTACCGACATCGGGAGAACTGCCGATTTAGGCTTAGTTAACCCGAGGGAAGAAGAATCCTCATCCACAGTAGTCATCCCTTGGAAGACTGGTGGACAGACTGAATCGTAAACACGAAACCGCGATGGAGGCAGAAAAGCATCAGCTCTAGAAAAGAAAGAACCCTTGAGGGCCTTAGAATGAATTTTGGCGTCTAAGCCCTGGAAGGACTCAACAACCTGAGCCGATTGCAGAGGACGCAAAGCCCCGGAGCTAAAAGGCTCAACAAGGTTACGGCGCTCCACAGAGGACTGCGGCCGGACGGTCACAGATGGCTGGTCGGAAGGTTGAATGTCCGGCAATAAGCCAAAGACGAAATCCAAAGCCTGCCCCAAGACTGACGAGGGGAGGCCCATCACCTTCAAGAAAATCGTCATTCTCCATTGCAGAGGAGACGTAGCCCAACTCGGGCTGACCAGCAGAAACCTCCAGTGAATACTGTGCAGTATCCAAGGAGCCAGGCGAGACATCTCGGCGACAGACCAAAGGAGGTTGTGCCTCAGGAGGCACAGGGAGGCCAACTTGAAGGTTGCCAGAAAGCAACCGGCTGACCGCCAAAACAGTCTGACGCAGGTCACCCTGAGAATCCGACGCAGCAGCATCGCCCGACGGAGTGTCCTCCCAATGGACCCTTCTGGTAGAAGAACCCAAATCCTCAGAAGAGACCGACGTCGAACGTCGATCGGCAGACAGAATAGGGAGACGGTGAGAAGACACTGGAGGATAGTCCCGATTGTGACGCCCAGGGGCAATCACTGACCTCTGAGGAACAGAAGGTCCTGCCTGCAAATCCTCTAAAGAGAGCGACAGAGTACGTCGATGGGTAGCTGGACCTGATATACGGTGAGAAAACACCGGAGGATAGACCCAAGAATGACACGAACCTGTCATTGGCCTCTGCACGGCAGAAGGCCCCAGCTGCCCATTCTCTGAGACCGACGGCAAGCATCGATCGACATCCAGACTCGGAACACAGTAAGGAATCACCGGAGGAAGGTTCTGAGAGTGACAGCTAACCGGGGCTGTTACTGACCTCTTGCGAACAGCAGACCCCGGATGCCAATGTCCCAACCCCATCCTGCAAGTCGGCACACTAGCAGGGGAAGGAGGAACAATAAACGATTCGCTCGAGGGGTGAGGAATCACTGCCGAAGCGACCAAACGGCTCAACCGACTAGGAGCAAACTTAGCCAGATGAGACATAGCAGACAGCAAACCCGCACAGCTTCGCCGCGAAGCCAGGGAAGGCTGAGAGCTCACAGACACACCAGCAGATACAGCCTCGGTCCCCCGAGACTGTAAACCATCCCCAGATGAGATGGAAGAGCCACCATCATACAGAATAGGATCTGTAGTAACAACTTCCTCAGCAGCTGTCAACGGCGTAGGAGGCAAATCGGAGAGGGTCACCGAGCTGACCTCGGAGAAGCTCTCTACAAAAACAGACGCCTCAAGAGTGACATCAGAAGACAAACAGACCACGGTCTCCACATCAGGTATAACTGAACTAGTACCGTCAACAGTTGCAGAGGAACTCGCCACAGAAAAAGACAGATCAGAATCCTGTGTGACAGGGTCACCACAGAAATGTCTGAAATGGCACGGCTACCCTTACCCCAAGAACGAGGGGTTCTAGCTCTGGACAGAACCACCTTGTTAACAGAAGCCCAGAATTTTGAGGACCAACCCCCACAAATACCACATGATTAGGCCTGAGTAAAATTGTTGCAAGTGACACATGTGGAATGAGAGTCGTCCACATGCTTCACTTGCAAGCAAGAGGTACAAGGAATAGTCTTTGGCATAATACGAATGTGAATGATGAAATCAAGCTTCCCGCCGACGGAAAACAGTCAACAACAAACACAAAGGTCGTGTTCACATGTCGGGGAAAAACAAGACTAAGCGTGAAGAAACAAGCAAAAATGATCAAAAATAGCATTAATTAATAACAATTTTGAAAGCTTGAAAAAGGATACAATCCACTTGCACACAATCAAAAAAAGATAGCACATACAATAAGTTGTTCACGAAGAAAACAGCTAAGAATAGCACGAGTCACAAAAATTTCCGACCATGTACAAATGGCGGAAATAAAAGGAATTGACGTCACAGTTGTTGCGCATGCGCTCGGTAAACGCAAGAGGTGAGCAGAGAGAGTACCTGTAATTTCGAGCGCTGGTCTTGCTCGACCCTTTTTCGAACTTTTTCGTGCTTTTGCACTCTATTACTTTTCCAGCTTGTTTGGAAAAGTTTCTAAAAGCTTGAGTTAGTTCCGACATAGGGCTTGCACTTAAAGTACAGCCAATTGTAAACAATTGTGAGTAGGTTGAAAAAAAATGAAAGTGTCAATGACACTGTAGCTTAACTTGTCTGTGTGTTGTGTTTGATGAAAAGGATAATGTTCAATGTTTATGAAATGATTATGAAATAAGACAAGAATTGTAATAATTGGGAATATGTTAATTTCTGTTCCCTGTATGCTAAGTTTTTAATAAAAATAATATGAGGTGTACACTGTACTAAAGAGCTGAGGGGTGGGTTAATATGAATTCACAGTTAATGTATGTGGCCCTCACAGTTAACGTATGTCAAGGAAAGTTAACAAGTCGCAGTGAAATTATTCCACAACAAGTCATCCTATCAAGTTACATTGAAATCCCTTCATAAATATGACCCGTAGACTGTTTATTTGTCATCTATTTAATTATTTATCTCCCTATTCTCTTTTTGGCAAATAATACAACTTAATATGTTTAAATTTGTAAGTTGGAATATTTTCTGTCAGGAAATATACTACTCAAAGTTTGCTAAGCACCAAGTATATCCAACTACCTGTTTTATGTTTTAGTTGAAATATTGTAATGAAAAGTGTATATATTTTTTATTTAATTATATCTTTAATGATTTAAGTACAGAAATTAAGATTTTATTTGTGTTTGACATTATTTTTTAGCTTTTGAATACGATGACCATGGAAAATGGATATTATTGGTTAGAGGAAATTTTTCAATTTGCCAAAAAGTTGACGAAGCAAACCGGTATGGGTTCAATATCGAGTATGAGACCCATTACTGTTAATTACAGCTTGACAACGCCTTCTCATGCTCCCATTCAGGTTTCTGGTGGTCCTTTCTGGGATGTTGTTCCATTCTTGGACCATCATAGCACCAACCTCCTGAACTCTTCTTGGCTGGACTGTACAGGCTGAAGTTGCAAGCTGCAATTCATTCCAGACATGTTTGATTGGATTGAGGTCAGGACATCTTTCTAGCCAGTCCATACAATCAATCCCCTCCCTCTGTCGGTACTCCCCGACAGCATGGGCAACAAGAGGATGGGCATTATTGTCCATCAGAATGAATCTATCACCCACTGCACCTGCATACAATCGGACGTGGACATCCAGGATCTCATCAATATACCGCTGTGCCATGTTCAATGTACCATGTTCAAGGACACAGAGCTCTGTACATCCATCCCTGCTGATGCTGCCCCAGACCATGATTGACCCTCCACCATAGCAGTCATGCTCAGCAATGTTGGCTGCATGGAATCAGTCTCCTTGTCTTCTCTATACCCTAGTATGCCCATCTGTGTGGTCTAGGCAGTACCTTGACTCATCTGTTAAAAGGACAGGTCGCCATGGCCCATTCATATCGTACCTGGCAGTGGTTCTGGGACAGCGGAATGCGAATACATGGTCTTCTCGATCAGAGACCTCATTCGTGCAACCTTGCCCGGATAGTCTGCGTCAAAACATTTACCCCAGATGCATTCTGAAGGTCACTGCGAAGCTGGGTTGATGTGGCAAAGTGGTTCCTATGGGCCTGAATGATCAAAAACCGGTCTTCAGCTGCAGATTTTGCCCCGTCACTATCTCCACCATGCCGTCTTACTGGTGTGCCATACTGCTCAAGGGCTTCACCAACCAGACAATGGATAGCCCTCTGCTCCACCATCACTACAGCCCGCCACATTTCGGCTTCAGACAAATGTCTTCTTACATTTGCATTTGCCATATTCAGTCATTAAATCACAAGGGTTTGTGTTGAAATGAAGACTGAATACCCTACACATGTCATGTATATGTAGACAGTACACGAAAACATCATGAAAATCAAATGACTGTCACAAAAAGTCTGCCTGTCAAGAGTGCTAATGAAAACATTGGGGACCATCTCAATACATTCCTCAATCATATCCACCAAAAATATCGCAAATATGTCACAATCAAATTTCACAATGATGTGTCAAATATTTGATGCTTAGCAAACTTTGAGTAAACTATTTATATTTGGTAGAAATGCAAAAAAATAAATAAATAAATAAAAAAAATTCAAAATATAATTAAAAATAATAAGTTGCTTAAAAAATTTAAAAAAGAAAATTGTTCTGAAAGGATCATTTTCTGTAGACAATAAATTTCAAAACAGAAAAAGTTGTGTTTCTTTCTGTCCTGTTTCCTTTTGTTCGTTTCTTTGTTTCCTGTTTCTTGGTGTCCTGTTTACTTCTGTCCTTCTTTTGTTCAAAACAATTCCACTTTGTGTATTTTTGTAATTAATCATTATATGTCTACATAACTATCACTGGTTAGTTGTGTCCCACACCATTCTTATACAGTAAAAACTAACTGTCGCTGGTTAGTTGTGTCCCACACCATTCTTATACAGTAAAAACTAACTGTCGCTGGTTAGTTGTGTCCCGCACCATTCTAATACAGTAAAACTAACTATCGCTGGTTAGTTGTGTCCCACACCATTCTTATAGTAAAAACTAACTGTCGCTGGTTAGTTGTGTCCCACACCATTCTTATACAGTAAAAATTAACTATCGCTGGTTAGTTGTGTCCCACACCATTCTTATACAGTAAAACTAACTATCGCTGGTTAGTTGTGTCCCACACCATTCTTTTTAGTTGTGTCCCACACCATTCTTATACAGTAAAAATTAACTATCGCTGGTTAGTTGTGTCCCACACCATTCTTATACAGTAAAACTAACTATCGCTGGTTAGTTGTGTCCCACACCATTCTTATACAGTAAAACTCTATAATATTCAATTCAAACGATCTTTACATAATCCTGATGTTACTTTGAAAAAGTAATGTAGAAATAAAAACATTAAATAAAGAGAGTGTGAGAGTTTATGTGTGTGTGTGTGTGGGGTGGGGGGTGGCGGTGGGGGGGGTCTCAAAGCATAAATGGTATTTTCATATGGGCCTTACCAAATAAGACGTTCCTCTCATACTTGTTGAATGTTTCATTTTCGTTGTTGATACCTTGTGCTATTTCAATAGAACTGTATTTTTCTGCATGCTTCAGCTTTATAAGCTTAGGTAGTGAATAAAATCCTGGATCCCAAGATAGTTTCAATTCAGCATCCTTTTCCTTTTCAACCTCTAAATTCTTGATATCTTCTGTCCATTTTGAAATAGTCTTTAATTCTTCAAATGATTGCTCTAAAAAAAAAAAAAATGAGTCACATTACATAACTTTCTGAGCTTGAATTTTGGAGCAATAAGAAAAGCTCCACTGAAACATATTGTTACCATGACAAGACTTCACTTACAAAATCAAATGTTTTTATATGGAGAGTTTTTTTTTTCAGAAAATTTCTAGCAGCTAAAGTTAATAAAGATCTGGGGTAGTCAACAAAAACATTTGAAAATAGTCCTTCTTCAATAACAACAAAGTACTCCAACACAAAATAATTTCTCCTCAATAGCAACAAAATATTCAAAAACAAAAGATGAAACCTGTACTCTGCAGTTAATTTCAACAAAATACTTCAACAAGACGGAATAAACAAAAACTCATCAAAATACTTCAACAAGAAGGAATAAACAAAAACTCATCAAAATACTTCAACAAGAAGGAATAAACAAAATTCTTCAACAAGAAGGAATAAACAAAATACTTCAACAAGAAGGAATAAACAAAAACTCATCAAAATACTTCAAGAAGAAGGAATAAACAATATACTTCAAGAAGAAGGAATAAACAAAAACTCATCAAAATACTTCAAGAAGAAGGAATAAACAATATACTTCAAGAAGAAGGAATAAACAAAAACTCATCAAAATACTTCAACAAGAAGGAATAAACAAAAACTCATCAAAATACTTCAAGAAGAAGGAATAAACAAACACTCATCAAAATACTTCAACAAGAAGGAATAAACAAAAACTCATCAAAATACTTCAACAAGAAGGAATAAACAAAATACTTCAACAAGAAGGAATAAACAAAAACTCATCAAAATACTTCAACAAGAAGGAATAAACAAAAACTCATCAAAATACTTCAAGAAGAAGGAATAAACAAAAACTCATCAAAATACTTCAACAAGACAGAATAAACAAAATACTTCAACAAGAAGGAATAAACAAAATACTTCAACAAGAAGGAATAAAATACTTCAACAAGATGGAATAAACAAAATACTTCAACAAGAAGGAATAAAATACTTCAACAAGATGGAATAAACAAAATACTTCAACAAGAAGGAATAAACAAAATACTTCAACAAGAAGGAATAAAATACTTCAACAAGATGGAATAAACAAAATACTTCAACAAGAAGGAATAAACAAAATACTTCAACAAGAAGGAATAAACAAAATACTTCAACAAGATGGAATAAACAAAATACTTCAACCAGATGGAATAAACAAAATACTTCAACAAGATGGAATGAATGAATCTTTTATTTTGCAGTACATTATTATATGAATAAGTTCATAATGAAAATAAAGTATTATACAAGGTAATAGTCTACTGCATGGAAACGGCATAGCCATAAAAGGCTGTCTTCCTGCCACCCCCATTTAAAAAAAAAACAAAAAAAACAAACAAAAAAACACATTTGTTCTGACATCAGAGTTGTAGGTGGGGGTGGTCGAGCCTAGGTTTCTCTTTTTCCCGGTTGTGAGTGTAGCATGGGTTAATGACTAGAACTATACGGTTAGTATATCGCGATGCATGATCCCAACAAGGTCAGTCTCTCTGCTGCTCATGAAATATCAAATTCCATCAAAATTAGACTGGTCAACAATCTTATTGCAGTTAAAAGTTACGCTCTGATTGACATGACATCCGCAATACTTGTCAAAGAGATTATCCTTACAGGTCAACTAAATACAGTCGAGGCCAAATTTAACATCTATGCTATAAAATACTGTGACTGTTGGATTTCCTCTGCTATGCCTGGGATAACATGAAATACTCGGATAACGTGGCTTAACATTTTAATCGATATCAATGAACAAAAACTCATCAAAATACTTCAAGAAGAAGGAATAAACAAAAACTCATCGAAATACTTCAACAAGAAGGAATAAACAAAATACTTCAACAAGAAGGAATAAACAAAATACTTTAACAAGAAGGAATAAACAAAAACTCATCAAAATACTTCAACAAGAAGGAATAAACAAAATACTTCAACAAGAAGAAATAAACAAAAACTCATCAAAATACTTCAACAAGAAGGAAAAAACAAAATACTTCAACAAGAAGGAATAAACAAAATACTTCAACAAGAAGGAATAAACAAAAACTCATCAAAATACTTCAACAAGAAGGAATAAACAAAATACTTCAAGAAGAAGGAATAAACAAAAACTCATCAAAATACTTCAAGAAGAAGGAATAAACAAAAACTCATCAAAATACTTCAACAAGACGGAATAAACAAAAACTCATCAAAATACTTCAACAAGACGGAATAAACAATATACTTCAAGAAGAAGGAATAAACAAAATACTTCAACAAGAAGGAATAAACAAAAACTCATCAAAATACTTCAAGAAGAAGGAATAAACAAAAACTCATCAAAATACTTCAACAAGACGGAATAAACAATATACTTCAAGAAGAAGGAATAAACAAAATACTTCAACAAGAAGGAATAAACAAAAACTCATCAAAATACTTCAAGAAGAAGGAATAAACAAAAACTCATCAAAATACTTCAACAAGAAGGAATAAACAAAAACTCATCAAAATACTTCAACAAGAAGGAATAAACAATATACTTCAAGAAGAAGGAATAAACAAAAACTCATCATTCATCACCTAATTGCATCACTTAATTCTACATAGTGCACTGCAAGGAAAGCAGCAAAAACTTCTCTTTTTCAAACTTTTGTGTGCCATAGACTCACGAAAGGATGCTGATTTTAACTTCGATGGCATGGAGGGGGTTTGAACTGAAACAGATAGAGTTTCCTTCGAAAGGATGCCGATTTTAATTTCAATGGCATGGAGGGGGTTTGAACTGAAACAGATAGAGTTTCCTTCGGCACCAACAACCTAGAAAAACTACACTGAGCCAGTGTACTTTCTTGGCATGCGGAAATTTGAAAAAGATAAGTTTCCGCTAATTTCCTCAATAATTGAAAACTGAGTACTCTGTGTGTTCAGTACTGGTCTTGTATATTCCTTGGTTAAGTAGCATTCCTTTTTTATGGTCTGTCCGTGGTCGAGTGGTGTGTGTTGTTCAGTATAGTTTCATTAGGCTGTTGGTGCCAAAGGAAACTCACTCTGCGTGGGTTCGAACCCCTGCCATGCCATCGTAAAAAAAAAACTCATCAGTTTACGAATGACAAAGTCCCTCAACACGAAAGCATAAACTATTACTGTTTAGTTCATAGAGCAGACCTTTACTTTTCAGTTCAGAGAATAAACATTTACTCTTTAGATGAATGAATAAAGAATAAACCCTTACTCATTAGATCATAGAATAAAGCATTACTCTTTAGATCATAGAATAAACCATTACCCTTTAGATCAGAGAATAAACCATTACTCTTTAGATCACAGAATAAACCATTACTCTTTAGATCATAGAATAAACATTAACTCTTTAGATCAAAGAATAAACCATTACTCTTTAGATGAGAGAATAAACCATTACTCTTTAGATCACAGAATAAACCATTACTCTTTAGACCACAGAATAAACCATTACTCTTTAGACCACAGAATAAACCCTTACTCATTAGATCTTAGAATAAACCCTTACTCATTAGATCATAGAATAAACCATTACTCTTTAGATCACAGAATAAAACATTACTCTTTAGACCACAGAATAAACCCTTACTCATTAGATCTTAGAATAAACCCTTACTCATTAGATCATAGAATAAACCATTACTCTTTAGATCACAGAATAAAACATTACTCTTTAGATCAAAGAATAAACCATTACTCTTTAGATCAGAGAATAAACCATTACTCTTTAGATCACAGAATAAACCATTACTCTTTAGACCACAGAATAAACCCTTACTCATTAGATCACAGAATAAACCATTACTCCTTAGATCACAGAATAACCCCTTACTCATTAGATCATAGAATAAACCCTTACTCATTAGATCGTAGAATAAACCATTACTCTTTAGATCACAGAATAAACCCTTACTCATTAGATCACAGAATAAACCATTACTCCTTAGATCACAGAATAACCCCTTACTCATTAGATCATAGAATAAACCATTACTCTTTAGACCACAGAATAAACCCTTACTCATTAGATCATAGAATAGACCATTACTCTTTAGACCACAGAATAAACCCTTACTCATTAGATCTTAGAATAAACCCTTACTCATTAGATCATAGAATAAACCATTACACTTTAGACCACAGAATAAACCCTTACTCATTAGATCTTAGAATAAACCCTTACTCATTAGATCATAGAATAAACCATTACCCTTTAGATCACAGAATAAACCATTACTCATTAGATCTTAGAATAAAGCATTACTCATTAGATCACAGAATAAACCATTACTCTTTAGATCACAGAACAAACCCTTACTCATTAGATCATAGAATAAACCATTACTCTTTAGCACAGAATAAACCCTTACTCATTAGATCACAGAATAAACCATTACTCATTAGATCTTAGAATAAACCCTTACTCATTAGATCATAGAATAAACCATTACTCTTTAGATCACAGAATAAACCCTTACTCATTAGATCTTAGAATAAACCCGTATTCATTACATCACCGAATAAACCCTTACTCATTAGATCTTAGAATAAACCCTTACTCATTAGATCATAGAATAAACCATTACTCTTTAGATCACAGAATAAACCCTTACTCATTAGATCTTAGAATAAACCCGTACTCATTAGATCATAGAATAAACCATTACTCTTTAGGTCACAGAATAAACCCTTACTCATTAGATCATAGAATAAAGCATTGCTCTTTAGATCATAGAATAAACCATTACTCTTTAGATCATAGAATGAACATTAACTCTTTAGATCAGAGAATAAACCCTTACTCTTTAGATCAGAGAATAAACCATTACTCTTTAGCACAGAATAAACCCTTACTCATTAGATCATAGAATAAACCATTACTCTTTAGATCACAGAATAAACCATTACTCTTTAGATCATAGAATAAACATTAACTCTTTAGATCAGAGAATAAACCCTTACTCTTTAGATCAGAGAATAAACCCTTACTCTTTAGCACAGAATAAACCCTTACTCTTTAGATCACAGAATAAACATTTACGCTTTAGATCAGAGAATAAACCCTTACTCTTTAGATCAGAGCATAAACATTTACACTTTAGATCACAGAATAAACCATTACTCCTTAGATCACAGAATAAACCATTACTCCTTAGATCATAGAATAAACCATTACTCTTTAGATCAGAGAATAAACCATTACTCCTTAGATCATAGAATAAACCATTACTCCTTAGATCACAGAATAAACCATTACTCCTTAGATCACAGAATAAACCATTACTCCTTAGATCATAGAATAAACCATTACTCCTTAGATCATAGAATAAACCATTACTCCTTAGATCACAGAATAAACCATTACTCCTTAGATCATAGAATAAACCATTACTCCTTAGATCACAGAATAAACCATTACTCCTTAGATCATAGAATAAACCATTACTCTTTAGATCATAGAATAAACATTAACTCTTTAGATCAGAGAATAAACCCTTACTCTTTAGATCAGAGAATAAACCCTTACTCTTTAGCACAGAATAAACCCTTACTCTTTAGATCACAGAATAAACATTTACGCTTTAGATCAGAGAATAAACCCTTACTCTTTAGATCAGAGCATAAACATTTACACTTTAGATCAGAGAATAAACTTTTACTCTTTAGATCAGAGAATAAACTTTTACTCTTTAAATCATAGAATAAACATTTACTGTTTTGATCAGAGAATAATCCTTACTCTTTAGATCAGAGAATAAACCCTTACTCTTTGGATCACAGAATAAAACATTTACTCTTTAGATCACAGAATAAACATTTACTCTTTAGATCACAGAATAAACATTTACTCTTTAGATCAGAGGATAAACATTTACTCTTTTACTCTTTAGATTAGAGAATAAACCATTACTCTTTAGATCAGAGAATAAACCATTACTCCTTAGATCATAGAATAAACCATTACTCCTTAGATCAGAGAATAAACCATTACTCCTTAGATCATAGAATAAACCATTACTCCTTAGATCACAGAATAAACCATTACTCCTTAGATCATAGAATAAACCATTACTCCTTAGATCACAGAATAAACCATTACTCCTTAGATCATAGAATAAACCATTACTCCTTAGATCATAGAATAAACCCTTACTCATTAGATCATAGAATAAACAATTACTCTTTAGATCACAGAATAAACCCTTACTCATTAGATTTTAGAATAAACCCTTACTCATTAGATCTTAGAATAAACCATTACTCCTTAGATCACAGAATAAACCATTACTCCTTAGATCACAGAATAAACCCTTACTCATTAGATCATAGAATAAACCATTACTCCTTAGATCACAGAATAAACCATTACTCTTTAGATCTTAGAATAAACCCTTACTCATTAGATCATAGAATAAACCATTACTCATTAGATCATAGAATAAACCATTACTCCTTAGATCATAGAATAAACCATTACTCCTTAGATCATAGAATAAACCATTACTCCTTAGATCACAGAATAAACCATTACTCCTTAGATCATAGAATAAACCATTACTCCTTAGATCACAGAATAAACCATTACTCCTTAAATCATAGAATAAACCATTACTCCTTAGATCATAGAATAAACCATTACTCCTTAGATCATAGAATAAACCATTACGCCTTAGATCACAGAATAAACCATTACTCCTTAGATCATAGAATAAACCATTACTCTTTAGATCACAGAATAAACCCTTACTCATTAGATCTTAGAATAAACCCTTACTCATTAGATCATAGAATAAACCATTACTCTTTAGATCACAGAATAAACCCTTACTCATTAGATCTTAGAATAAACCCTTACTCATTAGATCATAGAATAAACCATTACTCTTTAGATCACAGAATAAACCCTTACTCATTAGATCTTAGAATAAACCCTTACTCATTAGATCATAGAATAAACCATTACTCTTTAGGTCACAGAATAAACCCTTACTCATTAGATCTTAGAATAAACCCGTATTCATTACATCACCGAATAAACCCTTACTCATTAGATCATAGAATAAACCATTACTCTTTAGATCACAGAATAAACCATTACTCTTTAGATCACAGAATAAACCATTACTCTTTAGATCATAGAATAAACCCTTACTCATTAGATCATAGAATAAACCATTACCCTTTAGATCACAGAATAAACCATTACTCATTAGATCTTAGAATAAAGCATTACTCATTAGATCACAGAATAAAACATTACTCTTTAGATCACAGAATAAAATATTACTCTTTAGATCACAGAATAAACCCTTACTCTTTAGATCAGAGAATAAACCATTACTCTTTAGATCACAGAATAAACCCTTACTCATTAGATCTTAGAATAAACCCTTACTCTTTAGATCAGAGAATAAACCATTACTCATTAGATCAGAGAATAAACCATTACTCTTTAGATCACAGAATAAACCCTTACTCATTAGATCATAGAATAAAGCATTACTCTTTAGATCATAGAATAAACCATTACTCTTTAGATCATAGAATAAACATTAACTCTTCAGATCAGAGAATAAACCCTTACTCTTTAGATCATAGAATAAACCATTACTCTTTGGATCACAGAATAAACATTTACTCTTTAGATCAGAGAATAAACCCTTACTCTTTAGATCAGAGAATAAACCTTTACTCTTTAGATCAGAGAATAAACATTTACTCTTTAGATCAGAGAATAAACATTTACTCTTTAGATCACAGAATAAACATTTACTCTTTAGATCAGAGAATAAACCCTTACTCTTTAGATCAGAGAATAAACCATTACTCCTTAGATCACAGAATAAACCATTACTCCTTAGATCATACAATAAACCATTACTCCTTAGATCATAGAATAAACCATTACTCCTTAGATCACAGAATAAACCATTACTCCTTAGATCATAGAATAAACCATTACTCCTTAGATCACAGAATAAACCATTACACCTTAGATCATAGAATAAACCATTACTCCTTAGATCACAGAATAAACCCTTACTCTTTAGATCACAGAATAAACCATTACTCTTTAGATCACAGAATAAAACATTACACTTTAGATCACAGAATAAACCATTACTCTTTAGATCACAGAATAAAACATTACTCTTTAGATCATAGAATAAACCCTTACTCATTAGATCTTAGAATAAACCCTTACTCATTAGATCTTAGAATAAACCCTTACTCTTTAGATCACGGAATAAAACATTACTCTTTAGATCACAGAATAAAATATTACTCTTTAGATCACAGAATAAACCATTACTCTTTAGATCATAGAATAAACCCTTACTCATTAGATCTTAGAATAAACCCTTACTCATTAGATCATAGAATAAACCGTTACTCTTTAGATCAAAGAATAAACCATTACTCTTTAGATCAGAGAATAAACCCTTACTCTCTAGATCACAGAATAAACCATTACTCCTTAGATCACAGAATAAACCATTACTCCTTGGATCAAAGAATAAACCATTACTCTTTAGATCAAAGAATAAACCGTTACTCTTTAGATCAAAGAATAAACCATTACTCTTTAGATCAAAGAATAAACCATTACTCTTTAGATCAAAGAATAAACCATTACTCTTTAGATCAAAGAATAAACCGTTACTCTTTAGATCAAAGAATAAACCATTACTCTTTAGATCACAGAATAAACCATTACTCTTTAGACCACAGAATAAACCATTACTCTTTAGATCAGAGGATAAACCCTCACTCTTCAGATCACATAATAAACCATTACTCTTTAGATCACAGAATAAACCATTACTCTTTAGATCACAGAATAAAACATTACTCTTTAGATCAGAGGATAAACCCTCACTCTTCAGATCACATAATAAACCATTACTCTTTAGATCACAGAATAAACCATTACTCTTTAGATCAAAGAATAAACCATTACTCTTTAGATCAAAGAATAAAACATTACTCTTTAGATCACAGAATAAACCATTACTCTCTAGATCACAGAATAAACCATTACTCTTTAGATCAAAGAATAAACATTTACTTTTCAGTTCACAGTAGTGTAAAAAGCAGATTCAAGGTTAACTTTAGGATGCTGGGTCAGTGTAATGAAAGATATAAACTCAGGGACCAAGAGGTCCCTTGAAACGACAATATCTTTCATTTCCAGTGGATTCTGGGCCAGAGTATAAAAGACACCCTATTTTAGATACCAGCAGATATATCCACAACATTTTTTTGAAAAGATAACTCTTGAACTCTGGAACTTTAGAGATACCACAAACAGAAGTACCTTTCCTACTTGGAATATATCCTAGGTCTAACAATATCATCGTATGTGGGTAGCTTTCCTACTTGGAATATATCCTGGGTCTAACAATATCATTGTATGTGGGTAGCTTTCCTACATGGATATATCCTAGGTCTAACAATATTATAGTATGTGGCTAGCTTTCCTACTTGGATATATCCTGGATCTAACATCCTATATGGGCAGCTTGGAATATATCCTGGGTCTAACATTGTATATGGGTAGCTTGGAATATGTCCTGGGTCTAACAATACCATCGAATGTGGGTAGCTTGGAATATATCTTGGGTCTAACATCGCATGTGGGTAGCTTTTAAAGCAGATCATCTTTCATACCCGATGGATGGTGGCATCTGTCATACTCTGGCCGAAAACCCAACAGACTCAGTATGACAGATACCTCTTTCTCACGGCATCTCCCGGTTCCTGAGGGCAAGATTTTATACCCAGACAAATTTTTGTGCTTCTTATTCATCTCCTGGGACCCCAGTATCTTTCCTGTCACTGAACAGGAGACGCCTCTCTCGATATTCCAGCCACCTGAATATGTCACTGATACAGGAAGCTACTGCTGATCAAGGTGAAATAGACATTTTTTCAGTGATCGAGGGAACTCCTTCATGCGATGTAAAATCTTTCTTTCGGGAAAAAGGCACCAGCAGCTCGAGCTGTAAAATGACAGCACAATGGGATGTCGTTTTCTTTGAGACAAAAATTGAGGCACTCCAGCTGTAAAACATAATGGGGAGAGCGTTGCAGGTTAAGTTGTTTTTTTTTATCTCTCTGATTCGGCTTTCATTTTAAACCTCTATGATTTTGATGAACTTTGCCTTTAGTTTTTAGAGTGTTCTTTTTTTACTAAATTTTTTTTTTAAAACAAATATAATAAAAGGAAAAAAATGTAAGAAAATAAAAAAAACATTCAGCAACTACATGTTATATAGTAATCTAATTTAGCTAGTGGGGATGGGGAAATTTTTTTTTTTTTGTGTGCATAAAATTACGCAAACCCCTTCAGGACTCATTTTAAAGCAAAAAGAAAAGAAATCACACAGTTGATCCCTATCTACCGCCTACAAGCCCCCTCCCACCCTCTCAACATGGAGAAGTTTGGGGTTTTTTTGCATAGAATCACTCAAAATCCTCCAAATCTTGTTCTCAAGCATAATAGCCCAAAACATTCGATCAATATACCCTCCTCCCCATCCCCTGGGCCTCACATGGACTCGTGGAACACCTTTTGAACTTAGAACATTAATCTTACACCCTCCTACCCACCCCCTGGGCCTCACATGGACTCGTGGAACACCATTTGAACTAAGAACAAACATTAATCTTACACCCTGCTACCCACCCCCTGGGCCTCACATGGACTCGGGGAACATCATTTGAACTTAGAACAAACATTAATCTCATGTATTCATTTTTACATCTAACTGATGTTTTCCAGCTTTGTTATTAATTGGCACAGTTCATTTAAACAAACAGTAAATTCTATATTGGGTTCTGTGTTAAATTTCAAACCCCTCTGGCGCCTGCCAAAATCAGTCAAGCATAATACTTTAAACAAATTTTAATGAAGAAGTTATAGTAATGCTAAATACCAATTAGAAAAGATTCTGCCAGGTGCATCTGAAGAAGATCTATCAATGTCCTCGGTTTGAATCCTATCTGTGGCAACAACTGTGTTGTGTCCTTGGGCAAGACAATTCACCCCCATTGCCCACATAGTGGCACAGTGGCATTGTGTATTGAAGCGTACTGCACATCGATGGTGCACCTGTCTTCAACCAATGCCAACCCTGCTTGTGTGGAGTTAGTATGTTGGGGATCTGACAGTTGCTCGCCATTGCTCAGTGGTTCTCTCTGGGTCCTCCGGCTTCCTCCACCTGTAAAACTGTTGTTGTCAAGATTAGCCACTGTGCAGAAATATGTGCCTTAAACACCAATAAATAAATAAAATATATTCAAGAAAATTTCTCATGCTGCACTAAGTTAAAATTTGGGCTCCCACAGAGAGTACAAATATGCACTCAGGGATCAGATTTTAATAAACTTGAATCTCACCACACTAACAATGTCAATACTATGTAACAAAAGAATCTGACTCATGAATGTCAAGAATATTTTTAAAGAACAGTCCTTATCTTGCCCCAAGTTTGTTATATTTCATGCTCCATGCTTGAGTCTTTGTGCACATACAAGTTTTGGTGTTTTATTGTGGAATGTGATGAGGTTATTTGCTTCATCGGATACTTTTGTTTGTGAGTTTATGCCATGTAAGGAGATTTGCTAAAGGATTTCTAATAAACAACATTATCGACCTTTATCGATAGAGGATTAATTTCTTAACCCTTTACCCAACGAATCGCCCGCATCTGCCTGCATGATATGCAAATTCAGCATTTGAAAAAATATTATTTTTCAAAAAATTTCAACAAAACCATATCATGTGACCCCTCGTTGGAATGAGCTTGATGAGCTCGTTCCAACGAGGGGTCACATGATATGGTTTTGTTGAAATTTTTTGAAAAATTTGAAAAAATGATATTCAAAATAATAAATTTTGATATCGTCTGCATTGGGTAAAGGGCTAAATAAGAATTGGAGGAATGTTGTATAATTGTGACAGTGGATGTAAGTTGCTAACACAGAGCTGGTAAGCTGTGTTCACAGTATGCACGGCTAATCTCTGAGAGATTCAGATGTGAATTTCTGTCTACTTTCAGTTAGTAATGTGAATGTTTAGCTGAAAGCACCTATTTTGTTGACTGTGTGACCATATATTTTGTTGACTGTGTGACCTTATATTTTGTTGACTGTGTGACTGTATATATTGTTGACTGTGTGACCGTATATTTTGTATTTACTGCTCTGTGCAATAAACTCAGATTTTGTTGAATATTTTTATCATACACTTTCATATTTAGAATGCTGTTCAATTCATGCTATTATTCTGATTCTGAAATACAGCAATATCACCCAATATAAGCAGAACACTAAAGACAAAGCAGCACACAAGAAACTTCAGATGGACCTCAATTTCTGGTATTTTGTAGAACAGCTGTTTAGAAGGATGTTTTCTTACAGTGAGCCTATCCTTGAAAGCATGAAAGTTGCTGTGATGACCAGCTACCACCCTATACTGCTTAATACTAATAGCAATGTGTCAGTAAGTATCTAAAGAGTGAAATGGCAGCTGGAATCTGGAGCACAACGGAAGCACTAAGAATGGCAGTTAACAATTGGGTGACATGGTGTTATGTGATACCAAGGTATCGTCAAGATAAGGAAAAAGGTAAAGGTTATAGAAACAGACAGATATAATGTATTTACAAGAACTACCCCAAAAAAACCAATGTGAACCTGTAGATATTGGCTTAATGAAATGTATCATAGTCAGTCCGTTTAATATTGAGACAGTCAGTTTGGGTACCAGTTACAAAGTCCTTTTTTACAGACCAGCATATATGGTAGGGTGGGAGCCAGGGACCTCCTGTTTTGCAATACATAGATGAAAAAATATAGAGTGGAACCATGTTAATTGAACAGCCACTTTGCCAATGAGAATTATTCAATTAACAGGAGTATCAACAGGGATTGTGTCACTTACCTGTATTCTAGAGATAAGCTTAGCATTTATTCTATTATATCTTGTTTGACAGAGCTCCATGAATTGTCAAACAAGATATAATAGATTAAATGCCTGTATTGAATTTACTGAGGCCAAATAGGTCCATAAACAAAGGAAAGCTGGGGAGAGTTTTACTCTATAACCTATATTCAATTAACAGGTAAAATTTGTGCTGAAATTATAGTAAATGGTTTTGTGTTAGGAAATTATATTCAATTAACAGAGTTATTCAGTTAAAAGATGACCAATTAAGTGGGCTCCACTGTATAAGGTATTTGCTCACAAAATAATCGAGATAGATGCAACATAGAGGTTATGCACAAACGTGGTTTTATGTTGGTAGGTTATATCATTTCATAAAGTTTTTATCATGAATATATGATAGGATGATCTGGTATGACAATACCTTATGAAAAAATCCATATACAGGTCATTTACATCCAAACATGATGTAGTATGGTAACACCCCTAAGTATCATGGAAAACATCTTAAATGTGTTGGGAGTATCTTTCATAAACTTTCTTGTTACAAATAAATAGGAAGGTATTTGGTTTAGCTTTGCAAAGCCAGGATGTAGGAACCAAAGGGCTATTTTCACTTGTGCATCCTGAAAGAAGATATACCTGTTGTAAACAATTGTAAGGTAGGTTGATAAGATGTGCCAATGTAACTGAAGTGCATAACAGCCTCAGATATATAAGTTATCTATTTTCCTCAAAATTCCCATCAAGAAAAATGAGCATGTGGGAAGGAATCAAGATTTTCAGTGCCTCGTTGGAAAAGCAAGTCAAATTCCATACAGGCATTACTGAAGTCTATGGAAATTTCTCAAACTTCATTAGTTTTTTGAGTATAATAAACATAATTAAAAATCAAATCAAAAATAAAAAAATAACAGAACAGACAACTGCATCTATCAGGAAACCAATAATCCCCACAACTTTCAAAAATATACTCTTAAAAAACGTCACAGACTGATGAAAACCAAATCAACAGAAAAAGTCCCAAAGTATAAATCACAATTAAAACGGAAACTGGAATTTGGAAATAAATTAAACTGGAAAGCACGATACAGAAACCCATTTAACTATGGCCTGTTGGACCCCAAATTAAAATATATTCAGTATAAATTAATTGGTTGCTAACGGTAATGGATTATTCAATTTCCCAATCCATTTCTCTACATACTCGGAATGGATACTTATGTTTTCACCGATTACCAATTCTAGCCATTGTCTCTATTGTATATGGCGAATTAACATAGCCAATTTCAAGTTGCTGATAATTAGTCAATTTCATTGCATGGTCACTGTGATCACATGTGCTTAAAAAATTGTGGTATGTTCCTAATTATGTTGTGGTACAATCTCAGTGATCAATCCCCAAAATTAAGGAAGATTCAGATAGTGAATACAATTTAGTAACAATTCATCTGAATCAAGTGGTAAGTCTTCAAGTTAGTTGTGACACTGGTTATTCGGAGGGAATCAATGTCATTATTATCCAGTTTTAAATCAGAGTGAGATGTGTTACCATCAGACTGAGAAATAGAAACTTCTTAATGGGCATGGAATTAATTTTGTAGAAATCTGCTTCAACAAATTTTGATCATCAGAAGCAGTTGGGACAGTTTTTAGATTTAATTACTTCTTATGGTACTCCATAGCTTCAGCATAGGAAACTTTTTTCAGGGTCAGTGTAGTGTATGTTCATAATCATCAATATAGGGCATTGTTTGGAACCTGGGGTTCAGGCAAAAAGTTTATATAGCAGGAACTGATTAACATCAAAGTCAGGATATCTTGATTTCAGATCATTAGCAATAGTTGTTATTTACATCCTTGATGATTGCTGAATCAGTGCTCAGTACCTGAAGCTGACACATCATCATCTCTTTCAAGGGATGTATCATGGAAACAGTGGACAATTTTTCATCACACAAAACTGTTGTCATAGTTTTTATTGGCACAAGAACTTGAATAACTGATTCTATGTCAGTATAATCATTGTCAGACAAGGCGTTAATTTACTTGTCCTCTTTTTTAACTTCCTTTGATAAAAATACAGCATCGATTGCAACTTGCTGCTCTGATAATGTTCAAGCACATCAAAACTGAATATAATAAACAATAAAATCGGTACCTCATTGATAAGCTTGTCTTCTGGTAAGTCAAGTATTTTTTGTTTAAAAATATTAATAACAGGAGTTGAAGGACGACTGGCGAGTTGTTGATTGGACGTCAGATATCTCCGTAAAAAAAAAAATGGTTTCGCTCAACTTAAATTGTGATAAGTTTGTCTTCTGGTAAGTCAAGTATTTTTTGTTTAACAATTAACGACAGGAGTGAAGGATGACTGGTGAGTTGTTGATTGGACAATAGACATTTCTGTAAAAGAAAGATTGTTTCACTCAACTTAAATTGTGATAAGTTTGTCTTCTGCTAAATCAAGTATTCTTTGTTTAAAAATTAATGACAGGAGTGAAGTATGATAAGAAAAAAATTGTTTCGCTCAACTTAAATCGTGATTTGCATGTGGACTGCATGTAATAACAATAAGTTGCATCCACAAATCGAATTGCAAAATGAAGTGAACCGTGAATCATATCTAACAAAATATCAAGGTGCACCAAAATCACAGTGAATAGTTGCAGCCTTAAAATTATAGGCCATTTACTTATCACTTGTGATGCAACAAAAATTTAAATTTTATAGTAAATTTCCTTTCTTATTATACCTACCACAATTGTTTACTACAGGTTTGCACTAAAGTGTAAGTCCCTAACTCAGAAAATATACTCTCTATTTGATCTTTTCCAAGCGATTTGGGAAAGAAAAGTGGTGCAGAAGCACCAAGAAAAAATAAGCCAAAACTGGGTCAAGTGCTGCCAACGCAGACCCAGTAGGTGATGCTCTTTTTCAAGTACAACTCCACGACTTCTGTTGCCAGTGCACATACACGTCACTAAAGACTCTCTCTTTTGAATCCACCAACGTTAGAGTTATGTGATCAGCGGGTAGGAAGGATTCTTACCCGAATAAGAAGATGGGAGGGCCTCCATGTAAACAATTGTGGTAGGTATAATAAGAAAGGAAATTTACTATAAAATTTAAATTTCTTATCAATCTACCTTACAATTGTTTACTACAGGCTGAATAGACAATATAATGGAGGGAATCGCATAACCAACCCACACATAACCCAACTGCACTGGAACTGTGGATAGAGGAAGAGGTCCCCAGGCCTATCAAACTATAGCCACACAAGCATTAGTAAAAGACAATGAGAGATGAGGCGTATGGTTCTGTGCGACACACAAACAGAAAATGACAGTAACAGCACAGAGGTGGAACTGACCTTGAGACTAGCCTAATGGCTAGAGCAAACAACAGCCTGAGCAGAAGAAAGAGGGCCCAAAGCAAAAAGGTCCTCCGACTGCTCCTGCAACTGACGCAGATAGAAGGTAGAGAAAGTAGAAGCATTTCTCCAGTAGGCGGCATGCATAACATCCGCCAACTTGACGGAGTTAAAATAAGCCCAAGAGGTAGACAATGCACGCACCTCGTGGGCAGAAATACGATTGGTAATACAATCGCCAGTCGCTTGATGAGCGTAAGCCACACGAATAGCAAGACATATCCATCGAGAAATGGATTGAGGAGAGATCTTCTGTCGACCAGGAATAAGAGACAGAAAAAATCGTTTCCTGCCTTTCCTAATGAACTGCGTCCGATTGAGATAAATGCAAATTGCATGAACCGGACAGAGCAAAGGGCGGTTACCCTCAACATATGGAAGAGCACTGATACAGATAGGAGGTGGAGTAGTTTCTGGTATCTGATTCTTGGCCAGAAAGGAGCAATCAGTGATGAACGTAACACTGTTGGGAGAGCTCCTGAAAAAGGCCAGGTCAACTGAGAGGGTGTGAAGCTCACTAACCTGTCTGGCTGAAGCAAAAGCTATCAGAAAAGCTGTCTTGTATGTGAGAAAATGCATATCCACCTGGGATAAAGGTTCGAATGGCGCCCTTCCAAGCAAAGCAGCACCCAAGAAAGATTCCATCTTGGGGTAAGCTGCAAAGCCCTAGGCCTTTTCAAGGAAAAGTGCCGAACAAGCTTGGCGAGGTATGGATTAGTGCAGATACGAAGCTTCCCCACATACGAAACGGTCTCCAAAAGCATGGACCTGTACCCCTTGATGGTAACAGGCTGGAGACCCTGCGAATCAAACAGATACACCAGAAACTCCGCAATCTGTGATATCGAATGATTGGCATAATCAACAGTGATCGGCACACCACTGACAGAAGACCTACCACTTAGCCGCATAGGCTAAACCAGTGGAATCCCTCCTTGAAGAAGAAATGCACTCCACTGCTCATCTCGAAAAACCTCTACGGAGGAGACAGGACCTGACAAAAGATATGCGTGAAGGCACAATGAAGTTGGGTCGACGTGAAACCTCCTCAGGTGACCTTGGCAAAGAAGGTCACGACGTAGAGGGAGACATGCCAGAACCGCCACCAGCAGAGAGCGGAGCTGATTGATCCACACCCGCTGAGGCGACAGGGGAGAACCAGAGGCAACAAGCGTTGCCGACTAGACCGTTCCAATCGAGTGACAGAGCGGCCACGGCAAAAGCCAGAGGAACTGGACACGAGGACACGAAAAGTGTCCACCTGATGGTTCCAACGAGTTGAGAAGAGATCGATGTGGAGACAACCCCAGAGATTGCAAAGCGACTGGAACAATGCCCTGTGGAGCATCCACTTGGTGGAAATGACCCTGCCTCATTGGGATAGGGAGTCGGCTAGGACGTTCAGACAACCGGGAATGTGATGAACCAACACCCCAGTTTTGACATCCTGAGCGAGTAGTAGAAGATCCCAAGCCAATTCGTACATGGGAACCAAGTACGTGCCGCCCTGGTTCCGAATGTAAGCAACCACTGTAGAATTGTTGGACAACAGAAGGCCCTGGCGATTTGAAAGGTGAGGGATCCACTGCCAGAAACTCAGTAGAAAACCAAGAAGCTCTTTCTGGTTGATGTACAGAGCTGCCTGATCCTGGTCCCATGCCCCGTGAAGGGAAAGACCTAGAGGATCCAACGTCGCACCCCATCCGAGATTGCTGGCATCTGCTGTCAGAACAGGATCGGACGTGGGTAAGTCCAACAGAACACCCTGCGTAATCCACTGAACATCCATCCAGGGGAGAAGGTGAGGATGAAGAGAGTCTGAAGCACCAGATCCAGAGGATCAACATTCGGTCTCCAACAACTGAGCAGAAAGTGTTGGAGAGGTCTGACATGCAGCAGACCTAGAGGAATGAGATCTGTTACCGAACCGCAGAGACCGAGCAGCCAGAGAATACTCCGAGCTGCCGCGGACATGGACTGGGAAGGGTCGGAGCAAAAGTTGATAGAATCACAGCCCTTGCCCAGGGAACCACTACCGATTTGAACTGAGTACGAAAGTCCATCCCCAGATGACAAAACGACTGAGAAGGGACCATGTCCGACTTCTCCTCGTTGCCTCTGAACCCTAGCAACGTGAGCAGGCTCAACAGTGTGTCACATCTGACTCCAGAAAGGCAGTATTCGGATGCCTC
Source organism: Pictodentalium vernedei (assembly GCA_031216915.1). Taxonomy (NCBI): domain Eukaryota; kingdom Metazoa; phylum Mollusca; class Scaphopoda; order Dentaliida; family Dentaliidae; genus Pictodentalium; species Pictodentalium vernedei. The sequence goes on along the minus strand of CM062293.1, from coordinate 13,510,481 downwards.
TGGAGGATATCGTCTAGATATGCCGAAATAGTCACCCTAGACTGTGTGCGATGGAAGGCTATCACATGCGACATCAGTCGGGTGAAGGCCCAAAGAGCCAGGTTGAGGCCAAAAGGCATGGCCTTGAATTGGTAAACTTGCCCCAGAAAAGCGAACCTGAGATAGTTTCGCGATGTCCGATGAATCAGGATGTGAAAGTAAGCGTCTCGCAGGTCGATGCTGAAAGCAAAATCTCCCTGGTGAATGGAATGGCAAACTGACCTGAAAGTCTGAACTTGGGAGCAATGATAGACTGGTTCAGGATACTCAAATCGATAACCGGTCAGAGTCAGCCGTCCTTCTTCGGCATCAAGAACAGGCGGGAATAAAACCCCACTGACTGAATGTCCTTGACGACCTCGATCGCCCCCTTTGCCAGGAGATTGTCTATCTCCATGGACAAAAGCTCCCCATGTGAAACGTCTGAAGGAACTGGAGTTGGAAGAGGCACTCTTGACAGAGTGGGGTGCCTCCGGAAGGATATTCACAGCCCAGACCGAAATCTAACACCCAAGGATCGGATGTGATGGTGACCCAATGGTCTGCAAATTCTGATATCCTTCCTCCAACCTGGGACGAATCGAGGTAGAACCTTCATTTCGAGCCCTGGTGAGGCCCGCAAGAGGAGAAACCACCTCCACTGCTAAATGAAGAATCCTGATTCTTCCCTCTAGCCTGCCGATGCTTACCCTTACCCTGTGAGTAAGAAGTAGAAGCGGTGGCAGGGGAATCAGCCCTTTGCTTCGCACCGGAAGCAGAAGGGTACTTGTTAGGCTTAGAATGGCCCCTGCCTCCAGAAGAAGGCTGATCAAGCTGACGAAGCAGCAGCTGATCTTTGGAATGATGTAGGACATCATCCTGGACCGTTGCCACGGAACCATGGAACAGTTGCGGACCTGCCCAAGAAGCAGATCAAAGAGCAGCACACTGCCCCTCAGGAAGGGAACAGCCTGTGTCCAGCACAATGTCCCTGCAAATTAATTCGAAGTTAACCATGTTAGGCATGCATGTGAGTAGGCGAGCAACTGATGATCGCGGCCTGGCTGACACTGACAGCTGTTTTGATGGTTCAAGATGCGAAAGGAACCCAAACACAAAGTCAAGAGCTGTCCCCAAGTCAGAAGACTGTTGGCTCTCGACGTCAGATATGTCGGACTCATCCTCTGAATCAGAAGACACCAGCCAAAGCCTCCCATGGTGTAGGCACACCAGGGGGGTCAGAAAGCAGCCTGTTTCCAATCCCAGGAGGCGGCACCATAGGGGGCACTGGAAACCACTCACTGCCTCACTGGAAGCAACCGGAAGGCTCTTGGACAGAACCTGAGTGAGCAAGGAGAGGGCCTCCCTAAGCTCACTGCTCGTGTCGGCGGGTGCGACGTGGGAACGAACCGACAAAGTGGATTCACTCCTGACCCTTGGGGTCGATGGGCGGCAGCCAAAACATCTGAAGGCAGACGTTATAGGGGTATGACATACCCCGAGGATCTACAGAGTGGGAACTCAGGAGAGTCGCCACGGACCTCTGAGGGACAGAAGGTCCAGGCTGCACAAAAGGCGTTTGTCCCGCAAAACTGGGCGTGTGACAAAGTGCATGGACGGAAATGCAACAGAGTTCATATTGGCCCCACCATGAACATCCAAATCCAATTAAAAAACTAAGGTGCTCGACGGTGGAGAGATCACAGTAGAGGGTCGGCCGGCAGCCCCTTCCAACTTCGCCAAGTTGAAGTCAGGGAAGGCTAAGGCTGATATCCCACATCCACACTGCCAGACATCCCTGCAGACCTCTGCAGGGATAAGCCAAGGCCGGCTGAAATGATAACCGATGACGTAGCAGACGGAACAGCAGAAGTAGCAGATACGTCAGGAGTCATTGAGGCCGGTGGAATAGTGGAGAGAGCACCCGCGCTCAGCTCTGAAGGAGGAGACTCAACCTTAGTGACAGCCTCAGATGTCGACTGGAGAGGGACTGCAGTCCCGGAGCCAGGCATCTCTTCACCAGACAACTCAACGGCTCCTGCAGTATCCACTACACGAAAAGACTGCACATCCCCCAGGGAGGAGAAATAACTCTCACCAGATGTGGTCATTTCGGGAGGCCCCGAACGACAGCATTCCCCTTTCCAACGGGAACGGGAGGCATAGCCATGAGAATGCACAACACGGTTCACAGACGCCCAAAAAGTGGATGATCACGATCTACATAGCCCACAGGGTCAATCGGCAGAACACCCATTGCAGGAAGAGCATGAAGCATGTGAATCGTCCACATGCTTAGGCAGAAGGCATTGTCCAGAAGGAATAGTCCTGGGCATGACAGAAGTGAAAGATGCAGAGAAGGTGAATTCAAAAGATGACAGAAGAACACCCCCAACAAAGAGAGAAAGGTGACAGAAGAAAATAGACTGGCGGAAACACAACAGACCCAAGACGGTCGACAGGGACCCAAAAAACAGAAGGACCACACTCAACGGAGAGAAGAAATTCTGTTTAAGAAGTACCCCGCTGACACCTAACTCTAACACAATTAACAATATCAAAAATGATAACATAAATTAAATTGTGAAAATTTTCTATGTCCGAACCACATGGCTCACGAAATTCGCGCGCAACACAGAGAAGAGAAGAAAATACATGATGGTGAATAATTTTATAAACAAGAATATAAATAAAAACCAGTCCTGATAATGGATCCTTTGATCCAACAACTTAACACAGGAACACAAAATCAACAAGCCAGGATGATCACTGATTTCGAGTGCTGAGAAGACGTCTCGTCAACATGGCAGACGAAAAAAGAATGAGTCTTTAGCGACGTGTATGCGCATTGGCAACAGAAGTCGTGGAAATGTACCTGGAGAAGAGCATCCCCTACTGGGTCTGCATCGGTAGCACTCGATCCAGTTTTGCCTTATTTTTTCTTGGTGCTTTTGCACCACTTTTCTTTCCCAAATCGCTTGGGAAAGATCAAAATAGAGAGTATATTTTCTGAGTTAGGGACTTCCACTGTAGTGCAAGTCTGTAGTAAACAATTGTAAGGTTGATAAGAAATGTTTTGGAAAGACTTCACAGATTTTATGCAGGAACAGGATTTTAATATCAAGATGGAAAAATGGGAGATCATTTTTGGAAGTAACAACATTACAGACATTATAAATGGTATATTGATAGTACCAAAATTTCATAGATACCAATGCATATACAAACATCGAATATGACTTGCCCTGTTATTCAGTCATGACTGCGATAGAAGACAGAGCAACAAGGTTCACAATGGGAGGAAAACAACCACTGTTCCACAAAGACATGGTCAACAGGTGCTGTGGCCGTCACAGGGCATCATGAATTCCATACACACTCCTGCAGCTCTGAAAAGGTTTGATGCTTCCAGTGGCTCTCCATGTGCTGGCAGTCTGGACATGATGGCTGAGTTTCTGAGCATTACCCCTCAGTGGTGGTGCCAAGGGGGGGGGGGGGGGGGGGTCAGCGGGGGCTACAGCCACCGGTCGGAGAAGTCCAGCCCCCCGTTGGAGATTTTTAGTGAGTCCGTCGGAGAGTTTCGTAAATCCGACTTCACGAGAAATTTCCGACAATCAAATGTAGATATCTCATCTTGTGTCGATCAAGAACGAGGTATATGGTTCTTCTTTGTAAGGTATTAAGACAGTTGTTATCTAACTGGCATTCCATTACTTCCATACCTAATCATCGGTTATCATCATGGTAAAAGTGTGGAATCTATTGATTTCTAAACAACAGTGGCATCCCGCTATAATGTGCGATGCTCTATTTGCAGCGAAATATTTCCAAACGATTATGCAGTTAGGCAGTCGTTCGTCAAACTGACTTTATAGATGAAATATTTCCTGACCTTATTATAATATGTTTACGTTAAATAATCAACAAACATACTCAATTTGCTTCAATTTTGGTTCTCCAATTTACCAATTTTCACTCATTTCCCCTCCCCCCCCCCCCCCCTGTCGGAGTGGTCACCCCCCCCACCCCCCCTGTTGAGAAATCCCTGGCGCCACCCCTGTTACCCCTTAGAGAATGGAGGCCAGTATGTCAGTTTTGCTGGTACACAGTGTGTGGTTGTGGGGATCTATTTCTTTCTCTAGCTATTAGCTCCTGTAATAGAAAACGACAGTGTACTTACAAAATTATAAGGGTTTAAGTTGATAAACTGGCTGCATGCGCAAAAGCCACTATGGGAGGACCTGCCCTAAACGGTAGCCCCACATGTGATTTACTTGTGAAATAAACTTTTACCCACAAGCACTAAGTCACTAAGGATTACTGGAGAATGCTTGAGGGCATTCTCCAGGAAGCCAAGTTAACCCAATATTTATGGAGCCCAAATAATTTAGCACATATAAAACATTGTTTCTGTCTTCAGATTCGTAGGATTTGGAAGCTATATCAGAAAGAAATGAGAAAAACAGAAAGAAGTTTAAGTGGTTTTAATAAACAAGGAAACTGTGTGATATGAAGTGAATTATGAGTGATGAATAAACCACAGGCCCTCAAATTTTGACAGCATAGAAATTAGAGTGATGATTGGCATCTAAATTATGGGTCATTCAAATTCTGAAAAACCTAGTTATTGTGGTGATTAAAAGATGCTCTATTGTGGCGAATGCAAAAGATGGGCACTCATTCCCTGGGAAGTTTGCAAATATAGAAAAATAATAAAGAAATGCTTAAGAAAATAATCTAATTAGAATTGTCACCTGCGGCGAGTACTTCAACTAGAAAGAAGTGCATTAGAGCATTTCTTTACCAGTGGACGGACCCTACACAAATAAACGTACCTCTATCAATACTGAGAGGTAAACATCCCAAAGAAGGAGTACCCGCCTGTTACAGGAGGAATGGCCCTAAACTAACCTACCAAGGCTAGAAACAACCAAGCACAGTAAGTTAAAAGCTTTATTGCCGGATTGTGAAAGGGCGAAGAATAATGAGCGAGACCACTCTTATATAGGATTTTGCCAGTAGAAGTGCACTGAAAAAGCATGCACTACTCACACTACAACAGCAATTATAATTTGTGAACAAAACTAGAACACAACCAATACAAAAGCTGCTATCAACTGAATACGACAAAACAGGAAGTTCAGTAAATACCGAAATATGTCACAACGAATAAATTCGAACATAGGAGGTATGTGTACTGATTTTAAACCTGCTACACTCCTATCATCGCAATCTCAAGGTTCACAAACTAATTCTCCCACTACACGACTGAAATGACTAGTTTAGTATTAGTATTTAGTTTAGTATTTCCTGATTGGTTATGATTAGTCAGCATGTGTTTCATCCTTACAGACTGACAAATTGGATCCATGTCTGCCCTAGGGCAGCCATAAATAGATTCCATGAGATTCTACGACTTTACCAGTAACAACCTACTCTCTTGCAAAACTCAGAGAACTGATTTCTTCAAGTGTTTAACTTCCTATAACCCATCTGAACTGAATAGTGCATTTCTGATACCTCTTGATAAAAGTTACTAAATGATTCTTTAATCTTTTTCCCATTTATTTTTCTTTTTTCTTACTGACTTACACTCTCCCACCACAACCCCATCACCACATATAAATTTTTCAATTGAAAAAACACATGCACAAAATCAAAATGATGTGCACAATATTGTATAATACAATCAATCTCGTATCCCCTAGCCAAGTGGGAATGGGCAGAGAACTGTACAATCGTGGCTCATCAATATTACAATAAATAATTGGAGAAGAAAAAAGAAAATGAAAATGTCTGGTCTAGCCTTATTACTTTAAACGATTTCTTTAATGTCTAAAACTGATCTGTCTTCAATTAATTTGAGTAAATCTATCACTTTACTAAGGAGATTCCTCACAAATCAGTTAACTTGTGTAAATCTATCACTTCACTAAAGAGACTCCTCACAAAACAATTAACTTGTGTAAATCTATCACTTCACTAAAGAGACTCCTCACATAACAATTAACCTGTGTAAATCTATCACTTCAATAAGGAGATTCCTCACAAAAGAATTAACTTGTGTAAATCTATCACTTCACTAAGGAGACTACTCACAGAACTCGTGTAAATCTATCACTTCACTAAAGAGACTCCTCACAAAACAATTAACTTGTGTAAATCTATCACTTCACTAAGGAGACTACTTACAGAACTTGTGTAAATCTATCACTTCACTAAAGAGACTCCTCACAAAACAATTAACTTGTGTAAATCTATCACTTCACTAAAGAGACTCCTCACAAAACAATTAACCTGTGTAAATCTATCACTTCACCAAGGAGACTACTTATAGAACTTGTGTAAATCTATCACTTCACTAAAGAGACTCCTCACAAAACAATTAACTTGTGTAAATCTATCACTTCACTAAAGAGACTCCTCACAAAACAATTAACCTGTGTAAATCTATCACTTCACTAAGGAGACTACTTACAGAACTTGTGTAAATCTATCACTTCACTAAAGAGACTCCTCACAAAACAATTAACTTGTGTAAATCTATCACTTCACTAAAGAGACTACTCACAAAACAATTAATTTGAGTAAATCTATCACTTCAATAAGGAGACGCCTCACAAAACAATTAACTTGTGTAAATCTATCCCTTCAATAAGGAGACTCCTCACAAAAGAATTAACTTGTGTAAATCTATCACTTCACTAAGGAGACTCCTCACAAAACAATTAACTTGTGTAAATCTATCACTTCACTAAGGAGACTACTCACAGAACTCGTGTAAATCTATCACTTCACTAAAGAGACTACTCACAAAAGCTACAAATTTATTCCAAATTCCAAACTTTTTAGGCTTTTCCCTCTGGAAAAGACTATTGTTTTTCTACGGATTATTATTTATTTATTTATTTTTTTTTTTTTTTTTTTGTCCGTACGATTCAGAAGCCATTTTCGAACCGATTTTCACACAATTTGGCACACGCATAGAGGGGCAAAAAATCTAAAAATGTACCGAAGCGGAATTTTCGATTTAACCCTTATTTTGCCAGAATTGGCAAAAAACTGCCAAAATTGGGGTTTATCGGCACTTTCTCGAAACACGTCTTGTAGATTTTTTTTATACATTCGTCATTGCTAGACCTGTCTGTGACACACCCTTTGATACACACGACATATGAGGCGATGCATATGGTAACCCTCCACAGGCTGCTAAACATCGAAATTTTGATGAAATGGGCTGGTTTCAGGCCCCCAGAGCACCCAAACGATACATGAGAGATAAACATAACTTCATTTATTAGAAGTAGAATTCATCGGAGATCATTTTTGTAAGTAATAAGGGTGTTCAAAAAACCAAGCGTTAACCCGTTTTGGGCTGTGGTTAAACAGCAATACCCCCATAAAGTTAAAAAAATCATGTTTTCCGTGGATTTCTCTAAACGAGTCTTGTAGATTTTCAAGAAAAAATTGTCACTCCCAGGCCTTGATGTGACAATAGAAGTTGCATGGACAAAATACTGCGGTGAGCATTTGTTAACCCTCCACAGGCTACTAAAACTCAAAATTGTGATAAAATGGGCTGTTTTTGGATGCCAACAGCACCCAACGGGTACGCCACAAAGAAAAGTGCCTTCATTTATCGAGCGTACAATCTATACGGAAACATTTTTGTAAGTAGTAAGGGTATTCAAAAGTCGAAGTCTTAACCCATTTTGGGCAGGCTAAAGAGAGAGACCCCCTAAAATCTTAAAATTCCCATTTTCTGAGGATTTCTCTAAAAACATCCTATTGGTTTTCAAGAAAAATTGACTACTCGCAGGTCTTAGTGTGACATTACAAGTTGCATTGACAAAATATTCTGGTGAGTGTTCATTAACCCTCTGCAGACTGCCAAGCATCGTAATTTTGTTGAAATGGGCTGTTTTCGGACACGCACAGCACCTGACGTGTACCTGAGAAATAAACATAATCTTCTTTGTTGGAAGTGGAATTCACCGAGGACCATTTTTGTAAGTAATAAGGGTATTCCAAAAACCAAGCGTTAACCCCTTTTGTTGTTGTTAATAGTGATACCCATCGAAAGCTTAAAAATTTATGTTTTCCCTGGATTTCTTTACAAACATCTGGTAGGGTTTTCAAGAAAAAATGACCATTGATAGATCTTGGTTTCACATTACCTGATGATTGAATAAATTATTCCGGTAAGCATTTGTTAACCCCCCATGGGCTGCTAAATGTCAAAATTTTGAAAAAATAGTCTGTTTTTGGACACCCACAACATCAAATGGGAATGCAACAGAGAAACATAACTTCTTTTACCAGACGCAAAACTGACAGGGAAACATTTTTGTAAGTAGTAAGTGTATTCAAAAATCGAGGTCTTAACCCATTTTTGACTAGTTAAGGAGATATACCCCTTAAAAGCTTAAAATTCCAGTTTTCTCTGGATTTCTAAAAAAAAAATTTCAAGCAAAATTGACCATTCGCAGGTCTTGGAATGACATTACAAGCTGCATGGACAAAATATTTCGGTAAGCATTTGTTAACCCTCCAGAGGCTGCCAAGGATAGACATTTGGAGAAAATGGGCTATTCTTAGGAAACCATAACACCAAATGTGTACCTGCGAGATAAACATAACCTCCTTCATTGGAAGTGGAATTTACCGACGATCATTTTTGTAAGTAATGAAGGTATTCACAAAACCAAGCATTAACACTTTAGGGCTGGTTACAGACTGATACCCCTCAAAAGGTTAAAAATTCATGTTATCCGAGGATTTCTTTAAAAACATCTCGTAGATTTTTAAGAAAAAATGGCCATTCTCAGATCTTTGTGTGAAATTATAAGTTGCATATACAAAATATTTCAGTAAGCATTTGTTTACCCTATGCAGGTTCTCAAACATCAAAATGTTGATAAAATTGGCTGTGTTTGCGTACCCACAACACCCGTAGTTGAGAGGTGAGATCAAAATAAGAGGGAGTAAAAGTCACTGAGAATTATTTTTGGAAGTAATAAGAGTATTCAAAAAACAACACAGAACCCGTTTAGGGCTGGATAAGCAATGATACCTATGAAAAGCTTAAAATTCATGTTCTCCCTGGATTTCTCCAAAAATATCTTGTAGATTTTAAAGAAAAAGATGGCCATTCGCAGTTCTTGGGGTGACATTACAAATTGCATGAATAAATATTCCTGTTAGCACTTGACCTCTACAAGCTGCCAGACATCAATATTTTGGATACATTTGAGATAAAATGGACCATTTTCAAACAGACACAGCACTAACCAAACATAACTCCTTTTGTCGGACATTGACTCATAGGACGACGATATTGATATTAACTCCCTCCACCGTTAATGATGGTTTTTACGTAAACAATTTTTTATCAAACTGAGTCATTTGAGACTGCTATACTCACCTTTCTCATAAAATCAATGGGGGAACTTCAGTGAGACAGTTAAAAACAATTCATCAGACACTGTGGCGTCATGAAGAATCATGGAATCTCATCGGGAAAAGCCATGATTCTCCAGAATCATAAAGTCTAGTCTCTTTGTTATTTTTGTGTACTATTAATTTAGATTTTGCTTTGTTATAACTTCTTTCTTATTCAATATTATTTATATGAATACCTGATATGGCTTTGAAATAAAAATATTGTTTAAACTAATGCCTGTCATCAGCACCTCATTTGATGTCTGTTTTTATCACCGTTCTATTATTGGCCCTGATAATCTGGTAGTCTATCCTCATATTATAGAGTGATCAAGGGTGTGAAGAATGCAGATTTTAAATGGAAGGAATTCATAATGAATACACAAAAGAGCTCATAGTTATCTGATGTAATATACTGATAATGGGTTTTTGTTAGCTCACTTAGTCTGATAGTAGAGAAGTTTGGGTTAGGTGATTTAGTGCCGGTGTCCTGATATCGATTCCTGTTTGAAAAAACTTTTGAGTTTTCAATTCAGTCTCATACCAAGCACAATGCCTGGTTTAATTCCTGCTTGACAAAGGTGATTTAATATTAAACTCACACAGTTACATCCTCACAGATCTTCCATTTATTGAGATTTCCATATTTAAAACCTGGGACCATAGGCCAATGTAATATACTAATATTCAGATAAGGAATGATCATTTGTTTCGGACTGTTTCTTGAGTTATGAACCCCAAATAACAAAGGACAAACTGTGTAAACGGGCATAGCCCATTTATGCTGTTTGTCCTTCGTTTCTTAGGGTTCACAATTCAAGAAATAGACAGAAATAAATGATCATTCCCTATAAATAAACTTGAGGGGAAATAAATTTAAACACTCTCTACAATGAGGAGTTAAAATAAAAACCAGGTCGCATCATGCTTCCTAATGATAACTGGTTATAAAGGCATAGTTTTTTAAAATTCTGTTTGAAATAACGATACATTTTACTGAAACGTGCTCTTGTGTCATTAACATTTATTGACCAATGAACTGCGTAAGTTAAAAGGAACATCATAGGCCACCCCCACACAAAACTTCAATCTCCTTTTCCACCTGATGGGAGGGTGCTATCATTCAAAGCAACACTGAGTTAAGCAGACAGATCAACCGTCATCCCAACACACTCAGATTCATCGTAAAGTCTTCATCGTAGAAAGATAATTCATTTAGATTCGCCTCTTCTATAACAAAGTCATTATGAGGGGCCAATGTTTAGTTTGATTTGGGTAAAACAATGAATGCAGACGATCAACTATTGCGTATATAAAAATGAACACACAATAAGCATGATAAGGATTTAATTGTTTATTAAATTTTATGTTGAAAGTCTTTTTAATATGATGAGATAAAAATTAATTACTTTTCATTTTGAAACAATATGAGCGTTCTTTTCCATTCACACTGTGCAACGTAATTTTTAAGACTGACATTGGAGGCGTGATTTAGGGTGGGCCTAAATGCGATTTTTTCAGTTCATTGTGTTATGAAAAGAAATATTTTAGCGAATCATTTTGCCTGAAAATACATGAACAAAGGATTAATTACCTACCTTTTAATCTCATTGCTATGGTCTCTGTGAAATATTTTTCATATTCCCAAATTTTTCTTTGAATTTTTTTTCTGTCACAGTCTTTGATAATTACCCTGCATAGTAAAAAATAACTGCCATAAAAAATTAAATTTGTACCTTGGGAATAGTTCATCTCAAATGGTTGAGTGCTGAAAACAAACCCATAGTTGGGCCTTATTATCAAAGACCAACATTGGCCTAACAACGAGTATTTTGTTGAACCATCATTGATTGCCAATGTTGGTCTAATAACTTCTTGCTAATCAGCAAAACATTGGCTAAACAAATGTTTGGGCTAATGTTGGCATATGTGGTTGGGCCAACAATGGCATTTGGCATTATACCAACACTGGCAGATCCCCGTCTGGGACAACCCACATTGTGTCCTTGGGCAAGGCACTTTATCCCGTTTTCCTACATGGGGGCATGATGACGCTGTGTACTAAGGCATACTGCACATCGATGGTGCACATGTCTTCAACCGCTGTAACCCTGCTTGAGCGCAACTTGAACAGTTTTAGAATTTTTAAGAGCTGACAGTTGCTCATCGATGCTCGGTGGTTCTCTCTGGGTACTTTGGCTTCCTCCACCCGTAAAACGGTCATGGTCACGATTAGCTTATGCACAATGGCTAATCGTGACGGTGACAGTTTAACGGGTGGAGGAAGCCTGACGAAGTACTCTCCCATAAATTGTAACAAGGCAAATCCTAACACCTTCAACACCAATAAATAAATAAGTAATAATAACATTGGCAGATATGGTTGGCCAGCATTGGCAAGTATGCTTGACTCAATGTTGGCATATTTGAATGGCAGATCTATACAGTTGGGCCAAAGTTGTCCTAGACATTTGGGTCATTTTTGACAATATTAAATATTGTCCACTGGGAAGAGGGCTGAGTGCCCATATTTGGGCTTTTATTTTTAAGTGTCGGTTTCTAAAGGCTTTATATTCTGTGGATGTGTTTCATATTATCTTTGACGTGATATTATTTTATCTGTTAGGATTTACCTTGTTACAATTTATGGGAGAGTGCCTACTGGCTTACTGGCTGGCCAACTGACACTCTCCCATATATTGTAACAAGGTAAAGGTGCACAAAGAAATTTATGGGAGAGTGCCTACTGGCTTACTGGCTGGCCTACTGACACTCTCCCATATATTGTAACAAGGTAAAGGTACACAAAGAAATTTATGGGAGAGTGCCTACTGGCTTACTGGCTGGCCTACTGACACTCTCCCATATATTGTAACAAGGTAAAGGTGCACAAAGAAATTTATGGGAGAGTGCCTACTGGCTTACTGGCTGGCCTACTGACACTCTCCCATAAATTGTAACAAGGTAAAGGTACACAAAGAAATTTATGGGAGAGTGCCCACTGGCTTACTGGGTGGCCTACTGACACTCTCCCATAAATTGTAACAAGGTAAAGGTACACAAAGAAATTTATGGGAGAGTGCCCACTGGCTTACTGGGTGGCCTACTGACACTCTCCCATAAATTGTAACAAGGTAAAGGTGCACAAAGAAATTTATGGGAGAGTGCCCACTGGCTTACTGGCTGGCCTACTGACACTCTCCCATAAATTGTAACAAGGTAAAGGTGCACAAAGAAATTTATGGGAGAGTGCCCACTGGCTTACTGGCTGGCCTACTGACACTCTCCCATAAATTGTAACAAGGTAAAGGTACACAAAGAAATTTATGGGAGAGTGCCTACTGGCTTACTGGCTGGCCTACTGACACTCTCCCATATATTGTAACAAGGTAAAGGTGCACAAAGAAATTTATGGGAGAGTGCCCACTGGCTTACTGGCTGGCCTACTGACACTCTCCCATATATTGTAACAAGGTAAAGGTACACAAAGAAATTTATGGGAGAGTGCCCACTGGCTTACTGGCTGGCCTACTGACACTCTCCCATAAATTGTAACAAGGTAAAGGTACACAAAGAAATTTATGGGAGAGTGCCCACTGGCTTACTGGCTGGCCTACTGACACTCTCCCATATATTGTAACAAGGTAAAGGTACACAAAGAAATTTATGGGAGAGTGCCCACTGGCTTACTGGCTGGCCTACTGACACTCTCCCATATATTGTAACAAGGTAAAGGTACACAAAGAAATTTATGGGAGAGTGCCCACTGGCTTACTGGCTGGCCTACTGACACTCTCCCATAAATTGTAACAAGGTAAAGGTACACAAAGAAATTTATGGGAGAGTGCCCACTGGCTTACTGGCTGGCCTACTGACACTCTCCCATAAATTGTAACAAGGTAAAGGTACACAAAGAAATTTATGGGAGAGTGCCCACTGGCTTACTGGCTGGCCTACTGACACTCTCCCATATATTGTAACAAGGTAAAGGTACACAAAGAAATTTATGGGAGAGTGCCTACTGGCTTACTGGCTGGCCTACTGACACTCTCCCATATATTGTAACAAGGTAAAGGTACACAAAGAAATTTATGGGAGAGTGCCCACTGGCTTACTGGGTGGCCTACTGACACTCTCCCATAAATTGTAACAAGGTAAAGGTACACAAAGAAATTTATGGGAGAGTGCCTACTGGCTTACTGGCTGGCCTACTGACACTCTCCCATATATTGTAACAAGGTAAAGGTACACAAAGAAATTTATGGGAGAGTGCCCACTGGCTTACTGGCTGGCCTACTGACACTCTCCCATATATTGTAACAAGGTAAAGGTACACAAAGAAATTTATGGGAGAGTGCCTACTGGCTTACTGGCTGGCCTACTGACACTCTCCCATAAATTGTAACAAGGTAAAGGTGCACAAAGAAATTTATGGGAGAGTGCCCACTGGCTTACTGGGTGGCCTACTGACACTCTCCCATAAATTGTAACAAGGTAAAGGTACACAAAGAAATTTATGGGAGAGTGCCCACTGGCTTACTGGCTGGCCTACTGACACTCTCCCATAAATTGTAACAAGGTAAAGGTACACAAAGAAATTTATGGGAGAGTGCCTACTGGCTTACTGGCTGGCCTACTGACACTCTCCCATAAATTGTAACAAGGTAAAGGTACACAAAGAAATTTATGGGAGAGTGCCCACTGGCTTACTGGCTGGCCTACTGACACTCTCCCATATATTGTAACAAGGTAAAGGTGCACAAAGAAATTTATGGGAGAGTGCCCACTGGCTTACTGGCTGGCCTACTGACACTCTCCCATAAATTGTAACAAGGTAAAGGTACACAAAGAAATTTATGGGAGAGTGCCCACTGGCTTACTGGCTGGCCTACTGACACTCTCCCATAAATTGTAACAACGTAAAGGTACACAAAGAAATTTATGGGAGAGTGCCTACTGGCTTACTGGCTGGCCTACTGACACTCTCCCATATATTGTAACAAGGTAAAGGTGCACAAAGAAATTTATGGGAGAGTGCCCACTGGCTTACTGGCTGGCCTACTGACACTCTCCCATAAATTGTAACAAGGTAAAGGTACACAAAGAAATTTATGGGAGAGTGCCCACTGGCTTACTGGCTGGCCTACTGACACTCTCCCATAAATTGTAACAACGTAAAGGTACACAAAGAAATTTATGGGAGAGTGCCTACTGGCTTACTGGCTGGCCTACTGACACTCTCCCATATATTGTAACAAGGTAAAGGTACACAAAGAAATTTATGGGAGAGTGCCCACTGGCTTACTGGCTGGCCTACTGACACTCTCCCATAAATTGTAACAAGGTAAAGGTGCACAAAGAAATTAAATTAAAGACCTAAAATAATGTAGTACTCTACCAGTTAACCCTTTACCAACCCAGATCATATCAACATTTTTTATTTTAAATATCATTTTTTTAAATTTTCCAAAAAATTAAAAAAACCCACATCATGTGACCGCTTGTTGTAACGAGCTTGACGAGCTCGTTCCAATGGTTTTGTTGAAATTTTTTGAAAACTAATATTTTTACAACTGCTGAATTTGCATATTACACGGGTGGATGTGGCCGATGCGTTGGGTATAGGTTTGAATATTGTCCAACAATGCCCCAAATGTCTATGCCAACTTTGGCACAACTGAATAGATCAGCCAATATTGATCCAATTAAATATACAAATGTAGGAAGAACACAGCGGTATTACTGTGCACCCGCACACTGCCCCTCCAGTATCCAAACCCATTGCACTCAATTTCCAATGCGAAAAAGCACTCCCTTCCTTCATTCCTTCATTCACCAACCAGACTTGACTAGCTGTAAAATCTGAAGGCCCTAGTTATGAAGTAAATTAGCCCTTTAGCCTTACACAAATAATACATGAAACATACAAATAATGCTTTTGACGAACTAAAACTATTCATTTTTGTTCCAAAACAAATCCTATGACCCCTTATTGAATCGAGCTGAAGGAGCTCATTCCACTGAGGGGTCATAAGAAATGTTTTTAGTTTAAACATTATTTATTTCCAAGTTACATTATTATACAATAGAACATAGAATACATATTTGTGGATTCAACAGAAAGCTAAAAGCTTATGTTAAACTGTTTCCACACTATTAACATATTTCACATTATTGGCAAATGTGACGGCGATTTACAGTCAACTTGGTTACAAAAAACAACAACACACAAACAGTAATCAAAAAGAAGAAAATGAAGAAGGGTATGAATGAAGTAGGAGTAACAGGGAGAGAGATAAAGACTTATAGAAATAGAACAAAAGATAGCAGTTGGAACAGAGAGTAAAGGAGAAACTGGGGAGAGAGAGAGAGAGAGAGAAAGATTGCAATCAAGAAATAAACAGAAAAAAGAAGCATCAGAACTTTGTTAATTCAGTGAATAATTCTCTTCGGATTAAATATGTCCGTTTGATTGATTTGGACTGCTCACACCTGGTATCCACGCCGATTTGTCAAGAGTTTGAGGTTTGAGGCCTGAAAGTAAGAGAGTACTGTGTGCTATGCAGAATACCTCATCTTATTTAAATCGCTCTGTTTTCAGAATGTGTGACTGGACTGTTTTAAATATATTTCTATTAGTGAAGTCATCATAAAACTCCGATCCATACAGCAGAATATGTTTTTGAGGCACAGATTGAAAAAAATGAACTTTGAATGCTGATTTTTGTCAATAGCACTGACAAGTTTGGTCCATCATAGTAGGCAAAAGGTTAACAATATATTCACAATTTCTCATCCCATTATGATAAAAATAACTAGAGGTAGCCACCTAGGGGTGGTAAATGTCCACCCCTCCCCCCCCCCCAGCCCCAAAAATCACCCTGATACTGTAACCTTGGTAATATATTACATTAAATTAACACAGCAACTGTTGGTATTATTTATTCAAACAATAAAGATAAGATTACCTGTATTTGATGAAATGTCAAGTCTGGTTTCAATTGGGACCGATAAGATTTTAAGTTCAACGTCACAATGACCCTGACCTTTGGCACAAGGACCTAAAAATATGTAGGGTTCTTCTTCTCAACATGCTCAACCCACATGCCAAATTGGGTTTTGATTGCGAATGTATATTTTTAATAATTAAGAGAGCCGGACCATTAAAATTTTAATTTTCAGGTCACTGTGACCTTGACCTTTGGCATAATGACCTAAAAATACATAGGGTTCTTTCTCTCATTATGCCCGACCCCATGCCAAGTTTGGTTATGATAAGGGAAACAACATTTTAATTAGTGAGCGGAAACCAACTTTGACCGAAAAAAGTAAAAATTCAAGGTCACTGTGACCTATTCCTTTGACACTATAACCCCAAAAGAAATAGGGTTCTTCCTTCCATGCTCAACTCATAAGCCTAGTTAACTATCAATCGAGCCAGCAAAATTTCAATTTGAGAAGCCAACTCAGGTAAATGTTTAAGTTCAAGGTCACTGTGACCTTGAACTTTAGTTTAAACAATATTTATTTTCAGTTGTAATACAAAGACATTAATACATAAGTACTATTTGTGGATCCGACTGTAAGCTTTAAGCTTACTTGATGTCAATTCCACATACAAAGTGCAGTAAATATATACAAACTGAAGGGGCAGGTATTGTAAAGATAATAAATTTGACGTTTTGGAATAAATTTTGACCCAGTGTGTGTTCCAGTCATTCTTGTTCTTAGAAATATATGTAAAAAGTGAGTAATTATAAATGCGCGAAAAAAATAGAAAGAAAAAAATCTATTGTACAATGGAAAGTTAAAAAATTTATAGTAATTTATATTTTTTTTATACTTACCAATGACCCAGACATAGCTGGTGCTAACTCTTAAAAATATAGGGCCAAACACAAATTTTGCCCCCCAATCCCCAAAGTTTGCATCTAAAACCAAAAAAAAACATGTCCTGAATGGCCCTCCGTACTTCACCTCTACTGCGCATGCGCAGTGTCAAGGACGTCCCGAAATTGGCATCCATTAATCATTCTTATAACCAGTGCCTGGTAAGCACTATGTACTCAGCGGGGAGGTATGAGTTCCCAACTCCTGGGAGGGCCATCCCCGTCTGGGTCATTGGTAAGTATAAAAAATATATAAATTACTATAAATTTTTTAACATTTTTATACTGTACCAATGACCCAGACATAGCTGAATAGTAAAAAGACTGGAGGGCCTAGGACATAGAGGAAATTCCAATAAGCTCAATTATATAAAATAGAGTCATCCCCTTGAGGGGAAAAGGAGTATTAGGCCTTACATGTATCTTTCTTATTTATGATAAATCAGAAAGACACAACACCTTCCATAATTGAGCATCATAACATCCATGTACTCTATTAATATCCAGTATAATCCTTATACTAATAATTTTTAAAGTAAGCCAATAAATAAAGTTAGTCAAGAGAATAGAGACTCTTTATACTCCTTAAAAGTGTCTGAGGATTGTATAATAACACCCATTTGACACGTGATATATTCAAAAGCTATACTTTAAAAACTATGACCTGAATGAATTTTTAAAACATAAATTATCACTTAAAAACCATCCCAGTAACAGCTCAGAATTACTAACTCCGGAAGAGGTATCCCCTTGTTTTCATAATAAAACAGGTGACCCAAGGGAACACCCCCCCCCCCCCCCCCCTCCTTGCCCTGGGTCAAATAGGCCAGAGCGAAGAGGGCAGCAGGACGGAGTCACTGCCGGAACAGAAAGCCTACCTAGCTATAGTAGCAACTGTTAAGTGAATGACATTCTGAGCAGTAGATAATAGACCTAACAATGGAGGCCTCCAGAAATGGACTCAATATTTCTGAGATAAAAATTCATGAATGTGGATGGCTGAGCCCAATGTGCAGCCTTCATAAAATCTATAATAGCGACACTATTAATGTAAGCCCAAGATGTAGAAAGAGCTCTTACTTCATGAGCCGAAATCTCAAGCACAAACTGCTGAGTTAATGATATACCATAAGCAGTACCGATAGTTAATTGAATCCATTTGCAATAGAATGGAGCGTAATGTCCTTCTATTAGGCATCAAAGACAGAAGAAGCTTACGTCCTTACTAATAAACTGATATCTGTTTATAAATACATAAACTCTAACCGGACAGAGTAAAGGCCTATGCCCATACGAAGACGGAAGGACCTTAATAACAATAGGTTCCGGATATTTATTAGGAGCCTGATTTTTAACCAAAAATCCAACATTAGTAGTAAAGGAAATAGTGTTTCCGATACTACGAAAGTGAGAATCGTCCACCGATAGTGCATGAAGCTCACTGACTCTTCAGTTGAAGAGAAGACTAAGAGAATTACTGTCTTAAAAGGTCAGAATTTGAAAACTACTGTTTCCAAAGGCTCAAATGATTACTTAGGTAAATAAGAACCGAAGCTAAATTCCGTATAGGAATTTAATCTAAGGATTCTAGGTCTATTTATCGAAAAGTTTCTAACTGACTTAGATAAAGAGACATAAGACTCAATTGTAAACTATCATAGAGTGCATAGGTATGAGATAACATAGACCTATAACCTTAATAATAACAGGCTGCAGTTGATCTTGTCAAACAAGTATACTAGAAATTTGCAATGTCTAGTATGGAGGGATCAAAAATATCAACATAATGATCCCTACACCAACGACGGAAGAGCCTCCACTTTAGCCGCATAGTATAGCGAAGAAGAGGTTCTCCTACAGTAAGAAATCGCGTCCATAGCTCGTCCTGTACAATGCTTGCCGTGCAAGAAGGACCACACAACGGAATACGTGAAGGTTGAGACCTTGCGGGTTGTGATGAAGTTGACACGATTTCCCCAGCGAAAGAAGATCCTCTCATGGAGGAAGTTTCGCGGTAAGTCCCACAGTAGACACCTGAGTAAATTTACCCACGGTCTCTGTGAAGACAAAGATGCTATCAACAGAATTGTATTGTGGATGTTTATCTTAGCAATACTAGCTGAATCAACAGTGCTGGAGGATACGCGTATCCTATCATTCCGTCCTATTAGATCAATAGAGCGTTAACAACATAAGCTCAGGGATCTGGACATGGAAACACATACGTCTGCAATTGAATAGTGAGTTGTGTCGCAAATAAATTATCATTGGGCACTCCCATTGATAGCAAATCTGATTGAATACTTGTTTGTTGAGAGTCCATTCTGACTGCAACAAGCGACCCTTACGTGAAAGGGAGTCTGCTAATACAATTAGACGACCCGGAATATGACGGACCGAAGCAGAACTTGGTGTACTATAACAAACAGAAGGATTCTTTCCGTTAAATTGAATAACAGAATCGAATGAGTGCGTCCCTGGTTCCGGAGATACGCAACTACTGTCATATTAACGGACAGGATTTGGACATGCGTTTCTGAATAATGTTCATCCAATGACATAGTGCAAGCCTAAATAACATCATTTCCTGGAAGTTAAGTGCTTGCCTAGAAACTGCGGAACCCAAAGACCCTGGCACTTCGAATCCGTTGGGATCAATATTGTACTCCAACCTGTTTGACTGGCATCCATCATAATCATAAAACTCGGATCCGGCAACTGCAATGGCACTCTCTGAGTCAACCACCGAATGTTTGCCCCAGTCTGAATCTCTTGCTACACTTGATAGACAAGAGAACGTGTATATCGAGCAATTCATAGATTGCTGAAAAGTTGCCGTCGAAGAGAAGCTTCTCTGAGACCGAAGCGACTCTGAGAGAGTTCTTCACCTTACTATCCACGCGCGTGGATGTAGCCAGGGCTGCGTCACTTCTAACCAACTCCAGGTTACCACTGAAGGGCAGAGTTATACGTGGAAAAACTACTGCCCTTGAAAGAAATCACATTGAGGATCATATCCTGGAATTCTTTCTCTTAGAGACGTAATGATAACGCCTCAGTAAGGTGGTCTACGTATGATAAAGCGTCTAAGTTAAGTCTATTAGACATCATTGTCGTTTCCAACATCGTGGTTGGAATTGACATAGACGGCGAAAAAGATAATTCCCAGTCTTCAGCACCGCCGTCTAGACGCATATGAACTCTCTGTATGCCCTGTTCTGCCAATATAAATTATTTCCTAGAATTGAAAAAAGGCAGAATAGAGCATTGCGGACAAGAAACTAGACTATCATGCTTGGTAGCAAGCTTATATATAGCGTCGTTAAATAATTCGAATGTTCTAAAGACATTATTGGACTGTGTCGGTAAGTCAGGGACAATGTCCCTGAACCGATCCAAACTCCGTGTCCAATGACGCTATTAGTCTCTTATCCAGCATCGCAGCAATGTAGTCTGACGGAACAACCTCTGGAAGATAATGCCGGAAGAAATGTATGGCAGCTTCTGTTGTTCCGAAAGTGAAAGCTCGAAATCATCCGAATCCCTTTCGCCATCCTGTCGGACCCTATAAAGTGTTCGGTCGTCCGAACCTGATGCAACAGCGGAGCGCACCGACCCAGCGCCGTCGGATTATTCCTGATCCGACCGAGAATTTGTCGTTTGCTGGGATGCTGCGATAAACTGTGCTATTTTGGATAGCACGTCCGTCACTGAGGCCTGTGGAGAAGCGGTCTTACGATGTACTGCCGCTGGAAGCTCCGTGTTCGTTACCCCATGCATACTTCTATTATGCGAGCGAACGGAGTGCATAGGCCTCGTGTCCCTTGGCTACCGGATGGCATGACCTGTTTGCCGTGGAATCATTGAATGACAAAGCTGGCCGGATACTCGAGGTCACGTAGCCAATGTGCGGTCGTGTGCGCTGCTGTAAGGATGAGGAAGCATTATCCACAGTCTCTCGGACTGTCAATATAACGGAGCGTCCCAAGCGACGGACATATGCTCCGAATGCGAAATATCTGTACCACAACATCCGGTCCCATATGTTGTTGTACGAGAGAGGGACCTCTCTCGCTCGCAGCCCGGACGGACCTGGACGAGCTAGGAACCGGACTAACAGGTTTCCTCCAATCTGTCCTCTAATCCGTCGTCACTGGGTGTGTACTAAAGTCTATTATAGTGCTCGCATCACCCAAAACTCCTTCCTAGACCGCAACGGACGAACCCGACTGCCGAACCATTCGATGAATGGACGCTACATCGGGTGAGCTAGCGAATGTCAACTCCGTCGATTCTACTAGGGACCTCTTAGGTGATTGACGTATTCCATGAGCACTTATTGCCGCTAGCTCTTCATTAACTGTGACGACAGAGGCACACTTTTGAAAGACATCTCAGTAACTTTGCGAACAAGAAACCAGACATGCTTGTTAATAGCAAGCATATAATAATATATATAACGTCGTTCAATAATTCGAAAGTTTGTGTGACATTATTGGACTGTGTCGGAACTGAAGGACGATGTCCCTGAACCGAACCAAAAATTTCTGTGTCCACCGACGCTATCAGTTTCTTATCCGGCATCGCAGCATCCTGGTCCGACGAAAGAACCTCTAGAAGATAAAGTCAGATGACATACATAGCAGCTCATGTTGTTCCGAAAGGGAAAGCTTGAAATCCTCCGAATCCCTTTCGGCATCCCGTCGGACCGGATGAAATTTTCGGACGTCCGTACCTGCTTCCGCGGAGCGTCCCGACCCAGCGTCATCGGATAATACATAATGCGACAGAGATTCTGTCGTTGCTGGGATGCTGCGATAAGCTGTGCTATTTGGGATAGCACGTCCATCACCGAGGCCTGTGCAGTAGCGGTCTTACGATGCTTTGCCACTGGAAGCTCCGTGTACGTTGACTCCCGCACACTTTCTTATGCGAACGTCCAGAGTCTGTAGGCCTCGTGTCCCTGGCTACCAGATGGTGTGACCTGGTCGCCGATGATTCTCTGATTGGCGAAGCTGACTGGATATCCGAGGTCACGTAGCCAAGAGCGGTCGTGTGCGCTACCATGAGGATGAGGAAGCCTTATTGACAGTCGCTCCGGACTGACTATATATTGGAGCGTCCCAAGCGGCGGACGTATGCTCCGAATGCGAAACATTTTGTACCACAACATCTGGGGCCAGATGTTGTTGTACGAGAGAGGGGCCTCTCTCGCTCGCAGTCCGGATGGACCTGGACGAGCTAGGAACCGGACTAAAAGGCTTCCTCCGTTCTCTCCTCTAATCCGCCGTCACTGGGTGTGCATTTGGTTGATTTATAGTGCTCGCATCACCCAAAACTCCTTCTAGACCGCAACGGACGAACCCGGCTGCCGAACCATTCGATGAATGGACGCTACACCGGGCGAGCTAGCGGACGTCAAAGGCCGTCGAACCTACTAGGGTCCTCTTAGGCAATTGACATATTTACATGAGCACTTTTCCGCTAGCTCTTCATTAATTGTGACGATGGAGGCACACTTTTGGAAGACATCACGGATACATCACCCTGTTCCTGATCATCTGAAATAGAGATTGATAAAGTAGAGTGACCCTGCGGGGAAAGGACCGGAATGGCCAATTCCCCACTAACATACCGTGACACACGCTTCCCATGTTGTCATTGAAATTAACACATACAGAACAGGAGTTAGTGCGAGTACATTGACTACATATACAATGATTATGAAAGTCAGAGGAAGATTTCCTCTTATTACAATTGAACAATATCCTTTCATTGTGAAAAGAAAACAAAGTCCTAGTACTCGCACCAACCCCTGCAATCAAAATATATAATAACATGATCCATTAACATAGAAAAAATAATTGAAATCAAAAAATTTTGAAAAAAATATTTTTTCCGAACAGCCCAAGTTTCTGAAAAGTAACGTTGAGCCCCAATGGATCCCAAGCCTAAGTGTGGACACAAATTCTAAAAATATTTTAAACAATTTATGCAACACTTACGAACAATAATAATGTATCTAGTTATGATTAAATGAACATCAAGATATTATTTTCAAGAAATCCCCCCTCACACAGAGGGCTGTTGTAAATGTAAACAATAAGTGTAAACACACCAGAAGAAGACTCCAGGCACCCAGGCCCGAAATCAGTTACCAATAATACACTATCTGATGCAAAACAGAGACTTCCAGGGAAGAAACTGCAGAACATCAGATGGTAGATGCAGAACACTACGCCTAACCACCCATAGGTGAAGACGTAAACATGGGGAAAAGAACAGAATTCATTCTGTTATCTAGCTAACACTCCCAAGAAATTTTAGTAATAATATTACAGAAAATATGCCAAAAGCATGGGAGAATAGCAAGAGGGGACTTAAAGGAAAGGGAGAGAGGAAAACACTGAACAAGCAGTGTAACTTGATAACAAGAATGACCACAACAGGCTGTTGCCTCGAAAATAGGTAACTTAACATAATTTCATTAAAAAAATTTAAGTTACAGCCCTGATAATTTTCTGTCACTCATTTTTCCTCTCCTCCTTCTATATCCTCCTTAGAATCACCATTTCTCTAATATTTATGTGTCTGGCATCATTTAAACTAAGATTTACAAGCACAAAGATCAGTCAGATGTTAACTGATGAAGGGCCAAACAAAGAATGATTAATGGCGCCAATTTCGGGACGTCCTTGACACTGCGCATGCGCAGTAGAGGTGAAGTATGGAGGGCCATTCAGGACATGTTTTCTTTGGTTTTAGATGCAAATTTTGGGGATTGGGGGGCAAAATTTGTGTTTGGCCCTATATTTTTAAGAGTTAGCACCAGCTATGTCTGGGTCATTGGTACAGTATAAAAATATAGGAAGGAATGAAAGTGTTAGAGAAGGAGGATAGAATATGTGAGATATGAACGTCTGCATATCGGTTGTGATTATTATCATCTATTTGTTAATGTTCAAAGCACTGTCAACTTGCAAGGCTGTATTGTGAATATACATCGGTGAATAATAGAAGCAATCAAAATACAATAGGTAGATACAAGACCTGTCTGTTATAGGTATACCAAGACCATACGTGGAACCAGATATGCAGACGAGCACCTCATGGCCAAGCTCGGAGATGAGCAGGCCGTCGTTCACAGAATGAGGTCCCTAGAGAGTGAACCTGGTGATGGTACCCTGAACAGCAGACCTTTGGTGGTACAACGCCCTCAAAATGAATAGGGTTCTTCCTCGCATCATGCCTAACCCACATGCCAAGTTGGGTTCCTGCTGGCCAAGCAAAACTTTAATTGTAGAGAGGAAACCAACACTGATAAAAATTGTAGTTCAAGGTCACTGTGACCTTAACCTTTTGCACAATGATCCCAAAATGAATAGGGTTCTTTCTCTCATCATGCCTAACCCACATGCCAAGCTTGGCTTAAGTTGGCCAAGTGGAACCTCAATTACAGAGCGGAAATCAACACTGACAGAAATTAAAGTTCAAGGTCACTGTGATCCCAAAGTGAATAGGGTTCTTTCTCTCATCATATCTAACCCACATGCCAAGTTTGGCCAAGTGGAGCTTTAATTACAGAGCGGAAATCAACACTGATAGAAATTAATGTTCAAGGTCACTGTGACCTTGACTGTTGGCACAATGATCCCAAAATAAATAGGGTTCTTCCTTTTATCATGCCTAACCCACATGCCAAGATTGGGTTCTGTTGGCTAAATGTAACTTTAATTATAAAGTGGAAACCAACCCTGAAAGTAATTAAATTTCAAAGGTCACTGTGACCAACTCAGTCTACAGATGAACGGACATATGGACAGATGGTGCATATGGACAGACAGATGGATGGATGGATGGATGGATGGATGGATGGATGGATGGATGGATGGATGGATGGATGGATGGATGGATGGATGGATGGAAAGTAGTGCTGAAATGGTTACTAAGTTCTGTAACCGGTTAATCGTTTAGTTGTAATCGTTCTGTTACCGGTTAATCGTATACCAATGTAAATGGCGAGACAGAGTAGGCCTCAGTGGGTTACTTGGGTCACAAGCTGGGTGTCACTGAATCGACAATGATAAAAGATAAAACAAAGATTACCTGGAAGGCCGGAAATAGCTGGAAAGCTCCTTAATTGTGCCGTTACTGTCAGTGCAATCTCAGCCAATCTGTATTTGTCGTCTGTCGCACATTCCCTTAGATTTCCTCTTGAAATATTTTAATTCACACTGGAGAGTTCACGGTTGATAAACAGATTAATGTGATTATATATGCGCTCGTAGTTTTGTAAGTTGTAACTTGTAAGAACAATTTTCCCCACCATTATACATGCCATCTGTTTATGTCAACAACAGAGGCATTCCTCCAATGTATTTTTAGCTTCGTTTTTGACCAATGAAATAAATCTGTTTTGTTTTGTGACTCATGACGTAAGATATGAACGAAATGAATCTAATTTGAATAAGATTAGCACACAGTCCCCAGCTTTCTCATTTCCGATAATCACGACCCAACCCGACACAGTACTAAAAACTTATTACTTAGGACGATGCCTTTTTATAAAGATTATCTCAATTATGTGAATGTTCGAAATATGTATCAGAGTCGAGATTCGGTTTCTGAGGGCAGATCACGACGAGTCGAAGACGATTCGTGATCTACCTGTAGAAGCCGGGCGAGACTCGGTTACATATCTTGTACACCAAAATAATGATGATAAACTTTTTATCTTACAATATTTTAGGTTTAAGGCAAGAAAGTAGACTGATATATAACAAACTATTCATTTATGTGCATGAACAAACATACTGGAGAAAAACGTGCTTATATCAGACCCCATGTGTGTAACATAAAACTATTTATCCTGCGCGGCGCATGTGTGCGTGCAGTGGTTTGCTGTTTGAAGCAAAAGTAACACAATATATTCGTATACATGTATTTGTAATTTTTTGCATGCATAACAGCATTTACTCAGCATAAATTGCCGCATAGCAGTATAAGGTTAAAGGCATCTTCACCTAAGATGCAGTGAACCAGTGACAATTAAAAATTACAACGAAAAGAATATAAAAGAAATAAGAAATAAAAATAATTAAACTAATGTCTTCACCCCAAGCTGGGCCCTTTCTGGGGTTAAAGTGAAAGCAATGCTAGTGTGCCAAGCCGCCTACTAGTACTAGAATTCAAGACTATCAGTCATTCAGTCCGTCACAAGACACAAATAAATTGAAATAATATGGATGATATCACAATAAATGCCCTCATGGGTGATGTAGTCTCTTGAACTCTCTTCGTCGTCCTAACTGGAGAGAGAAATCAGAGAATACTCCAGCCTGAAGTGCACTTGGCCAATTAGGCCAACAAAGACACACTGAGAGCTCACTGGATTGTCAGGGAGCTGATGCCTCACATTTGGGTGTTGCAGTCTTTGAAAGACTACAACACCCAAATGTGAGGCATCTTAGACATCAGCTCCCTCAGCCTCCCTGACAATCCAGTGAGTTCTCAGTCTCGGCTGAGTCATCTCATAAAAGACATTGAAAGTCAAAACTCAATCTAGTCAGGTTTAGAATCCAATTCAATATTCAAGTTCAACGCAAGTTCAGTCAAGCACAGGCAATTTTGGCAAAGGGCAGGGGGAAGGTTCCTGGTGAATGCTCCCAGACTGTGCTTCTGCAAGCGGTGACGACTGGCTTGCACTCGCATGAGCAATTGTACCTACTGGATGCATTGGTAAACTTGAACCAAGAGTAGCTTTCACATTCACAAGACTATTTTCACCTTTAGAGTTTTCTCTAATGAATATCAGCTGATTAACGGTGTCAGTGTCTAAACTTGCCCGTTTTTTAGTGACAGTATTTCCAGCTGTTGAAAATACCCTCTCTGAAGGAACGGAAGTGGCTGGTATTGCAAGATATTTTCTGGCAATTTCAGCTATGCGTGGGTATTTTTCATGGTTTTTAGACCACCACTCAAAAGGGTCACATGATGACGACTTAGAAAGTCTATAAGAATTAAGTTCGTCTAGGGGGCTATCATCTGTACGTTGATCGTTATCATCAAAGTAATCCCCTAACAAAAACTTTAGAGTTTTATTGCTCTCGTCAATTTTCAATCGTTTGCATTTGGGGGTATAATCAGAGGAGGTTGTGCCTGGGTTGGAGGCAGTTAGGGACTCTGTAGAAGATTGAGGTAAGCACCCCTCACCAATCTGATTTCCATCTGCAACTGACAATTCAGGTGTAGGAATTGTGGGAAGCCTCTCTACAGTTCCTCCACTTGAATCATCAGTTGAAGACGTGAGTAACATCAACTGAAGAACAGCATCCCTAACTTTTTGTTGCTGTTCGTTTGTCAGAAAGCGCATTGACTTATAACGGTTGTCCATTGCAGTGCATATAAGATTGTTAAAAAAAATTCTCTTTTTCAGTATTCATAATGCGTGTTTTGAGTTCACCTGTCACTATGTTTTTGAAGTTTTTGATTGTTTTTGAATCGTTTTCATGAACAGCGAGGTGAATTCCAACAAGCCCTGACACAATCGGGTAGACCATACCTAACGTAGGAAAGGTATCACTGCATGCAACAGTGGTAGCCATTTCAAGTGGCTTTAAGAGGGGGGGTCACCTCCTCGATAACTTTCCAGATTTCATCAGACAGTTCAAACACCCTAGCATCGCTTGGTGACACTACTGTAGTGTCATGGATCACTGCAAACACTGCTAATCTTTGCTCCAAGAGTCTGCTAAACATGAAAAATGTTGAATTCCATCGTGTGGAAACATCTTGAATTAGTTGGTGCTGGGGCAACTGCAGCTGGAGCTGTCTTTTTTTAAGCTCATTGGATGCCAATGTAGACTTCTTAAAATGGGCTACAAGTTTACGAGCTGCACCTGCTGCTTTGGACACACTTGGCAATTTGAGTCCAGCATTGATACTTAGTTGCAAAGTGTGACCAAAGCAGCGGATGTGAGGCCAGTTTGTCAGTTTAATGGCCGCAACAATATTTGAGGCATCTGTTGTTATGGAAGTAATTTTGTCTTGGGGGATCTCAAATTTGGATACAACTGTCTTCAATTCCTCTGCCAAATGTACCCCTGTGTGGTGGTCACAAATTTCTTGAGTGACTAAAACTCCGTGGTAAAAATTCCAATTTGCATCTGCGAAGTGAACAGTCACTGTAAGGTATCCTTCGGTTGCGCAACTCGTCCACGTGTCCGTTGTTAGACAAATAGATTTAGAATTTTTCAATTTTTTGATCAACTCTTCTTTCAATTGATCATAGTGAAGATTAGTGTAATTTTTAACTGTTGTATGGCTCGGAACTGTGTCTGCTGGATCAAGAAGTTTTACAAAATTACGAAAACCCTGGCCTTCAACAATGCTGAGGGGTCTTAGGTCGGAAGCGCAAAACTGCACAATGCCCATCGTTACGTCCTGCCATTTTTGTTTGGCCATTTTTGCTGGCGGCTTTTTGAAAAGATCAATTTGAGTTTGCACATGGCTTGCTTGTGCTGTAACTGTTGCTGAACTGGCATCACACTTTACAGCTGGGTGTTTGTAGTGCAGATGATTTTTCATTCCTGATGTTGAACCACTGTACTTAATGCATGCCTTGCACAAGTTGCATTCTGTAAATTTGCCTCCCTCTGTATCTATCAGCTCAAAGAACTTCCAGGCATCTGATCGTTTAACTTTACATGTAGTTGTCATTTTGTTCAAAGTTTGTTTTAAAAATTCTCACACTGATCTGAAGTCTGCGATGATTGATTGCTTTATGGCAGATAAAATAGAAAACAAATAGAATGTGGCATTCACGCTTTCGGAACAGCGAGTCCGTGCTGAAACTGTCTTGTTGATTTCACACGACAAATAGAAGAACATCAAAGGGCACTCCAAGACAGCCGGCAGTAACATTTTTCGACCCATCACCTTACCAATTGAAGTTGAAACTTGCAAAACTTTGTGATCAATCAAATTGAAACTATCATCAAAGGCATTCAAAGCTACATGTAACAGTCTAAATGGGTGAAGTCGTGGGATAAAACACAATAACAAGTCATATTAAAGACAGTTTAATTGAGTTTAATGTTTGATGCTCAGCTATCTGCCGTCCGAAATCCATAAGAAAGTTGGCTTCGTGACTGTACTAGTCTGCATATTACGAAAGCGGTTAACCGGTTACGAAAATCGTAACCGGAATTCACCCATAACCGTTCCATTGCCGGTTAACCGATTAACCGTTTCAGCACTAATGGAAAGACAGGGCCATGGCTATATCCCCTGAAAACATTTCGGGGGATAAAAAGGGAAATGGCAAAATGGGAAAAAAACAACGGGTCTAAAATTTAAAGTAACTATTGAATTATTATATTCTTTATAAAATTCCAATATTTTCTTTGCTCTCCATCACAGATAACAGAGATAAACAAAACAAGAGGTTGCACCAGAGGTTCTGATATAGCCCCACAGGTGTCAAGTTGAGGGATAAGGCTGTGCCAGATGGACAATATCTCTCACCTAAAAGACCAACCCAGCTACCAATCGCAAGATCCGTGTACACCTGTTACCAATAGTTTGTTTCAGTCAGATCATCGACATGGGAGATGTGAACTATTGTCTTTGTTTTACAGCAAGAAATTAATTAACCACCCAACCAGAGGTAATTGTGAAGCCCACAAACACTTGTTACAGAAGTTTAGTTACAATCAGTTCATCCACATAAGAGATGTAGAACAAAGACATAATGCCACATTTGGGAGGTGATTTTCATATATTTTCTTTGTTTTACTGCAGGGACATGAAAGCCAATCCATCAGTCCCAATTATAATGTGAACATACACAAACAGATTAAGTTTGATGATGATCGGACCATCCAGTAGAAGATGTCAAAACAAATGCACCCACAAACAAACCATTTTAATACAAGAAATACAGACAAAAATTGGCTATTTTGTACACTCTTAAGGATCATAAATCATAGAAAAAAATACATGGACAGCAAAACAGCATATGTTTCTGAAAAAGTTCATCATACTGAACACCTCAGATGGTCAAATTCAGATGAGCAAAACAGATATCAGACGGGCAAATTCAAAAACATTTTCAAGTTGAAAAAGATGGATAACTCTAAAAAGTGAAATGTCAGAAACATCATTAGAGACTTGTTCGAAAACCTTTCCCATAAACAATCTTCCTGCCAAATTTCACTGATAACTCAAACTAGAGATACAAGGCAAAGAGAAAAAAATTGGATATTCCATACACTCTAGGGGGCCATAACACATGGAAAAAATATACCGACAACAAAACGGCTTACGTTTCTGTCAGGTCCTGATACTGATCACTTGTATAAAATTTCATCAAAATCCAAGCACTAATCTTCAAGTTAAGACCTGAATAGACATCGAACAGATGGACAGATGGATGGATGGACAGCAAGGCAAATAGATGGATGGATGGATGGGGACAGATGGATGCATGCATGCACACATGCTTGGACGAATGCAATCCAGTATATCCCACTTTTTTTTAAAAAGCAGGGGGACCAAAGAGCATATGTTTCTGTATAAAATTTCATCAATATCCAAGCACTAATGTTCAAGTTATGAGCTGAACAGACATCAACTGGGCAAATTCAAAACTTTTAAGTTAAAAAAGGGGGATGACTCTAGAAAGTGAAAAGTAAGAAACATCATTAGACTTCTTTGAAAGCCTTTCCCATAAGCAATCTTCCTGCCATTTGGCGGATGGATGGACAGATGGATGTACAGACAGACGGATGGATGGAGATGAACAGATGGATGCATACATGCGCACATGCATGGATAGATGCAATCTAGTATATCCCACACTTTTTTAAAAAGTGGGGGGACCAAACAGCATCTGAGTTCATCATACTGCACCTGTATGAAATTTCATCAATATCCAAGCACTAATGTTCAAGTTATTACCTGAACAAACATTGACAGTGCAAATAAAAGTATTTTCTTAATCAAAGAAGGGGGATAACTCTAGAAAATGAAAAGTAAGAAACATCATTAGAGACTTGTTTGAAAGCCTTTCCCGTAGGCAAACTTCCTGCCAAATTTCCTTGAAATCCAACAACCCAAACCTGAGATACAAGGCGAACAGATAAAAAAAGTGGCTATTTTGTACACTCTAAGGGCAATAACAGATGCACGCATGCACGAACAGATGCAATCCAAAATAACCCATTTGTTTTTAAAGAGTGGGGTATAATAATCTACAAGTACATGCAAGTAATACTTGTAAACTCATTCTAAATTTCACTACCAATAACAAGAAGAAATACCACATTTCAGAACAAATCACGTGATACATCATCTCAGAAGCAATTTGCAAATGTTTAACCATTAGTGACAAGGACCAGACCAGACCATCCAGGGGATCAATTTTCAGAAATGTGAATTTTGATTTACACGAGGCTTAAACATCTGGAAAGCACACAAAGATATCATGTAATGTGCAAAGTATACTGTACTGGGAGTGTGTATTGCTCTAAATCATGGTTGGGTAGATGGGAGTGTGTATTACTGTAAATCATGGTTGGGTAGATGGGAGTGTGTATTACTGTAAATCATGGTTGGGTAGATGGGAGTGTGTATTACTGAAAATCATGGTTGGGTAGATGGGAGGTAGTATTACTGTAAATCATGGTTGGGTAGATGGGAGTGTGTATTACTGTAAATCATGGTTGGGTAGATGGGAGTGTGTATTACTGTAAATCATGGTTGCGTAGATATTTCACTAAGAATTATTCACAATATTTCAACAAGAGGACCACCTAGCATTGTATAATACACCCAGTGGGCTTTTGGGGAATTATACATAATTAAGGTTTTGATCCATGGACCAACAAATAAGATGGAAGGGAACCCTAATTCAAACAGGACTTGTATTTTAGTATGACTGAGTCATAAACCATGTTTGGTGCTGATTGACAAATCCAAACTCAAGTTATCGTCCAGAAACTGAAATGTTGACAAAAATGTTGAAATTTCTGAAGTTGACAAAAGGCATAACTCTGGAAAGAATAGTCCAACCAAAATTTTAATCACAAGTGCACAGGTTTCGATGGTAGTGAACATGCCTACCAAGTTTTGAAAAAATCGGTCCAAAAACCTCTGAGAAACCCCCTGGACAAAATCCAGACTTATGTGGTAGATTATTCCAAGTTGAAAAGGGGCATAATTCTAGAAAAATATAGTCCAACCAGAAGAGTGCTAGGGTTCCCATGGCAGTGTTAATGCACACCAAGTTTTGAAAGTATTAGTCTGTAAACCTCGGAGGAAATCTCTGCACAAAAACTGACCAATGTGGTAAATTATTCTTAGTCAAAAAGGGGCATAACTCTGGAAAAAATAATCTGTCCAAAACTATAATCACAGTGCACTGGTTCACCTTGTGGTGAACATGCATATCATGTTTTGGAAGAATTGATCCATAAACCTCTGAGAAAATCTGACAAAATTCAGACTGATGAGGCAAATTATTCTAAGTTGAAAAGGGGCATAACTCCGGCAAAAATAGTTCCACCGGAACTATAATCACACATGTATAGGTTCCTATGGTGGTAAACAAGCACACCAAGTTTCAAATGGAAAGGCCCTCAAGTAGGGGAGAAAATATATAGACAAAATAAGAGGGTTTTTTTTCAAAGGAGTGTATAAAAAGGCACAAGCGGCACTTTACTGCAAATCACGGTAGTGCAGATTTTTTATCAAAATTATTTACAGTTTTTCAAAAGGGCACAAGAGGCATAAGCAAGTTTTCAGTTTATGCTTCACAGGAGTCTCCCCAGTGGTTTAAGAGAGGGAAGTTTGCTAGTGCTTCTTTTGCTTTGTTTGTAGAAATTAAACAGAATTTAACATATTTGTTGGGTGGGAAAAAAACTACCATCAGTGCCCATTGACGACAAAATGAAAACATGAAAACAATCAGCAGAACTGTGTACACATAAATCAAGGTCTCATGGCCACTGTTTTGTTTTTTAAATTATATATGTATATGTGTATATTGTATTAAACTGAATTTGCTGATAGTGAAAACCAACCAGGTACAAGCATTACCAACCAGGTACAGGCATTACATGACCTAATGATTACCAACAATCTACCGCCGTTGGCCAGACGTCTGTTTTACACAGGAGACCATCACATGACCCAACATACACACACTATCTAGGTATCCCCTTTAAACTTAGAATTATTTTTTTGTATACTGATTGTTATAATTTATCAGACATCCTGCAGGCATAGACTGATGAAATTCAAGGCTATTCAAGCTATTCAAGGCCGTCTCTAGAATTTTGGAGCATTTTTCAAGGCCCTAGAATAGTCAAATAGTTTACAACAGACTTGCACTACACTCTCTATTTTGATCTTTCCCAAGCGATTTGGGAAAGAAAAGTGGTGCAAAAGCACCAAGAAAAATAAGCCAAAACTGGATCGAGTGCTACCGGTGCAAACCCAGTAGGGGATGCTCTTCTAGAACAGATACATAGCTTCCAGTACCAGTGCACAGACGTGTAACCAATGACTCATTCTTTTGAATCTGCCAACATTGGAGTTATGTGATCAGCAGGGAGGAAGGATTCTTACCCGAATAAGAAGACCGTTCGGCCTCCATGTAAACAATTGTGATAGGTATAAGAAAGGAAATTTACTATAAAATTTAAATTTCTTATCAATCTACCTTACAATTGTTCAGTACAGGCTGAATAGACAATAGGATGGAGGGAATCACATAACCAACTATCACATAACCCGACTGCACTGGAACCGTGGATAAAAGAAGAGTTCCCAAGGCCTATCAAAGCATAGCATCACAAACATTAGTAAAAGACAATGAGAGATGAGGTGCATGACTCTGTGTGGGGCACAGACAGAAAGGACAGTAAAACAACACAGTGCTGGAAGTGACCTTGTAAGAAGCCTAATGGCTAGGATAGACAACAGCCTGAGAAGAAGAAAAAGGGCCCAAAGAAAAAAGGCCCTCAGACTGTTCCTGCAACTGACACAGATAGAAGGTGGAGAAAGTAGAAGCATTTCTCCAGTATGCCTACATAACATCCGACAACTTGACGGAGTTAGCATAAGTGCAGGAGGGAGACAAGGCACGCACCTCGGGGGCAGAAATATAATTGGTAATGCAATCGTCAGTCGCTAGATGAGCGTAGGCCATGCAAATAGCAAGACAAATCCATCAAGAAATGGGCTGAGGAGAGATCTTCTGTCGACCAGGAATAAGAGACAGAAAGAATCGTTTCCTGCCTTTCCTAATGAACTGCGTCCGGTTGAGATAAATGCGAAGTGTACGAATTGGTCAGAGCAAAGGGCGATTATCCTCAGCAAAAGTAAGAACCCTGATACAGATAGAAGGTGGAGTTGTTTCTGGTATCTCATTCTTGGCCAGAAAGGTGCAATCAGTGGTAAAAGTAACACTGTTGGTGGAGCTCCTGAAAAAGGCTGGATCAACCGAGATGGAGTGAAGCTCTCTAACCTGTCTGGCTGAGGCAAAAGCTATCAGAAAAGCCGTCTTGTATGTGAGAAAATGCATATCCACCTGGGATAAAGGTTTGAACAGTGCCCCCCCCCCCCCCCTAAGCAAAGCAGCACCCAAGAAAGATTCCATCTTGGGGTAAGCTGCAAAATCCTAGGCCTTTTCAAAGAAAAGTGCCGAATAAGTATGGAGAGGTATGGATTAGTGCTGATACGATGCTTTCCTACGATGCTTTCCCACATACGAAAAGGTCTCCGAAAGCATGGACCTGTACCCTGTTATGGTAACAGGCTGGAGATCTCGAGAATCAAACAGATATACCAGGAACTTCGCAATCTGTGTTATCGAAGGATTGGCATAATCAATAGAGTGATCAGCACACCATCGACAGAAGACCTTGCACTTAGCCGCATAGGCTAAACCAGTGGAGTGTCACATTGAAGAAGAAATGCATTCCACTGCTCGTCTTGAAAAACCTCTACGGAGTAGACAGGACCTGACAAAAGATATGCTTGAAGGGCACAATGAAGTCGGGTCGACGTGAAACCTCCTCGGGTGGCTTTGCCAAAGAAGGTCGTGATGTAGAGGGAGACGTGCCGAAACCGACACCAACAGAGAGCGGAGCTGATTGATCCACACCTGCTGAGGTGACAGGGGAGCAATCAGAATGATTCAACAACTGCAGGTGCGTATCTTGGCTAGAACCTGAGGCAGAATCGGAACCAGTGGGAAGGCGTAGCTGACTAGACTGTTCCAATCGAGTGACAGATTGTCCATGACGAAAGCCAGAGGATCTGGACACGGGGACACAAAAGTGTCCACCTGATGGTTCCAACGGGTCACAAAAAGATTAATGTGGGGATGACCCCAGAGATCGCAAAGCGACTGGAACACTGCCCTGTGAAGCATCCACTTGGTGGAAATGACCCTGCCCCGTCAGGACATTGAGTTGGCTAGGACGTTCGGACGACCGGGAATGTGACGAACCACCACCCCAGGCATTGACATCCTGGGCTAGCAGGAGAAGATCCCGAGAAAATTTGTACATGGGAACTGAGTGTGTGCCACCCTGGTTCCGAATGTAAGCAACCACTGTAGATTTGTCGGACAACAGAAGGACCTGACGATTCAAAAGGTAGGGGATCCACTGCCGGAAACTCAGAAGAAGAGCAAGAAGCTCCTTCTGGTTGATGTGAAGAGCTGTTTGATCCTGGTCCCATAATCGTGAAGGGAAGGACCTAGAGGATCCAATGCTGCACCCCATCCAAAATCACTGACATCTGCCATCAGAACAAGTCCAATGGAACTCCCCGCATAATCCACTGAACATCCGTCCAGGGGAGAAAGTGATGATGAAGAAAGTCAAGTAACTGAAGCACCAGATCCAAAGGATCAACATTCTGCCTCCAACGAATGCAGAAAGTGTTGGAGATGTCTGACATGCAGCCGACCTAGAGGATTGAGATCCATCACAGAACCACAGAGACTGAGCACCCGGAGAATACTCCGAGCTGTCGCGGACATGGACTAGGACAGAGTCAGGGAAAAAGCCATGAGAATGGCAGCCCTCGCCCGGGGAACTGCCACCGTATTCAGCTGAGTACGGAAGTCCATCCTCAGATGACAAAACTACTGAGAAGGGGCTAGGTCCGACATCTCGTTGACTCTGAACCCTAGCGACGTGAGCAGACTCAACAGTGTGCTGACATCTGATTCCAGAAGAGCAGCATTGGAGTGCCGCTGGAGGATATCGTCCAGATACGACGAAGTAGTCACCCTGGACTATGTGCGATGGAAGGCTATCACATGCAACATCAGTCAGGTGAAGGCCCAAGGAGCCAGGTGGAAGCCGAAAGGTATGGCCTTGATCAGGTAAACTCACCCCAGAAAAGCGAACCTGAGATACTTTCGCGATGTCCGATGAATCGGACGTGAAAGTAAGCATCTCGCAGGTCGATGCAGGAAGCGAAATCTCCCTGGTGAATGGAGCAGTGAACCGACCTAAAAGTCTCCATGCTGAACTTGGGAGCAATGATAGACTGATTCAGGATACTCAGATCAGAGTTGGCCATCCTTCTTTGGCACCAAGAACAGGCTGGAATAAAATCCCACTGATTGAATGTTCTTGACGACCTCGATCGCCCCTTTTGGCAGGAGATTGTCTATCTCTGTTATCAAAAGTTCCTGATGTGAAACATCTGTAGGAATTTGTGTTGGAAGGGGCACACTCGACAGAGTGGGATGCCTCCAGAAGGAGAATCGCAACCCGGACCGATCAACATCTAACACCCAAGGATCGGATGTGATGGTGGCCCAATGGTCTGCGAACTCTGATATCCTTCCTCCGACCTGGGACGAATGGAGGCGAGGATCTTCATTTCGAGTCCCGGTGAGGCTCCTGAGAGGAGAAACCACCTTCTCTACTAGATGAAGGATCCGGAGTCATCCCTCTGGTCTGCTGATGCTTAACATACCAGATAAGAAGTAGAAGCAGCGGCAGGACGATCAGCCCTTGGCTTCGCAGAGGAAGCATTTGTTAGGCTTAGAAATGCACCGCCTCCAACAGAAGGCTGATCAAGCTTGCAAAGAAGCAGCTCATCTTTGGAATGTCGCCATGGAACCATGGAATGGTTACAGGCCTGCCAAAGAAGTGGATCAAAGAGCAGCATGCTGCCCCTCAGGAAGGGAACGGCTTGTGTCCAACACAGCGTCCCGGCAAACTAATTCCAAGTTAGCCATGTTACAGGAATGCGTGAGGGTAAGATGCATGAGTGCCTTGGAAATCACATGTTGGAGGCAGATAAGCAGCCAAAGCAGAGACAATGTGATCTGAGAGAGAAAGCATGCCCAGCATCTCTCTCGATAAGCCCAACAGGGACTCCAGAGTCGCCATAGGAATAACAGCTGACTTGGGCTTGGAAAGCCCGAGGGAGGAGGAGTCCTGATCCACCGTCAAAGTCTGGCAGCCTGATGAATTGGTGGAATCATAGGAACGATAATGCACTGGAGGCAAAAAGGTATCAGCCCTGGTGAAGAATAAAGTCTTCATAGCCTTGGAACTCAGCTTAGAGTCCAACGCTGCAAACGCTTTACCACCTGTATCGACTGGCACAGTCGAAAGTGCCCAGAAGCGGGTTGCTCCACAGGCTGTAGGCGTGTGACCGATGATCGCAACCTGACTGAAACCGTCGGCTGGTCTGACAGTTTGAGATCCGGAAGGAACTCAGACACAAAGTTAAGAGCTGCCCTCAAGTCAGAAGATTGTTGGCCCTCGACGTCAGGTATGTCTGACCCATCCTCTGAGTCGGAAGACACATAGCCTATCACGGGCAAAACAGCCGATGCCTCCATGGTGTAGGCACACTAGGGGGATCAGAAAGCGTCCTGCTTTCAATCCCGAGAGGCGGCGCCACAGGGGTGCCTGGAAACCACAAGTAGTTGTTGGAGGCAAGGAGAAGGCTCTTGGAAAGAACCAGAATGAGCAAGGAAAGGGCCTCCCTAAACTCACAGCCTGTGTCAGCCGGCCCGACGTGGAATGACCCGGCAAAGTGGCTTCACCCCTGACCTTTTTAACCAGTGAAGGGTCACGATCCAGGCAATGGGTGGCAGCCAAAACATCTAAATACAGATGCTTATAGGGGTATGAAATACCCCGAGTATCTGAAGTGCGGGAGCTCAGGAGAGTCGCCTTGGAGCTCTGAGGGGCAGATCCAGTCGGTCCTGTAAAACTGGCCGTAGGACCAGAGTGCAGAGATGGAAACACAACCGAGTCCATGGTGACCCCACCATGAACATCTGAATCCAATAAAAAAAGCTGCTGGGCTCGACGCCTGAAAGACCACAGCAGAGGGTTTGGCCGGCAGCCCCTCTCGACTTCGCCGAGTTGAAGTCAGGGAAGGCTGAGGCTGATATCCCACATCCACACTACCAGACATCTCTGCAGACCCCTGCAGAGATAAGCCAAGGCTGTATGAAACGGTGACCGAAGACATTGCAGACGGAACAGCAGTAGCAGCAGATACGTCGGGAGCTGTTGAAACCGGTGGAAAGGTGGAGAGAGCCACTAAGCTTGGCTCCAAAGGAGGAGTCACAACCCTAGTGACAGCCTCAGATATCGACTGGAGAGGGACCACAGTCCCGGAACCAGGCATCTCTTTACCGGACAACTCGACAGCTCCCGCAGTATCCACAACAGGGAAACACTGCACATCCCCCACAGAAGGGGTATAACTCTCACCAGACATGGTTGTGTTGGGAGGGCCTGAACAACAGAGTTCCCCCTTCCCTCGGGTGTGGGAGGAATGGCCACGAGAACGCACCACACGGTTCACAGAAGCCCAAATGGTGGATGACCAAGACTCACAGAGCCCACAGGGTCGATCTGAAGAACACCCATTACAAGTGGAATCGTCCACAAGCTTTGGCAAAAGGCATTGCCCACAAGGAACAGTCCTGGGCATAACAGAACTGAGAGCAGTAGAAGAAAAGGTGAACTCAAAAGATGTAGAAAGAAATAGAACACCCCCAACTATGAAAGAAAGGTGGCAGAAATTAAAGGACTGGTGGGAACACAACTAAATCCAGACGGCCGTCAGGAACCCAAAAAACAAAAATTCTACCCTCAACAGAGAGGAGAAATCCTGCCCATACAGCCCCCCACTGACACCTAACTCCAATAATAAAAATATCCAAAAGGATAACATAAATTTATCAACCAAAATTATAATATTCAAACCACACAGTACGCGGAAGTCACGCGCGAACACAGAGAATATAAAAAAATATGAGAATGTGGGTGAATTAACAAGTGTTTGACCACCGTGGTGGTATTAGTCCCCTACGGCGCTTTTGTGACATAAGGTGTTTTTGTAACAGAAGACACTAGAGTATATAAGCATCTTGGATTTTGAAAAAAAAATATTGAGCGAGCATAATCCCCTCACAACCATTTATCCATGTACCATATATGAAAGGTGTAGCTTGAACTATGTTGAAGGGAGGGGTGGTAACATAAAATAGAGAAAAAAGCTTAAAAATGGCCACCATTCTGCCATCTTGGATTTTGAAAAATAAATATTGACTCTGCATCATCCCCTCAGAACCATTTATCCATGTACCAAATATGAAAGGTAGCTTGAAGCATATTAGAGGGAGAGGTGGTAACATAAAAACAGACAGAAAGACAGACAGACAGACGGACAGACAGACAGATGTTAGATTTTGAAAAAAAAAATATTGAGCGTGCATAATCCCCTCACAACCCCTTTATCCATGTACCATATATGAAAAGTGCAGCTTGAACCATGTTGGAGTGAGGGGTGGTAACATAAAATAGAAAAAAAGCTTAAAAAACACAACAAAAATGGCCGCCATGCCGCCATCTTGGATTTTGAAGAAAAAATATTGAACGTGCATCATCCCCTCCCAACCCTCTATCCATGTGCCAAATATGCAAAGTGTAGCTTGAACTATGTTGGTGGGAGTGGGGTAACATGAAAATAGAGAAAAAAAGCTTAAAAAACACAACAAAAATGGCCGCCATTCCGCCATCTTGGATTTTGAAAAAAAAATTTTGAGCGTGCATCATCCCCTCAGAACCATTTATCCACGTACCAAATATGAAAGGTGTAGCTTGAACCATGTTGGTGGGAGGGGTGGTAACATGAAAATAGAGAAAAAAAGCTTAAAAAACACAACAAAAATGTCTGCCATTCCGCCATCTTGGATTTTGAAAAAAAAATTTTGAGCGTGCATCATCCCCTCAGAACCATTTATCCATGTACCAAATATGAAAGGTGTAGCTTGAACCATGTTGGTGGGAGGGGTGGCAACATGAAAATAGAGAAAAAAAAAGCTTAAAAAACACAAAAAAATGGCTGCCATTCCGCCATCTTGGATTTTGTGCATCATCCCCTCAGAACCATTTATCCATGTACCAAATATGAAAGGTGTAGCTTGAACCATGTTGGTGGGAGGGGTGGTAACATGAGAAAAAAAGCTTAAAAAACACAACAAAAATGGCCGCCATTCTGCCATCTTGGATTTTGAAAAAAAAAATTTGAGCGTGCATCATCCCCTCAGAACCATTTATCCATGTACCAAATATGAAAGGTGTAGCTTAAAGCATGTTGGAGGGAGAGGTGGTAACATAAAAAACAGACAGACAGACAGACGGACAGATGGATGGACGGGTGGATGGACGGACAGATGGACGGACGGACGGACAGACGGAGTGCAATCCTATAGTCCCCTTACGGTTCCCGTAAGGGACTAATAAAGAGAATATATAAAACACAGTCCTGTTATTATACAATCATCAGATCCATAATTCTAGTCACAGGTAACCATTATCAACGAGTTGAATTATCACTGTTTCTTAAAGCAAATGAATACACATCTTCCAGATGGCGAAAAAAGAATGAGTCATTGGTTACACGTCTGTGCACTGGTACCAGAATGCGTGGATCTGTTCTAGAAGAAGAGCGTCCCCTACTGGGTGTGCACCGGTAGCACTCGACCCAGTTTTGCCTTATTTTTTCTTGGTGCTTTTGCACCACTTTTCTTTCCCAAATCGCTTGGGAAAGATCAAAATAGAGAGTATATTTTCTGAGTTAGGGACTTCCACTGTAGTGCAACCCTGTAGTAAACAATTGTAAGGTACGTTGATAAGAAATTACTTTAAGTATTCCTCTTAGAGTATGTAAAATAATATAGTGGTATATTCTGAAGTTCTTGGGGTAGGGGATGATCACAAAATGAGATGGTATAGATTCGGTGTTGTTCATGTCACATCTTCTGTATGTGAGGACTGATTTTAAAAAAAATTTAACTTTGTTTTTGGGACTACAAGTACTATTATGGTTCATGATTGGTGGTAAGTTTGTTGTATGTGACAATGTGAATACAAATACAATGAGAGATTAATTCAAGTATTCATCTAGGAGTATGCAAAATAATATAGCGGTACATGTTGAGAGTTTTTGGGGTGGGGATGTTCACAAAATGGAAGGGTTTAGTCCAGACATTTTTGTTATGTTGGATTTTCACAAATTTTTCAACCACATATTCGGGACCACAAGTACTGTTACGGCCTAGAATTTGAACTTTGTGCCTTGAATTTTAATTTTGGCATTTTTCAGCTCTCGTTTATAATTTTGTCGTAGCTTTAAATGTTGACTCAAAAGATGAATGTGACAAGACATCACTTCAACTATTCCTCCATGAGTATGTAAAATATTATGGGGGTGTGAGTTGCAATTTCTGTTGGAGGAGTACTCACAAAATAGAAGGGGAGTAAAAACATAAAGTGACGTACGTTAAAACATCAAAATTGATATTATATTGAAAAATTTTAAAAAAACATCATATTTTTATTTTTTGAGCTCTACAGTGTATATAGCAGTTTGTTTATACAAAAGCAGTTTGTTTATACAAAAGTGTTCTATTACAAAATTGAATGCATGTTGACACTCTCCAATAATATGTAATACAATTTTTGACAATTTTTGATGAACAAATTCAGACCACCAAAATATGAGAATCGTGTTGCATTCAAGAAGAGAATAACAATAGTGTATCAATGCATACGACATATTGCATCGAAAATCGTGATGCGATACCACTAAAATCACACACTATGATAGTTTTATATATTTTGAATTTTGCCTGCAGAATAAATATGACGAATGCGGGCCAAAAATATAAATGCGCCATTGCCTGGGAATCAAAAGATTATTTTTGTTTAGCCTGAAGGTGGAAATTTAAAATTCTAACAATTGCTTTTACTAGAGTTGTACGTGAAATGACAGTGTGTGAAACTTCACAGCCGTGTATATTATTTATATCTAGTAGTAGGTTTGAAGAAATGAGTGTTTCACTGAACAAGAGGCCCAGATAAAATTATTTAAGAAAGGATTTTAGGTCACATTCAGCATTTACATGTTAATATAGTTAATCTAATTTAGCTAGTGGAGTGGGTCTGGGGGAGAAGAGTTGGTTTGGTGAATTTTTTTTTGTTGCGTAAACATCACTTATACCCCATCAAAACTCATAAAGACAGGAAAAATTACCTGGTCAACACCCCTCCCCCAACAGGGTGGAATTTTTTGTATAATCTTTTTTGTGCATAAAATCTGGAGAAGATCTTTGAAGAAAGAATATTCCTGATACTGCACTAAAGTTAAAATTCAGGCTCCTATGTAACAAAAGTATCCAACTCATGATTGTGTTTTTGTTCATCATATTGCAATAAGTTAAAATTCAGACTCCTACAAGGAGCTCAAGTCAGACACCAGGGACTTGATTTGATTAAAACTGAATCTGAACCACCTGAGGATACTGCATACTAAATATCAAAAGATTTGGAATGGTAGATCTGATGAAGATTTTTTGAAGAATATTCCTCATACTGCACTAAGTTAAAAGTTCCGAGTTCACATAGAAAGCCCAAATATGACCCAGGCACTTGATTTGAACAAACTTGAATCTTACCCCTAAGGATGCTCTATACCAATCATTAAAAGATTCTGGCTGGTGGATCTGAAGAAGAATTTTAAAACTTTTTCTCATTTTGGACTGAGTTAAAATTTGGGTTCCCATAGGGAGCCCAAATATAAACCTAGAGACTTGATTTGAATAAACTCGAATTTCACAACTAAGAATGCTATATACCAAATATCAAAAGATTCTGACTGATGGATCTGGAGAAGAAGATTTTTAAAGAATATTCCTCATATTACACTAATTTAAAATTTGGACTCCCAGAAGGAGTCCAAATTAATTCCATAACTTGCTTTGAACAAACTTCAAGCTGCACCCCCCCCCCCCCCCCCACCCCTCACCCTAAAGATGCAGTGTACAAAATATCAAGAGATTTTGACTGGTAAACCTAAAAAATATTTTTAAATAAAATTCCTCAAGTAAAAATTCAGGTTCCCATAGGGAGCCCAAATATTAACCCTCTGGTACTTGTTTTGAACAAACCTGAATCTGACTCCTCTAAGGATGTTTTATACCAAGTATCAACAGATTCTGATTGGCAGTTCTGGAAAAG
This sequence comes from Pictodentalium vernedei, assembly GCA_031216915.1. Taxonomy (NCBI): domain Eukaryota; kingdom Metazoa; phylum Mollusca; class Scaphopoda; order Dentaliida; family Dentaliidae; genus Pictodentalium; species Pictodentalium vernedei. The sequence goes on along the minus strand of CM062293.1, from coordinate 13,466,551 downwards.
AAGATTTTTCAATTTTTAAAAAAAAATTTGTGGGGTGCTAACAGAATTATGTCTCTTGTGGTGTCCCCTGTGAGGGTGACAACTTTATTTGAACAAACCTGAATTGACATATGATAAGGAACAAGCATATCAAAATTTGGTTCATTTCAGTGCAGTGGTTTATGAGGAGAAGTCGATAATGTAAAGTTCACCCCACACAGACTGATGATGGATGAACATACGGACATATGGATGATGGACAGAAAGTGTTCACTTAATCTCATGTTGAGCTAAAAATGAGGCCTAATTCTGAAACCATGTAATTTAAGGTAAAAACTGGCAATAAATCAAAGAAGAGGCCCCAAGGGGCCTGAGCTCTACAACATACTAAAATTTCATGAAAATCAGATGCGATTTTTTTGTTATGTTGACATTAATTATGACACCAAAAAAATGCAGCCATAACCATTGGGAATATCCCAGGTTGGTACAACATGTTTAGATATGGCTTTTGTTGGAAATGGGATTTACAAAAGTTGAATGAAGGAGAATATAGGCATCAATATTAAAAGATCAAGAATGAAAGAGTCAATGACTCTGTAGCTCAACTTGGATATGACAGGAATTAGCACTTGCTGTGACCAAGACAACTGAATAATGAATATGACAGGAATTAGTATTTGTTTTGGCCCAGTCAACAATAATAAAAGAATTACAAGGTGACTGTAATGGACTACAGATTAAGACCAATCATTGTAGATTATTATTTTTGTGTGGAAATTTTCAGTCCCAAACAAAATATTTTCAGACTAAAATTTTTTCTTCTTCTTCTTAGTATTGACCGAAATGCATCAAAACACAAAAAACTAATTTCCGGATTTTGGTCCAAAATTTTCTAAGTCCCACCTGGACCCCTAATTTGCATAATTTATTCACGGGAAAAACTCTGTATTATATGTAATGTATCCCATGGTACTAAACATTCATACAAAAATTTATTCAAATCAGATCTTTCATTTGGAAGTTCTGCGCAAAAATCTGATTGCACTTAATTTTGAACAAAATGGCTGCTAGCGGCCATCTTGAATTTCAGACTGGACCCTAAAACACTCCTTCTCGTCCCACAGTGATAACAAAGGTACCCAAGAAGTTTCGTGAAGATCGGTTCATAAATACGGCCTCTAGCCCGAGCCGTATTGGGATTTGCACTCACAGTGCTGAAAGTAACACTAAATAAATCAAAGTTAGCCTAATTTGCATAATTTACGCACAAGAAAAAACCTGTAATATATGTAATGTATCCCATGGTACTAAACATTCATACAAAAAATTATTCAAATCAGAGCTTTCATATGGAAGTTCTGTACAAAAAACAGATTTCGGCATCGTCGGTACAAAATGGCTGCTGGCAGCCATCTGGAATTTGGGACTGCACCCAAAAACACTCGTTCTCGTCCCACGGTCATAACAAAGGAACCCAAGAAGTTTCGTAAAGATTGGTTCATAAATACAGCCTCTAGCCCGAGCCATAGCAGCTTGGCACTTACAGCTCTGAAAGTAACACTAAATAAATCAAAGTTAGTCTAATTTGCATAATTTACGCACGAGAAAAAAACCCGTATTATATGTGATGTATCCCATTGTACTATACATTTATACAAAACTTTATTCAAATCAGAACTTTCATACAGAAGTTCTGTACAAAAAACTGATTTTTGCATCATCGGTACAAAATGGCCAATGGCAGCCATCTTGAATTTTGGACCACACCCAAAAACACTCGTTCCCGTCCCAGGGTCATAACAAAGGTACCCAAGAAGTTTCGTAAAGATTGGTTCATAAATACGGCCTCTAGCCCGAGCCATAGCAGCTTGGCACTTACAGCTCTGAAAGTAACACTAAATAAATCAAAGTCAGTCTAATTTGCATAATTTACACACGAGAAAAAAACCCGTATTATATGTGATGTATCCCATGGTACTAAACATTTATACAAAACTTTATTCAAATCAGAACTTTCATACAGAAGTTCTGTACAAAAAACTGATTTTTGCATCATCGGTACAAAATGGCCGCTGGCAGCCATCTTGAATTTCGGACCACACCTAAAAACACTTGTTCCCGTCCCAGGGTCATAACAAAGGTACACAAGAAGTTTCGTAAAGATCGGTTCATAAATACGACCTCTAGCCCGAGCCATAGCCAATTGTTGATGTACGGACAGACGGACAGACGGACAGATGGACATATGGACGGACGGACGGATGGACGGACAGACGGACGACGGGCCATGACAATAGCTCAAATTTGACTTCGTCAAAGTTGAGCTAAAAATGGTAAATTGGGTATTGTGTTGCTAAAGACCAAAATAAGTATTGGATAAAGCATGACAATAGTACTTAATGAATCAACTATTATTTACAGTGAGGCATGAAGCAACATTTATGGTTTACACAGAGACTTGGAGCAACACTAATGGTTTACACAGAGACATGAACCCACATTTATTTATGATTTAACCATTTACCCAACGCATACGATTTCAAAATTTATTATTTTACATATAATTTTTCCCAAAAAATTTCAATAAAACCATATCATGTGACCCCTCTTTGGAACGAGCTCGTTTCAAAGAGGGGTCACATGATATGTTTTGTTGAAATTTTTCGAAAAATATTTTTTTCAACTGCTGAATTTGCATATTACGCAGGCGGATGCGGGCAATTCATTGGGTAAAGGGTTAAAAAAAAAGTTTGAATTGGGGACTGCGAGTACTAAAATGTCCCTTGATTGCAACTTCGAGAAGTGAAATTCAATTTTGACATTTTCGGATCCCGACAGTAGTAAAGGTTGTTAGGCAAATGGAGGTGGAAACCATCTTGTGCACCATTTCTGTTATCATGTATGCATGATTTCATAATCATATGTCCTATTTTTGTGTACAGCTGTCACCAGGTAATTTTAAGCATTTTTGGACATTATTTACATTGTAACTTCAAAAGTTTTGGGTACATTTGCAACAAAACTTGACAGGATACTAGAAATGTTACTACCATGCCGACATGTGAGGTTTTATCTGGGAAAAAGTAGTATGGTCATAGCTGTAGGCGTATCACCAACTGTTACGGTAAAAACAATGCAAAATGGCATAAAAATGTTGAAGTGACATTAAATGAAAAAAAATACAAAAACACATATTATTCTTCGAGCTTTACAACAAACTAAAATAAAATGAAAATTGGATGAAATTTAATTATTGTGAAGTTGATGTCAAAAAGCTAACAAGAAAATTTAACCATAACCACAGAGAATTTCATAGGCTCGTACAACTTTTAGATTTTGTTTTTGTTGTAGATGAGATTTTCAAAAGTTAAAATATGGAGGCATGATACAGACACAGATATTAAAATATCATGAAAAATGTGTAAATTGGGTATTGTTTAGAATAATGGTAAAAAAAATCAAAAAAGTAAGTCTCACAATCATGAGTGTTCATGACATTTGACATGTGTGCTAAATTTCCTCAGCACAGGTTAAGTATCCTAAAAGTGGGGACTTGCAAAAAATAGAGAACAAACAAAATAGGCTAACAATTGCTATAGATCATTTCAACTTTGTTTAATGACTTAATAAGTAACAAGTGTTAAACCCAACTGACATCAATGTAAATAGCCAAAAAAGTTGAATGTGTCTCCAAAAAATAAGGCTCATTAAATAGCCCTAAAAGTCAATTAACCAGAACCAGCATGAAATTAATCAACTGATATATGTCTCAAACTCCAAGCATGCTGTTGGCCAAGGACAAGATTTCTCTTGACATTGAAATATGAATAATTTGGACTCACTGAACCCAATTTACACCCCATAAATTGAATGGACTTTTTCACCAATGATTTCTCGAGTAAAATTGAGAAGAATTTGTCATCAAATCTAGTCATGGCTGCTTCCTAGCAGCCATGACTAGATTTGAAGACAAATATCTTAAAAATACTTCATGGGTTTAGAGTTAATGATCAATTACACAGCCCTGTTAATTAGCATCGGCTTTCAGTTCAGCCAAGGCAATTTCCAATGCAAAAAATTATTCCATCGGCAATTTTTTAGCCGACACGAAATTAGGTCATATTGAGTTTTTTTTCTGAACAAATTGTCGAGTTTTGTACAAGAAATATATCTTCCAACTTGGCACTAATTAAAACACACAAATGAGGTGTGAACAGAATACTTGTAAACTGTTGTGTCATTTTAATTAACGCTGACAGCAGAAGTACATCTACAGAAGTTCATCATGCTTTTTCAACACATTCTTGTTTTAGGTAAATGTTGCAGTAATATGATCAGAAAACAAAACGTCACATTATATTTACTACTGAATGAAGTTTTACAATTTGCATTACATAGTGCACATATTGATCAAACAAACTGCATCATTTGGTCACATGATTCATGTAATATTCAATGAGGCTATTGTTTATAGTTTGTCTAGCTTTTCATTGGGGGTTGATTAAGTTATGCAGGTCATGGAACAATCACATCATCAGAGTACACTTCATCAGTCACCTGTTTTCTGTTTTCAAAGTTTTTCATTATAACTACATGGTGTGCTGCTGATCAGTCGACTTTGACTCAATTTTTGGCCAACCACTAATGGACTTGAAAATTCAGGAGTCATTTCTATATATTCCTTTTCTCAGAAAATCAATCAACAACTCAGTCTAGTTTTGAAAGTTTCAACACTAGACTGAGCTGTTGGTATATTTTCTGAGAAAAGAAATACTGGACTACTGCTGGTCTTCAGTGACACATAAAACTTGTGTAAAATATGAATAAACTACACAATGCATTGTGTAAAACTGATAGTTAGTTGAAAAAGTATATTCCTTGCTGAAATGCCACTTAGAAGCCAGCTTTTGCACTCAAAATCAAAAAAATTTTCTGGACCCCCACCAACAAAAGGGGGACACCCCCTCTCATACTCTCCCCCCTGCTTGGCACTCTGTGCCTCAGGTGATGCGTTCCCTATCACACCCTAGGCTTTTAGCCAAGGCAAATTATTTGGTCTAGGCTATTTTTTGCCTAGGCAATGTGTCTCTAATTAACAGGGCTGGATACAGAATTTACACCAGATCTGAGAACATAAAACAGGCCCTTATTGCGAGATATATAGATCTGAGAACATAAACAGGCTATTAATGCGAGATATATTGATCCAAGACCATAAACAGGCCATTATTGCAAGATATATAGATCCCAGAAAATAAACAGGCCATTATTGCAAGATATATAGATCCGAGAAAATTAACAGGCCATTATTGAAGATATATAGATCTGAGAACATAAACAGGCCATTATTGCAAGATATATAGATCCGAGAAAATAAACAGGCTATTAATGCGAGATATATCGATCCAAGACCATAAACAGGCCATTATTGCAAGATATATAGATCCGAGAAAATAAACAGGCCATTATTGCAAGATATATAGATCTGAGAAAATAAACAGGCCATTATTGCGAGATATATAGATCCGAGAAAATAAACAGGCTATTAATGCGAGATATATCGATCCAAGACCATAAGCAGGCCATTATTGCAAGATATATAGATCCGAGAAAATAAACAGGCCATTATTGCAAGATATATAGATCTGAGAACATAAACAGGCTATTATTGCGAGATATATAGATCTGAAAACATAAACAGGCTATTAATGCGAGATATATCGATCCAAGACCATAAACAGGCCATTATTGCAAGATATATAGATCCGAGAAAATAAACAGTCCATTATTGCGAGATATATAGATCTGAGAAAATAAACAGGCCATTATTGCGAGATATATAGATCTGAGAACATAAACAGGCCATTATTGCAAGATATATAGATCCGAGAAAATAAACAGGCTATTAATGCGAGATATATCGATCCAAGACCATAAACAGGCCATTATTGCAAGATATATAGATCTGAGAAAATAAACAGGCCATTATTGCAAGATATATAGATCCGAGAAAATAAACAGGCCATTATTGCAAGATATATAGATCCGAGAAAATAAACAGTCCATTATTGCGAGATATCTAGATCTGAGAAAATAAACAGGCCATTATTGCGAGATATATAGATCTGAGAACATAAACAGGCCATTATTGCAAGATATATAGATCCGAGAAAATAAACAGGCTATTATTGCAAGATATATAGATCTGAGAACATAAACAGGCTATTATTGCGAGATATATAGATCTGACAACATAAACAGGCTATTAATGCGAGATATATCGATCCAAGACCATAAACAGGCCATTATTGCAAGATATATAGATCCGAGAAAATAAACAGGCCATTATTGCAAGATATATAGATCTGAGAACATAAACAGGCCATTATTGCAAGATATATAGATCTGAGAAAATAAACAGGCCATTATTGCAAGATATATAGATCTGAGAAAATAAACAGTCCATTATTGCGAGATATATAGACCTGAGAAAATAAACAGGCCATTATTGCGAGATATATAGATCTGAGAACATAAACAGGCCATTATTGCAAGATATATAGATCCGAGAAAATAAACAGGCTATTATTGCAAGATATATAGATCTGAGAACATAAACAGGCTATTATTGCGAGATATATAGATCTGACAACATAAACAGGCTATTAATGCGAGATATATCGATCCAAGACCATAAACAGGCCATTATTGCAAGATATATAGATCCGAGAAAATAAACAGGCCATTATTGCAAGATATATAGATCTGAGAACATAAACAGGCCATTATTGCGAGATATATAGATCCGAGAAAATAAACAGGCCATTATTGCAAGATATATAGATCTGAGAACATAAACAGGCTGTTATTGCAAGATATATAGATCCGAGAACATAAACAGGCTATTAATGCGAGATATATCGATCCAAGACCATAAACAGGCCATTATTGCAAGATATATAGATCTGAGAACATAAACAGGCTATTATTGCAAGATATATAGATCCGAGAACATAAACAGGCTATTAATGCGAGATATATAGATCCGAGAAAATAAACAGGCTATTATTGCAAGATATATAGATCTGAGAAAATAAACAGGCCATTATTGCAAGATATATAGATCTGAGAACATAAACAGGCCATTATTGCGAGATATATAGATCCGAGAAAATAAACAGGCCATTATTGCAAGATATATAGATCTGAGAACATAAACAGGCCATTATTGCAAGATATATAGATCTGAGAACATAAACAGGCTATTAATGCGAGATATATCGATCCAAGACCATAAACAGGCCATTATTGCAAGATATATAGATCTGAGAACATAAACAGGCCATTATTGCAAGATATATAGATCTGAGAACATAAACAGGCTATTATTGCGAGATATATAGATCTGACAACATAAACAGGCTATTAATGCGAGATATATCGATCCAAGACCATAAACAGGCCATTATTGCAAGATATATAGATCCGAAAAAATAAACAGGCCATTATTGCGAGATATATAGATCTGAGAAAATAAACAGGCCATTATTGCGAGATATATAGATCCGAGAAAATAAACAGGCTATTAATGCGAGATATATCGATCCAAGACCATAAACAGGCCATTATTGCAAGATATATAGATCTGAGAACATAACAGGCTATTATTGCAAGATATATAGATCCGAGAACATAACAGGCTATTAATGCGAGATATATCGATCCAAGACCATAAACAGGCCATTATTGCAAGATATATAGATCTGAGAACATAAACAGGCTATTATTGCAAGATATATAGATCCGAGAACATAAACAGGCTATTAATGCGAGATATATAGATCCGAGAAAATAAACAGGCTATTATTGCAAGATATATAGATCCGAGAAAATAAACAGGCTATTAATGCGAGATATATAGATCTGAGAAAATAAACAGGCTATTAATGCAAGATATATAGATCCGAGAAAATAAACAGGCCATTATTGCAAGATATATAGATCTGAGAACATAAACAGGCTATTATTGCAAGATATATAGATCCGAGAACATAAACAGGCCATTATTGCAAGATATATAGATCCGAGAACATAAACAGGCCATTATTGCAAGATATATAGATCTGAGAACATAAACAGGCCATTATTGCGAGATATATAGATCCGAGAAAATAAACAGGCCATTATTGCAAGATATATAGATCTGAGAACATAAACAGGCTATTATTGCAAGATATATAGATCCGAGAACATAAACAGGCTATTAATGCGAGATATATCGATCCAAGACCATAAACAGGCCATTATTGCAAGATATATAGATCTGAGGAACATAAACAGGCCATTATTGCAAGATATATAGATCTGAGAACATAAACAGGCTATTATTGCAAGATATATAGATCCAAGAACATAAACAGGCTATTAGTGCGAGATATATAGATCCGAGAAAATAACAGGCTATTATTGCAAGATATATAGATCCGAGAACATAAACAGGCTATTAATGCGAGATATATCGATCCAAGACCATAAACAGGCCATTATTGCAAGATAATAGATCTGAGAACATAACCAGGCTATTATTGCAAGATATATAGATCCGAGAACATAACAGCGTATTAATGCGAGATATATCAATCCAAGACCATAAACAGGCCATTATTGCAAGATATAGATCCGAGAAAATAAACAGGCTATTAATGCGAGATATATAGATCTGAGAACATAAACAGGCTATTAATGCGAGATATATAGATCCGAGAAAATAAACGGGCTATTAATGCAAGATATATAGATCTGAGAAAATAAACAGGCCATTATTGCAAGATATATAGATCTGAGAACATAAACAGGCTATTATTGCAAGATATATAGATCCGAGAACAAAAACAGGCTATTATTGCAAGATATATAGATCCGAGAACATAAACAGGCTATTAATGCGAGATATATCGATCCAAGACCATAAACAGGCCATTATTGCAAGATATATAGATCTGAGAACATAAACAGGCTATTATTGCAAGATATATAGATCCGAGAACATAAACAGGCTATTAATGCGAGATATATCAATCCAAGACCATAAACAGGCCATTATTGCAAGATATATAGATCCGAGAAAATAAACAGGCTATTAATGCGAGATATATAGATCTGAGAACATAAACAGGCTATTAATGCGAGATATATAGATCCGAGAAAATAAACGGGCTATTAATGCAAGATATATAGATCTGAGAAAATAAACAGGCCATTATTGCAAGATATATAGATCTGAGAACATAAACAGGCTATTATTGCAAGATATATAGATCCGAGAACAAAAACAGGCCATTATTGCAAGATATATAGATCTGAGAAAATAAACAGGCCATTATTGCAAGATATATAGATCTGAGAACATAAACAGGCTATTAATGCGAGATATATTGATCCAAGACCATAAACAGGCCATTATTGCAAGATATATAGATCCGAGAAAATAAACAGGCCATTATTGCAAGATATATAGATCTGAGAATATAAACAGGCTATTATTGCAAGATATATAGATCCGAGAAAATAAACAGGCCTTTATTGCAAGATATATAGATCTGAGAAAATAAACAGGCCATTATTGCAAGATATATGGATCCGAGAAAATAAACAGGCTATTAATGCGAGATATATCGATCCAAGACCATAAACAGGCCATTATTGCAAGATATATAGATCTGAGAACATAAACAGGCCATTATTGCAAGATATATAGATCTGAGAACATAAACAGGCTATTATTGCAAGATATATAGATCCGAGAACATAAACAGGCCATTATTGCAAGATATATAGATCTGAGAACATAAACAGGCTATTATTGCAAGATATATAGATCTGACAACATAAACAGGCTATTAGTGCGAGATATATAGATCCGAGAAAATAAACAGGCTATTATTGCAAGATATATAGATCCGAGAACATAAACAGGCTATTAATGCGAGATATATCGATCCAAGACCATAAACAGGCCATTATTGCAAGATATATAGATCTGAGAACATAAACAGGCTATTATTGCAAGATATATAGATCTGAGAACATAAACAGGCTATTAATGCGAGATATATAGATCTGAGAAAATAAACAGGCTATTAATGCAAGATATATAGATCCGAGAAAATAAACAGGCCATTATTGCAAGATATATAGATCTGAGAACATAAACAGGCTATTATTGCAAGATATATAGATCCGAGAACATAAACAGGCCATTATTGCAAGATATATAGATCTGAGAACATAAACAGGCTATTATTGCAAGATATATAGATCTGACAACATAAACAGGCTATTAGTGCGAGATATATAGATCCGAGAAAATAAACAGGCTATTATTGCAAGATATATAGATCCGAGAACATAAACAGGCTATTAATGCGAGATATATCGATCCAAGACCATAAACAGGCCATTATTGCAAGATATATAGATCTGAGAACATAAACAGGCTATTATTGCAAGATATATAGATCCGAGAACATAAACAGGCTATTAATGCGAGATATATCGATCCAAGACCATAAACAGGCCATTATTGCAAGATATATAGATCCGAGAAAATAAACAGGCTATTAATGCGAGATATATAGATCTGAGAACATAAACAGGCTATTAATGCGAGATATATAGATCCGAGAAAATAAACGGGCTATTAATGCAAGATATATAGATCTGAGAAAATAAACAGGCCATTATTGCAAGATATATAGATCTGAGAACATAAACAGGCTATTATTGCAAGATATATAGATCCGAGAACAAAAACAGGCCATTATTGCAAGATATATAGATCTGAGAAAATAAACAGGCCATTATTGCAAGATATATAGATCTGAGAACATAAACAGGCTATTAATGCGAGATATATTGATCCAAGACCATAAACAGGCCATTATTGCAAGATATATAGATCCGAGAAAATAAACAGGCCATTATTGCAAGATATATAGATCTGAGAATATAAACAGGCTATTATTGCAAGATATATAGATCCGAGAAAATAAACAGGCCTTTATTGCAAGATATATAGATCTGAGAAAATAAACAGGCCATTATTGCAAGATATATGGATCCGAGAAAATAAACAGGCTATTAATGCGAGATATATCGATCCAAGACCATAAACAGGCCATTATTGCAAGATATATAGATCTGAGAACATAAACAGGCCATTATTGCAAGATATATAGATCCGAGAAAATAAACAGGCCATTATTGCAAGATATATAGATCTGAGAACATAAACAGGCTATTATTGCAAGATATATAGATCCGAGAACATAAACAGGCTATTAATGTGAGATATACATATTGTGCTATCTCTCTAACATAACTCACATATTGTCAACTGGTGAAAAACAAACTGTCTCAACTTCTGGTAATGCCAATTCAGTGATCTCTAGAGGGATGCATGGAATGACTGGTGTTTCTAAGAATGCTTTATTCATCAATTCTTTCTCATTTCCATCTGAAAGTATTTATTTTCTATAAATAATATGTTTTATGATAATACAGCCAATAAATGTAACCTTGGGAATAGAATCTCAAATTGAATACAGGTGACTTGAAGTCCTGAAATGATAAAATATTCTAACTACATCATCAAGGCATACTTTCCTCGATGGCATGCCTTGATGATGTAGCTGGAGTATTACCCAGTAAAGCACATTTTATTTTGAATATGTAGAAAGTACCTAAACTAAATCCCTGATTATATATCTATAATGTTTCAAGAATTCCATCAGGTTTAGGTCTTACAATGAAATTATAATACATCCGATCCAGAATACCACTGGATATCAGACTTATAATGAAATCAATACAATGTACCCAGAATCCCACTGGTTATCTGTGTTATAATGAAATCAATACAATGTACCCAGAATACCACTGGTTATCTGTGTTATAATGAAATCAATACAATGTACCCAGAATGCCACTGGTTATCTGTGTTATAATGAAATCAATACAATGTACCCAGAATACCACTGGTTATCAGCCTTGTAATTAAATCAATATAATGTACCCAGAATGCCACTGGTTATCAGACTTATAATTAAATCAGCACAATGTACCTAGAATGCCACTGGTTATCAGACTTATAATTAAATCAGCACAATGTACCCAGAATGCCACTGGTTATCTGTGTTATAATGAAATCAATACAATGTACCTAGAATGCCACTGGTTATCTGTGTTATAACAAAATCAATACAATGTACCCAGAATGCCACTGGTTATCAGACTTGTAATTAAATCAATACAATGTACCTAGAATGCCACTGGTTATCAGACTTATAAATTAAATCAGCACAATGTACCCAGAATGCCACTGGTTATCTATTTTTTAAAGAAATCAATAACCTGTACCCAGAATGCCACTGGTTGTTTGTATGATAAAGAAATCAATACAATGTACCCAGAATGCCACTGGTTATTTATTTAATGGTGCTCAAGGTCACATACTTCTCCAGTGGCTAATCGTTACTATCATGAGGATAAAGCCAAGTCCAGCCCATCGTTTATACCCATGTTGCCCATTTTAGAGGACTAATCCACCCCAGGGATTGGTGATTGGGTCAAATTTTACCAGTAAAACAGTTTGTTTACCTCAGTAAAAAGCACTGCTTAAACTTCTCTGGGCCCCCACAGGGAGTCACTGGTTATTTGTCTTATAAAGAAATCAATGCAATGTACCCAGAATGCCACTGGTTATCTGTCTTGTAATAAAATTAATACAATTACCCAGAATGCCACTGTTTTTCTGTCTTATAATGAAATTAATACGTTCCCAGAAATCCACTTGTTATCTGTCTTATAATGAAATCAATACAACGTACCCAGAATGCCACTGGTTTTCTGTCTTATAATGAAATCAATACAATGTACACAGAATGCCACTGGTTTTCTGTCTTATAATGAAATCAATACAACGTACCCAGAATGCCACTGGTTTTCTGTCTTATAATGAAATCAATACAATGTACACAGAATGCCACTGGTTTTCTGTCTTATAATGAAATCAATACAACGTACCCAGAATGCCACTGGTTTTCTGTCTTATAATGAAATCAATACAACATACCCAGAATGCCACTGGTTTTCTGTCTTATAATGAAATCAATACAACATACCCAGAATACCACTTGTTATCCATCTTATAATGAAATTAATACAATGTACCCAGAATGCCACTGGTTTTCTGTCTTATAATGAAATCAATACAACGTACCCAGAATGCCACTGGTTTTCTGTCTTATAATGAAATCAATACAACATACCCAGAATACCACTTGTTATCCATCTTATAATGAAATTAATACAATGTACCCAGAATGCCACTGGTTTTCTGTCTTATAATGAAATTAATACAATGTACCCAGAATGCCACTGATTTTCTGTCTTATAATGAAATAATGAAATCAATACAACATACCCAGAATACCACTTGTTATCCATCTTATAATGAAATCAATACAATATACCCCGAATGCCACTGATTTTCTGCCTTATAATGAAATTAATACAATCTACCCAGAATGCCACTTGTTATCTGTCTTATTATGAAATTAATACAATCTACCCAGAATGCCACTGATTTTCAGTCTTATAATGAAATCAATGCAATTTACCCAGAATGCCACTGGTTTTCTGTCTTATAATGAAATTAATTCAACGTACCCAGAATGCCACTGGTTTTCTGTTTTATAATGAAATTAATACAACGTACCCAGAATGCCACTGGTTTTCTGTCTTATAATGAAATCAATGCAATGTACCCAGAATGCCACTGGTTTTCAGTCTTATAATGAAATCAATGCAATGTACCCAGGATGCCACTGGCTTTCAGTCTTATAATGAAATCAATGCAATGTACCCAGAATGCCACTGGTTATCTGTATTTTGAAGAAATCAAAGCAATGTGCACAGAATGCCATTGGTTTCTGTCTTATAATGAACTTAATACAATGTACCCAGAATGCCACTTGTTTTCTGTCTTTTCATGAAATAAATACAATGTACCCAGAATGTCACTGGTTATCTGTATGTTGAGGAAATCAATGCAAAGTACCCAGAATGCCACTTGTTATCTGTCTTATAATGAAATTAATACAATGTACCCAGAATGCCACTAATTTTCTGTCTTATAATGAAATCAATACAATATGTACCCAGAATGCCACTGATTTTCTGTCTTATAATGAAATCAATACAATGTACCCAGAATGCCTCTGGTTTTCTGTCTTATAATGAAATTAATACAATGAACCCAGAATGTCACAGGTTTTCTGTATGTTGAAGAAATCAACGCAAAGTACCCAGAATACCATTTGTTATCTGTCTTATAATGAAATTAATACAATGTACCCAGAATGCCACTGGTTTTCTGTCTTATAATGAAATCAATACAACGTACCCAGAATGCCACTGGTTTTCTGTCTTATTATGAAATTAATACAATGTACCCAGAATGCCTCTGGTTTTCTGTCTGATAATGAAATCAATACAATATCCAGAATGCCACTGGTTATCTGCATGTTGAAGAAATCAATGCAAAGTACCCAGAATGCCACTTGTTATCTGTCTTATAATGAAATTAATACAATGTACCCAGAATGCCACTTGGTATCTGTCTTATAATGAAATTAATACAATGTACCCAGAATGCCACTGGTTTCTGTCTTATAATGAAATTAATACAATGTACCCAGAATGCCACTGGTTTTCTGTCTGATAATGAAATCAATACAATATCCAGAATGTCACCAGTTGGTTATCTGCATGTTGAAGAAATCAATGCAAAGTATCCAGAATGCCACATGTTATCTGTCTTATAATGAAATTAATACACTGTACTCAGAATGCCACTTGTTATCTGTCTTATAATGAAATTAATACAATCTACCCAGAATGCCACTGATTTTCTGTCTTATAATGAAATCAATACAATGTACCCAGAATGCCACTGATTTTCCGTCATGTAATGAAATCAATACAATGTACCCAGGATGCCTCTAGTTATCTGTCTTATAACGAAATTAATACAATGTACCCAGAATGCCACTGATTTTCTGTCTTATAACAAAATTAATACAATGTACCCAGAATGCCTCTGGGTTTCCGTCTTATAATGAAATTAATACAATGTACCCATAATGCCTCTGGGTTTCTGTCTTATAATGAAATTAATACAATGTACCCAGAATGTCACTGGTTTTCTGTCTTATAACTAAATTAATGCAAAGTACCCAGAATGCCACTGGTTATCTACCTTATAATGAAACTAATCCAGTGTACCCAGAATGCCTCTGGTTTTCTGTCTTATAATGAAATCAAGAAAATGTATCTAGAATGCCACTGGTTATCTGTCTTATAAGCATAATTAATACAATCTACCCAGAATGCCACTGGTTTTCTATTTTATAATGAAATAAGTACAATGTACATAGAATTCCACTTGTTGTCTGCCTTATAATGAAATTAATACAATTTACCCAGTATGCCACTGGTTTTCTGTCTTATGAAATCAGTACAATGTACCCAAAATGACATAGGTTGTGTGGCTTATAATTTAATTAATACAATCTGCCCAGAATGCCACTGGTTTTTATCTTATAATGAAACCAAAGCAAGGTACACGGAATGCCACTGGTTCTCTTGTCTTATAATGAAATCAATGCAATGTATGCAGAATGCCACTTGTTATCTGTCTTATAATGAAATCAATACAATGGTTTTCTATCCTATAATTAAACCAAAGCAATGTACACAGAATGCCACTGTTATCTGTCTTATAATGAAGTCTTATAATGAAATCAATGTATTATACCCAGAATGCCACTGGTTATCTTTATGTTGAAGAAATCAATGCAAATTACCCAGAATTCCACTTGTTATCTGGCTTATAATGAAATTAATACAATGTACCCAGAATGTCACTGGTTATCTGCCTTATAATGAAGTCAATCTGATCCACCCAGAATGCCACAGGTTATTTGTCTTATAAAATCAATACAATGTGCCCAGAATGCCACAGGTTATTTTTCGTATAATAAAATCAATGCACTGTACCCAGAACGCCACTGGTTGTTTGCCTTATAATGAAATCAATACAACGTACCCGGAATGCCACAGGTTATTTGTCTAAAAATGAAATCAATGCAATGTACCCAGAATGCCGCTTGTTATCTGCCTTATGATGAAATCAATACAATCTACCCAAAATACCACTGGTTTATTTATCGTGTAATGAAGTCAGTTTGATTCACCCAGAATGCCACAGGTTATTTGTCTTATAAAATCAATACAATGTACCCAGAATGCCACAGGTTATTTGTCGTATAATAAAATCAATGCAATGTACCCAGAATGCCACTGTTATCTGTCTTATAATGAAGTCAATTTGATCCACCCAGAATGCCACAGGTTATTTGTCTTATAATAAAATCAATACAACGTATCCAGAATGCCACAGGTTATTTGTCATATAATAAAATCAATACAATGTACCCAGAATGCCACTGTTATCTGTCTTATAATGAAGTCAATTTGATCCACCCAGAATGCCACAGGTTATTTGTCGTATAATAAAATCAATACAATGTACCCAGAATGCCACTGTTATCTGTCTTATAATGAAATCAATACAATGTACCCAGAATGCCACTGTTATCTGTCTTATAATGAAGTCAATTTGATCCACCCAGAATGCCACAGGTTATTTGTCTTATAATAAAATCAATACTATGTACCCAGAATGCCACAGGTTATTTGTCGTATAATAAAATCAATGCAATGTACCCAGAATGCCACTGGTTATCTGTCTTATAATGAAATCAATACAATTTACCCAGAATGCCACTGTTATCTGTCTTATAATGAAATCAATACAACATACCCAGAATACCGCTTGTTATCTGTCTTATTTATTTATTTATTGGTGTTTAAGGTCACATACTTATGCACAATGGCTAACTGTGACCGTGACAGTTTCAGCCGGCGTACCCAGAGAGAACCACAGAGCATCGATGAGCAGCTGTCAGCTCCTCAACATTCTAACTCTGTTCAAGCAGGATTACAGAGGTTGAAGACATGTGCACCATCGATGTGCAGTACGCATTAGTACATGGTGTTATCATGCCCCCATGTAGGCAACCAGTATAAAGTGCTTTGCCCAAGGACACAATGCGGGTCGTCCCAGATGGGGATCAAATTCGGGATCTCTAGCATAGAAGTTCAACAGGCTACCACTGAGCCACCGCACTCCCTTATCTGTCTTATAATGAAGTCAATTTGATCTACCCAAAATGCTACTAGTTATCTGAAGTATAATAAAATCAATACAATGAACCCAGAATGCCACTGGTTAATGCCATTGGTTTTCTGTCTTATAATGAACCAATACAAAGTCCCAGAATGCCACTGGTTATCTTTCACTTTAATGAAAACAATGCAATGTACCCAGAATGCTATGAGTTATTTGCCTTACAAGTCAGTATCTGAACTGATATTATTATGAAAGTACAGTGTGCTCACATCAAAGTTTGAATTGTCTCAATTGTGTTGTAAAACTGTATAATGAGTCCACAAAGATACTGTCCTCAGTACTTCTGCCTTAACAACATAATGAGTCCACAAAGATACTGCCCTCAGTACTTCTGCCTTAACAACATAATGAGTCCACAAAGATACTGCCCTCAGTACTTCTGCCTTAACAACATAATGAGTCCACAAAGATACTGCCCTCAGTACTTCTGCCTTAACAACATAATGAGTCCACAAAGATACTGCCCTCAGTACTTCTGCCTTAACAACATAATGAGTCCACAAAGATACTGCCCTCAGTACTTCTGCCTTAACAACATCTGAAATTATTTGAAAAGCTGCTGCCGCTTCTGTTGCCTCAATATTTTTTCGTTTTAGATCTGTAGAACGAGTCTACTGTTCCAACCTTGCTTTCTCTTGTACAAATTGTTTCCATGTGCTTTGATGATTTCAAATGACTAATGAGTTTGACATCACCTATGTTGACAATATCAACAGTCTTTATACATAATATGCAAAAACATTTATAAAGCCATAATGCAACAGTCTTGAAATCATGAGTAGTAATATCATGGATATTAAAACATTTATAAAACCATAATGCAACAGCCTTGTAAATCCTGTGTGGCATGTTGTGGATATAAAAACTGTGTGGCATCACTGTGGATATTAAAACATTTGTAAAGCTGTAATGTAACTACCACAAAAGCCTGTGTGGCACATCAATGGATATTAAAACATTCATAAAGCCATAATGTAACAACCTGGAAAGCCTGCGTGGCACATCTTGGATATTAATTAAAACATTTATAAAGCTATAATGTAACAGCCTGGAAAGCCTCTTTGGCACATTGTGGATATTATAACATTTGTATAGCCATAATGCAAAAACCTCAAAAACCTGTGTGGCACATCGTGGATATTAATTAAAACATGTGTAAAGCCATAATGTGACAGTCTGGAAAGCCTGTGTGGCACGTCATGGATATTATAACATTTGTATAGCCATAACGGTTCAATAGACCCATGTTGGTGCCTTTCTGATGGTATTATTTAATACTCCTGCTAAGGGTTCAATACACCCATGCTAGTGCCTTTCTGATGGCATTTAATACTCCATCAAATGGTTCAATACCCCATGTTAGTGCCTTTCTGATGGCATTTAATACCCCTGTTAACGGTTCAATAGACCCATGTTAGTGCCTTTCTGATGGCATTTAATACTCCTGCTAACAGTTCAACAGACCCATGTTAGTGCCTTTCTGATGGCATTTAATACTCCTGCTAACGGTTCAATGAACCCATGTTAGTGCCTGTCTGATGGCATTTAATACCCCTGTTAACGGTTCAATAGACCCATGTTAGTGCCTTTCTGATGGCTTTTAATACTCCTGCTAACAGTTCAATAGACCCATGTTAGTGCCTTTCTGATGGCTTTTAATACTCCTGCTAACAGTTCAATAGACCCATGTTAGTGCCTTTCTGATGGCATTTAATACTCCTGTAAATCGTTCAATACACCCATGTTAGTAGCTTTCTGATGGCATTTAATACTCCAACTAACGGTTCAATAAACTCAAGTTAGTGCCTTTCTGATGGCATTTAACCCCTTGAGACTTTAATTATCCTGACGTTCAAACGTCACAGGGAATTCAGTTTCTTCAACGTTTTTCAAAATGCGACGTCAAACATTCAAAAGTACAAATAACAAGATATTTTTCACATTTGCGATTATCTGGTTGAGGGCTAGATTATTGTGGGTGGTCTGAATTTGTTATTCAAAATTTGTTTTATTACAAATTACTGGAGAGTCCCCATAGGCGTTCTCCAATAATTTGTAATAAAACAAATTTATATAAACAAAATATTATTTGTGTTTGACTGAATATGAAATATAAACAAGGGATGTGTTGGCTTTTGCTCTGGTACCCTCATTTTTTGAAAGCCCTGATAGTGGCTTCTACCACTCAACCAGTTAAGAAGTCTTAACAGCAGGATTATATTAGTATTTTAAGCTCTGATAGCATTTTCCTCAACGCTTGTCTCTGAGCACTATTCGGGAGAAAATAGGAATTGAGGTTAAAACTTTAAAAAAAAGTATCAATGCGCTGTTTGATTTCGTACGTCATAAGACCTACAAAAGTATCAAAGGGTTTATACTCCTGTAAACGGTTCAATAGACCCATGTTAGTGCCTTTCTGATGGCATTTAATACTCCTGCAAATGGTCCAATACACCCATGTTGGTGCCTTTCTGATGGCATTTAATACTCCTGTTAACGGTTCAATACACCCATGTTGGTGCCTTTCTGATGGCATTTAATACTCCTGTTAACGGTTCAATACACCCATGTTGGTGCCTTTCTGATGGCATTTAATACTCCTGTTAACAGTCCAATACACCCATGTTAGTGCCTTTCTGATGGCATTTAATACTCCTGTAAACAGTCCAATACACCCATGTTAGTGCCTTTCTGATGGCATTTAATACCCCTGTTAACGGTTCAATAGACCCATGTTAGTGCCTTTCTGGTGGCATTTAATACTCCTGCTAACGGTTCAATACACCCATGTTAGTGCCTTTCTGGTGGCATTTAATACTCCTGTTAACGGTTCAATACACCCATGTTGGTGCCTTTCTGATGGCATTTAATTCTCCTGTTAACGGTTCAATAGACCCATGTTAGTGCCTTTCTGATGGCATTTAATACTCCTGCTAACGGTTCAATACACCCATGTTAGTGCCTTTCTGGTGGCATTTAATACTCCTGTTAACGGTTCAATACACCCATGTTGGTGCCTTTCTGATGGCATTTAATACCCCTGTTAACGGTTCAATACACCCATGTTAGTGTCTTTCTGATGGCATTTAATACTCCTGTAAACGGTTCAATACACCCATGTTAGTGCCTTTCTGGTGGCATTTAATACTCCTGTTAACGTTTCAATACACCCATGTTGGTGCCTTTCTGGTGGCATTTAATACTCCTGCTAATGGTCCAATACACCCATGTTAGTGCCTTTCTGATGGCATTTAATACCCCTGTTAACGGTTCAATAGACCCATGTTAGTGCCTTTCTGATGGCATTTAATACTCCTGCTAACGGTCCAATACACCCATGTTAGTGCCTTTCTGATGGCATTTAATACCCCTGTTAACGGTTCAACAGACCCATGTTAGTGCCTTTCTGATGGCATTTAATACTCCTGCTAACGGTCCAATACACCCATGTTAGTGCCTTTCTGATGGCATTTAATACTCCTGCTAACGGTTCAATACACCCATGTTAGTGCCTTTCTGATGGCATTTAATACTCCTGCTAACGGTCCAATACACCCATGTTAGTGCCTTTCTGATGGCATTTAATACCCCTGTTAACGGTTCAATAGACCCATGTTAGTGCCTTTCTGATGGCATTTAATACTCCTGCTAACGGTCCAATACACCCATGTTAGTGCCTTTCTGATGGCATTTAATACCCCTGTTAACAGTTCAATAGACCCATGTTAGTGCCTTTCTGATGGCATTTAATACTCCTGCTAACGGTCCAATACACCCATGCTAGTGCCTTTCTGATGGCATTTAATACCTCTGTTAACGGTTCAATAGACCCATGTTAGTGCCTTTCTGATGGCATTTAATACTCCTGCTAACAGTTCAACAGACCCATGTTAGTGCCTTTCTGATGGCATTTAATACTCCTGTAAATAGTTCAATACACCCATGTTAGTGCCTTTCTGATGACATTTAATACTCCTGCTAACGGTTCAATACACCCATGTTAGTGCCTTTCTGATGGCATTTAATACTCCTGTAAATGGTTCAATACACCCATGTTAGTGCCTTTCTGATGGCATTTAATACTCCTGCTAACGGTCCAATACACCCATGTTAGTGCCTTTCTGATAGCATTTAATACTCCTGTAAACGGTTCAAAACACCCATGTTAGTGCCTTTCTGATGGCATTCAATACTCCTGGAAACGGTCCAATACACCCATGTTAGTGCCTTTCTGATGGCATTTAATACTCCTGCAAACGGTTCAATACACCCATGTTAGTGCCTTTCTGATGGCATTTAATACTCCTGCTAACGGTCCAATACACCCATGTTAGTGCCTTTCTGATGACATTTAATACTCCTGCTAACGGTCCAATACACCCATGTTAGTGCCTTTCTGATGGCATTTAATACTCCTGCTAACGGTCCAATACACCCATGTTAGTGCCTTTCTGATGGCATTTAATACTCCTGCTAACGGTCCAATACACCCATGTTAGTGCCTTTCTGATGGCATTTAATACTCCTGTAAACGGTTCAATACACCCATGTTAGTGCCTTTCTGATGGCATTTAATACTCCTGCTAATGGTCCAATACACCCATGTTAGTGCCTTTCTGATGACATTTAATAATCCTGTAAACGGTTCAATACACCCATGTTAGTGCCTTTCTGATGGCATTTAATACTCCTGTAAATCGTTCAATACACCCATGTTAGTGCCTTTCTGATGGCATTTAATACTCCTGCTAATGGTCCAATACACCCATGTTAGTGCCTTTCTGATGGCATTTAATACTCCTGCTAACGATTCAATACACCCATGTTAGTGCCTTTCTGGTGACATTTAATACTCCTGTAAACGGTTCAACACACCCATGTTAGTGCCTTTCTGATGACATTTAATACTCCTGCTAATGGTCCAATACACCCATGTTAGTGCCTTTCTGATGGCATTTAATACTCCTGCAAACAGTTCAATACACCCTTTCTGATGGCATTTAATACTCTGACTAATGGTTCAATACACCCATGTAAGTGCCTTTCTGATGGCATTTAATACTCCTGCTAACGGTTCAATACACCCATGTTAGTGCCTTTCTGATGGCATTTTATACTCCTGCTAACGGTTCAATACACCCATGTTAGTGCCTTTCTGATGGCATTTTATACTCCTGCTAACGGTTCAATACACCCATGTTGGTGCCTTTCTGATGGCATTTAATACTCCTGCTACCGGTTCAATACACCCATGTTAGTGGCTTTCTGATGGCATTTTATACTCCTGCTAACAGTTCAATACACCCATGTTGGTGCCTTTCTGATGGCATTTAATACTCCTGCTACCGGTTCAATACACCCATGTTAGTGGCTTTCTGATGGCATTTTATACTCCTGCTAACAGTTCAATACACCCATGTTAGTGCCTTTCTGATGGCATTTAATACTCCTGTAAACGGTTCAATACACCCATGTTAGTGGCTTTCTCATGGCATTTAATACTCCTGCTAATTGTTCAAAAGACCCATGTTAGTGACTTTCTGATGGCATTTAATACTCCTGCTAACAGTTCAATAGACCCATGTTAGTGACTTTCTGATGGCATTTAATACTCCTGCTAACAATTCAAAAGACCCATGTTAGTGACTTTCTGATGGCATTTAATACTCCTGCTAACAGTTCAATAGACCCATGTTAGTGCCTTTCTGATGGCATTTAATACTCCTGTAAATGGTTCAATACACCCATGTTAGTGGCTTTCTCATGGCATTTAATACTCCTGCTAATTGTTCAAAAGACCCATGTTAGTGACTTTCTGATGGCATTTAATACTCCTGCTAACGGTTCAAAAGACCCATGTTAGTGCCTTTCTGATGGCATTTAACACTCCTGCTAACGGTTCAAAAGACCCATGTTGGTGCCTTTCTGATGGCATTTAATACTCCTGCTACCGGTTCAATATACCCATGTTAGTGCCTTTCTGATGGCATTTAATACTCCTGTAAACGGTTCAATACACCCATGTTAGTGGCTTTCTCATGGCATTTAATACTCCTGCTAATTGTTCAAAAGACCCATGTTAGTGACTTTCTGATGGCATTTAATACTCCTGCTAACGGTTCAAAAGACCCATGTTAGTGACTTTCTGATGGCATTTAATACTCCTGCTAACAGTTCAATAGACCCATGTTAGTGCCTTTCTGGTGGCATTTAATACTCCTGTAAACGGTTCAATATACCCATGTTAGTGGCTTTCTCATGGCATTTAATACTCCTGCTAATTGTTCAAAAGACCCATGTTAGTGACTTTCTGATGGCATTTAATACTCCTGCTAACAGTTCAATAGACCCATGTTAGTGCCTTTCTGATGGCATTTAATACTCCTGTAAATGGTTCAATACACCCATGTTAGTGGCTTTCTCATGGCATTTAATACTCCTGCTAATTGTTCAAAAGACCCATGTTAGTGACTTTCTGATGGCATTTAATACTCCTGCTAACGGTTCAAAAGACCCATGTTAGTGCCTTTCTGATGGCATTTAACACTCCTGCTAACGGTTCAAAAGACCCATGTTGGTGCCTTTCTGATGGCATTTAATACTCCTGCTACCGGTTCAATACACCCATGTTAGTGCCTTTCTGATGGCATTTAATACTCCTGTAAACGGTTCAATACACCCATGTTAGTGGCTTTCTCATGGCATTTAATTCTCCTGCTAATTGTTCAAAAGACCCATGTTAGTGACTTTCTGATGGCATTTAATACTCCTGCTAACGGTTCAAAAGACCCATGTTAGTGACTTTCTGATGGCATTTAATACTCCTGCTAACAGTTCAATAGACCCATGTTAGTGCCTTTCTGATGGCATTTAATACTCCTGTAAACGGTTCAATATACCCATGTTAGTGGTTTGCTCATGGCATTTAATACTCCTGCTAATTGTTCAAAAGACCCATGTTAGTGACTTTCTGATGGCATTTAATACTCCTGCTAACAGTTCAATAGACCCATGTTAGTGCCTTTCTGATGGCATTTAATACTCCTGTAAATGGTTCAATACACCCATGTTAGTGGCTTTCTCATGGCATTTAATACTCCTGCTAATTGTTCAAAAGACCCATGTTAGTGACTTTCTGATGGCATTTAATACTCCTGCTAACAGTTCAATACACCCATGTTAGTGCCTTTCTGATGGCATTTAATACTCCTGTAAACGGTTCAATATACCCATGTTAGTGGCTTTCTCATGGCATTTAATACTCCTGCTAATTGTTCAAAAGACCCATGTTAGTGACTTTCTGATGGCATTTAATACTCCTGCTAACAGTTCAATAGACCCATGTTAGTGCCTTTGTGATGGCATTTAATACTCCTGTAAATGGTTCAATACACCCATGTTAGTGGCTTTCTCATTGCATTTAATACTCCTGCTAATTGTTCAAAAGACCCATGTTAGTGACTTTCTGATGGCATTTAATACTCCTGCTAACGGTTCAAAAGACCCATGTTAGTGCCTTTCTGATGGCATTTAACACTCCTGCTAACAGTTCAAAAGACCCATGTTGGTGCCTTTCTGATGGCATTTAATACTCCTGCTACCGGTTCAATACACCCATGTTAGTGCCTTTCTGATGGCATTTAATACTCCTGCTAACGGTTCAAAAGACCCATGTTGGTGCCTCTCTGATGGCATTTAATACTCCTGCTACCGGTTCAATACACCCATGTTAGTGCCTTTCTGATGGCATTTAACACTCCTGCTACGGGTTCAATACACCCATGTTAGTGGCTTTCTCATGGCATTTAATACTCCTGCTAATTGTTCAATACACCGATGTTAGTGCCTTTCTGATGGCATTTTATTCTCCTGCTAACAGTTCAATAAACCCATGTTAGTGCCTTTCTGATGGCATTTAATACTCCTGCTAACGGTTCAATACACCCATGTTAGTGCCTTTCTGATGGCATTTAATACTCCTGCTAACGGTTCAATACACCCATGTTAGTGCCTTTCTGATGGCATTTTATACTCCTGCTAACGGTTCAATACACCCATGTTGGTGCCTTTCTGATGGCATTTAATACTCCTGCTACCGGTTCAATACACCCATGTTAGTGGCTTTCTCATGGCATATAATACTCCTGCTAATTGTTCAATAGACCCATGTTAGTGACTTTCTGATGGCATTTAATACTCCTGCTAACAGTTCAATAGACCCATGTTAGTGACTTTCTGATGGCATTTAATACTCCTGCTAACAGTTCAATAGACCCATGTTAGTGCCTTTCTGATGGCATTTAAAACTCCTGTAAATGGTTCAATACACCCATGTTAGTGGCTTTCTCATGGCATTTAATACTCCTGCTAATTGTTCAAAAGACCCATGTTAGTGACTTTCTGATGGCATTTAATACTCCTGCTAACGGTTCAAAAGACCCATGTTAGTGCCTTTCTGATGGCATTTAATACTCCTGTAAATCGTTCAATACACCCATGTTAGTACCTTTCTGATGGCATTTAATACTCCTGCTACCGGTTCAATACACCCATGTTAGTGGCTTTCTGATGGCATTTAATACTCCTGCTAATTGTTCAATACACCCATGTTAGTGCCTTTCTGATGGCATTTTATTCTCCTGCTAACGGTTCAATACACCCATGTTAGTGCCTTTCTGATGGCATTTAATACTCCTGTAAACAGTCCAATACACCCATGTTAGTGCCTTTCTGATGGCATTTAATACTCCTGTAAACGGTTCAATACACCCATGTTAGTGCCTTTCTGATGACATTTAATACTCCTGCAAACGGTTCAATACACCCATGTTAGTGCCTTTCTGATGGCATTTAATACTCCTGCTAACAGTTCAATAGACCCATGTTAGTGCCTTTCTGATGGCATTTAATACTCCTGTAAATCGTTCAATAAACCCATGTTAGTGCCTTTCTGATGGCATTTAATACTCCTGTAAATCGTTCAATACACCCATGTTAGTACCTTTCTGATGGCATTTAATACTCCTGCTAACGGTTCAAAAGACCCATGTTAGTGCCTTTCTGATGGCATTTAATACTCCGACTAACGGTTCAATGAACTCATGTTAGTGCCTTTCTGATGGCATTTAATACCCCTGTTAACAGTTCAATACACCCATGTTAGTGCCTTTCTGATGGCATTTAATACCCCTGTTAACGGTTCAACAGACCCATGTTAGTGCCTTTCTGATGGCATTTAATACTCCAACTAACGGTTCAATACACCCATGTTAGTGCCTTTCTGATGGCATTTAATACTCCTGCTAACATTTCAATACACCCATGTTAGTGCCTTTCTGATGGCATTTAATACTCCGACTAATGGTTCAATGAACTCATGTTAGTGCCTTTCTGATGGCATTTAATACCCCTGCTAACTGTTCAATAGACCCATGTTAGTGCCTTTCTGATGGCATTTAATACTCCTGTTAACGGTTCAATAGATCCATGTTAGTGCCTTTCTGATGGCATTTAATACTCCTGCTATCGGTTCAATACACCCATGTTAGTGCCTTTCTGATGGCATTTAATACTCCGACTAACGGTTCAATAAACCCATGTTAGTGCCTTTCTGATGGCATTTAATACCCCTGTTAACGGTTCAATAGACCCATGTTAGTGCCTTTCTGATGGCATTTAATACCCCTGTTAACGGTTCAATAGACCCATGTTAGTGCCTTTCTAATGGCATTTAATACTCCTGACAACAGTTCAACAGACCTATGTTGGTGCCTTTCTGGTGGCATTTAATATTCCTGTTTATGGTTCAATAAACCCATGTTGGTGCTTTTCTGATGGCATTTAATACCCCTGTTAACGGTTCAATAGACCCATGTTAGTGCCTTTCTGATGGCATTTAATACTGCTGCTAATGGTGCAATAGACCCATGTTAGTGCCTTTCTGATGCATTTAATACTCCTGCAACGGTTCAATACACCAATGTTAGTGCCTTTCTGATGGCATTTAATACTCCTGCTAAAGGTTCAATAGACCCATGTTGGTGCTTTTCTGATGGCATTTAATACTCCTGTTAATGGTTCAATAGACCTATGTTGGTGCCTTTCTGGTGGCATTTAATATTCCGGTTTATGGTTCAATAAACCCATGTTGGTGCTTTTCTGATGGCATTTAATACTCCTGTTAAGAGTTCAATAGACTCATGTTAGTGCAGGGACCAGCCGTGAGGGCGACTAGGGTGATTATGTCGCCCTTCTTAGCGTGTTTTTTTTCACCTAATACCATAGTAATACATGACTTAAGAGTGAAACAGCTGAACAAATTCCACCTTGTCTGTTCAGACTGAAATGTGTGCCTGCAAACCAGATAGACCTGCACTTAGTCACAGAATTTTTTACAAGCAAAATGGTGTCAAAGCCTGTCAACTTTTCTATTTATAAGCCATTGTTCTATCATAACTTTCAAAAGAGGAGCGACATCGGGGATAATTTTCGTGAGCGCAAATCCAATGGCGTGTTATTTAAAGATCTATCACAAGAGTTGGAACTCCTGTAAATGGGTAATATTATGGGTTTTTAGTGCAGTCGATCATCATGACGCAACCACTGCCAACTAGCTCATGAAGTGTAAATTGATTTTAAAAAATAAAATAAAACAAAGTGTTTATATTTTTAGCTGAATTAAGTAGGGACAAAATGCCAGTTAAATGGAGTGATTTGCAATGTTTAATGAGTGATAAAATATTTGACAGTGACTGTTTTTAAAAGGTATAACGAAAAGAACCACAATACTGAGATCCAGGGAAAAAAAAGTATACCATTCAAATTTCATGATATACCCGATTACAGATATCCATTTAAAGCAGCCACGGTTGCAAGTACCATCAGACTAGGGGCAACATAATCATTTGATACAACAGATCAGGTGCACGATAAAAGTGAACTTCCTCCAAGTAAAGCAAAAGACAGTCCTGACATTACTGTGGTATCTACCATGACAATTATTCCAATCTGCTCATTCTGCTGTTTATGCATCACACACAGAATCAGTTTCAAGCACTGGGTTTGTTGAATGTGTTGCTCAAGATGAGCATGAACACCGTGACTTTGCATCTTCCTTAGGCAAATGTCAAGTGAGTAAGATTCCACGCAGTGACAAAACTGAACAGGTTGAAACTAAGTCCAGCACCACCTCTACCGAACAAAATGTCATGACCGATGTTTTCACTGAAAAGGTAGTAGCTGATGTCACTGTAGCTAATTATCCAACTGATCCAGCAAATTTCGAAGGTGTTCATATAACTAGTACCATGAGGGCAGACATAATCACACAGGGTCTGTGTCAGCCAATCAGAAAAGATTTTGATTTTCCGAACACGGACAATAGACATTTTTGTGAGTCAAGTTATAATATTCCCGAGTTAAACAAAACACAAGACTGGTTGTGCTACCCAGTAAAAAAATGATGCTATGTTATGCTTCTGTTGTTGGTTGTTCCCTAACACAGGGCATCGTGACTTTGAAAATAAAGGGAGTTATTGTAATGTGAGTGTTCGAAATTACTGAGAAGGTTTAGAAAAAATAAAATATCATGAAAAAACTGCACTACACAGTACTAGCTGTGCAAAATGGAAGTCATTTGAACACCGACTTCTAAAGGGAGAAACTATCGACAAATCCTTGCAAGACGTGCCAGGTGGAAATGAATTTGCAACTTTTGGATAGAATATTTTCAGTGACTTTGTTCCTGGCTTGTCAGAACATTTTGTTTCAGGGCCACAGACACGAGAGCCAAGAAGACATTATAACTAGAACAGAAAACCAAAGCAATTACCTTGAACTTTTAAAGCTCATACCCCGATATCAAGGTTTGACCCTGTGCTGGATCAGCACATTCACAGTGCCAAAAAAAATGAGGACGGTATACTTCAACAGATATTCAAAATGATATAGTGGAATCCATAGCGACAACAGTGCGCACTTCTATTCTCAATGAAATCAGAGAGGCCAAATTTTATACTGTAATATTAGATACAACCCCCGACGTGTCACATGTGGACAAGTTGGCATTTGCTGTGCGATATGTAAAGGGCAGTCAACCGGTAGAAAGGTTCATATGTTTCTCTGAAATGGAAGGTGTGACAGCAGTTGCATTTCATGATAAATTAATCTCACTTCTAAATGAGCTTGAACTAGATGCGAACTTTCTACATGGTCAAGCAATGGATGGTTGTTCAACAATGTCAGGGCATAAGGGCATCCTCCAAGTGTTGGTGCGAGAAATAGAACTGAGAGTCGTATATGTACATTGTGTAGCCCATCGTTTGAGTTTACTGTTGGTTAAAGCAGCATCTTCATCATTTAAATGCAAGGTTTTCTTCGGTATTTTAGAGAAACTATATTCATATTTTGTAGCCAGTACAAAATGCATATTGGTTTTATACAATGAACAAAGGGAATGTGGCTTATCGTGTCAAATGCCAGCCGTTGTCAGATATGCGCTGGGTTGCAAAAGGTAAAACAGTTCTGCATGTACGCGATAATCTTGGAG
Source organism: Pictodentalium vernedei (assembly GCA_031216915.1). Taxonomy (NCBI): domain Eukaryota; kingdom Metazoa; phylum Mollusca; class Scaphopoda; order Dentaliida; family Dentaliidae; genus Pictodentalium; species Pictodentalium vernedei. Next base: position 13,436,648 of record CM062293.1, on the reverse strand, counting down.
CCTATATTGCAGCCATCGAGACACTTATGTTGTCTAAAATGCTAGACACCCAAGGGTATGTAGATACTGATGCTATTCTTAAAATCATTAATACACATGAGTTTGTACTTATGCTAAATTTGTGGTTCAGATGTGCTGACAATTACTCAATGTTCAACTACCAATGTCCAGTGAACATCACAAAACTATAGCACCACACATCAATTCTTGAATGCCTGTCTTGAACAATTCAATGAGATGCGCTGCACTACTGAACATTATAATTCAATTGTGGCCAAGGCAAAAACCATATGTGAGTTACACAACATTTCACCTGAGTTTAAGAATTATGAAAACAAAACAGTTTCATGATGAGCTAGCCATTGATGAAAGGTCCATTGATAGGAATTCACATCATAAAATAACTGTTTACAACATCCTTATTGATCTTATTGTATCAGAGCTGACACATCGTTTCGTTGAGGGTAACTGTAAATTACTAGTGGCTTTTGAGTGTTTATTACCCTCCAAAATCGATTTCACTAACTTTCAACTTGACAAGACACAAATTGCTCAACTGAAAACACTTGCGGTCTTCTACCAGAAAGACTTGACTTGGACATAGACTTCAGTTCCGTAGAAAGTGACACTTTTCTTTTACAGGAATACAAGAACTTGCTAATTACATTGTGTTCCTGGGAATTTTTGGAGGAAGAAGCTGTCCTCAGGGACCAATTTGACCTTCTAAAATTCATAGTATCATACAATTTAACGACCTTCCCAAATCTGACAAGTTTGCCATGGATTGCACTGACATTGCCTGTGTCGTCTGCCCACAACAAATGGGCTTTTAGCTATTTGAAAGGTGAAAAAAAATACTTACGATCAACAATGACTGAGAAAAGGCTTTCAAATTTAGCTGTGATTGTGATCAATCTAGATAAAACAATGAGCATCCCCATTTGTGAACTTCAGAAACCATTTTTGTCTCAAAGAAGAATACTTTTCAAGTAGTTGTCTTTATGGTATAATAATATACGGTTTCTGCTTTTGTGACATTGGCAACTACTTAAACAGAATATTGAGACTAACTGCATCAGCCAGATGTTTACAGATTATAAATTTTATGTTTCTCGCTTTCTTCTAAGCATTTCTGACATGTAAGACACTGCGTTCTTTGAATAACAAAGAGTACATAAATTAAATATTTTGTTTTTATTTTGAGAACATCAATGTTGTTCATAAAATATTTCACATCGTTTTGTGGGATTCACCTTTTAATCCTTTACCTAGCATAGTGGTCAAAATGGCCAGAAAACTAACCCAACTTAGCCTACCGCAGCCAAAAATATCTTACAAATGTTTCAATTAAACCTTAAAAATATGTGCATAATTAGAACCGGCTTGTTGCGCCAGTTCTAATGATATCCATATTTGTATGGTTGACACGGAAAATACTGTTTGAAATTTTTCTTTGAAAAATGTGAATTTGTGAAATTTGTTTTATTAACCCTTTACCTAACATGAAAAGCAGACGACACTTGCAAAAAAAATTCTTGAATAACTAATTTTTTTCATTTTTTGTCTCAAAAACATAGGTTATGACCCCACGTTGGAACGAGCTCGACGAGCTCGTTCCAACGAGGGGTCATAACCTATGTTTTTGAGACAAAAAATGAAAATATTTTGAAAATTAATATGCGATTTTTGAGAATAGCGCTGGCCGGTTTTTGGCCGTTACGTTGGGTAAAGGGTTAAAACAAATCTGTTTCAGGTAAAGGGTTAAAAGCTTGTGGGAGTGAGAGGGTATGAAACCACAGTGAGCTGTTCTAAATATGATGACAGGCTTGACAGCATGAGGAACTTCCACCCATTAGCAAAGTGGTGTTTCCAACATCAAAGATGGTGATGGTGATGAAAGGGAGTGTTTACTGTTCAGTCCTAATCAGGCGCTTGCTATGCATTTCTACCCGTACATGACGAGACTTAATAGCAATAGAGTACAGAATGTACTCCATAGAGTAATGAACTCTTCTATACATGCACAGCTTGGGTACAGTACTATACTGCTGTAAACTAACATCTGCAAGTTATATGTGAGAATTGGTGTCATGGTGTCATGGTCTGGAACTTCAGAGTGTTGTCGGAAATTTTGTCAATTGTCTAAACGTGGAAGCCTTAGAGTAATGCCGCAGTGCTAGAAGCAATCAGGGGTGAGCTTGGGTGGATGAGGATCAAGGACAGGATAGACCTGTTGAAGCTCGGTTATCTTAATTATTTGGTAAATCTCCCCGACAGCCGATGGTGTAAAGCAATGTTCCTGAGAATTTTCAACTCAAATATCAAAACGGGGTGGATGGGCCAAGTGAGGGAGCTAGTAGAGAACTACTCATTGGAGATCTCGGACCTGGACGTTGGGGCAAACCAGGGTAAAAAAAATCGTCAGAGAAAGGGTCATGGAGGATTGTAACCGTAATTGGCGAGAGGGGGTCAAATCAGAGGTCTTTGGGTGGCCTGCGTGATAAAGAGAAGCCAGGTTTTGAAGAGTACCTTGATGGCACCTTTGGGGGGTCACTGTTGTTCAAGCTGAGGTCGCGATCCCTGGAGCTGAGGGGGAAAATTGGGAAAGACGGTGAAAGGGAGTGCCAGATGTGTAACTTGGACATGGTGGAGATCCTGGAACACTTTCTTCTAGAATGCCCAAAGTATCAGCCTAAAAGAATGAGATTCACTGGGAGTATAATGGGGAAGTGGGATGGGAGAATGAAGGACATGCGGTTAGGGGGAGACTCAAAGAAGAGGGTTAATATGCTAATCGGAGAGATTGGGAAGAATGGGACAAGGGATATCATCAAGCAATTTCGTCTCTGAGTGTTGGGAGGAGAGGAGAAGCGTGGGAATAGGGAGACAGTTGGGAGTACAGGGGGTAACCATGGCCTTCTCGTCCGAGAACTGTGACAAATCAGCGGCTGGCCGAAGTGTTATTATTATTTTGTAAAACAACAGAAGTATGCTGCAGAATGCATTTCTTTATATTTCAAACTGTGAAGCTCAGGTAATGAGAAAAAAAGCTCCATAGAAGTAAAAGAAATCAGGTCTGTAAATGCAATTATCAAAAACTGTATTGATCATGTAACAACAAAAAGTGACAAAGTATGTGTTAGAAGCCCAGTTTCAAATTTAAAGAAACTAAATTCAAAAAACATTTTAAAAAGGGTTAAATTAAAGCAAATATTAATTGAAACCACTTTATAAAGTGTCAGTAGACCTTGGCCCAAATGAAAAACAATAATGTTGAAACACAGTGTTTGAAGAATAAAAGGTTCAACCTTGAAAAATACTGCTTAAATGGCCCTGGGGAGGAGGAGGGGTAAGAGAGGTGGGGGGGGGGGGGGGGGGGGGATTTAGGAGTAAATTTTTTTTCCATATAAATCCTTAAAAATGCATTTTGAAGCAAAAATGCCTAATTGGAGGGGGGGGGGGGGAGGGGGGAGGGGGGACAGGGTAATAACTTCAATAATTTTCATTGGATAATGGTGGTCAACAAACTTGACATAGACATTGCTGCTGTAGAGACATATACTGAAAAGAATTGAAATCTGTTAACTATTGTTCAAGTTATGCCATAAACAAAGTTTGGATGGGCGGACAGACAGATGGACAGACATACAGATGGATGGACAGAGCTCTATGCGATATCCCTCCCTTCTGGGGGCATAAAAAGTAACAAAGTATGTGGTAGAAGCGTAATTTGAAATTGAGAGAAACTTAGTTCGAAAACCGTTTTGAAAAGGGTTAAATTAATGCCAATATTATTTGAAACCACTGTATACAGGTTCAGTAGACCTTGCCCCAATTGAAAAACAATGACGTTGTAACACAGTGTTTGAAGAATGAAAGGTACAACCTTGAAAAGCAAAACTTTAATCCAAAATGTTAAGCCGTGAATACTAAGTAAAACTGATTGCCAAAAAAAGGGTTAAATATTTCCTAAAACTGATAAAAGAAATCATTGATGTAAACGCGATCATCAAGTTGTATTGACTATGCAAGAATTAAAGTAAGAAAGTATGTGGCAAAGCCTAGTTTCAAATACAAAGAAACTAAGTCTGAAAAAATGTTTAAAAGGGGTTTTAATCATGCCAATATTAATGAGAATCACTGTAGAAAGGTTCAGTAGACAGCACGCATTGTCCCAAATGAGAAACAGTGACACTGCACTAAACTACTGGAATAACTGGAGGTGTAACTTTGTAAACAAAAAAACTTTAACCAAAAACTTTAACCTGGAAGTTATAAGCTAAATTGCCATACAAAAAAGGGTTAAATATTTCCCAAAATAACATGAAACATAATGAGAATTATACAATCAATAGTAATTAATATTAATTTAAAAGAAAAAAAACTTTAACCTTTACTAAAAAACTTTAACCACAAACTTTAACCAAAACTCTAAATGTTAACAGACAGACAGACGGACGGATGAAAATCATGACTATAGCCCTGACTGTAAACAGTCAGGCTAAAAATGAGATAAAATTAGAGATAAAACAGCTTGAGTTGAAACAAGAGCTCATGTATCGCTGAAGCAATACAATGTCCCCTACCGGACTAATGAGCATTAATAATTATACAAATGTTATAACCTAGATGTGATCAGCATGAATTCCGTTGAAGCGTTTCCAATAAAAGTCCAGAAAACTGATATTTTGGTGCTTTTCCATATTTCCAAGGGCCATAAGTCACACAAGAATAATGCAACCAGCATGAAACTCTGTAAGTCATCATTCTATAGTAGGTTACCAAGAATGAAATCATTCGGTTGAAGCATTTCCAAAAAAACGTCCGGAAAACTAAAGTGTGACTGACAGACAGACTGACGGATGGACAGAGTGCAAATGAAACTTGATCTGTAAGTCATCGTTCTATAGTAGGTTATCAAAAATGAATTCATTCCGTTGAAGCGTTTTCAAAAAAAAGTCTGGAAAACTGATATTTTGGCGCTTTTCCATATTTCCAAGGGCCATAACTCACACAAGAATAATGCAATCAGCATGAAACTCAAACTTGATCTGTAAGTCATTGTTCTATAGTAGTTTACCAAAAATGAAATCATTCCGTTGAAGTGTTTCCCAAAAAAGTCAGGAAAACTGATATTTTGGCTCTTTTCCATATTTCCACGGGCCAGAATCACACAAGAATAATGCAATCAGCATGAAACTCAAACTTGATCTGTAAGTCATCATTCTATAGTAGGTTACCAAAAATAAAATCATTCGGTTGAAGCATTTTCAAAAAAAGTCTGGAAAACTAAAGGGTGACTGACATTTTCCATATTTGCAAGGGCCATAACTCACACAAGAATAATGCAATCAGCATGAAACTCAAACTTGATCTGTAAGTCATCGTTCTATAGTAGGTTACCAAAAATGAAATCATTCGGTTGAAGCAATTGCAAAAAAAAGTTCGGAAAACTAAAGTGTGACTGACAGACTGATGGACTGACAGTCTGATGGATGGACAGAGTGTAAACCTACAGTCCCCTCCGGCGATGCTGGTAGGGGACTAAAAATCCATATAACTGATTTATAACTGTGCTAATGTTGAGTCAGCTTACAACAGTAACCATTCCAGCACAGTGTGAACTTTTTCTGAAAAATAAAGGCAGTGTAGACAGGTGCTTGTCCGGTAGAGATGTTATATCAGAAACAACCGAGTTTCTGGCAGTATAGACAGGTGCTTGTCCGGTAGAGATATTATCTGAAACATCAAAGTTTCTGACAGTATATACAGGTGCCTATCCAACAGAGATGTTATATCAGGAAAATCAAAGTTTCTGGCAATGTAGACAGTTGCTTGTCCAATAGAGGTATTATATCAGAAATATCAAAGTTTCTGGCAGTATAGACAGGTTCTTGTCCGATAGAGATGTTATATCAGGAACATCAAGTTTCTGGCACTATAGACAGGTGCTTGTCCAATAGAGATATTATATCAGAAATATCAAAGTTTCTGGCAGTATAAACGGGTGCTTGTCTGACAGAGATGTTACATCAGAAACATCAAAGTTTCTGACAGTATATACAGGTGCTGGTCCAATAGAGATATTATATCAGAAATATCAAAGTTTCTGGCAGTATAGACAGGTGCTTGCCTGGTAGAGATGTTATATCAGAAACATCAAAGTTTCTGACAGTATAGACAGGTGCTTGTTTGGTAGAGATGTTGTATCAGAAGCATTAGAGTTTCTGGCAGTATAGACAGGTGCTTGTTTGGTAGAGATGTTGTATCAGAAACATCAAAGTTTCAGACAGTATAGACAGGTGCTTGTTTGGTAGAGATGTTGTATCAGAAACATCAAAGTTTCAGACAGTATAGACAGGTGCTTGTTTGGTAGAGATGTTGTATCAGAAGCATTAGAGTTTCTGGCAGTATAGACAGGTGCTTGTCCAGTAGAGATGTTATATCAGAAGCATTAGAGTTTCTGGCAGTATAGACAGGTGCTTGTCCAGTAGAGATGCTGTATCAGAAGCATTAGAGTTTCTGGCAGTATAGACAGGTGCTTGTCCAGTAGAGATGTTATATCAGAAACATCAAAGTTTCTGGTAGTATAGACAGGTGCTTGTCCGGTAGAGATGTTATATCAAAAACGTTAAAAAATTTATATATATATATATATATTTTTTATACTTACCAATGACCCAGACTTAGCTGGTGCTAACTCCTTAAATAATAGGGCCAAACACAAATTTTGCCCAATCCCCAAAATTTGCATCAAAAACCAAAATTTCAATGTCCTATGTGGTCCTCCATACCTTTTATCCACTGTGCATGCGCTGTGTCAAGGAGGTTTCAAAATTGGCTCCAAAAGTCATTCTTACAAGCAGTGCCTGGTAAGCATTATGTAATCAGCGGGGAGGTATGAGTTCCCAACTCATGGAAGGGCCATCCCCGTCTGGGTCATTGGTAAGTATAAAAAATATATAAATTACTATAAATTTTTTAACATTTTTATACTGTACCAATGACCCAGACTTAGCTGAATAGAAAAAAGGCTGAAGGGCCTAGGACATAAAGGAAAATCCAATAGACTCAATTACATGTAAACAGAATTATCCCCTCAAGGAGAAGAGGAGAACAGGTTTTACATGTATCTTTCTTGTTTGTATCAAAAAAGAAAGACACAATACCATTCCGTAATTGAGCACAATAACATCAATGATCTCTATTAACATCCAGTATAACCCATTATACTAATGTATTAAAGGAAAGCCAATAAATAAAGATAGTCCAGATAATGAGACTCTTTATACTCATTTAAAAGTGTCCGAGGATTGTATATTAGCGCTCGCATGATCTGTGACATATACAAATGTTACACACTGAGCTACACTTTAAAAATATTAAATGAATTAGCTTTACACTTTAAAACCATCCCAGCACCAACTTGGAATTACTGATTCCAGAGGAGATATTCCCCTGCTTTTCACTATAAAGCAGGTGACCTAAGGGAACACCATCCCCCCCCCCTTCCCCTTGCCCTGGGTCAAATACCCCAGAGCGAAGAGGGCAGCAGGACAGAGTCGCTGCCGGAACAGAAAGCCTGCATAACTATAGTTGCAACTGTTTAGTAGACGACATTCTGAGCAACAGATAATGGACCTAAACACGCAGGTCGCCAGAAATGGACTCAATATTTCTAAGATAAAAATATGCAACCTTCATCAAATCGGTAATAGCAACACTATAGCATAAGCCCAAGATGTAGAGAACGCTCTTACTTCATGCGCCGAAATCGTAAGCACAGACTGCTGAGTTGAAGATAATTTTTCATAAGCAGTACGGATAGTTAACTGAATCCACCTTGCAATAGAATGGACCATAATGTCCCTTCTATTAGACAGCAGAGACAGAAAGAGACGTTTACGTCCCTTTCTGATAAACTCAGATCTACGTTTGTAAAAACGTATAGCTCTAACAGGACAGAGTAAAGGTCTATGCCCGTCTGAAGACAGAAGAGCCTTAAAAACAATAGGTTCCGGATACTTATTAGAAGCCTGATTTTAACCAAAAATCCAACATTAGTAGTCAAGGTAATAGTATTACCTACACTACGATAGTGAGAATCATCAACAGATAGTGCCTGAAGCTCACTAATTCTTCTAGCAGAAGAGAAGGCTAAGAGAAAGCTGTCTTATAACATAAGAATTTGAATTCCACTGTATCAAGAGGCTCAAATGGCGCTTCTTTAGCTTAAGAAGAACCCAAGCTAAATTCCAGTTAGGAATTAATCTAAGGGTTCTAGGTCTATTTATCGAAAAGTTTTTCAGTAGCTTAGATAAAGAGACATTAGATCCAATCTGTAAACTATCATGATGTGCATAGGTATCAACGGAATGATCCCTACATCACCGTGAGAAAACCTTCCACTTAGCAGCATAAATTAGTGAAGAGGAGGTCCTCCTACAGTTAGAAATTGCATCCACTGCTCGTCCTGTAAATTGCTTGCTGTGCAAGAAGGACCGCACAACAGAAATATGTGAAGGTTGAGACCTTGCGGGTTGTGATGCAGTGTGCGCGATTTCCCCTGCGAAAGAAGATCCTCTTGTGGAGGAAGCTTCCGCGGCATGTCCCACAGCAGACACCTGAGTAGATTTATCTATGGTCTCTGGGGTGACAGAGATGGTACCAACAGAATTTTGCAGTGAGATTGCTTTATCTTGAGCAATATCTGCTGAATCAATGGCGCTGGAGAATACGCGTATCCTATCATTCCGTCCCAAGAGATAGAGAGAGCATTTACTGCAAACGCTCGAGGATCTGGACATGGCGACACATACGTCTGCAACTGATAGTTGAGATGCATCGCAAATAAGTCTACCTTTGGACGATCCTATTGGTAGCAAATCTGATTGAATACTTGTTGTTGAGAGTCCTTAAAAAGAATGTTCATTCATTGATGTAGCGAAAGCCATATTGACATCATCTCTTGATGTTTTTGTACTTGTTTGGTACTGCGGATCCTAAAGACCCTGGCACCCTGAATCCGTTGGGCTCAGAGTTGCACCCCAACCTGTTTGACTCACATCCATCATTATTGTTAAACTCGGATCCTGCAGTTGCAGTGGTACTCCTTGAGATAACCACTGAATATCTGCCCAAGTCTGAATCTCTTGTTTCACTTGATTCGACAAGACGATGTTCGATTCGAGCGAATGAGTCTTCACACTCCAATTCTGAGATAAAATATCTGTGGAGTGGACGTGTGCGTAGCCGCTCCATCGGAATAAGATCCACAGCGGGTCCGCACAAACCTGTCAGTCTCATGAATTCTCTCGCTGTTACTACATCTGAGTGAAGGCAAAAGCGAGCGTAACAACTGACTAATATCGCTCTGGTTAACGGCAGATGAACGAGATTGTTGTGCGTCTCTAAGCTCATTCCCATGAATGATTAGGACGGCACTAGATCTGACTTCTTTTTGTTTACTATGAAACCAAGACGTCGGAGCAATTGAAGCAGACTCTGAACATCGTTCTGAAGCATTAACTTGCTGCCGTAACCCTGAAGAATGTCATTCCAAATTCTTTCTTTTGGTAAAGTGATCTGCGTGAGATAATGCGTCTAAATTCTATTAGACGATATTGTCGTCTCCAGTATACTGGAGTAAATGTACATGGACACCGGCAATGACAATTCCAGGTCTTCAGCCTAGTCATCCAAACGCAGAGGAACTCTCGGTACGCCTAGTCCTGGCATTTCAAAATTATGTCTAGCATTGATGAAAGGCAGCTGTATAGCGCTAGGCAATAAGAAACCTGATTTGCCAGTCTTAGAGGCTAGCTTGAATATAGCATCATTCAAAAGTTCAAATGTCCATTTCTCAGGGTTCGTACAGGTTTAACAAAATGAAATTCAAGCACCATTCAAGCACTTTTCAAGGGCTATGTCATTCCTTTTCAAGGACTATTTTTCCATTCTAAGAAACCAACTGTGACATGTTCTTTTTTATAACTGCTCTCCGCACAGTGCATATTTCATGAATGAGTGTGTGTCAGGTAATATTCAGGCCCATTTCTGTCCTTTTGGTTGAGTTTCGGAACTTCTTGCAAAGTTGTTGGGTTGTTTGTGGTAATTTGACATTCAAATTCGATTGTTCACAAATAATAATTCATGATTTATTATCAAATACCTCTGTTATTTTCATACAAAGTCAAGGTGAATCTTTGATATATTATCGCTTCCAGTAACTATCCTTTTGTGTGACACAATGAAATAATGAAGCAGGCAGAGATGCAGACATTGATTGGAAAAACCAGTTTGCAAAACACAATTCACCGCTCATTTGAATTGGATGCTCTCCATAGTATAGCAGCCTGTGTGTACAGTGAGCCACATGATAGTATGCAAATAGATCACATGCTACCATTTCAATTTTCTGATTGGCTAAAACTGACCTGTACATTATGATGAACGTCATCGTAATTTGTGAACTTGTGTTTTCTCTCATTATCATGAACAAGAAAAGTAGTGTGAAGAGCACACAGGCGTATTATACTACTCGTGTTTTAAACTTTAATATGCTACAGCGAATTCCCGAATTTTTTTGTTATTTTGGGCACTAAAATGTGGCATTTTGGGGGGATTTTTTTAGCAGAGTAGGTTGGGGTCCAGGATTCAAGGACTTTTCAAGGGGAGTGGTGATAATTCAAGCACTATTCAAGGGGAAAAGTCAATTTAAGCACTTTTCAAGACAGGCATTGAAATTCAAGCACTTTTCAAGACCGTACAGACCCTGTTTCTGGACTGGGTCAGAAACTCAGGGACGGTGTCCCTAAATCTGGCCGAAAAAGTCTGTGTCCAGTGATGCTTTCAGTGTCTTATCAGGTAACGCAGCATTTTTGTCCAGAGAAATAACTTCTAAAAGGTGATGCCGGATGAAATCTACGGCCACCTTAAGTTGTTTGGAAAGGGAAAATTTCAGCTGTGCTGATTCCCTTTACCATTCGCCTGGACCACATAATAATTTCGGCCGTCCCTTACAGACTCTGCAGGGGAACGAACCGACCCAGTTTGCTCAGATAGTTCTTTACTGAAAAAGTTTCTGATAGCTGCTGAGATGCTGCGATGAATTGAGCTATCTGCGATAGCAAGTCCATCACAGAGGCCTGTGGAGCCGCGGTCTTACGTAATTAGCCGCTGGAAGCTCCAGGGACATTAATTCCTGCATTTATATAATATGCGAACGTCCCAACTGGAAAGGCCTCGTGTCCTTGGCTAGCAGATGGCGTGACTTGGTCGACGTGGATTCCCTGGTCGGCGAAGCAGGCTGGATATCTGTGGTCACATAGCCAAGGTGCAGTCGTGTGTGCTGACCTGAGGATGAGGAAGCCAATAGACAAGCCGCGTCGGACTGTCTACGCAACGGAGCATCCCGAGCAGGAGGAGTGGATGTATGCGCCGACTAACGAACGTACATACAACAACATCGCGGCCCAGATGTTGTTGCAAGAGAGACGTGGCCTCTCTCGCTCGCGGTCCGGATAGACCTGGACGAGCTAGCTACCAGACTGACAGGCTTCCTCCATACTATCCTCGGATCCGTCGTCGCTGGGTGTGCATGTTCAATGTTTATAGTGCTTGCATCACCCAAACTGCTTCCCTGGACCGCAACGGACGAACCCGGCTGCTGAGCCATTCGATGAATGGTCACTACACCGGGCGAGCTAGCAGACAACAATGCCGTCGATCCTACTAGGGACCTCTTAGGCAATTGTTGTATTTCCATGAGCACTATTGCTGCTAGCTCTTCGTTAAACTGCAACGACGGAGGCACACTTGTTGAAGACATCACGGAAACATCACCCTGTTCTTGTTCCTCTGAAAAAAGAGACTGATAAACTAGAGTGGCCTTGAAGAGAGAGGACCGGAATGGACCCCTCACCCCTAAAAATATACCGTGACACACATCTCCAACGTTTGTCATCCCAATTGGCACACATTGAGCAAGAATTAGTGCGAGTACATTGACTACAAGAAACACAATGAACTGAGGAAGATTTCCTCGCATTACAATTTAAACAATATTCTTTCATCATGAAAAAATATAAACAGTCATAGTACTCGCACTAACCCTTGAAATAAGGATACATAATATAATATAATCCATTATAACATTTCGAAAAAATAATTTCAAAAAAAAAAAAATTTTTTTAAATTTTCAGAAGAGCCTAAGTTCCCAATGGGAACAATGAGCCCAAATGGATCCCCAAAAAGCCCAAGTGTGGACAAAAATTTTAAAACATTTTTAAAAATTAATGTAACACTTACGGACAATATTAATGTATCTGGCTATGAGCAGAACTAAACAGAAGACAAATAATCACTATCAGAAGTAACCGTTGTCAACATAAACAAAAGTTTAAAAATCGGAAACATGACTCCTGGCACTGTAAACATGGACCAAAATCAGTCATCAATTTAAACACTATTCGATGTAAAACAGAGACTTCCAGAGAAGAAACTGCAGTACATTGGATGGTAGATGCAGATCACAATGCCTAACCACCCAAAGGTGTGGACGTAAGCATGGGGAAAAACAGAATAATCATTCTGTTACCAAGCCACAATTCCCAAGAAATTTTAGTTAAAAAAAATTACAAAAATTATGCCATGGGAGAATAGCAAGGGGGGTATTAAGGAAAGGGAGAGAGGAAACACTGAACAAACAATGCTAAATTCATAGCCAGAATGACAACATCAGGCTCATGCCCTGAAATTAGGGAACATGAAATAATTTCGTAAAAAAAATTATAAATTACAGCCCTGAACACATTCTGCCACTGTTTCTTCCTCTCATCCTTTTATTTCAGCCTTAGAGCCACCATTTCTTTCATAATAATGTGTCTGGCATCATTTAAACTGAGATTTACAAGCACAAATATCAGTGACATGTTACTGATTTTAGAGCCAAACAAAGAATGACTTTTGGAGCTAATTTCGAGACCTCCTTGACACTGCGCATGCGCAGTGGATAAAAGGTATGGAGGACCACATAGGACATTGAAGTTTTGCTTTTTGATGCAAATTTGGGGGATTGGGTGGCAATTTGTGTTTGGCCCTATTATTTAATGAGTTAGCACCAGCTAAGTCTGGGTCATTGGTACAGTATAAAAATATCAAAGTTTCTGGCAGTATAGACAGGTTCTTGTCCGATAAAGATGTTATATCAGAAACATAAAAGTTTCTGACAGCATATACAGGTGCTTGTCCAGTAGAGATGTTATATTAGAAACATCAAAGTTTCTCAAAAGTAAAGGCAGTATAGACAGATGGTTGTCCAATAGAGATGTTATATCAGAAACATAAAAGTTTCTGACAATTTTGACAGGTGCTTGTCCAGTAGAGATGTTATATCATTAACATCAAAGTTTCTAAAAAGTACAGGGTTAAAGTTGGTTATATCTCAGCTACAAAAGCTACGGTTTGAAGTCCTGCCACTTTAACAGGAGGGTGGGCTCAATGAGTCAAAGACTCAGTCATTCTATTACACTTGATTTGAACAAAATTGAATCTAACACCCCCACTCCCAGAATGATGTATATCAAATATCAGAACATTTAGACTGGTGGGTCTGACTGTAACAGAATTTTCATTATATTGCACTAAATTAACGTGAATCTTTAGTTTTGATAATTTCACAAGGCATGTTAAATTTTATTTATCAATATATTATGGAACCCTGTTAACGAATATCTGTTAATTGATTAACTCTTAACTCACTGAGTATTTTCAAAATATTTTTCAGCAGTGAAGCCGACATGTCTTGATTTGATGAAAAATTCATGTAAATTTAATTCAAGAAATCAATGTAAAAAAATCTATTCAATTTATAGGCGGAAAATTGGATTTAATGTGTCCAAATTATACTTATTGTAGTGGCAAAAGAAATTCTGCTCGAATATCTGCCCAACATCATGCAGAGAGTTAATAGTCATTTTGAAAGTGAAAATAGGTGTGTAAACATTCTATAAACAAGGGCAATTTGTGACTGTCAGGGTAATTTCTCGACATGTTACAAATTTTTTTATGTAGTTAACATTTCATGCTACATTTATAACCTTAATGCAATTAACAGGCCAAATTTGTACCAAAGGTATAGTAAATGGTTTTGTGTTTATTCAATTAAGAGATATCCAAATAAGTGGGCTCCATGTTAATTAATTTTGATATTGTACTTGCATGATCCCTGCAACTGTTCATCATTTCTAGAGCAGATAATTTCACATTCTGTTCTTTCACATAAGTCTTCCTTCATTTGCTTGAAATCCTGTAGGCAGATCATTTCTTCCGCTGTTCCCTATAATATCACATGCTATTATATATTATGAAGAAAGGTACTGGACAATGGGAGATAGAAATCAATAACACCATAGGGCTGATTGAAATATAGGAAAAATTCCAGCAGGCATTGTTGTTTCCTACCTCTGTACTCTACCCGAATTGTGTTCTGTATTTATACTGTATACTAGGGTTAAATCTTCCCCTGTACTCTACCCGAGTTGTGTTATGTATTTGTACTGCATACTAGGGTTAAATCTTCCCCTGTACTCTACCCGAGTTGTGTTCTGTATTTATACTGGATACTAGGCTTAAATCTTCCCCTGTACTCTAAATGAGTTGTGTTCTGTATTTATACCGGGTACTAGGGTTAAATCTTCCCCTGTACTCTACCTGAGCTGTGTTCTGTATTTATACCAATTACTAGGGTTAAATCTTCCCCTGTACTCTACCTGAGTTGTGTTCTGTATTTATACTGTATACTAGGGATAAATCTTCCCCTGTACTCTACCTGAGTTGTGTTCTGTATTTATATTGGATACTAGGCTTAAATCTTCCCCTGTACTCTAAATGAGTTGTGTTCTGTATTCATACTGGATACTAGGGTTAAATCTTCCCCTGTACTCTACCTGAGTTGTGTTCTGTATTTATACCGATTACTAGGGTTAAATCTTCCCCTGTACTCTACCTGAGTTGTGTTCTGTATTTATATTGGATACTAGGCTTAAATCTTCCCCTGTACTCTACCTGAGTTGTGTTCTGTATTAATACCGGGTACTGGGGTTAAATCTTCCCCTGTACTCTACCTGAGTTGAGTTCTGTATTTATACTTGGTACTAGAGTTAAATCTTCCCCTGTACTCTACCTGAGTTGTGTTCTGTATTTATACTGGGTACTAGAGTTAAATCTTCCCCTGTACTCTACCTGAGTTGAGTTCTGTATTTATACTGGGTACTAGAGTTAAATCTTCCCCTGTACTCTACCTGAGTTGTGTTCTGTATTTATACCAGGTACTAGAGTTAAATCTTCCCCTGTACTCTACCTGAGTTGTGTTCTGTATTTATACTGGGTACTAGAGTTAAATCTTCCCCTGTACTCTACCTGAGTTGTGTTCTGTATTTATACTGGATACTAGGGTTAAATCTTCCCCTGTACTCTACCTGAGTTGTGTTCTGTATTTATACTGGATGCTAGAGTTAAATCTTCCCCTGTACTCTACCTGAGTTGTGTTCTGTATTTATACTGGGTACTAGGGTTAAATCTTCCCCTGTACTCTGAGTTGTGTTCTGTATTTATACTGGGTACTAGGGTTAAATCTTCCCCTGTACTCTACCTGAGTTGTGTTCTGTATTTATACTGTATACTAGGGTTAAATCTTTCCCTGTACTCTACCGGAGTTGTGTTGTGTATTTATACTGGGTACTAGAGTTAAATCTTCCCCTGTACTCTACCTGAGTTGTGTTCTGTATTTATACCGCTTACTAGGGTTAAATCTTCCCCTGTACTCTACCTGAGTTGAATTCTGTATTTATACTGGGTACTAGAGTTAAATCTTCCCCTGTACTCTACCTGAGTTGTGTTCTGTATTTATACTGTATACTAGGGTTAAATCTTCCCCTGTACTCTACCCAAGTTGTGCTCTGTATTTATGCTGGGCACTAGGGTTAAATCTTCCACTGTCCTCTACCTGAGTTGTGTTGTGTATTTATACTGGGTACTAGAGTTAAATCTTCCCCTGTACTCTACCTGAGTTGTGTTCTGTATTTATACTGTATACTAGGGTTAAATCTTCCCCTGTACTCTACCTGAGTTGTGTTTTGTATTTATACTTATACTAGGGTTAAATCTTCCCCTGTACTCTACCAGAGTTGTGTTCTGTATTTACACTGGGGTTAAATCTGAATTAGGTGAATGAAACTGATATTTTTAAAGAAAAAGATCACTTTCGTCAGTTGTTCACTTCCTTGCTTGATGCTGTGACCTGTCGAAAAACATCATTCACATCATGTCAATCAGATGCATGGCAACCGGTCAGATGCACCTTTGCATGACTTTCTTACACAAGGCTGAATTTCTCAATGTTCGTATTGTATTAACAAATATTTACAACACGAGGTGAGCATGAGTGCTGAAAGTGTCGGTAAACCCCAATAAATAAATAAATAATTAACAAAGATTACACATGGCAATTGTGGTAGATTTATCTTGTATTTATAATCCAGCTCACACCCAGGAGTGGGTACTGAAAATGCACTAATGTTTTGGCACAGCTGTTCCTCCCACACCAGTTTCCTAACTTCCCAAACAAGAAATAAACTTGAGCTAAAATGCTCGTCTGGCTCAAGTTGTCAAAAGAGATGAGTGTATCAGTAAGTGATGGCCAGCAAGAGCAATTTTTGGATTTGTCATGACACCACCAAAAGCAATTTTTTGGCCATTCATTTCAGGTGGTCCCAGGAAAGCTTCTTGTGCAAAAACAAAGCTCTGTTCTGTGAAGTCTCAAAAAAGTGTCTGTACAAAATTTTTGTTTTGTTTTTAACTTCTCAGGTTCTCTCCACCCAACCCCCAAATTCTTTTCGAACATAAATCAAGAACTTATGAACCAATCAAGTACTACATGACAAATTGGTTCAAATCAGCCCATCGGTTCTGGAAAAATACATTTTGGGTGGAGCCCACAAATGGGCATCCTTCCACAGGGAGCCCAAATATTGACCTACTGAGTTCCTTTGAAGACCTTGCATCTGCAACACTAAAGTAAGTTCCATCCAGAAATCTTAAGTATTATTGCGAGTGGTTTATGAGAAGATGATTTTCAAAGAATTTTAGGCTTTGGGTATGTTATCCCCACCCCAAGGGTCATAGTAACTTTTTGGGGAAAATATTTGCAAGAGTATACTCAACCAAGATGCTTTGTATCAAATTAGTTTAGATTTGGCCCAAAGGTTGTGAAGAATATTTAGTTGATGGAACTCAAGAAAGATAATGGCTCAGCACCATTGCCGACAGTGTTAAAATAGACATTCCCAAATGATCCAGCATGACAAAATCGATAGCTATTTATTTGGTCCATCTTATTCCATTGGTTCTTACAAAGTTTCATACCAAAAAACAATATTTTGGTTTGAAAGATGCACATCTGAATTCTTTTTATTAACGAGGGAAGTAAACTTACATCTTGCTCACTGATGTTGATCTTTATATATAGAATGAGGAATGAGGAAAGTAAACTTACATCTTGCTCAGTGATGTTGATCTTTATATATAGAATGAGGAATGGGGGAAGTAAACTTATACCTTGCTCACTGATGTTGATATTTATATATAGAATGAGGAATGAGGGAAGTAAATTTACATCTTTCTCACTGATGTTGATCTTTATATATAGAATGAGGAATGAGGGAAGAAAATTTACATCTTGCTCACTGATGTTGAACTTTATATATAGAATGAGGAATGAGGAAAGTAAACTTACATCTTGCTCACATATGTTGATCTTTATATATAGAATGAGGAATGAGGAAAGTAAACTTACATCTTTCTCACTGATCTTTATATATAGAATGAGGAATGGGGGAAGAAAATTTACATCTTGCTCACTGATGTTGAACTTTATATATAGAATGAGGAATGAGGAAAGTAAACTTACATCTTGCTCACATATGTTGATCTTTATATATAGAATGAGGAATGAGGAAAGTAAACTTACATCTTGCTCACTGATGTTGATCTTTATATATAGAATGAGGAATGAGGGAAGAAAATTTACATCTTGATCACTGATGTTGATTTTTACATACAGAATGAGGAATGAGGGAAATTAACTTATACCTTGCTCACTGATGTTGATCTTTATATATAGAATGAGGAATGAGGGAAGAAAATTTACATTTTGCTCACTGATGTTCATCTTTATATATAGAATGAGGAATGGGGGAAGTAAACTTATACCTTGCCCACTGATGATAATCTTTATATATAGAATGAGGAATGAGGGAAGAAAATTTACCTTTTGCTCACTGATGTTCATCTTTACATAGAATGAGGAATGGGGGAAGTAAACTTACATCTTGCTCACTGATGTTGCTCTTTATGTATAGAATGAGGGATGAGGGAAATTAACTTATACCTTGCTCACTGATGATGATCTTTATATATAGAATGAGGAATGAGGGAAGAAAATTTACATTTTGCTCACTGATGTTCATCTTTATATATAGAATGAGGAATGGGGGAAGTAAACTTACATCTTGCTCACTGATGTTGATTTTTATATATAGAATGAGAAATGTGGGAAGTAAACTTATACCTTGCTCACTGATGATGATCTTTATATACAGAATGAGGAATGAGGGAAGAAAATTTACCTTTTGCTCACTGATGTTCATCTTTACATAGAATGAGGAATGGGGGAAGTAAACTTACATCCTGCTTACTGATGTTCATCTTTATATATAGAATGGGGAATGAGGGAAGTAAACTTACATTTGCGCACTAATGTTGATCTTTATATATAGAATGAGGAATGAGGAAAGTAAACTTACATCTTGCTCACTGATGTTGATCTTTATATATAGAATGAGGGAAGAAAATTTACGTCTTGCTCACTGATGATGAACTTTATATATAGAATGAGGAATGAGGGAAGGAAATTTACATTTTGCTCACTGATATTGAACTTTATATATAGAATGAGGAATGAGGGAAGAAATTACATTTTGCGCACTGATGTTGAGCTTTAGAAATAGAATGAGGAATGAGGGAAGTAAACTTACATTTTGTTCACTAATGTTGATCTTTATATATAGCATGACGGAAGAAAATTTACGTCTTGCTCACTGATGTTGATCTTTATATATAGAATGAGGAACGAGGAAAGAAAACTTACATCTTGCTCAATGATGTTGATCTTTATATATAGAATGAGGAACGAGGTAAGAAAATTTACATCTTGCTCACTGATGTTGAACTTTATATATAGAATGAGGAATGGGAGAAGTAAACATACATTTTGCTCACCGATGTTGATCTTCAAATATAGAATGAGGAATGAGGGAAGTAAACTTACATCTTGCTCACATATGTTGATCTTTATATATAGAATGAGGAATGAGGAAAGTAAACTTACATCTTTCTCACTGATCTTTATATATAGAATGAGGAATGGGGGAAGAAAATTTACATCTTGCTCACTGATGTTGAACTTTATATATAGAATGAGGAATGAGGAAAGTAAACTTACATCTTGCTCACATATGTTGATCTTTATATATAGAATGAGGAATGAGGAAAGTAAACTTACATCTTGCTCACTGATGTTGATCTTTATATATAGAATGAGGAATGAGGGAAGAAAATTTACATCTTGATCACTGATGTTGATTTTTACATACAGAATGAGGAATGAGGGAAATTAACTTATACCTTGCTCACTGATGTTGATCTTTATATATAGAATGAGGAATGAGGGAAGAAAATTTACATTTTGCTCACTGATGTTCATCTTTATATATAGAATGAGGAATGGGGGAAGTAAACTTATACCTTGCCCACTGATGATAATCTTTATATATAGAATGAGGAATGAGGGAAGAAAATTTACCTTTTGCTCACTGATGTTCATCTTTACATAGAATGAGGAATGGGGGAAGTAAACTTACATCTTGCTCACTGATGTTGCTCTTTATGTATAGAATGAGGGATGAGGGAAATTAACTTATACCTTGCTCACTGATGATGATCTTTATATATAGAATGAGGAATGAGGGAAGAAAATTTACATTTTGCTCACTGATGTTCATCTTTATATATAGAATGAGGAATGGGGGAAGTAAACTTACATCTTGCTCACTGATGTTGATTTTTATATATAGAATGAGAAATGTGGGAAGTAAACTTATACCTTGCTCACTGATGATGATCTTTATATACAGAATGAGGAATGAGGGAAGAAAATTTACCTTTTGCTCACTGATGTTCATCTTTACATAGAATGAGGAATGGGGGAAGTAAACTTACATCCTGCTTACTGATGTTCATCTTTATATATAGAATGGGGAATGAGGGAAGTAAACTTACATTTGCGCACTAATGTTGATCTTTATATATAGAATGAGGAATGAGGAAAGTAAACTTACATCTTGCTCACTGATGTTGATCTTTATATATAGAATGAGGGAAGAAAATTTACGTCTTGCTCACTGATGATGAACTTTATATATAGAATGAGGAATGAGGGAAGGAAATTTACATTTTGCTCACTGATATTGAACTTTATATATAGAATGAGGAATGAGGGAAGAAATTACATTTTGCGCACTGATGTTGAGCTTTAGAAATAGAATGAGGAATGAGGGAAGTAAACTTACATTTTGTTCACTAATGTTGATCTTTATATATAGAATGACGGAAGAAAATTTACGTCTTGCTCACTGATGTTGATCTTTATATATAGAATGAGGAACGAGGAAAGAAAACTTACATCTTGCTCAATGATGTTGATCTTTATATATAGAATGAGGAACGAGGTAAGAAAATTTACATCTTGCTCACTGATGTTGAACTTTATATATAGAATGAGGAATGGGAGAAGTAAACATACATTTTGCTCACCGATGTTGATCTTCAAATATAGAATGAGGAATGAGGGAAGTAAACTTACATCTTGCTCATGAAGAATGAGGAAAGTAAACTTACATCTTGCTCACTGATGTTGATCTTTATATATAGAATGAGGAATGGGAGAAGTAAACTTACATCTTGCTCACTGATGTTCATCTTTATATATAGAATGAGGAATGGGAGAAGTAAACTTACATTTTGCTCATGTGATGTTCATCTTTGTATATAGAATGAGGAATGGGAGAAGTAAACATACATCTTGCTCAGTGATATTGATCTTTATATATAGAATGAGGAATGAGAGAAGTAAACTTACATCTTGCTCAGTGATGTTCATCTTTATATAGAATGAGGAATGGGGGAAGTAAACTTACATTTTGCTCATGTGATGTTGATCTTTATATATAGAATGAGGAATGGGAGAAGTAAACTTTACATCTTGCTCACATATGTTGATCTTTATATATAGAATGAGGAATGTGGGAAGTAAACTTATACCTTGCTCACTGATGTTCATCTTTATATAGAATGAGGAATGGGGGAAGTAAACTTACATTTTGCTCATGTGATGTTGATCTTTATATATAGAATGAGGAATGGGAGAAGTAAACTTATACCTTGCTCACTGATGTTCATCTTTATATAGAATGAGGAATGGGGGAAGTAAACTTACATCTTTCTCACTAATGTTGATCTTTATATATAGAATGACGGAAGAAAATTTACGTCTTGCTCACTGATGTTGATCTTTATATATAGAATGAGGAATGGGGGAAGTAAACTTTACATCTTGCTCACATATGTTGATCTTTATATATAGAATGAGGAATGTGGGAAGTAAACTTATACCTTGCTCACTGATGTTCATCTTTATATAGAATGAGGAATGGGGGAAGTAAACTTACATCTTTCTCACTAATGTTGATCTTTATATATAGAATGACGGAAGAAAATTTACGTCTTGCTCACTGATGTTGATCTTTATATATAGAATGAGGAACGAGGAAAGAAAATTTACATCTTGCTCAATGATGTTGATCTTTATATATAGAATGAGGAACGAGGGAAGAAAATTTACATCTTGCTCACTGATGTTGAACTTTATATATAGAATGAGGAATGAGGGTAATAAACTTACATCTTGCTCACTGATGTTGATCTTTATATATAGAATGAGGAATGAGGGAAGGAAATTTACATTTTGCTCACTGATGTTGAACTTTATATATAGAATGAAGAATGAGGGAAGAATTTACATTTTGCTCACTGATGTTGAACTTTAGAAATAGAATGAGGAATGAGGGAAGTAAACTTATACCTTGCTCACTGATGTTGATATTTATATATAGAATGAGGAATGAGGGAAGTAAACTTACATCTTGCTCACTAATGTTGATCTTTATATATAGAATGCGGAATGAGGGAAGAAAACTTACATTTTGCTCACCGATGTTGATCTTCAAATATAGAATGAGGAATGAGGGAAGTAAACTTACATCTTGCTCATGAAGAATGAGGAAAGTAAACTTACATCTTGCTCACTGATGTTGATCTTTATATATAGAATGAGGAATGGGAGAAGTAAACTTACATCTTGCTCACTGATGTTCATCTTTATATATAGAATGAGGAATGGGGGAAGTAAACTTACATTTTGCTCATGTGATGTTGATCTTTATATATAGAATGAGGAATGAAGAATGAGGAAAGTAAACTTATACCTTGCTCACTGATGTTGATCTTTATATATAGAATGAGGAATGGGAGAAGTAAACTTACATCTTGCTCACTGATGTTCATCTTTATATATAGAATGAGGAATGGGAGAAGTAAACATACATCTTGCTCAGTGATGTTGATCTTTAAGTATTGAATGAGGAAGGAGGAAAGTAAACTTACATCTTGCTCACTGATGTTGATCTTTATGTATTGAATGAGGAATGAGGGAAGTAAACGTACATCTTGCTCACTGATGTTGATCTTTAAAATATAGAATGAGGAATGAGGAAAGTAAACTTACATCTTGCTCACTGATGTTGATCTTTTCATAAGATTCACTTTTGAACACAGCAGTTGAATCCGGATATGGGAGAATGTCACTAGAAATATACAAATAAGTTTAGGTAATTCCAATCAGCATTTTGAAGTTCTCTTCAAGCAACTCATCAGTCAGTGAAACTTACAGACCATTAAAAGACATCTGTTATTCATTGAACTCATCAGTCAGTGAAACTTATAGGCCATAAAAAGGCACCTGTTATTCAACACTAATATACAATGACGCTCACTTAATTCACCCTTGAGTCAGGCATCCTATGATTATTATTAATCCTATGGATTATTTGAGTAATATCATTACCACTTTCGCGGGCGTTCTCTAGTACATTAACGGAGTTTAGTGGGACAGTAAGACTCAGTAATTGATGATGCCATGAAACTGAAAACAAAATTCATTAACAGCCCACCGCCTGCTTCCAGTCATGGTAATAATAGTAATAACATAATTTTGTCGAGCGTCCCTGTTTATTAACGGCCCTCGAGGAATGAATAACAGCCCTCTGGCTTATTAACGGTCCTCGACTTCGTCTCGTGCCAGTAATAAACCCTCGGGCTGTTATTCATTCCTCTTGGGTCGTTAATATAACAATAACATGATTTTTAAGGGCGTTATGGTTCATTAGAGGCCCAACAGAAATTATTAACAGCCAGAGGTCCTATTAGCAGCCCAAGACATAGTTGAGGACTGCTAATGGGACAGAGGCCTGTTAATCATTTCTGGAGGGATGCTAATGAACCATAACACCCTTAAAAATCATGTTATTACTATTATTGCCACCATCTGTGATTTCCTACCAATACCAACTTTTACTGGTTTTCATTTAATTTGCTATTATCGCTGGATTGAGACATTTTGTAAACCGTACTCGAAAGCAGATGTGTCATCTGTTGACAAACAAACAGCACATGGGAATTATCGTCATGTGACCCAAACGAATGTTTACCAATGCTTACGTCAAAAGCGCAAAATATAAACACTTGTAAGTTGTAAGCCCAGCATCGGGGACGAAACATGAACTAATTGTTTTAGTGATTGTAGGGAGGAGTAAATAAATTATGTACTCGCCAATCTGGCAAACAGGGGTTGTTTCTGATATGAAATATGTTGCATTTAATTTCTCGTTCCATCTGTTGACATCCTACTGGGCCACCAGGCAGTAATGAAATCGAAATCCATTAGTGCCCGCTGGCCCAGTACGTCACGTGATCTACTGAGCATTACAGCTTTTGATTGATTGCCCATGAAAACATTGTTAATCCACTAGGGAACGCCCGGTAAAGTGGTAATAATAAACCGTAATGCTCTCCAAACTCATGTTATTGTTATATTAAGTTCCACAACATAATCTTATAATTTTGCAATTATTCATTGAAGAGCGCCACCGGTGCTTTACAGTTAATAATTGCAAAATTATTAACAAATGTATTATAAGAATTAATTATATTAAGAAACGAATCAATATTTATGTTATATTAAGTTCCACAACATAATCTTATAATTTTGAAATTATTCATGGAAGAGTCTCACCGGAGCTTTACAATGAGTAATCGCAAAATTATTACAGGAATTAATTATATTGAGAAAAGCATCAAAACTTGTTACAATTATATTAAGAAATGCATCAAAACTTGTTATATTAAGTTCCAGAACATAATCTTATAATTTTGCAATTATTCATTGAAAAATATTTCCTATGCTATGCTGTTATTATCTTGTGAATCTTGTGTATTGAATAAATATCATTATTTCGTTTGATACGTACAGCAGCGTGGAAGCGACACTCTATGTTTTCTACTATCTTGTTTAAACGAGATAGCTAAGTCGTTTAAACGAGAGAGCTAAGTGGTTTAAACGAGATAGCTAAGTGGTTTAAACGAGATAGCTAAGTGGTTTAAACAAGATAGCTAAGTCGTTTAAACAAGATAGCTAAGTCATTTAAATGAGATAGCTAAGTGGTTTAAACGAGATAGCTAAGTCATTTAAACGAGATAGCTAAGTGGTTTAAATGAGATAGCTAAGTCGTTTCAATGAGATAGCTAACTCGTTTAAACGAGATAGCTAAGTGGTTTAAACGAGATAGCTAAGTGGTTTAAACGAGATAGCTATTGACCAATCAAATTCATTTTGACACGGGCACAACTTGTGAACTGACATACGACAGCAGGTTCGAGTCAACTACAAGCAGCAAAAAAGTGCATCCGTCCGTGGAAGGTGAATTTAATGTACACTTAGGGAAAATGTACGGCGGCCCATACCTGACATGCATTATTATTTTTTTTTCAAATTTTCACCATGGTGCAAATTACTTTTCACCATGGTGCAAATTAATTTTCACCATGTGATAGTTATAGTTGGGGGGGGGGGGGGGGGGGGGGGGCAGGGGCATAGCAGCCACCCTCAAGCTTCGGATGTGGTCATCTAACAGCGGTGCAAGATGGGGAGGGCCATGGTAGCCCATCTCTGTGAGCCCGGCTCCGGGGGGGGGGGGGGGGGAGGGGGAGGGGGTGCACATGGGTGCAGTCTCCACATAGTGGCACGCATAATGCATATAGAGGGATGAATATTGGTGTTCTCATTTGGCTGTGCGCCAGGTTAAGTGGTTCGGGTGAGAACTCAACTCCCGTATAGGTTATGGTTTGTTCTATGCTCCTTCGAGGGAGCTTGTTTTTTTGTAAATATGAAGGCAGTGAGTATGTATAGGTATGTATAAGTATGACTTAGCAATTGGATATCCTCATTGAAGAAAGATTTGATAGGTTTTAGAGGCGTTGGTGGAAATTTAAGGCCCTTGCCCAGTACAATCTTCTCAGGTATACTAAGGGTGTAATTCGATAGATTAGATTAGTGATGTGTTTGCTAGTTAGTGTGCAATGTCGTTCCATTCGACATCGTGTACGCTGATTCTGGTTATGTTTGACACGAGAAGCCACGTGGAAATTGCGCGCGTGCTAAGGTCTACGGTAGCCTGTAAAAGAGTGAACATCACTGATATGAGCGTAGTGGCCTAGTCAAAGACCCTGTTAACCTGCACACTGGCAGTAGTGACGATCAAAAGATTGCGGACATGGCTGCCAAGATTTCACTGCCCGTAGCCAAACAACTGCTGCAAGCAGCACCTAAAGCAGCTACTGACCCAGAGACAATGGACAAACCGGATGAATCCAAGTCCACCAACAAGGAAAAATCCTGGCTGTAGACCCTACACTACGCTAATTAACGGCCCTTTTCAGGGCAACCCACAATATTAGAAACAGTGATACCTGCCTACTCACTGCCTTCATATTTACAAAAAACAAGCTCCCTCGAAGGAGCATAGAACAAATCATAACCCATACGGGAGTTAAGTTCTCACCCGAACCGCTTAACCTGGTGCACAACCAAATGAGAACACCAATACTCATTCCTCTATATGCGTGCCACTATGTTAAGACTGCACCCCTGTGCAACGCAGCAGGCTATATTTCCAATCCTGAACCTCGGGCCAACCTAGGGTCCATCTACGGTGACCACATATCGATAGTCTAATCACGTTTCCACACCACCTTTCATAAACACGAGATATATGAGATTATATGCAACCGGGCGCCTCCCCCCCCCCACCCCCAAGTGGGGGTTCCAGCAGTGTAATATGACGGTATTATGAACATGGCACTCCGTGATCAATCTTGACACGAACTGATGGTGTTCTCTTCAAATCCAGATCATATCACCAAGCAACAAAAGTGAAAGTAATTTGCACCATGGTGAAAATTTGAAAAAAAAAATAATAATGCATGCCAGGTATGGGCCGCCGTACATTTGCCCTAAGTGTACATTACATTCACCTTCCACGGACGGATGCACTTTTCTGCTTGTAGTTGACTCAACACTGCTGTCGTTCGTCAGTTCACAAGTTGTGCCCATGTCAAAATGAATTTGATTGGTCAATAGCTATCTCGTTTAAACAACTTAGCTATCTCGTTTAAACGACTTAGCTATCTCGTTTAAACGACTTAGCTATCTCATTTAAACGACTTAGCTATCTCGTTTAAATGACTTAGCTATCCCATTTAAACGACTTAGCTATCTCGTTTAAACGACTTAGCTATCTCGTTTAAACAACTTAGCTATCTCGTTTAAATGACTTAGCTATCTCATTTAAATGACTTAGCTATCTCGTTTAAACAACTTAGCTATCCCTTTTAAACGACTTAGCTATCTCGTTTAAACGACTTAGCTATCTCGTTTAAACGACTTAGCTATCCCTTTTAAACGACTTAGCTATCTCGTTTAAACGACTTAGCTATCTCGTTTAAACGACTTAGCTATCTCATTTAAACCACTTAGCTATCTCGTTTAAACTCAGATAGTGTACTGTGCATGTACATGTATATCATCAATTATTGGTAGTCTCTGTTGGTAACTCAGATAATGTACTGTACACGTATATCATCAATTATTGGTAGTCCCCGTTGGTAACTCAGATAGTGTACTGTACAGTACATGTATATCATCAATTATTGGTAGTCTCTGCTGGTAACTCAGATAATGTACTGTACATGTATATCATCAATTATTGGTAGTCCCTGTTGGTAACTCAGATAATGTACTGTAAATGTATATCATCAGTTATTGGTAGTCTCTGCTGGTGACTCAGATAATGTACTGTACATGTATATCATCAATTATTGGTAGTCTCTGCTGGTAACTCAGATAATGTACTGTACATGTATATCATCAATTATTGGTAGTCTCTGCTGGTAACTCAGATAATGTACTGTAAATGTATATCATCAATTATTGGTAGTCTCTGTTGGTAACTCAGATAATGTACTGTACCTGTATATCATCAATTATTGGTAGTCCCTGTTGGTAACTCAGATAACAGATAATGTACTGTAAATGTATATCATCAATTATTGGTAGTCTCTGCTGGTAACTCAGATAATGTACTGTACATGTATATCATCAATTATTGGTTGTCTCTGCTGGTAACTCAGATAATGTACTGTACACGTATATCATCAATTATTGGTTGTCTCTATTGGTAACTCAGATAATGTACTGTACATGTACTGTATATCATTAATTATTGGTTGTCTCTGCTGGTAACTCAGATAGTGTACTGTACATGTATATCATCAATTATTGGTTGTCTCTGCTGGTAACTCAGATAATGTACTGTACATGTATATCATCAATTATTGGTAGTCTCTGTTGGTAACGCAGATAATGTACAGTACATGTATATCATCAATTATTGGTAGTCTCTATTGGTAACTCAGATAATGTACTGTACATGTACTGTATATCATTAATTATTGGTTGTCTCTGCTGGTAACTCAGATAGTGTACTGTACATGTATATCATCAATTATTGGTTGTCTCTGCTGGTAACTCAGATAATGTACTGTACATGTATATCATCAATTATTGGTTGTCTCTGCTGGTAACTCAGATAATGTACTGTACATGTATATCATCAATTATTGGTTGTCTCTGCTGGTAACTCAGATAATGTACTGTACACGTATATCATCAATTATTGGTAGTCTCTGTTGGTAACTCAGATAATGTACAGTACATGTATATCATCAATTATTGGTAGTCTCTGGTAGTAACTCAGATAATGTACTGTACATGTATATCATCAATTATTGGTAGTCTCTGTTGGTAACTCAGATAATGTACTGTAAATGTATATCATCAATTATTGGTAGTCTCTGCTGGTAACTCAGATAATGTACTGTACATGTACTGTATATCATTAATTATTGGTTGTCTCTGCTGGTAACTCAGATAGTGTACTGTACATGTATATCATCAATTATTGGTTGTCTCTGCTGGTAACTCAGATAATGTACTGTACACGTATATCATCAATTATTGGTAGTCTCTGTTGGTAACTCAGATAGTGTACTGTACAGTACATGTATATCATCAATTATTGGTAGTCTCTGGTAGTAACTCAGATAATGTACTGTACATGTATATCATCAATTATTGGTTGCCTCTGCTGGTAACTCAGAAAATGTACTGTAAATGTATATCATCAATTATTGGTAGTCTCTGCTGGTAACTCAGATAATGTATAGTACATGTATATCATCAATTATTGGTAGTCTCTATTGGTAACTCAGATAATGTACTTTACATGTACTGTATATCATTAATTATTGGTTGTCTCTGCTGGTAACTCAGATAGTGTACTGTACATGTATATCATCAATTATTGGTTGTCTCTGCTGGTAACTCAGATAATGTACTGTACATGTATATCATCAATTATTGGTAGTCTCTGTTGGTAACGCAGATAATGTACAGTACATGTATATCATCAATTATTGGTAGTCCCCGTTGGTAACTCAGATAATGTACTGTACATGTACTGTATATCATCAATTATTGATTGTCTCTGCCGGTAACTCAGATAATGTACTGTACACGTTTCTCATCAATTATTGATTGTCTCTGCTGGTAACTCAGATAATGTACTGTACACGTTTCTCATCAATTATTGGTTGTCTCTGCTGGTAACTCAGATAATGTACTGTACATGTATATCATCAATTATTGGTTGTCTCTGCTGGTAACTCAGATAATGTACTGTACACGTATATCATCAATTATTGGTTGTCTCTGCTGGTAACTCAGATAATGTACTGTACATGTATATCATCAATTATTGATAGTCTCTTCTGGTAACTCAGATAATGCACAGTACATGTTTTCTTCAGCATCAGTTATTGGTTGTCTCTCCTGGTAACTCCGATAGTGCACAGTACATGTACTCTACATCATCAGTTATTGGTTGTCTCTCTTGGTAACTCAGATAGTGCACAGTACATGTACTCTACATCATCAGTTACTGGGTGCCTCCTGGTAACTCACATACTGCACAGTACATGTACTCTACATCATCAGTTATTGAGTGTCTCTCCTGGTAACTCAGATAGTGCACAGTACATATCCTCTACATCATCAGTTACTGGGTGCCTCCTGGTAACTCAGATACTGCACAGTACATGTACTCTACATCATCAGTTATTGGTTGCCTCTCCTGGTAACTCAGATAGTGCACAGTACATGTACTCTACATCATCAGTTATTGGTTGCCTCTCCTGGTAACTCAGATAGTGCACAGTACATGTACTCTACATCATCAGTTATTGGTTGTCTCTCCTGGTAATTCAGATAGTGCACAGGACATGTACTCTACATCATCAGTTATTGGGTGCCTCCTGGTAACTCCGATAGTGCACAGAACATGTACTCTACATAATCAGTTATTGGGTGCCTCCTGGTAACTCAGATAGTGCACAGTACATGTACTCTACATCATCAGTTATTGGGTGTCTCTCCTGGTAACTCAGATAGTGTACAGTACATGTACTCTACATCATCAGTTACTGGGTGTCTCTCCTGGTAACTCAGATAGTGCACAGTACATGTACTCTACCTCATCAGTTATTGGGTGCCTCCTGGTAACTCCGATAGTGCACAGTACATGTACTCTACATCATCAGTTATTGAGTGTCTCTCCTGGTAACTCAGATAGTGCACAGTACATGTACTCTACATCATCGGTTATTGGGTGCCTCCTGGTAACTCCAATAGTGCACAGTACATGTACTCTACATCATCAGTTATTGAGTGTCTCTCCTGGTAACTCAGATAGTGCACAGTACATGTCCTCTACATCATCAGTTACTGGGTGCCTCCTGGTAACTCAGATAGTGCAGAGTACATGTACTCTACATCATCAGTTATTGGGTGTCTCTCCTGGTAACCCAGATACTGCACAGTACATGTACTCTACATCATCAGTTATTGGGTGTCTCTCCTGGTAACTCAGATACTGCACAGTACATGTACTCTACATCATCAGTTACTGGGTGCCTCCTGGTAACTCAGATAGTGCACAGTACGTGTACTCTACATAATCAGTTATTGGGTGTCTCTCCTGGTAACCCAGATACTGCACAGTACATGTACTCTACATCATCAGTTATTGGGTGTCTCTCCTGGTAACTCAGATACTGCACAGTACATGTACTCTACATCATCAGTTATTGGGTGTTTCTCCTGGTAACTCAGATAGTGCACAGTACATGTACTCTACATCATCAGTTATTGGGTGCCTCCTGGTAACACAGATACTGCACAGTACATGTACTCTACATCATCAGTTATTGGGTGCCTCTCCCTCCTGGTAACTCAGATAGTGCCGAGTACATGTACTCCACATCATCAGTTATTGGGTGTTTCTCCTGGTAACTCAGATAGTGCACAGTACATGTACTCTACATTCTAAATTATTGGTTGTCTCCAATGGTATATCAGTAAATACACTGTACATGACAAATTATTATCTTCTGGCAACTCTGATATTGCATCCCACCTATAGTGTAGTTGAACAATTTTTGAATGCTTCTACTGGTAACTCTGGTAAAAAAAAAATTAATGTGCAATATAGATGACCAGTTATAGTCGTTAATTTTATAATGTATTGTTGAAGAATGGTTCTGACTGTAACATTCAAGAACTTCTTTAAACAAGAGGCCCCACGTGGCCTTAATCGCTCACCTGACAAAGTGACTCTAAGAAGTATTTTAGGTCACCTTCACCATGTCATGCCTCATCAACATTAACTGGTTGAGTGATAGATTTTGTTTGAAGTTCAACATTTGTTACCTAAAATTAGTTTTATTTAAAATCATTGGTGTGTGGCCAATCTCCAATGATTTTTAATAAAGCAAATTTATCTCTGCAGACAAACTGGTTTAGCATGAAGCACAAACAAGGAATGTGAAGAGATAGCCTTGGACATCTCTCCCCAACTGTGGATATCTTCCATGTGCTACATGTATATATTTGCATGCAAGAACACAAAAATTTTCACAAATTTTACTTTTTTTTATCATCATTGGAACAAGCTCAAACAGCTTATTCCAATAGGGGTATGGGAAGATCAGGTATATTTTGGAGACAGAAATGTGAATATATAAATAATGGTGTTTTTTTGTGAATGATGCTGGAGAATTTTGCGTAAAGATATGGTAAATGGTTTGTTCTAGATACAGAATGATGCAAAAGTATTTAAATTTGATTAGGCAAGTTCCTATAATGCATTTAAAAATTGAAGTAACTGTTTTTTTGCTGACGAACTTTTAGATGTGTGTGTCTGTGTTTGTGTGTGTGTGTGTGTTTGTGTGTGTGTGTGTGTGGGGGGGGGGGGGGGGGGTAAGAGTGTTCTTGCAAACAAAATTCCTGAATAAATGGAAAATTTTATTTTTTGTGTGAAAGACATAGTGCGTGAATGTTGATTGGAACAAGCTTAGAGAGCTCATTTTAATGTGAAGTCATAAAGCTGTGTTTTACGTACGAAATTCTGGAATAACTAAAAAAATTGCTTTTTTGACTCAAAAAGCATGGTGTGCGACCTCTCATTGGAATGAGCTCAAAAAGCTCATTCCAATGGGGTATTTACAAGCGATAAGTACATGTATGTTTAAGAGACAAAAATTAAAATTTGAATAGCGATTTTTGCGAAGAATGCTGACAAGTTTTGGCAGTTATGCTGGTAAAAAGGTAAGATATGCAAAGTGGTTGTTTTTTAGAGGCGACATTTAATTAAGGGGAATTAACCCTTGATTACTGAGGTAACTTCTAAAAGTACTGAAATTTCATGAAGCAATGTGAATAACAGACAACAGTTGCCTAAAAATTTCATGAATAACTAAAATTTTTATTCCTTTGTCTCGAAAACATGGCATATGACCTTTGTTGGAATGAGCTGAATGCGTGTGTTCCAATGAGGGGTCATAAAATTTGAACGAAGATTTGTGTGAATAATGCATTAGTACTGCTAGATTTGGGTAAACGGTTCACCCTGGATACCACCCCTTCTATAGTAGATCTTTTCTGCAAATTTGGTCTAAGATTCTATCAACTTTACAAATAAATACGTTCATGAATCACAATCAGATCCACCCTACAATGTTGCATACCAAATATCAAAAGATTCTGCCTGCTGGATCTGGAGAAGAAGATTTTTTAAGAAATATGCCTGAAACGCACTAAGTTAAAATTTGGGCTCCTATACGGAGCCCAAATATGAACCCAGGGGGCCGATTTGAACAAACTTGAATCAGATCCACCCCACAATGTTGCTTACCAAATATGAAAAGATTCTGAAGCTGGATCTGGAGAAGAAGATTTTTTAAGAAATTTGCCTGAAATGCACTAAGTTCGAATTCAAGCTTCTATAGTGAGCCCAAATATGAAACTAGGAAGCCGATTTGAACAAACTTGAATCAGATCCACCCCACAATGTTGCATACCAAATATCAAAAGATTCTGCCTGCTGGATCTGGAGAAGAAGATTTTTTAATAAATTTGCCCGAAATGCACTAAGTGCGAATTCGGGCTTCTATATTAAGCCCAAATATGAATCCAGGGGGCCGATTTGAACAAACTTGAATCAGATCCACCCCGCAATGTTGCATACCAAATATCAAAAGATTCTGCCTGCTGGATCTGGAGAAGAAGATTTTTGAAGAAATTTGCCTGAAATGCACTAAGTGCGAATTCGGGCTTCTATATTAAGCCCAAATATGAATTCAGGGGGCCGATTTGAACAAACTTGAATCAGATCCACCCCGCAATGTTGCATACCAAATATCAAAAGATTCTGCCTGCTGGATCTGGAGAAGAAGATTTTTGAAGAAATTTGCCCGAAATGCACTAAGTTTGAATTCGAGCTTCTATAGTGAGCCCAAATATGAATCCAGGGGGCCGATTTGAACAAACTTGAATCAGATCCACCCCGCAATGTTGCATACCAAATATCAAAAGATTCTGCCTGCTGGATCTGGAGAAGATGATTTTTTAAGAAATTTGCCTGAAATGCACTAAGTTCGAATTCGAGCTTCTATAGTGAGCCCAAATATGAATCTAGGAAGCCGATTTGAACAAACTTGAATCAGATCCACCCCACAGTGTTGCATACCAAATATCAAAAGATTCTGCCTGCTGGATCTGGAGAAGAAGATTTTTTAATAAATTTGCTTGAAATGCACTAAGTTCAAATTTGGGCTCCTATACTGAGCCCAAATATAAACCCAGGGGGCCGATTTGAACAAACTTGAATCAGATCCACCCCACAATGTTGCTTACCAAATATGAAAAGATTCTGCCTGCTGGATCTGGAGAAGAAGATTTTTTAAGAAATTTGCATGAAATGCACTAAGTTCAAATTCGAGCTTCTATAGTGAGCCCAAATATGAATCTAGGAAGCCGATTTGAACAAACTTGAATCAGATCCACCCCACAATGTTGCATACCAAATATCAAAAGATTCTGCCTTCTGGATCTGGAGAAGAAGATTTTTTAAGAAATTTGCCTAAATGCACTAAGTTCGAAATCGGGCTCCTATACTGAGCCCAAATATGAACCCAGGGGGCCGATTTGAACAAACTTGAATCAGATCCACCCTACAATGTTGCATACCAAATATCAAAAGATTCTGCCTGCTGGATCTGGAGAAGAAGATTTTTTAAGAAATTTGCCTGAAATGCACTAAGTTCGAAATCGGGCTCCTATACTGAGCCCAAATATTAACCCAGGGGGCCGATTTGAACAATCTTGAATCAGATCCACCCCACAATGTTGCTTACCAAATATGAAAAGATTCTGCCTGCTGGATCTGGAGAAGAAGATATTTTAAGAAATTTGCTTGAAATGCACTAAGTTCGAATTCGGGCTTCTATAGTAAGCCCAAATATGTATCCAGGGGGCCGATTTGAACAAACTTGAATCAGATCTACCCTGCAACATTGCATACCAAATATCAAAAGATTCTGCCTGCTGGATCTGGAGAAGAAGATTTTTGAAGAAATTTGCCTGAAATGAACTAAATTCGAATTCGAGCTCCTATAGTGAGCCCAAATATGAATATAGGGAGCCGATTTGAACAAACTTGAATCAGATCCACCCTACAATGTTGCATACCAAATATCAAAAGATTCTGCCTGCTGGATCTGGAGAAGAAGATTTTCAAAGAAATTTGCCTGAAATGCAGTAAGTTCAAATTTGGGCTCCTATACTGAGCCCAAATATAAACCCAGGGGGCCGATTTGAACAAACTTGAATCAGATCCACCCCACAATGTTGCATACCAAATATGAAAAGATTCTGCCTGCTGGATCTGGAGAAGAAGATTTTTTAAGAAATTTGCCTGAAATGCACTAAGTTCGAAATCGGGCTCCTATACTGAGCCCAAATATGAACCCAGGGGGCCGATTTGAACAAACTTGAATCAGATCCACCCTACAATGTTGCATACCAAATATCAAAAGATTCTGCCTGCTGGATCTGGAGAAGAAGATTTTTTAATGTTTTTCCCATTGCCTACAGTGTTAAAAAGTGCTGACTCAGCACTTTTTCAAAGTCCCGAAACTGTACCCTATGATAAAACCGATGGCAATTTTTTTTTACCAATCCTTTCTGTTGGTCCTAAGGAAGCTGCACACCAAATAAAAATTCTCAGTGCCGTGCAGTTTTGGAGATATGGGCGTTTTAAATTTTTTCTATTTTTAGCTCCTGCGGTTCCCACGGGGCTGCGGGAAAAATGTTTTTTGCATAAATCAAGTACTCATGACCCAATAAGCCCTCAAATAAAATTTGGTTCAAATCAGCCTCTCGGTTTGGAAAATAGAAATTTTGGGCGGGGCAAAAAATTTTGCCCCTCTCATAACAACGTCAAGTATAGCCCCACAAACTTCTCTTGAACAAATCTGAGTCTACACCTCAAAAGGAAGCTGCACACCAAATATCAAGTCTCTGCTACTGCTGGTTCATGAGAAGAAGATTTACAAAGATTTTGGTGCCCCTTGGGGGTGTGGCACCACCCAGGAGGAGGGCAACTTCATTTGAACAAATCTGAATTGGCATTAGGTAATAAACATTTAGCCAACATTTGAATAAAATTGGGCTAGTGGTTTAGGAGGAGAAGTCGATAATGTAAAGTTAACGCCGGACGGACGATGACGGACGACGGACGCCGGACGACGGACGACGGACAGAAAGTGATTAGTAAAGCTCCCCTTGAGCTTCGCTCAGGTGAGCTAAAAATTCAAATTTCCTTTTATCGGCCAGCCACATTATTACAAATTTTAATTCCATCTCCAACTGGTGTATCAGACCGAATTTAGTTGAAATCACACCAGCTGTTCTTGAGTAGTTTCTTGAAGAAAACTGTTTACATTTGAAAGGTGAAAACAAAAATACCTCCCTCAAAAAGAACTGCCGCCACTATCAAATTTTGTAGTTGATTATTCACCAGCACTAATCGACGATTTGTCGTTTAATGTAGTCGTTTCCCATAAATTCAACAATCTCTAATATATTTACAAAATCAATTTAAAACTGACGGCTTTTGAATGTGTACACTTGTGTTGAGATAAATATAGAAACACCAAAATATTGCCGATTCATCTCAAGAAATTAAACAGAAGAACATCTGTGCAAATGTTTCATATCTACAACTATTTCTAGCAATTTCGACCATAAAACTCCCTCCATTCCTACACACGTTACAACTGAGTACTACAAGTGAACTGACCATTGTGAGTCTTTTGACAATTTTCTCCCTTTCACGGTTCAGACTGTTCCAATGGGGTGATTCGAGTGTACAAGACTAAAGATTCTATTTACTCTGCAATCTGCAATGACTTCCCAAATGGTGAATTATTCAAAGGTACACCATTTGAACGATACTCTTTACTACTGATTAACCCTTTACCCAATGTAACGGCCAATACCGGCCAGCGCTTTTCTCAAAAATCGCCAATTAATTTTCATTATTTTTTCATTTTTTGTCTCAAAAACATAGGTTATGACACCTCAATGGAACGAGCTCGTTCCAATGAGGGGTCATAACCTATGTTTTTGAGACAAAAAAATGAAAAAATTAGTTATTCAAGAATTTTTTTTACAAGTGTCGTCTGTTTTTCATATTAGGTAAAGGGTTAACATAGTGCTGGTTAAAATGGTCCATGGAACACTAATGCCCCTACTTTATGATAAATTATATTCAGTGGTTAACAAAGTCCAAAAAGGGGCCATGACTCAGATAAAAATAATCACACCACACTCAAAATCAAAACTGTCTGGTATATTGTCTACAGTAAGCTATATTCCAAGTTTGATTGAAATCGGACACCTACAACTCGAGTTATCATCCGGAAACCAATATCAGCATGTCTTCTAAGTTGGAAAAGGGTCATAAATCTGCCAAAAATTATCAGACCAAGACCACTATCAATCCCAACCTGAATTGTGTGCTCTATAAACCTATGTAGAAAATTTTGTTTCATTTCGTTCAAGCAAACTAAAGTTATCATCTGGAAACCAAAATCAACATGTTTCCTATGTCGGAAAAGTGCCATAACTCTGCCAAAAAATACCGGAACTAGTCTTCAGGGTTCCCACACCTAACAAGAAAAAAAATTCCACACTTTTTCCAGACCCTCCTCTATTTTTTCCATACCCTTCGCAGCCATCACAGTGTTGTTTTTTTAACCTCTTGGGTGACCAGATAAATCAAAAATATATCTTACAAAACACTTTCATGTACATGCAATGTACTGGAGTTTAACCTTACTGCCAGATCTCTGGAGTTTTACCACCAATCATCACAACAAAATTGAGTAACGTCATAAACTAAAACTATTAAAATTGTCTAGTAACAAGTCAATCAACAACTGTTGGCTGTGCTGCATTTTTTTGGGGGGGGGGGGGTTTTGTGGCGGGGGGGGGGGGGGGGGGTAGCATTTTTTATCTAAAATAGTAAAATAGTATGTTTTCTGGAGGCCTTATGTTTTGTTAATGCCACTTTCCCTGTATTTGAGACGTCAAAAGACTTGTCACAGATGAGACATTTTGCCTCTGGCTTTGTTTTGAATTTTGTGTTCCTGCTAATCCAGTGTGTGTATTTTGGATTTTCCAACCATGTTTCTGAAAACAAACATTTACATATTTCCTTTCACGTTAATTTGTTGACCTCAACTTAGCAGGTTAAACTTTGATGTTTGTGTGCTGTTTTTTTTTGGCGTTCAGAACATAAACACGTTATCACTGGGTGCAGCCATTTTGATCGTGGAAATATACGGATCAATTAATGGTCGTTAATGAACATGTCAGATTGGTTATTTCCGTGTTGGGTTACAAAAGCCTAAATTTTACGACTTTCAAAATTTGATTCAAAACGAAATAAAAACTAAAATAAAAAGAAATTTAGTACGAAATTTGAATTTCATGGACAGCGAAAGTGATTCATAATATATTTAATAAAATTTCCGGACTTTTTCCCTACCATTTATATAAAAACGTCATTTTCCATACTTTTTAAAGGCCTGGAAAACTTTTTTAAAAATTACATACTTTTTCTAGATTTCCAGACTTGCATAAGAACCCTGTATGCTACACCAGTATATCGCAGTATTTTTTTCAATACCGATACCGGTATTGAAATTTGAATAGCGTGCAGTCAGAGGTAAGGAATGACAAAATTTAAAGCAACTTCTCTCTAATTCAAGGATTTACAAGGCCCTTCCTCCACTAGTCCTAACTAGGACCCTTTGGTCATTACCCCCCTCCTTCCACTTCCCTACAAGGGATTCTGTACAATGGAAGTAGGAGGAGGGTTAATGACCAGAAGGTCTTAGTTGGAACAAACTCTTGCATATAAAACTCTTAGTTACGTGCTTCATCAAGAGTTTTTATTTCATGAATATTCAGTTATTCAAGGCGTTCTTACCCATTTTCCAGTATTCAAGGCCTTGAAATGTCCTTAGTCAAATTCATGGCTGTTCCTTTAATCCAATGCATTGCAGGAACCCTGAATGGTTGACACATAACACTGAAGGATGAAGAGTGATCCCTTGGCTTTCTGACATTCAATGAGGTGAGCTAAAAAAAAGCTGGAGGAACCCTGCTTAAAAATTAAAATCAAATACTTGTTACCACAGAAGTAGAGACCTAAAATTTTCTTTTTCATTATAATGGTGCAGATTCTGACAGATCAGTGGATCCTCTATCTTACTTTCTGATAGGCACAATAACAATTGTTGTATTGTAGGTATGTTGTTGGTGGCTTCCACTTCAGCATCAGGTGCAAATATATTCTCCAAAAACCAAGAGCTACCTAAAAAAGGAGATAATGATTCATTTGAAATCTACAGATGTCTTCTATATCAGGTACAAAAATAAATTCACTAAAATGAAAAGATTGCCTAAAATTAATATGGCTGGAGTGTTCTTATGAGTGTAACTGGAACAAAATTAGGCAATTTATAACTTGGCCTTTACCCAGCCTAAATCATGATATTCTAACCTTGGGTAAAATCAATGTAAATAATTGAGCCCTTCGATTTGGCTGTTTATGGTGTACGATCAGGGTGGAGTATCAGGGTGGCGTATCAGGGTGGAGTATCAGGGTTTGTAGTGGAAATAGTTTTCACTGGTCCTTGTTACCAAATGAATCTACAGGCAGAAATGGGTTCCCTCTTGTAGTTTGGGACCCAAAGGTGTATCTAACACAAAAATCTCCCTGCACAGGCTGTTGGTTAAATATGTAAGGTAAATTTATCATAAAGGATGCTATTAGCACTGTTTGTATGAAATGTGCAGTTGGTCACAGGCTTTCTCTCTTTCCTCTTTTAAGGCAGGGGTGGGGGGGGGGACAGCATTTCCTTGGAAGCAGGGACCTAAGCAATCACCTCTTCACAGCTTTTGAGATAGGCTCATCCAAGATGTATGGACAATAGCCTGGAGAGGCTGTAGTTTCTGTATTTCTGTGAGCAGCTGGTCTTCATCCATATTGTGTTGTGGGGTGTGAATACCATTGAGTATACATGTCTCTGGTGTTTCTGATGGTATGATTTAAATCTCCATAACAGCAAGATGTCTAAAATCATCTCAAATGCTGCTCTGGCTGTTATACCTTGTCTTCCCAGCCTGGTTCCTTCACCCTTATTCTTGATCCCTTGCATAGGCGAGCAAGGTGGAGCCAACCGTATGTATATTGTACCATCACCTTGCACAGTGATTATCTCAGCTATACCCCCTAGTCAGACAATGTGCTAATAACCCTCCTGAAGCCTAGTACAAACCTCACCACCCTTCAAGGAAGATTTACTTTTTCCAATTCTTTATCTGTGCCAAGACCATATGGCTAAACAATGGTGTGGGGGGGGGGGGGGCACAACTACTATTATAAACACTACTTCCTCCTACTCTGCTCACATTCCCATATGGAGCCCAAATATAAATTCACAGAGAAGACTTGAACAAACTGGAATCTGACACCCAGCCGCAACCCACCTCACCCCCAGGAAGCTGTATACCAGAAAACAAAAAATGATGATTAGTGGTTCTTGATCAAAAGCATTTTAAAGAATATACCTCATACAGCACTAAGTTAAATTTTGGGGCCCAGATATTAACTCAGAGACTTAATTTTAATGAATTTGAATCTGACCCCACTGAGGATGCTCAATACCAAATATCAATAGATACTGACTGGTGGATCAGAAGTAGAATTTTCCTCTTATTCCACTAAGTTTTAAAATTTGGTCTCCCACAAGAAATGGATGTAAACAAACTGGAATCTTGCCCCCCCTTAAGGATGCAAGCCTGTCATTTTCAAAAATTCAGGAGGGCCATTATAGTTCGTCTTAAATGACTCCAGGAGGGCAATTTTTGGTTCATCTCAAATGACCCCAGGAAAACCATTTGGGGTTTACAAGGGCCATTTTTGTCTCACCCTGTCAGGTAGACCACTCAATCATATAAGGTACATGGTTTGTGTAACATGATTGCACAGCATGTAGTGTAAAGATGCAGGCTTGAAAATTTTGATTCAAGATACCCATAAGTCATAACACTGAGACTGTGTCAATCTAATTCAGATAATTA
The DNA here is from genome assembly GCA_031216915.1 of Pictodentalium vernedei. Taxonomy (NCBI): domain Eukaryota; kingdom Metazoa; phylum Mollusca; class Scaphopoda; order Dentaliida; family Dentaliidae; genus Pictodentalium; species Pictodentalium vernedei. Next base: position 13,395,691 of record CM062293.1, on the reverse strand, counting down.
TAGACTGTACAAGTATGGATTACATATATTTTGCAGCATAACATACCAATTACCATATGATTCCTTGAATGTTCGGGTAAGGGGTATGAACTTTCAGCTTTCCAGGACTGAGCATGTTGAAGAAAGACCCAGAACATGGATTGGTATTTGGATGTTGAAAAATCTAACTATTTTTGTGCAGTTCATGATTCGACTTCCACTCAGCAATTTTCAAATCGATCCAGCCAAAATGAAAAAAAAGGTCATGGAAGATGATTATGGAGAATGACAGTTGCACATCAAGGGAGCTAATTTAGAGGCACCGACATCTTAGAAAACACTAGTAGAATTTTATCAACTGATTGGAAAACACTCCAAAAATAGTTGTTAAATTTTCATTACGCATGACCAACGGTGATAATTAGTCTATTGTTATGCTCCTTATCTGTACAGGCCAGGAAATCTAGAAAATCAAGGAGTGCAAAACAGTTGCCCTCCTCAGTTGCTTGTGAGTGCAATTGCACCTGAAATTTTCAATGCAAAAACTTGTATGCTATTTTGGTTATATTCACTTCAAGGTATTGTTCTTTTGTGACTGTCAGAATGGGTCTTGAATTATTGCGAATCAGTGCAACATTGACAAACCGTCCCCTGAGTTCCAATGTGTTCTCTATGCCAGTAGAGTAGGCACAGAGAACACATTGGAACTCAGGGGACGAAATGATAATAGATTTTAAAAGCAGTCCCAAACAGGTCTGGGATTCGAGAAAATCAAGGGGTGCAAAATATTGCCCTCCTCAATTTTTTCTAGGCGTGCAGTAGGCATGCAGCACTCCTGCACTCCTAAAGAATGCCAGGCTTGTCTGTAGTTTTATCGCTTTTGAGTTGGAATGTTGGATGAGTGCATGAAAAACCAGAAAAAAACACTGAATCGCACCACGCAAACAGCGATGCAAAACCAACAAAAAATACTCTGTAATTTCAACTTTGAAATTCCAAAGACTTATAGCTGGTATCAGATAAGGAAGTGACAGCAGGTGACTATGACGATACACTATGCACAGCACAAATTTTGCTTTGTTGCATCCTTCTATCCACAAAGATTTCCATTTGAGATGGCTGATTTTGATTCAATTAATGGTCCACAGAAATCAGGGTCAAATGGACGTTTACCGACTGAGTAATTTTAACTTCAGGCAGGCGACTGCGGCCTGGGGTGATCACCCACCTGAAAATGAAGGCCTGATGATGTTGTACACCAAATATGAAAAGATTCTCACTGGTGGATCTAAAGAAAAAGATTCTTAATGTTCCAGAGAAGATTTTTTACTTTTTGAAAAAATGTTTGGGGGTGTTAACAGATTGATGTCAGTGGTGTGCCCAGTGGGCATGGCAACTTTATTTCAACCAATTCAAATTGACATGGGAAGGGGAATATGCATACCAAATGTGGTTCAAATTGGTTCTGTAGTTTATAAGATCCTGGCCATAAGAAGAAATAACAATTCTAACAAGAAGAGACCAAACATGAATAAAAGTTACAAATGGAAACAAGTAGTGAGAGCTATATGGGACAAAGATAAAGCATTCGCCAAATTGGGCCTCCATGGAATGGGAATGGCTGCAGATGGTAGTAGTAGTAGTACAATGATCATTCCTTACGAACCGTGTGTGCTAGTCGAGAGATTGGAGCTCTTGAAAGCCAGTAGAGAAGAAATAGTCCAGGCACATTAGACATAAAAATGAGAAAGTAAGGAAAAAAATCGGAGAAAGCTGATTTTTTTATATGTTTCCGGGACACACATTGCGGATAAAGTGTGAAAAGTCCCCGCGAATCCGAGTTGAGCTTTTTTTAGTTATAGCGTTTTTTTGATGAAAAAAAAAATTTTAAAAAAAATTCGACCCAGCTCCATATTTCTCATTCTTATTCGCCTTAGTAGGGTGAGAATCATAAATATCGTGCTGAATTATATTGAGAATACATATCCCCAACAGAAAATGCCAACTTTGTACCTCACACTCAATGGCGAAATATTCACGAAAATGTACAAAATTACGAAAAAAAATTTATTGTTTTCATACACACAACGGTACACAACGTCCATTAAATCAAATCTACGACTACTTTGGGAGTTAAATTATATATCAAAAATTGCAGAAAAGCAGTGGCTTTATAATGATATATAACAATAGTCATTTATTCCATAATGAACTGGTGAAACGTGTGAAATATTAACCATACCCCCTAAACTCAAATTCAAACGGCATCGACTTTTCTCATTCAAATACCGTATTATACGTTTGTCCAGTGACGTTTGACCAACCACTTTATATCAAAGCAGTGGAGATTGTGTCTTCGTCAGATAAGTTGACAAAAGTTTTCGTTAGACTCGGCGGCTTCCATATGATTATGTCATTTAGGGGCAATTGGTTCGATCATGGCTGGTAGCGGCTTGGATGAACTTTGGGGGACTGTTTATGCTGGTGGGTCAATCCATCATTTGATCAGTGGTCATGCATATTCAAGAGCAGTTCGTGCCCATTTGCTAACACAAATTGCCATTACAAAACTTGTGTTTGAAGAAAGCCGAACACTAGATAACATAGACTGCACAGAAGTCAATGAAATATTCTGTGGACTTGCCAGAGGTGACTGTACAACAGCTGACGCTGTCAATCAAGAAAGTGTCAACCATCTACTGTCAAAATTACACGAACTGCTCCAGAATACGTCCGTAGGATGCACAGGAAAACTTTGGGTACAATACTACGAGCAAATAGGTCTTCTCCAGTTGTTCTTGAGAGCAGAGCGCACAGGCGACTGGGAACTCCACACATATTGTGTTCGCAATATGATTCCAGTATTTCATGCAGGTGGTCATTTTGCATACGCAAAAAGTTCTCATCTCTATTTGCAGCAGATGAATGAGCTTACAGAAATAATGCAACAGGATGATTTGAAGTTGTTCACAGAGAAAGGTTACTTTACCATAAGGCGCTCAGATAAATTCTGGGACGGGATATATTCTGATCAGACCATAGAGCAGTGTTTAATGAGAATGTTCAAGCTCCCTGGTGGTCTCACACATGGCAGGGGAATAACCGATGGCACTGTTGCGAAATGAGAACATGGACTACCTCTTTGCCTTCCGATATGTAATGCTCTCGAAAATTTTGTTCATGTTCACACTGGTCATGGCGAACAACATCGGGATCTCCGTCAAAGTTCACAATTGACTGATGCCAATGATATCACCAAATTATTGAACTGGCTCAGAGTGCATTCCCCCTTTCAGAATAGAGATCCACTACAATTAGTCTCTATAGCGACCGGGCTTGTGGCCGACGAAACTGTGAACTGTGACCAAGTTCGCAAAATTGGTGAATGTTGCGTATCGAATGTTGTAAGCAAAACGTTCAACAGCATCAAACTACGACGTGTTGACACTGTGAAGTCTTTCGCATCGATGGCAAATAGCATCAAAGTCCGTGGAAGTAAGGTAGTGATTGACCCCACAATTCTGTTCAACCGCATCACATGTGTTATTCAGTCACAAGCAGAGATGGAAGAGTATCTCAAATATGAACTCGCCCCGAAACTACCAGCATTGTTTGATTCTGCTGGAATGAGGAAGACACAGAAAAGCACGCTCGGTAAGTTCCTCAAAACATACGGTTCCGAGCAAACTAAAATCCCAGAACATTCTCTGTTTGTTGTAGATGGTGGATTTTTATTGAGGGCAGTTGTATGGCCTAAACAATCGTCATATAAGGACATATGTACATCATATTCCAATTATCTAGTGAGACATTTTGGGGCGAACGTCGTGGTTGTTTTTGATGGTTATGCTTGTACAATGTCGACAAAGGGCATGGAACAAGCCCGTAGATCTAAAGACAGGTATTCCATTGATATTGTAACAGAATCGGTGATTTTAAATGCGCCACTCACCATAAATCCTTGGCTAATTCTGCCTAGCAGCAATCGCAGACTTCAAAACGTGTATCACAGCCAAATTATCCCAGTTTTTAATTCTCCAGATCGACAGCTTGTTCGCCAACTTCGTACATAAGGGACTGATCCATTCAACTGCAGGAGTATATCCCGACACCAGTCATTATGTTCCTTGTTGAAATGGTCCTGTTTCTTCACATTCTTCCCCATTTTATTTTTTTTTAAGACTCACTACCTGAGGAAGGTTATGGATTAGTAGGTGTCAAACCCTTCACCAGTAACAGATGTCAACAAAATTAAGAAACAAGTTCACCTTGGATGCCAGTACCTACTTATATCTATAATACATTAGGCAAAACCCAGACCAATGTTGCAAATCCATTTTCCATTTCTGTCTTCATGTCTAGAATTATTTGGTGGAGACTTGAGGACATTTGTTCTTTTGTTTGTGGAGAATGAGTGTGTCCACCAAATAAATTATCTGGACTGGCAATAGGTGACTTTCTGGGAATTTCCAAAGAAATAACCCCTTCACCAATCCAATTTTCCCAAACAGAAGCAGCTATGCCTGTCTCTCTTTCAAGATCCTCAAGTCTTAAATAACCTGCTGCTTGTCGATAATCATAAAGCCTCTTTGCTTTTATTGGTCCAATATTTTGTAAATGTTGAAAGTCATCTAAGGGAATTGTTTGCAAATTAAGTGCCATAGTGTAAATGAAGTGTAGAGAAACAAACAATACCTATACTATAAATTAGTTTGAGTGAAAACCAATTGTATTTATACAAACTTCAAACACAATAAACACAAATATTTATAAAAGTTGTGTTTTAACTTTCACAAAATTTTTCAAAGATTACTTTTAATCATTTGAAAACGAAAATACTTCAAAGAAAAAAAAAAAAATAATAATAATAATAACTTCAGAAGTATTCATTTTCAGTGCATAGATTTTATTATGGCCCCTCTGTGTTTCCATACTTTCGAAAAGAAACACAAAAATGTAAACATTCACTTTGTCATTATTTATGTTGAAAATTATGCACTGTATTTTACAATATATACATTTATTATTAGCACATTAGAAATCATTGAAATGAATCAAATAAACTCATAGCTATCTGAATTTCAGGAATTTTTATCAACAAGTGTCAGATCAAACTTTCATTTTGCTACAACTAATTTTTATATTTTTTGGCATTTTAATTTTATTGAATTAAATTTGAATGAACGTTAATGAGAAAGTTAAATTCGTTTCAAAAGCAAGAACTTTTGGAACGATCCCTATGAAAACAATTCAAAATTCAAAATAACCGTTACTAGGGACGCCGAATTCTAACATTTTTCATGAGATTTCCTCGCGTTTCCAATTGATCTCGTCGCCATTTGTAACAGAATCGGTGATTTTAAATGCGCCACTCACCATAAATCCTTGGCTAATTCTGCCTAGCAGCAATCGCAGACTTCAAAACGTGTATCACAGCCAAATTATCCCAGTTATAACAAGGACAGGGAGAAAAACAAAACCACCAGTCAAGTTCAAAGATTATGTTCAGTAATAACATGAAGCACATTATGCATGCAAATCATTTTTTTTTTTTTTATGCACTATGAACACAGTTGCTCTGTCACACTAACCCACAACAATGTAGAATTTGTCCTCAGACTCGTGTATATATTATGTTGCAGATGGATGACTTAGATGAGGCCTACTTTGTTCCTGATTATGATGAGACTGGGTTAGTGAATGTTGTAAATAATGAAAATAAGGAAGAAGATGAGTCAAGTGAACACACTTCAAATGGACTTGAAGAATTTGTCGTTCTGGATGAAGTGTTTTCGGAAGAAGAGAGTTCAGCAAATGCTTCAGATATACTTTTAGAAGTTAAGGATGAAAGAATAATTGAAGTGAAAAAATCAGGAACAACACACAGACCATGCCATATATGTGGAGCAAGAGAAAGAAATTTAAAGAGACATGTGGTAACATGTCATTTGCCTTGGTATGTGGCAGCCAAGACAGCCTGTTGGCAGTGTAGAAAGCAAGAAGGGGTTAACTGCTTTCTAAAGAAAAGACATGTGGAGAAGGAAGACCATTCTTATGGTGCAGGCTTCAATGACGATAAGCTCAGACACTGGATATTACTTATAAATGGATTGTTCCATTATTTTAGAGAAGCCTTTGCTTTAAGCAGTTTAGAAGATCTTTTTGGATATGTATTAACACATAAACTTTATCCAGCTGAGAAGACTCCAAATCCATTTTTGACAGAAGAGAGGGCTGTTATGGAACAGTATTTGACTGTTCAAGACATGGAAAAACCTTCAGAGTTCTCTGTCTCTCCACCTAATCCCATCCTCGTCGCCATTTGTAACAGAATCGGTGATTTTAAATGCGCCACTCACCATAAATCCTTGGCTAATTCTGCCTAGCAGCAATCGCAGACTTCAAAACGTGTATCACAGCCAAATTATCCCAGTTTTTAATTCTCCAGATCGACAGCTTGTTCGCCAACTTCGTACATCAGGGACTGATCCATTCAACTGCAGGAGTATATCCCGACACCAGTCATTATGTTCCTTGTTGAAATGGTCCTGTTTCTTCACAATATTAATATCTCACCCGAGTTACCAGCCACCACACCCCAATCCGATTTCCTTGCAAATGCCAAGAACAAAACCCAACTGATCGATCTTCTAATGCAGGAGCTATCTGCTATCAATATTCAGTCCAAGCAGGCCGAGGCTGATGCTGATGTACTGATAGCCGAAACTGCACTTGACATCGCTCAAGATGACAACAATGTTGTCGTTGTGGGAACAGACACAGACTTGCTAGTCATTCTTACCTCTCGAGTTCAACCGGGATGTAATATTCACATGATGTATTCCATTACCCCAAACTTACTAGTTTCAGTTAGTGAAATAGCAACCAAAATGGGTGACCATAGAAGCAACCTCCTTGTAGCACATTCTATAAGTGGTTGTGACACTACTTCTGCACTCTTTCGAGTTGGTAAGAAGAAAGTATTCAGTACAACTGTCTCCGATGTTACTAGCGACTCACAACAGTATGTCAACACAATTTTGGCGGATGACAGTACACCAAGTGCAGTAGCCGCTGCCGGGGAACAACTTCTCCTGATCTTATACGGGAGTAAAACTGTTTCCTCTCTCGACCAATATAGATATGTCACTTACAAGCGTTATGTAGCAAAATCTAAACTGAATAAACCCATCGACCTAGCCTCACTCCCACCAAGCAGCGATGCTGCACAACAACATGTCTACAGATGTTATCTCCAGGTCCAACAATGGCTGGGCACTTCGCTTCCTCCGATGGATTGGGGGTGGTCGCTAGACAATGGACTTCTTGTACCGACTGCAGCCACAAAGCCATGTGCCCCTGATAACCTACTGAATCTGATCAGTTGTGGTTGCAAGAGTGCTTGTACAAAAAGGTGTGGGTGTAAGAAGGCAGGACTCTCTTGCTCAGGTTTGTGTAATTGCAGTTCGGATTCTTGTAACAACCACAGAAACACTGTCCTGTCGGAAATTTCTGAGTTCGATGAATAATATGTATATAGGTCATGTCATTTCTGTATACAGCGTTGATAATAGTCAATGTAACTTAATCCATGTTGATTGATTTGTACATTCTATAAATATTATTTATTGATTTTTGTACATTCTGTAAATATTATTTATTGATCTAATGCTGCCAGACACAGACGTGTCTGTTCGGTCCCAAGCCCGAAAATAGTTGAGTTCTCATGCTGACGAATTTTATGCCAAAAGGGGAACTCGGCCAGAAGCAGAGGGGGTCTTCCATAATGTCTATTTTGTAAGCAATGATAAAATTCTTCAAATGGTGGTGGATTTTTTATCGTCTGTCCAACTAACATCCCGTTCTGTACTACGACCCTTTGGGCAAATCCGTTAGGAAAATCGTCATTTTTTGCGTAAATCCGATACTTTTTTGTGAATTTTCAATAATTTTTCGCAGAAATTGTCACAGAATGCACATTTTCCTCTAGGTAAATGTATATTAGACATTATGTAGCTCGAAATACGCGTAAACAAAAAATACAGTTGGATCAATTCGAGGTTACAAAGTTCGTGCGATTTTTTTTGATTTTTTTCAAATGTGTTTTCGAAAAAAGGCTGTAGAAAAAAAAGCTCAACTGGGATTTTAGGGGACTTTTGTCTAATCGTTCAGTGACATGTACTCGACATTCCCTGAAAAAATCAGCTTTCTCCGATTTTTTTTCCTAGTGAAACCTAATGTTCTTGGGCTAAAATACAGGAGTGAGAAATGAGAGTATATGTATATAAGTGAGTATGTGTGACCAATTGTTAAGGCAAAAGATTGTAAACAAGAGCGCTCGTATCGCTGAAGCAATACAATGTCCCCTACCGGACTAATGAGCATTAATAATTATACAAATGTTATAACCTAGATGTGATCAGCATGAATTCCGTTGAAGCATTTCCAAAAAAAGTCCTCAAAAATGATATTTTGGCGCTTTTCCATATTTCCAAGGGCCATAACTCACACAAGAATAATGCAATCAGCATGAAACTCAAACTTGATCTGTAAGTCATCATTCTATAGTAGGTTACCAAGAATGAAATCATTCGGTTGAAGCATTTCCAAAAAAAGTCTGGAAAACTAAAGTATGACTGACAGACTGACTGACAGACTGACGGATGGACAGAGTACAAATGAAACTTGATCTGTAAGTCATCGTTCTATAGTAGGTTACCAAAAATGAAATCATTCCGTTGAAGCGTTTCCAAAAAAAGTCCGGAAAACTAAAGTATAACCGACAGACAGACTGACAGATTACGGATGGATGGACAGAGTGTAAATGAAACTTGATCTGTAAGTCATCGTTCTATAGTAGGATACCAAAAATGAAATCATTCCGTTGAAGCGTTTCCAAAAAAAGTCTGGAAAACTAAAGTACGACCGACAGACTGACTGACAGACTGACGGATGGATGGACAGAGTGTAAATGAAACGTGATCTGTAAGTCATCATTCTATAGTAGGTTACCAAAAATGAAATCATTCCGTTGAAGCGTTTCCAAAAAAAGTCCGGAAAACTAAAGTACGACCGACAGACTGACTGACAGACTGACGGATGGATGGACAGAGTGTAAATGAAACGTGATCTGTAAGTCATCATTCTATAGTAGGTTACCAAAAATGAAATCATTCCGTTGAAGCGTTTCCAGAAAAAGTCCAGAAAACTTATATTTTGGTGCTTTTCCATATTTCCAAGGGCAATAACTCACACAAGAATAACGCAATCAGCATGAAACTCAAACTTGATCTGTAAATCATCCTTCTATAGTAGGTTACCAAAAATGAAATCATTCCGTTGAAGCGTTTCCAAAAAAAGTCCGGAAAACTGAAATTTTGGCGCTTTTCCATATTTCCAAGGGCCATAACTCACACAAGAATAATGCAATCAGCATGAAACTCAAACTTGATCTGTAAGTCATCGTTCTATAGTAGCTTACCAAAAATGAAATCATTCCGTTGAAGCGTTTCCAAAAAAACTCTGGAAAACTGATATTTTGGTGCTTTTCCATATTTCCAAGGGCCGTAACTCACACAAGAATAATGCAATCAGCATGAAACTCAAACTTGATCTGTAAGTCATCGTTCTATAGTAGTTTACCAAAAATGAAATCATTCCGTTGAAGCGTTTCCCAAAAAACTCCGGAAAACTGATATTTTGGTGCTTTTTCCCATATTTCCAAGGGCCGTAACTCACACAAGAATAGTGCAATCAGCATGAAACTCAAACTTGATCTGTAAGTCATCGTTCTTTAGTAGTTTACCAAAAATGAAATCATTCCGTTGATGCGTTTCCAAAAAAAACTCTGGAAAACTAAAGTATGACTGACAGATGACAGAATGACAGATGGACAAACTGACAGACTGACAGACTGACAGATGGACGGAGTGCAAACCTATAGTCCCCTCCGGCGATGCCGGTAGGGGACTATTAAACAACTGGTATAAATCATTCATGAGTGCGTTGTATAAAAAAAAATAGAAAAAAATTAATTGGAAATAATTTTATTTTGGATCACTGATTTTCAAACAACACAACCCTGCTCTTGCAGGAAACTAGGCTTTGCAAGACTTCAACACAATGATACTTGAAACTGACCATATATTCGACTACGTCATCACATGCCTGGCCAATTTTATTAATCAAACAAAAGGTATTAAATCTACCAGCCTGTCTATGGCAGGCGGAATTATACAAAATGTAGATATAAATATAAGTAAGCTACTTCAGCTCCTTTTTCTGAAGGAGCAAATCTGTTTTTAAACAGTTAGTTGAGAAACAATTTCACTTACTTCAGATCATAGTCAGAGAGTTGAAAGTTAACACCCCCCCTTCCCCACCCCCCCCCCCCCCACCCCGACAAACTTCAGGCATTCTAAGAGGAAAGCTGATAAAAAGTCAAATCAAAACTATAATCGCAGGTGCCCATGGTAGTGAACATCCATACAAAGTTTCAAAGGAATCAACCCATAAACATCTGAGAAAATCTCAGGGCAATATTCTATGCAATTCAGGCATTCTAATATGAAAATGAGCATAACGCTGGCAAAAAAGTCTGATCAAAACTATACTATTCAAAAAAAGTAGGGGATATCCAAACTGATGTTCAAATTTTCGGAAAAAGGTATTGTTTACACATGATTGGACACATCAACATGTTACCAAATTTAGTATGGATGATGAATGTCACCAGCCCACGAAAACTTTGTGCAGATTTTTCGCACAAGCGCAGTGTTAATGTCTGTGGGGTACGTTTTGAAATTTTCATTTGTACTGAACAGGATTTTTTGAACGTCTCATTGTTTTTTTCTTGGTATAAACTCGTTCATCAATAGTTTCTGGTCGAAACATAACTTTTCAGGTATGCGAAGACTGACACGTGACGAACGATTATGTGTAGTTGGCATGTTGGAAAATTGCAATAGACAGACTGCAGTGGCTCAAATTCTCAATGTTACTCAATCGGTGATTAGCAGGTTGTGGTCTCGCTATCGTCAGACAGGCAATGTTGATGACAGACGTCGGTCAGGTCGTCCAAGGATGACAATTGCTAACCAGGATCGTTTCAGCGAACCACAGCATTACGTAACTGCCATCAAAGTGCTTCAGAAATTGGACAGCAGCTGCACTGAACAACAGATGTGCGAGTCAGTGGTCAGACTATCCGAAATTGCCTACATAGCTGGAATTTGTACGCTCAATGACCTCGAATAATTCCACGTTTAACTGAATGTCACATCGCAGCAAGGCATAGTGTTGTGGGGAGCATGACAGCGATGGGACAATCGTCAGTGGAGCAACGCCATGTTTTCCAATGAATCAAGGTTCACTCACAACATCCACAACAGGCAAAACGGAGTGTGGCGGCGGTGACACAAACGATACCATGACGTAACCATTAGGCAGCACGATCGTTTTGGTGGTGGATCAGTTATGGTGTGGGGAGGCATAACCATGACAAGCAGAACAGCATTACATGTCATCCAAGGGCATATTACAGGGCAGTACTACCATGACAACATATCAGCAGCTCATGTGGTGACACTTGGGTGACGTCACAGTCATCGATTCATTTTCCAAGATGACAATGCAAGAGCACACAGGGCCAGTGTCGCTAAAGAGTTCCTCCAGGATCAGAACATCACTGCACTGTCTTGGCCAGCACTAAGTCCAGACCTTTCACCAATCGAGCACATCTGGGATATGCTTGGCAGGTGCCTATGACGATGCCAACAGCCCTCTACCAATGTCCAGGAACTTGCCACTGCACTGCAGGATTTACAAGGTATTGATGTCTTGGACTGAATGTGGTAAATTCTCTTACTGACCGTCCATGTCTTCTACAGCTCAGTGTGTGGAATGTGTGCTTGTCAGACACCCAACTATTGCGGAAATCAATCACCATATGTCACAGTACAATGCCTCAACTGTCTTTTTGATGAAGATATAAATATATTTCTTCATATATCTCACTTTTATCAAATATCCCCTACTGTGTTTTAATAGTATATAACTGCAGGTGAACAGGATCCCATGGTAGTCAACAACCATACCAAGTTTCAAAGGAATCGCCCCATTAAAATCTGAGAAAATCTCCAGACAATATTCTGAGCATTCTGCAAAGAAAAGGGGCATAACCCTATCAAAAAAAGTCTGATCAAAACTATAATCACAGGTACACAGGTTCCCATGGTAGTGAACATCCATACTAAGTTTCAAAGGAATCAACCCATGAACATCTGAGAAAATATCTGGACAAAATTCAGGCATTCTATGATGACAAGGGGCAAAAAAAAAGTCCGATCAAAACTGTAACAGGGTTCAAAACTCCTATTTGCAGGAAGATTTCCAAGACTTTGAATGTGACAAATTCCATAACTTTTCCAAACCTGACCGCAATTTTGAAAAATATAACAAGTTTTTCGGAATCTATGCAACTTACCAGGGCCCATGTTCCTAATGTCAATGTCTTTACCACAAATCCTGCACTTCGCTTTTGATTTATCTTTTCCACGAGCAATCCAGACTTCAAAGTGTGTGTCTGTGCCTCATTTATCAAGAAAAAAAACAATTTCAAGGCATACTTCTATTTAATGAAAGTGTCAATGACACTGCAGCACAACTTGTCCAAGAGACTGAACTAAACAGAAAGATCCAGTAATGCCATGTCATTCACTCAAGTTTCTACAGAAAAGACATCACACTAAAACTACATATAAAATCTGAAAAAAAATTGGGTGAGAGATGGGCCATTTGGGTGTGCTAATAGCAGGGTTCCTGCACCAAACTGAGAAGTGAATTCCAGGAGTTTCCAGGAGGTTCAGATCAATTTTTCAAGGAGTTTCCAGGAGTCAGCTAGGTGAAATTCAAGGGTTTTCAAGGAGTATAAAGCGACCATGTGTTGGGAAGAAGGAAAAATGTTAGGAGTTGAATTAATCCAATGAGCAACCGACTCGATTTTTCCAAAATTCCAGGAGTTTCCAGGAGGTGCTTCAAAATTCAAGGAGTTTCCAGGTCCTTGGGAGGGGGTTTTGAAATTCAAGGACTTTCAAGGAATTCAAGGAGGCGCGGGAACCCTGAATAGAATTGTTGACAATTTATATGTCAAATCCAAGATGGCTGGTGGCGGCTATCTTTTTCAATGGAATGCAAAAAAATCTGATTAATCCCATCTGGACATCATACCAAAGTTACATATAAATTTGAAAAAGACTGGGTGAGAGGTGCAGCCTGTAGAGTCTGGTAATGGAATTGTTGGCAATTTATATCCCAAATACAAGATGGCCAATGCCGGCCATGTTTTTCAACAAAATTCGGAAAAAATTTGATAGCTCCCATCTAGATATCACTCCAAAACTAGATATGAAATTTGAAAAAGATTGGGTGAGAGATGCAGGTGAGTGAATGCATCCTGTAAGGTGTGCTAATGGAATTGTTGACAATTTATATCTGAATCCAAGATGGCTGCTGGCGGCCATGTTTTTCAACAAAATTCAGAAATATTTTATAGCTCCCATCTAGACATCACACCAAAGCTACATATGAAATTTGAAAAAGATTGGGTGAGAGATTTGGCCTGTAGGACGTGCCAAAGGAATTGTTGACAATTTATATACCAAATCTAAGATGGCCACTGACGGCCATGTTTTTTAAGAAAATTCAGAAAAAGTTGATACCTCCCATTTAGACATTGCCTCAAAGCTACATATGCAACTTGGGTCTAATCGGGTCAGAAAATATATAAATTACTATAAATTTTTTCATCTTTTTATACTGTACCAATGACACAGACTTAGCTGAATAGAAAAAAGGCTGGAGGGCCTAGGACATAAAGGAAAATCCAATAGGCTCAATTACATATACAGAATTATCCCCTCAAGGAGAAAAGGAGAAACAGGATTTACATATATCTTTCTTGTTTATACAAAATAAGAAAGACATATTACCAATCCGTAAATGAGCACAATAACATCAATGATCTCAATTAACATCCAGTATAACCCATTATACTGATTTTTTAAAGGAAAGGCAATAAATAAAGATAGTCCAGAGAATGAGACTCTTTATACTCATTTAAAAGTGTCCGAGGATTGTATATTAATGCTCGTATGACACGTGACATATACAAATGCTTCACACCAAGGTATACTTTAAAAATATTACATAAATGAGATAGACATTAGCTTTACACTTTAAAACCATCCCAGCACCGACTCGAAATTACTGACTCAGGAGGAGATATTCCCTTGCTTTTCACTATAAACCCGGTGATATAAAGGAACACCATCCACCCCCTTCCCCCTTTCCCCTTGCTCTGGGTCAATCACCCCAGAACGAAGAGGGGAGCAGGACAGAGTCACTGCTGGAACAGAAAGTCTACATAACTATAGTTGCAACTGTTTAGTGGACGGCATTCTGAGCAACAGATAACGGACCTAAACATTTAAGGTCGCCAGAAATAGACTCAGTATTTCTAAGGTAAAAATTAGTGAACGTAGAAGGCTGAGACCAGTATTCAGCCTTCATCAGATCTGTAATAGCAATACTATTAGCATAAGCCCAAGATGTAGACAGAGCTCTAACTTCGTGCGCTGAACTCTTAAGCATGGACTGCTGAGTTGAAGATAAACTTTCACAAGCAGTATGAATAGTCAACTGAATCCACCTAGAAATAAAATGGACCGTGATGTCCCTTCCATTAGGAAGCAAAGACAGAAAAAAACGTTTTCGTCCCTTTCTGATAAACTCAGATCTGCGTTTGTAAATACGTATAGCTCTAACTGGACACAGCAAAGGCCTATGGCCATCTGAGGATGGAAGAGCCTTAATAATAATCGGCTCCGTGTACTTATTAGGAGCCTGATTCTTAGCCAAAAATCCCACATTGGTAGTTAAAGTAATAGTATTACCAACACTACGATAGTGAGAATCATCAACAGATAGAGCATGAAGCTCGCTAACTCTTCTAGCGGAAGCGAAGGCTAAGAGAGGAGCTGTCTTATAAGATAAGTATTTGAAGTCTACCGTGTCAAGGGGTTCAAAAGGCACTTCTTTGAGCTTCAGAAGAACCCAAGCTAAATTCCACTTAGGAATTAACCTAAGGGTTCTATGTCTATTTATCGAAAAGTTTTTAACTAACTTTGATAAAGAGACATTAGATCCAATTTGTAAGCTATCATGATGAGCATAAATATCCGATAGCATAGACCTATAACCCTTAATAGTTACTGGCTGCAGTTTGATCTCATCAAACAAGTAGACCAAAAAATTAACAATGTCTGGAATGGAGGGATCATAGATATCAATTGAATAATCCCTACACCAACGAGAGAAAACCTTCCACTTTGCTGCATAATTTAGCAAAGAGGAGGTCCTCCTACAGTTAGAAATTGCATCCACTGCTCGTCCTGTAAATTGCTTGCCGTGCAAGAAGGACTGCACAATGGAAATACGTGAAGGTTCAGACCTTGCGGGTTGTGATGCAGTGTGCGCGATTTCCCCTGCGAAAGAAGGTGCTCCCATGGAGGAGGCTTCCGAGGAATGTCCCGTAACAGACACCAGAGTATATTTATCCATGGTATCTGGGGAGACAGAGATGCTACCAACAGTATCTTACAGTGAGATTGCTTGATTTTTAGATCTGTTGAATCAACAGAGCTGGAGGATAAGCGTATCCTATCATTCCGTCCCAAGAGATTGAGAGAGCATCTACTGCAAACGCTCAAGGATCTGGGCATGGCGACATATACGTCTGCAACTGATTGTTGAGAGGCGTCGCAAACAAGTGTATCATTGGACGATCCCATTGGTAGCAGATCTGATTGAATACTCGCTTGTTGAGAGTCCATTCTAACCGGTTGTAGAGAGTCCATTCTGATGGCAACATGCAACCTTTCCGAGAGAGAGAGTCCGCTAGAACGTTCAGACGACCCGGAATATGACGGACCGACAGAAAAACATGATGCTCTAGGACAAACAGAAGGATTTTTTCCGTTAAGTTGAATAACGGAATGGAATGAGTGCCTCCCTGGTTCTGAATGTATGCTACTACTGTCGAATTGTCGGACAGTATTTGAACATGTGAATTCTGAATTATGTTCAACCAATGACGTAGCGCAAGCCAAATTGACATCATCTCTTTGATGTTTATGTGCTTGTTCAGGTTCTGCAGATCCCAAAGACCCTGGCACCTCGAATCTGTTGGGCTCAATGTCACGCCCCAACCTGTTTGACTTGCATCCGTCATAATCATAAAAACCGGATCCGGCAGTTGCAGTGGAACTCCTTGAGTCAACCACTGAATATCTGCCCAAGTCTGAATATTTTATTTTACTTGGTTCGACAAGACGATGTTCGTTTCAAGTGAATGAATCTTCACACTCCAAGTCTGAGTGAAAAATATCTGGAGTGGACGAGTGCGTAAGTGCCCCATTGGAATAAGGTCTGTGGCGGCTCCACACAAACCTATCAGTCGCAAAAATTCTCTCGCTGTTACTACATCTGAGTGTAGACAAAAGCGAGCATAACAACTGACTAATTTTCGCTCGGGGTAACGGAAGACGAACCACATTGTTGTGCATCATTCCCAAGTGAATGAATGACAGAACTAGATCCAACTTCTTTTCGTTTACTATGAAACCGAGACGTCGGAGCAATTGAAGCAGACTCTGAACATCGTTCTGAAGAATTAATCTGTCCCCGTATCTCTGAAGAATGTCGTCCAAGTAGGCCGACATTACCGCAGACGAATGAGCTAGGAAATGAGTGATTACCGAGTTCATTATTCAAGTGAAAGCCCAGGGCACTAAATTCAGTCCAAAGCACATTGCTCGGAATTGATAAACGACTCCTAGGAACATGAAGCAAAGGTACTTTCTGAACGTCGGATGTACCATGACGTGAACGTACGCATCTTTGAGATGTATGCTCGCAGCATAATCGTTCACTCGAATGCTCGCTCTCACCGATCGAAT
The DNA here is from genome assembly GCA_031216915.1 of Pictodentalium vernedei. Classification (NCBI taxonomy): domain Eukaryota; kingdom Metazoa; phylum Mollusca; class Scaphopoda; order Dentaliida; family Dentaliidae; genus Pictodentalium; species Pictodentalium vernedei. The sequence goes on along the minus strand of CM062293.1, from coordinate 13,378,697 downwards.
GGTCTCCATATAAAACTTCGCAGCCACGATCAGCTTGTTTATCCAGCTTAGTTCTATAATTGGACGGAACAAGCCATCTGGATTTGGTACCAGGAACAGGTGACTGTAAAAACTGGGAGATTTCTGATTTTCTACGACCTCTATTGCATTCTTCTCCAGAAGAGATTGCACCTCTGATAGAAGCGAATCTCTCTTTTGATGGTTGGATGGATGCTGAGTCCATCGTGGACTTCCTGTTAACGGAGATTTTTCCCTGAAGGACAGTTTTTGACCTTCCGAAATAACCTCCTGTACCCATCGGTTGTCCGTAATTGACAACCAATTGGTTAAAAATCTTGACAGCCTTCCGCCCACTGGAGCGCAATAGAGGTTCTGATCTTCACCTCCTGGATCTGCAAGGCTTGCGGGAGGAGAAACTACGCCCTCCCCGTCCAGCATCTCGACCAGTCGACCTAGGGGCATCTGACCGGTTGTCTCAGCCAGCATTTCATCCCCTACCTGAGTCGCTACTCTGACAGTCTCTGGAGTAAGAGCTAGAGGATTTTTTAGATCCTCTATAGGAGCTTCCCTTGGACGTTCTTGCTCCAGAAGCTCCTGACTTACTCCTCTCTGCTGAGTCCGGTTTCTTAGAAACAGACTTGAAGAGCAGAGAATCTGAAGCTTTCTTGGTAATCTGATCATAGATTAATGAAAGTTTACCATCAAAGAGAAATTCTCCTGAAACCGGAGCGACTCGAAGAGAGTTTTTCACCTTAGAATCCACCCTAGTGGATGAAGCCAGGGCAGCATCACGTCTGACTAACTCCAAATTTGCCACTGAAAGGGCGGTGTTATATGTGGAAAATGCAATCGCCCTAGAAAGAACTCTCAAGGAAGTTTGAACATCCTGGAATTCTTTACCATCGAGACGTTGCGCTAACGCTCTGGTGAGGTGATCTGCGTATGATAAAGCGTCCAAACTGGCTCTGTTAGACAAGATTGTCGTCTCCAACGTACTGCAGAGAATTGACATAGACGCCGGCAAAGACAATTGCAAGTCTTCGGCCTGGTCGTTTAAACACAGAGGAACTCTCGGAACGCCCTTTCCTGCCGTTTCAAATTTATTCCTACTGTTGATGAACGGCAGATGTAGAGCATGTTGCAATAAGAAACTGGTTCTGCCTGTCTTAGAGGCTAACTTAAAAATAGATTCATTCAGCAATTCAAATGTACGTGAGACATTGCTAGACTGGACCGGATACTCAGAACATCATCCTTCATTACGTGTACACTCCATATAAAACCGCACTTGGCGTACCCCACTTTTTGTGTAGAAAAGTGGGGTACCCAAGTGCAGTTAGGAGAGAAGCATTACATAATCAATTAGTGATCGACGAGAAATTTCTTCCCGAGTCAGAACTTGATTAGCAATATTAGTCTTCAGTCAGCGAATTTCTAAAACCCGCATTTCATAAAATAATGACATAAAAATACCATATCTGTCTTTTCCAGATCATTGTACCACGGAAAAATGTCCGATTTTAAACAATCCGCCCAGTATTTTTCGAGATATTGAACTTGTTTCCGTATTAAAATAAAATGATTTGCCGATATGTCATTTGGATCCCCCCCCCTGTATAATTAAAGGTAAGTTTGTTGCCATCCGAGTCGAACATGATCTTGTCCATCCTTCATTCTCGAAATAGACATTCTCGAGACATTTTTAAATAAAATTACCCAATAGAAGAAGAATTTAAAAATAAAACTTATTCCGTGCGTTATGTTTTTTAGAACAATAATGTGACAGTCTCGGTGATACATCCTGTCTTTACGAAGTGCGGGTCCCTATTTTTCACTGAGACTCCGAATCATTAAGAAACCGGCATATGTTTTAATATTGTAGATTTCTAAGCTGTTTCGCGTTTACATCAGTAATTATTTTTGACGAACTAAATTGAGAATGGAACAGAATTAATAAATAAATAAATCCATCTACTCCTTCCGGTCTTTTTCATAACAACTCTGGCGGATTTTTCAAATTAAGTTCAGCCTTCGGAATCATGAAAATTTAGAAGCAAGGGACGGACGAATCATGGCCTACGGTAAACAAATTCAAGTTATAGTGGGATTTTCTTGTCAAGTTCCAATATCTCAAAAAATGCATGGAAAATTGGTGACGTCTCTTAGGGCTACGGGGGGGAGGGGGGGGGGGGGCGACGGGGGGGGGGGGGGGGGGGACTTTATTGTAGGCATTTGCTCTTTAAACGTAGATTTTGCCCACATTTGTCTTCAAAGTTGGTCCGTCGGAGTTGTCTTCAAGGTTGGTCCGAGTTGTCTTCAATGTTGGTCCGAGTTGTCTTCAAAAGTGGGCCGACTTGTCTTGGTCCGAGTTGTCTTTGGTCCGAGTTGTCTGTAATTTTTGGCTCCCATTTGGGAGGGGGGGGGGGGTGAAAAGCTTTTCCAAACTTCATCCACGTCACTGTTGAGGCGCGCTGCAGCTGCACATCCTCCCAAGTACGGAGGGAACGAAGTACTGCAACTGACCATTTTGGAATTTCTGTTTGCCTTTTAACCAACGTCAAGGATAATATGCGTCCCGCACTTTTTACAAATGTCTCCATTCAAATTTTATTACACTTCCAATTTTTCTCTAAAAAAGCATAACTTATGACCCCTCGCCGGAATGAGCTCGCTAATCACGATTCGCTGTTTTACTGGTAAATGAGTAAATAAATCACGTGTCGTACCAATGAGGGGCCACAAGCTATGTTTAGAGAAAATGGTAGTTGTAATCCTATCATTTATTTTGTAAGTGTCACCCGTGGGGTCCACGACAACCAGACAACCGGAATGGTCCTGTGGTTCCAGTTACAGTTCAGGAAGTTCTTAAAAAAAAGAAGGGGGGGGGGGGGGGGAGAAGCATTAATTATCCTCATCATAGTGCGATGCCGCAACATTATCACCGAGTTAGGGCAAGAACGGTTTGAGTTTTAATCGAATTGGATCTCATCCGTGTTTTGAAGATAATTTCCACCGTGCTTGGGGTAAAATAGCGGCTGTCAGAAAGAATAAAAAGTGCGTTTTAATTTAACATTTGGGCGGATTATGATGTTATATCCCAGGCGAAAAGCAGATAAATTGCCATGATGTCCAAAAGAAAAAATGTATAGTTATCTGTACCCGTCCGCTTCGGCTGAGAATCAGAATGTTTTTTCAACAACAATGACCTCGATTGAGCGAGTTCAGACTAATTTATGTCATGTAAATCCAATAGATGGAACAGCCACACTGCTTCACGGGACAGTCAAAATTCGCATTTTTTTCCAAGATTTATTTAAACACAAAACGTGAATTATTGGGCCGATTTTCACGTTTAAAGGATTTTTTTGACATAGAAAATCGCCCCCCAAAATATTTCAGGCACAGAAAAGGGATTTAGTGAAGAGAACTTTTTATGTAAATTGCGAGGTGTTTTCCCAATCAACACTGATTAGTGAGTAAATGCCTGCTGTTATATAATCATACATAACACACTCAGTCAATATTGGGATTTTTTTTTATATGGAGTGTACACGTAATGTTAGTCCGGCCAAAAATGTCTGTATTCAGTGACGCTATCAGTCTCTTATCTGGTATCGCAGCTCTCTGGTCTGATGGAACAACCTCTGGAAGGTGCTGACAGATAAAATCTACCGCCACCTTATGCTGTTCCAGAAGGGAAAAATCCAGCTCCGCAGTTTCCCGTTCACCATCCGACTGGACCAGATGCGAATCTCGGTCGTCCCTGTCTGACACTGCAGAGGAACGTACCGACCCAGCTTCCTTCGACAGTTCCTGATCTGAAACCGTTTCCAAAGGTTGCTGGGACGCTGTGATGAGTTGCGCTATCTGTGATAGCAAGTCCGTCACAGAGGCCTGTGGTGCTGCAGTCTTACGTTGTTTAACCGCTGGAACCTCCTGGGATGGTACATCCTGCATAATCCTTTTATGCGTACGTCCCGACTGGTGAGGCCTCATGTCCTTGGCTACCGGATGGAGTGACCTAGATGACATGGAATCCTTTGTCGGTGAAGCAGGCTGGATATCGAAGCCAAGGTGCGGTCGTGTGTGCTGGCATGTGGAAGAGGAAGCCAATAGACTAGCCGACCCCGGCTGTCTATGCGACGGAGAGTCCCAAGCAGGAGGAGTGGATGTATGCTCCAACTGACGAACGTTATGCACAACAACATCTGGCCCCAAGAGAGAGGGGCCTCTCTCGCTCGCGGTCCGGGTAGACCTAGCTAGCTACCGGACTGACTGGCTTCCTCTGATTCATCCTCCGATCCGTCGTCGCAGGGTGTGCATGATCTGAAATTATAGTGCTCGCAACACCCTTTCTCCTCTCCTGGGCCACAACGGACATACCCGGTGTCACATCACCCACATTACGACTGATAGATCCATCGGTCGAGATAGCTAGCGACAAGGCCGTCAATCCTACTAAGGATCTAGGCACTTGTCTGATTTCCATGAGCACTTTTGCCGCTAGCTCTTCATTGATTTGCGACAATGGTAGCACACTTCCAGAAGACATCACGGAAACATCACCCTGTTCTTGTTCCTCTGAAAAAGAGACAGAAAAACTAGAGTGCCCCTGGGGTGAGAGGACCGGCATCGACCTCTCACCACTAACAATATACCGTGACACATGTCTCCAACGTTTGTCATCCCAACTGGCACAAAGTGAACAAGAATTAGTGCAAGTACTACAGAAAATACAATGAGCATGAGAATCGGAGGAAGACTTCCTCAAATTACAATTTAAACAATATTCTTTCATAAGTAAAAAATATTATACAGCCGTAGTACTTGCACTAACCCTCGAAAATACAAAGATACATTATAATAATACAATCCATAACAAAATTTCGAAAAATCAAAAGAAAATTTTCGAAAAAATTTTGACATCACCCCAAGTTCCCAAATGGAATGATGAGCCCAAATGGATCCCAAAAAAGCCCAAGTGTGGACAAAACTTTTAAAACATTTCTAAAAATTAATGTTACACTTGCTGGATTTGAGTGAGTGGCGGTGGGATACCACTCGAGTCTAACGCCTCAATCAATCTTCTCAGGCTATACCATGAAACAGAGGAGAACTCAACCCATGTATGTGCAGGGTCAGAGAGTGAAACCATATCCCCTTCCTTGTGCTAAGAGGCAAGAGGTAGCCAAGACATTGGAATCAGAAGATATCGAGCTGTCCAACTCCTCATACAATTCCCCAGTCTCGGTGAAAAAGAAGGATGGCGGGGTTTGATTTTGCATAGACTTCTGATGCCTTAACCCTTTACCCAACACAGACGATATCAAAATTTATTATTTTAAATATCATTTTTTCAAATGTTTCAAAAAATTTCAATTCCATTGGGAACATAGAGGACATAATGACAAGCCTACATGGAGCAAATCTGTTCAGTAAGATAGATTTAAGTAAGGGGGTACTGGCAGATACCTGTGAGAAGAGAGGACAGACACATCATCATTTACAGCATCAGAGGGTGTTATCAGTTCAGGAAGGTTTCCTTTAGAATGATAAATTCCTGTTGCTGGCATGTGAGTAAATCTTGTTTAATTTTTCATTAAATTATATTCAAATGATACTCATCAATTATCTTTTTAACTATCAAGTCACAGACACCTCCAAGATACCTTTCTGAGAAGGATGTGATTAAATATTGCACTTCATTGTCCTTTGAGGTCAGAAACCCAAAATAATTTGAATTGGTTAAGAATCAGTTAGAAAATGTTCTGAAATAAACACGGACAACTTTTGATCGAGTGCCAGTTTACTAAATAAAATTAAAAGTAAATTGATGAAATTAAATTTAAATCTGTTGGTAATTGTTGAAATTAACCTCAAGACAACCTTTGGCCATATGCTGACCAAATAGAATAAACAGCTGCTCCATGAGTGCATGATACGCTGTTATTAATTACAAGAGGGAAGAACACAACATGTGGAAAATTGCCTATATTTTGATGAATAAAGTCCCATAACTCTGGAATGACAAATCGGACAGCGACACAAATCAAAAGGGAGCTTCCTTCCATCAACATATACTTTCCCCCAAAAAATCACAAAAATTGCTCAAAGCATTTTCGAGTTATTGTATGACGTGTGGACAAACAGACAGACGGATGGGCGGACAGATGGACAGCGGTATACCATAATACGACTGTTTTTTCAAAACGGGCATATAAAAATTCTAAATCAAATGGGCATAACTCTGGGATGAATGTGCAGACAAGGTCTATTTTCATTGCCCCCCCCCCCCCCCCCCCCCCCCCCCCCCCAATGTTTACTATAGGATATATGCATGTTAAATTTCATGGAAATCTGGCAATCATTTGCAAAGATATGAGCCTGGATGGACAGACAGCTTGCTAGATGAATGTATGAATGAATGGATGGATGGAGAGATGGATGGAAGGACACAGCCTATCGCTATATCCCCTGTAAACTTCATTTGGCAGAGGATAAAACCAAATCATGTTTTTCTTTATTTAATTTTAATGGTATTCTAATTCTATAATTGTCATACAGATCATCCAAACCTTTCATCTCAATGTCTTTCAATTTGAAATTGTAAGTTTCCAAATGAAAACTTTACTGTTAAATTTCTTGAACCAAATGGCTCTGCACTATTTTAAATCAGTTTTTCTTGCAATTGGCATGATTTTATTTTTCCTCTTTTCATTTTTATAAATTTAAAATTATGTTGTGGTTTTTTTTTTAAAGTTAATTAATTTTTAAAAAATCTATTTTTTTTTATATGTGTGAACAATTCTTTTTCTTTGTTTTTCCTTTACCAGTAAATTTTTTTTTTTTTCCAATTATTTTTTTTTCTTTAACAGTAAGTAATTTTTTTATCTGAGTAATGTTGTATTTTTATTATTCCTGATATTTTTTTTACCTCGTTTTTTCTTTCTCAAAGAAAAAGTCAAGCAAACTTCAACATTTTGTTTTCTATTGATATCAAAAGGCTTCTTTTTAATTTTTAATTTTTTTATTTTCCTACGGCAATTTGGAAATGTGCTCTCCCCAAGTTCTCTATTCTTTCTTGAAAAATTAAAAGTCTGTCGATCTCCAACTACTCACAAATATTTATTTATTGACAGCCAGGGTCAGCTCGTGTCAGACAGTTTTATGGGTGGAAGAAGCCAGAGTACCCGGCGAGAACCACTGAGCAACAGTCAGACTCCCCAACGTACTAACTCCACACAAGCAGGGTTAGTACTGGTTGAAAACAAGTGCACCATCGACATGCAGTTCGCCTTAGTACACAATCAGGATGAAGTGCCCTGACCAAGGGCATAATGTTGCTACCCCCTTGCAGGAATCGAACTGTGAACCTTTCAGTTTGAAGTTAATGCAGTAACCACCGAGCCACCATGTGCCCCTCGCAAACCTTACAATATCTCATATCATCTGCACACACTGGATTACAGTATGTCATGTCTTTGTTGTGATTACATCCAGGAGTGGTAGAAAAAGAAGTGGGTGTAGCAGGGACCAACCTGAGCATTTAAAAATAAGAGCCAGACTTGGAGCCTATTTTTGAAATCTAGAAGCCAGATTCACTTCATAAACTGTAGGGTACTAAATTATTGTTCATTGTCAAAATTTGTTCATGTGTTTTGCCTTGTTAGAATTTATGGGAGAGTCTATATATGCACTTTCCCACCCATACATGTCTTTTGGCATGCCCCCACCCATACATGTCTATAGGCAGTCTCCCACAGAGATGATATAATTGCACTTGAAAGATAATATGAAGTACATTTACAGAACATGAAGTCCTTAAGCTGCAGCACCTTCACATCAACATAAAGCCAAAATATGGGCTTGAAGCACTCTACCAGTTAACTGTCTTTATATGTACAATACTTTTTAATGTACATTTCTTCTTGTGGGAAGCTTTCAGCTATGTGAGACATAACATTTGTGCATTTAATTACATTATTCCCCTTTGGCACAATTAAAGTTGTTTCTCAAATGACTGAAATATATTTTTATTACACCACAATAACCATTTATTTCCACCATAGTTCCTAGTCTAACCATGGCTGCCTAAGTGACCAGTGGAGGAAATGTAGTCTTTCAGTTACAAGACACCTTAGAAGCCTATATTAAAGATTCCAGAGCCAAATCGGGAATTCTAGGAGTCTAATTCACACTAGCTACTTACTAGATCGGTCGCTGAGGTGTAGTACAATATAGAAGGGGTTTTTTTTATGATTTTTTCCATATATTCGTAAATATAAATGCGAGCCATTTATCATTTCCTAAAATAGTCATTTTTTTAAATTTAAATTATTTTATTTATTTATTTTCATTTTATTTTCCTTCACAAGATCTGAGTGGAAAATTCCCTATCCATTAAAAAATACAGAATATTTTCTCATCGTAGGTCATGACATTTGCCAACAGTCTCGGAATTCCTTATTTTCTAAATTTAAAGGACTTGATTGCCCTCAGCACTTGATCATAGTCTCCCATCTATCTATTATCTCATCCTCATTGAGCATTTTTAATACCAGAATAAAACATGACGATGGCATCCTCATGTTCAGTGGTCTGACAGATGTGTTGATCGGATTGTTACATTGCAATCTGCAAGTCATACATTTTTTGCTCAATGCTTTATGAATATTTTCTTCCACAGGATTGGCACACACTTTATAGAATGTATGTTTTTGTTTAAATGATGAATAATTTACTCTGGTCTCTTTTTTAAGTTATGGAATTTTTTTCTTCTGCAAATCTTCCATTACCTTTGTATGATATCGGCACTTTTTTGTACCCATTCAAGCCCATACATTTCTGGGATCTATTTTTCTTGTCCCCGAATGCCCATAATACCTCTACTCCTGTGTTCTTTATTTTTTTAGTTTTGGCAAACCTAATTAAGAAAAATACTACAAATATGATCAATATACTAAAACACAGTTTTTAGGTGGAGTTAATCAGGAGAGTCCAGCATATTATTTACAAACATGTAATAATGTCATGAATCTTGGCATTCATTCATTGAAAATATCAAGATGATCGAGTGCTCAGTCAGTGTAGAATCAAGGTCTAAAATAATAAAATACACTGAAACATTTTTACTTTGTTACATTTTTTAGATGTTTAACCCTTTACCCAATGCAGACGATATCAAAATTTATTATTTTAAATATCATTTTTTTAAATTTTTCAAAAAATTTCAACAAAACCATATCATGTGACACCTCGTTGGAACGAGCTCAACGAGCTCGTTCCAACGAGGGGTCACATGATATGGTTTTGTTGAAATTTTTTGAAAAATAATATTTTTTCAACTGCTGAATTTGCATATTACGCGGGCGGATGCGGGCGATTCGTTAGGTAAAGGGTTAAGACAGAAAAACTGCTCCACATTCTGATACCAAATATCAATAGATGCCAACTGGCTGGCCGGGGATTTCAACTGAATACATTTGAATTTGAGCCACCTGAGGATGCCATATACATAACATAAACAGATTATGACTGGTGGATCCTCATATTGCACCTCAGATCCACCACTAAGTCAGCATCATTTGATATTTGGTATACAGTATGCTTAGTGAGAAGGAGAGAGTTTAAAGTTAGATCAAATCAAGTTCATATTGGGGATTCCTTTCTTAATTTTTTAACTTGGTGTAGTACAAGGATGTTTTTTTTATAAATCTTCTTCTTCGTGCTACATTCTCCCTTTCAAATTTCAGCATATTTCCCAAATCATAATATATAAATGATTTTTATATAATTTTTTAAGAACATTTGAGATGGCATCTACCATGCCATGAACACTATCCTACAGTCTAACTGTTAATGATAGATACTGGTGCCTAATAGAAAACACTTTTTCAAGCTGTAATTTGTTTTTTCTCCCATTCACAGTAACAAATCACCTTTTTTAATTCATTTTGTAAATGGTTGTGCTACCTAGTAATGAACTAAAACAAATCACCTGTTTCCAATTCATCCTTTAACTTGATCAAATACTCAGTTCTATGTAAATCACTATCATTAATGCACAGGTTTAGAAAATCAATATCTAACAAGAATGTAGAGTCTTCACTGATGCTTGGGATGACTTCACAAGTTGTTTTCTTGTGTATTGGTCGACTGAAAGACAAAAGAATAATATATCGACTGTCACAAAGTTCAATCTTTCCTTCCAGTCTGTGGTTGAGTTTATTTTATACTGTCAGTCTGAATAAGGAAAAAAACTTACTTGTACCAACTGAATTACTATACATGTAAAAGTTTATCTTCCCTTCTGTGCAGTTCTGTGTAAACTAGTTTTATTTTCGCCACCCTGCCGAATCCACCTCCTACCCACCATTTCATTTAATCCAAGGAATTCTTTTCAGAATTTGTTTCGGTACCAGTTTGTGATAACAATCAAACAACTGGAGTATTGTGGTGGGTGATATTTCTCAATACTGATTATAATCTAATCAAACAACTGGAGTATTGTGGTGGGTGATATTTCTCAATACTGATTATCATCTACCACTCATGCCAGCATCAAACAACTGGAGTATTGTGGTGGGTGGTATTTCTCAATACTGATTATAATCTAATCAAACAACTGGAGTATTGTGGTGGGTGATATTTCTCAATACTGATTATAATCTAATCAAACAACTGGAGTATTGTGGTGGGTGATATTTCTCAATACTGATTATAATCTAATCAAACAACTGGAGTATTGTGGTGGGTGGTATTTCTCAATACTGATTATAATCTACCACTCATGCCAGCATCAAACAACTGGAGTATTGTGGTGGGTGATATTTCTCAATACTGATTATAATCTAATCAAACAACTGGAGTATTGTGGTGGGTGATATTTCTCAATACTGATTATAATCTACCACTCATGCCAGCATCAAACAACTGGAGTATTGTGGTGGGTGATATTTCTCAATACTGATTATAATCTAATCAAACAACTGGAGTATTGTGGTGGGTGATATTTCTCAATACTGATTATAATCTACCACTCATGCCAGCATCAAACAACTGGAGTATTGTGGTGGGTGATATTTCTCAATACTGATTATAATCTAATCAAACAACTGGAGTATTGTGGTGGGTGATATTTCTCAATACTGATTATAATCTACCACTCATGCCAGCATCAAACAACTGGAGTATTGTGGTGGGTGATATTTCTCAATACTGATTATAATCTAATCGAACAACTGGAGTATTGTGGTGGGTGATATTTCTCAATACTGATTATAATCTACCACTCATGCCAGCATCAAACAACTGGAGTATTGTGGTGGGTGATATTTCTCAATACTGATTATAATCTAATCAAACAACTGGAGTATTGTGGTGGGTGATATTTCTCAATACTGATTATAATCTAATCAAACAACTGGAGTATTGTGATGGGTGGTATTTCTCAATACTGATTATAATCTACCACTCATGCCAGCATCAAACAACTGGAGTATTGTGGTGGGTGATATTTCTCAATACTGATTATAATCTAATCAAACAACTGGAGTATTGTGGTGGGTGGTATTTCTCAATACTGATTATAATCTACCACTCATGCCAGCATCAAACAACTGGAGTATTGTGGTGGGTGATATTTCTCAATACTGATTATAATCTAATCAAACAACTGGAGTATTGTGGTGGGTGATATTTCTCAATACTGATTATAATCTACCACTCATGCCAGCATCAAACAACTGGAGTATTGTGGTGGGTGGTATTTCTCAATACTGATTATAATCTAATCAAACAACTGGAGTATTGTGGTGGGTGATATTTCTCAATACTGATTATAATCTACCACTCATGCCAGCATCAAACAACTGGAGTATTGTGGTGGGTGATATTTCTCAATACTGATTATAATCTAATCAAACAACTGGAGTATTGTGGTGGATGATATTTCTCAATACTGATTATAATCTACCACTCATGCCAGCATCAAACAACTGGAGTATTGTGGTGGGTGATATTTCTCAATACTGATTATAATCTAATCAAACAACTGGAGTATTGTGGTGGGTGATATTTCTCAATACTGATTATTATCTAATCAAACAACTGGAGTATTGTGGTGGGTGATATTTCTCAATACTGTTTATAATCTAATCAAACAACTGGAGTATTGTGGTGGGTGATATTTCTCAATACTGATTATAATCTAATCAAACAACTGGAGTATTGTGGTGGGTGATATTTCTCAATACTGATTATAATCTAATCAAACAACTGGAGTATTGTGGTGGGTGATATTTCTCAATACTGATTATAATCTACCACTCATGCCAGCATCAAACAACTGGAGTATCGTGGTGGGTGATATTTCTCAATACTGATTATAATCTAATCAAACAACTGGAGTATTGTGGTGGGTGATATTTCTCAATACTGATTATAATCTAATCAAACAACTGGAGTATTGTGGTGGGTGATATTTCTCAATACTGATTATAATCTACCACTCATGCCAGCATCAAACAACTGGAGTATTGTGGTGGGTGATATTTCTCAATACTGATTATAATCTAATCAAACAAATGGAGTATTGTGGTGGGTGATATTTCTCAATACTGATTATAATCTACCACTCATGCCTGCATCAAACAACTGGAGTATTGTGGTGGGTGATATTTCTCAATACTGATTATAATCTAATCAAACAACTGGAGTATTGTGGTGGGTGATATTTCTCAATACTGATTATAATCTAATCAAACAACTGGAGTATTGTGGTGGGTGATATTTCTCAATACTGATTATAATCTACCACTCATGCCAGCATCAAACAACTGGAGTATTGTGGTGGGTGATATTTCTCAATACTGATTATAATCTAATCAAACAAATGGAGTATTGTGGTGGGTGATATTTCTCAATACTGATTATAATCTACCACTCATGCCTGCATCAAACAACTGGAGTATTGTGGTGGGTGATATTTCTCAATACTGATTATAATCTAATCAAACAACTGGAGTATTGTGGTGGGTGATATTTCTCAATACTGATTATAATCTACCACTCATGCCAGCATCAAACAACTGGAGTATTGTGGTGGGTGATATTTCTCAATACTGATTATAATCCACCACTCATGCCAGCATCAGTAGCAAGTGCTGCTATGAGAGGAATTAATTATATAAGCATGAGAACTTAGAGGGTTGCCAAGCTTCAAAGAAGTTGAGAAACTAAAAGTAGTCACAGTTTATAAGGCCCTGCTACCCAGCACATACTATCTTTGAAAGAAAAACACTGTGGAAGGATAATGAAATATCTCATTTGGGGTCGGGAAGGCAGAGCTGTGACTAAACCATTGCCACAGAGGGGCTTAGAAATAATATCCCTACATATAAGCCCCCAGACTTAAACCTCAAATAATCCCTCTCATGGATGCACTTCCTATGGAAGCTGGTATGAGAGGTGGATTATTTTCCCTCTAAGCCGATCGGGCTTCCAGGATCAAGTTAGTATGTTCAAAGAAGTAAAACATCCTTTCAGCAATCAAAGAGCTGAAATGAGTACAACAGATGTTTTTTAACATTCTTTTAATTCATTGTTGATTTTTTATGTTTCAGTTGTTTAGTTCCTTGAAAATACCTTAATGTCGGGAAGTGATTGTGATAGAGTTTGGTCATATGATCAAAAATATATCGATTGCACTGTTTTGAAATGTGAATTGGAACTTTGTTGGTCTTCTTATTGTCAAATTCAAATAAGGAAATTCTTCGATCATTTCATTTAAATTATTTATTCAGTCAGTATTTATTTGGTAATACAGTGAATCACACTTAATTGGATATCTTTTAACTGAATAACCCTGTTAACTGAATATAATTTCCCAACACAAAACCATTTACCATACCTCCAGTACAAATTTGACCTGTTAATTGAATATAGGTTATAGAGTAAACTCCTGTTAATTGAACAAAAAATATTGCAACCTGTTGAGAAATAACCCTGGCTCTCCCCAGTTTTCTTTTGTTTAAAGACCAATTTGGCCACAGTACATCCAATGCAGGCATTTAATCTATTATATCTTGTTTGACAGTGCTCATGGAGCTCTGTCAAACAAGATATAATAGAATAAATGCAAAGTTTATCTCCAGAATACAGAAAAGTGACACAACCCCTGTTAATTGAATACTTCTGTTAATTGAATAATTGTCATTGGCAAAGTGGCTATTCAATTAATAGGGTTCCACTGTATATATTTTTTGTCTCTTCATTTGATTAGTGATTTTTCATACTCAGACTTTGATTTCAACATATCCTATTTTTTCTTTCTATCCTTCCTTTGTTCTATTGGATTACAGCTCGATCTAACATTCTTGTTAAACAATGTGCATGAGTGGTTATGGGTTATTGTTTTTACAGCACTACAGACAACACTGTATAGTAGATGGTGGTATTGAATGGTGAGAAGTGGTTGGTGGAGATGGAAATGTGAGGGAAATTTGAGACAACAATTTTGATAAGATTTTTGTGTCTACTGATAAAGTTAACATTTTCTTTTCAAGGGTTAAAGTTTTATCATGTATGTTATTATTTATTTTAATACAGCTTTGTACAATATTTTTATTTGTAAGTGGTTATTTGTGATTACTGTATGAAATGGTCAGAGTAGAATGATAATAATATAAGTTATCTCCGCCAACATGTATGGTATATGGAGATTTAATACCTGGATGTAGATTTTCAAACACTGAGCCGCAAGTGAGGTGTTTAAATGAGATAACGTTTTTGTCCCATTTGCAACACAATACAATCATAGTGGAAATAAATTTGTGGATGCATTTCTCAGCTCCGCAATCACTTGGACAAAATTTGTGATAATTTTGTTTTTATAACTGCAGAAGACAACAGACAGAGTTACATCCCTTGGGTTATTAAGGAAACAAGTAAACAGTATTTTGTTGACATATTGTCCCCTGAGTTCCAATGTGTTCTATGTGCCTATATATCCATATCTTGATTCCAGGGCAATTAATTTTTTTTTTACCTTGATGTTGCTGACTTTTTCATTGAGGAAATGTTGGGTCTTTCTACAATAAATTTAAAAAATGTGGGACCAGATTGCCAGTCAACTGTTTTCATGACACAATCAACAGAAACTCTACTTATGTGGCATTAGTTCATTGGGGAGTCTAACAGTTGCTTGCCACTACTAAGTGGTTCTCTCCAGGTACTCTGGCCACGTCCACTTGTAAAACCATCAGACATGATGTGACTCTGGTTATTGAAATTGTTGTTCAACCCCAATAAACTAGAGGTGTGACTGTCCCATATGGGCCTGTCAATACCCCCTCTACCATATTCTAAGATGAAAAGTGGCATAATTCTGACAAAAAAGGACCGTCGAAACTCTAATCACAGGTGCATAGGTTCCCATGGCAGTGAACATCCATACCAAGGTATGGGGGGATGGGGTGGGGGGGGTGGGGTGGGGGGGGGGGGGGGAAATTTGATATAGTGTGCCCAAATTATACTTATTTCAGTGGCAAGTGAAATGCTATCCTGGGCAGGAATATCGGTCAGCAGCATGCTAGGAGTTAAAAGAGCATTTAAAGAAGTGGCACCCCCAAAAGATTGTGCCTTGAACAACTCGGTGTCAATACCACCATTGTCTGAAAGACAGAGAATCCATCTGGAAAATGTGTGAGTAGTAGTGAGTGGCAGCTTTTCAGTGATGTGATAAATGGATAAGTTATTTGATATTCAGATAGTTTTTTTGTTATGCCCCCCACCCATCCATCCCCTATAACATCAGAATTGATATGTCCTTAATAATTATGAACAATTAATATTTTATAAAATTATTTTTCAATTACAATAAGCATACTTTGGTTTGTGTGATCATTTATTTGCACTGAGTGACCTTTGACTTATTAACACGTTTACAAATACCATTACACAGCATCTATTTTATAAATACCATTACACAGCATCTATTTTATAAATGCCATTACACAGCATCTATTTTATAAATACCATTACACAGCATCTATTTTATAATAACCTCTGTCAAGAGACTGTATCACTCATTCATCTCATACAGCATTGAGAAGTGACTTGGTTATACATTCATCATTCACTGAACATTGGAGATTATGATTACAGGGCAGTACATTATTACAGTAAGCAGCTGAGTTTAATATATATTCTATAGAATATTATTTTGTGACCTGTGCATCTTTTGTATTGGAAAAGAGTTCCCAAAATTTGAAGAGAATCTTTTTCTTCTAGTATTAACCATGATTTATTCTTCTGAATCAGGATTGAACTAGATTATTTTCAAACTACACAAGGAGCAAATATTTGTTGGATATTAATTCCATTTGAATTTTGCCGAGTGGAAACTGCTGAATTTTTGAGTGAACATCATTGCAGTTTATTGGATAGTGTTTCTGCAGACACATTGTTAGACATTACAATACCAGCTGGAAAGTTTCGTCGTCACTGGATTACGGGATTCTACAGAACTTTATTTTGGACCAACTGATAAGTATTTCTGTTTTTTATTTTTCTGTAAATCAATGTAAAAGATATTCTATCATTTTCATTTTAAATTATTTTGTTAATTAAATTTTAGAATAGTTAAAATGAAGTTATTGTTGTTGTACAGTACGTGGAGAGTGGATTGTAACTAAATCACCCATGGAGTGGAGTTATCACCCAAGCTATAACTTTCAAATTTTGTACATATCGACAAAAACACAAGCAATGTTTCAGCCAATGGACCTCCGGGTTTAACCCGGAGGTCCATTGGCTAAAACTTTGCTTGTGCTGATTAGGCTTTCCAACAAATTTGCAATTATTACTTGGGTGGAATCTCCACTCTGCGGGTGATTTAGGTGATTTAGTGATAATGCACTCTCCACGTACTGTACCTCAGATTTCTTTCTGTTACCATTATTGGTATCACTGTAACAGAAATTGGGGACCTGTAGTCAAGATTGAATAAAACATAACAAGAAGCCTTTATTTGCAAATTGCAATTATTACTTCAGCTCAATATCCAAACATTTAGATTTATTTCAGTATTACTACTACAGTGGAACCTTGTTAATTGAATAGCCACTTTGCCAATGAAAATTATTCAATTAACAGGGGAATTCAATTAACATGGATTGTGTCACTTTCCCGTATTCTGCAGATAAACTTAGCATTTATTGTATTTTATTTTGTTTGACAGAGTTCCATGAGCTCTGTCAAACAAGATATAATAGATTAAATGCCTGTATTGGATGTAATGAGACCAAATAGGTCTATAAACAAAGGTAAACTGAGCAGAATCAGGATAATTTCTCGACAGGTTGCAAGATTTTATATTCAATTAACAGGAGTTTGTTTACTCTATAAACTATATTCAATTAACAGGTAAAATTTGTACTAGAGGTATGGTAAATAGTTTTGTGTTGGAAAATTATATTCAATTAACAAAGGTTATTCAGTTAAGAGATATCCATTTAAGTGGGTTCCACTGTAATTTAATCTGAAAACCAACAAACCTTTTCACAGTGGTATTTATTTATGACAGAATTTATTTCCAAATTTGAAAGCTCTCCTAGTATGGATCTTTTAGGCCCTCTTACAAAGAAAGATTTATTCCAACTTGCTCAGTATCTTAAATTAACAGCAACATGCAGTCTGAACAATCATGAACTAAAATAGCTTATTGTTAATCATTATATTGAGGAAGGTCTTTTGCCTCAATTTGGGGTTACCTCACGTGAACCATAATCTACTTATGCCAGTGAACTAAAAAAGTTAGAATTTTTACTAAGAAAATTAGAAAAAAGGGAACAATTTCAGACTCAGAAAGAAAAAAGAAGAAAGGGAATTAAAATTGAGGGAAATGGAAATTCAAGTTGAAAAAGAAAGAGAACAAATTCAGGTTCAAAAAGAAAGGGAACAAATCCAAACTCAAACAGGAAGGGAACAAATTTAGGTTCAAAAGAGAAGGCAACAAAAATTAAATAAAATTAAAAGAACTGAAAATTCAAAAAGAAATAGGACTAAAAGAATTGGAAGCCCGGAGGTCAAGGCTCAGGCTAGTTTCCTCATTTCAAGAAAAAGAAGTTGATAAATATTTTTCTCAGTTTGAAAAAGTGGCAACAAGTTTAGATGGACAAGGGATGTCTGCACATTGCCACTACAAAGTGCTTTAAAAGGGAAGTCCCAAGAAATCTATTCCATTCTATCT
Source organism: Pictodentalium vernedei (assembly GCA_031216915.1). Classification (NCBI taxonomy): domain Eukaryota; kingdom Metazoa; phylum Mollusca; class Scaphopoda; order Dentaliida; family Dentaliidae; genus Pictodentalium; species Pictodentalium vernedei. The sequence goes on along the minus strand of CM062293.1, from coordinate 13,360,447 downwards.
TCTCTGCAAATTAGTACTTATGACATCATTAAAGAAGCTATAATTGAAGCATATGAACTGTTTCCAGAGGCCTATAGACAGAAATTCAGAAATTACACTAAAAATTAAAATCAAACTCATGTGGAATTTGCAAGGGAAAAGCAAAATATATTGAACAAGTGATGCCATTCCAAAGAAATAAGGAAAGATTTCTTGAAATTAAAGGAAATGATGTTAACTTGTAGAGTGCTAAATTATTTTTGGTCATCAAAATTTGTTCAAATGACTTTGTCTTGGAACAATTTATGGAAGAGTGCCTATAGGCAGCACCAACACCCCCCCCCCCCCCCTCCAATCTCCTCCTCTGCCTATAGGCACTCTTCCATAAATTGTAACAAGGCAAATCCATACAGAATACAGAATTCCACTTCATACATAATATGAAGTACTTCTACAGAACATGAAACCTTCAAGTTGTTGTTACTTGCAACTTGCACTCCAGAATAAAGTTCAAATATGGGCTTTTAGCACTCTACCAGTTAATGGACGCATTAAAAAGGGAATATACATTCAGATATAAAGGCCCATCTGGATGAACAAAATGTTGACACCTTAAACAAATCAGCAGTGTTAGCAGATGACTATGCATTAACTCATAAAATGAGTCCTAACTCCACAAATCTTTGCCCCCCCCCCCCCCCCCCCCCAACCCCACAAGAATGCTTTCCAAAGTGGACCGAGACCAACCTCAGATATGTCACCCTTCCAATCCTCCAAACTTTTCATAGCCCAAATTTAATCCTCTAAAGTCAGCCCTACACCATTAAAACCAATCAGTTCAACTAAAACTTGTTATCATTGTAAAAAAACAGGACATTTACTTTCTGATTGCTGGTTGCAAAAACGGAAAAATGAGTCCTCAACTTCATAGAATGCCCTAGTATGTGCTCCATGCCTTGAAAATTATGTAAAAAAGCAAGATGCTAAAGAAAATTGTAAGCCATTTATTTCTGAAACCTTTGTTTCCCTTGAGGGGGCTAGGCACTGCTCCTTTTCAATAAAAATAATGAGAGACACCGGGCTACTCAGTTTTTAATATTAGAAGGCATTTTGATACTTCTTGAAGAAAGTGCTACATGGGCACAAGTTCTTGTTTCTGGTATTGACTCAGGCTCTTTAAATGTCCTAATTCATGAATTTAAGAAGTAGTTTAGTAAATGGGACAGTAACTTAGGCATCAGTCCTATGTTACCTGTAAAGGGTATTTCTTTATTATTAGGAAATGACTTAGCTGGTGACAAAGTCACTGAAGAACCTCATGTGGTGGAAAAAAGCCGAGCTCGGATGAAAATATTAGTAAGTTGGAGAAATGTTTCCCTCTTGCGTTTCCAACATGTGCGGTGACCTGGTCAATGTTAAAGAAAGCTGTGGTTGATAACAACCTCAATTTTGTTGATTTGAACAGTAAAGCTGAGGATAAAAACAGGAAGGTGATCCTGACCTTGCCGAGCCATTTGAAAAGGCTCTATTGGAGGAGGAAGCCAAAAACTACCCTTTTATGTAAAAAAACATGGTGTATTCATGACGAAATGGCGACCACCAGACCCTTGAATAATGAGTGGAAGATCATTTACCGAATAGTTGTCAATGTCCAAAACTTTAATTTTGTATTACAGGGTACCATGTTATATGAAAATTGTCTGACATGGTGTTCAAAACTTTCCTTTTGTATTACAGAAACCCTATTACATTAAAACTGACTGTTATGATGTTCATAACTTTTCTTTTGTATTACAAGAAACCTGTCATATGAAAACAGGCCTGTCATGATATTCATAACTTTCCTTTTGTATTGCATGAACACTGTTATACGAAAACTGACCTGTCATGATGTTCATAATTTTCCTTTTGTATTACATGAATGCTTTTATATTCAAACTGATCTGGCATGATGTTCAAAATTTTTCTTTTGCCTTACAGGATCCCTGTAATATGAAAACTGACCTGTCATGATGTTCAAAACTTTTGTTTTGTATTACAGGCAGTCCTGGAAATGAGATGGGTGCGAGTGCAGTCAGAACCCGTGGTTTCTATTTTACGGGAGCTAAAAAATGCACTTGTTGAAAAATATTGTGGAGGTCTAATATACTGTGAGGGCTTATAAATGTGTGTTGTTTTGAGAAAGCTGCACCCTGTGGCCAATGGGAAATTACTCTCAAAGTTCAGCAGGTCCTTACACATGTAAAGTTTATGGTGTTTGGTTAAAGTATTCCCTCAAAATCCATATACCAACATTTTACGGGTGTAATTTACTCCTGTCTTTCCAGCACTGTACAGGAACCCTATAGCAGGACTTAGATGTGAGTCTTCCATGGAAGACGTGTGTCGCCTGGCATTTCAGACGGAATTCTGGAAAAGGGGCATAAAACTCTGGAAAAAATACAGCGGATCAAAAAATAAAATAGGAGGTGCACAAAGCCATTATGTGATAAAGAATCACTGAAAGTTTCATCAAAATCCATTCATAGGTTAAAGAGGAGTGGCGGATAAGAGAAAGTGTGACGCGGACGACGCGGCGACGCAAGACGACAAAAGTAATCCCTATATGTCGCTCCCCACTTCGTGGGGCGGCGACACAAAAAAATACAGCGGATCAAAAAATAAAATAGCAGGTGCACAATGCCATAAATACAGCGGATCAAAAAATAAAATAGCAGGTGCACAATGCCATTATGTGATGAAGATTCTGTGAAAGTTCCATTAAAATCCATTCATTGGTTAAAGAGGAGTTGCGGATAAACGATGTGCACCCCAACCCCTATATGGAATTGCAAGTCGAAAAAGGGACATAACTCTGAAAAAATGTGTGGATGATAACGGTTGTATGTGGATATCCTTTCCCCCATCCTGGTTCATGTGCTTACCAAATATCATTAAAATCCACCTGACAATGACTGAGATATATACACTCCAAGGCGTTTCAGACAGAATTCTAAGTGGAAAAGGGGCATAACTCTGGAAAAAATACAGCGGATCAAAAAATAAAATAGGAGGTGCACAATGCCATTATGTGATAAAGAATCACTGAACGTTTCATCAAAATCCATTCATAGGTTAAAGAGGAGTGGCAGATAAGAGACACTCCAAGGCGTTTCAGACAGAATTCTAAGTGGAAAAGGGGCATAACTCTAGAAAAAATAGAGCGGATCAAAAAATAAAATAGCAGGTGCACAATGCCATTATGTGATAAAGAATCACTGAAAGTTTCATCAAAATCCATTCATAGGTTAAAGAGGAGTGGCGGATAAGAGACACTCCAAGGTGTTTCAGACAGAATTCTAAGTGGAAAAGGGGCATAACTCTGGAAAAAATACAGCGGATCAAAAAATAAAATAGGAGGTGCACAATGCCATTATGTGATAAAGAATCACTGAAAGTTTCATCAAAATCCATTCATAGGTGAAGAGGAGTGGCGGATAAGAGACACTCCAAGTCGTTTCAGACAGAATTCTAAGTGGAAAAGGGGCATAACTCTGGAAAAAATAGAGCGGATCAAAAATTAAAATAGGAGGTGCACAATGCCATTATGTGATAAAGAATCACTGAAACTTTCATCAAAATCCATTCATAGGTTAAAGAGGAGTGGCGGATAAGAGACACTCCAAGGCGTTTCAGACAGAATTCTAAGTGGAAAAGGGGCATAACTCTGGAAAAAATACAGCAGATCAAAAAATAAAATAGGAGGTGCACAATGCCATTATGTGATAAAGAACCACTGAAAGTTTCATCAAAAACCATTCATAGGTTAAAGAGGAGTGGCGGATAAGAGACACTCCAAGTCGTTTCAGACAGAATTCTAAGTGGAAAAGGGGCATAACTCTGGAAAAAATACAGCGGATCAAAAACTAAAATAGGAGGTGCACAATGCCATTATGTGATAAAGAAGCACTGAAAGTTTCATCAAAATCCATTCATAGGTTAAAGAGGAGTGGCGGATAAGAGACACTCCAAGGCGTTTCAGACAGAATTCTAAGTGGAAAAGGGGCATAACTCTGGAAAAAATACAGCGGATCAAAAAATAAAATAGGAGGTGCACAATGCCATTATGTGATAAAGAATCACTGAAAGTTTCATCAAAATCCATTCATAGGTTAAAGAGGAGTGGCGGATAAGAGACACTCCAAGGCGTTTCAGACAGAATTCTAAGTGGAAAAGGGGCATAACTCTGGAAAAAATACAGCGGATCAAAAACTAAAATAGGAGGTGCACAATGCCATTATGTGATAAAGAATCACTGAAACTTTCATCAAAATCCATTCATAGGTTAAAGAGGAGTGGCGGATAAGAGAAAGTGTGACGCGGACGAGGCAAGACGACAAAAGTAATCCCTATATGTCGCTCCCCACTTCGTGGGGCAGGCAACACAAAAATCACCTGTCATGATGTTCATACCATTTTTTGTGTTACAGGAACCCTGCTATAGAAAAACTAACCTGTCATGATGTTCATAACTTTCTTTTTGTATTACCCGAACTGTGTTATATGAAAACTAACCTGTCATGATGTTCACAACTTTCCTTTTGTATTACACAAACCTTGTTATGTTAAAACTGACCTGTCATGATGTTCAAAAGTTTATTTCTGTATTACACGAAAACCCTGTTATATGAAAACTAACCTGGCAAGATATCCAAACCATTCCTTTTCTATTACATGAACCCTGTAATATGAAAACTAACCCAGCATAATGTTCATAAGTTTCTTTTTGTATTACATGAACCCTATTATATGAAAACTGACCTGTCATAATGTTCAAAACTTTACTTTTGTATCACAGGAAACCTGATATAAGAAAATTGACCTGTCATGATGTTCATAACTTTGGTTTGGTATTACAGTTACTTTGTTATGTGAAAACTGACCTGTCATGATGTCCATAGCATTCTTTTTGTCTTTCATCAAGGGTCAGCCTACCTGCTGGTTTTAGGGAGAAGTGACTTCTCCCTCCAAAGCCTTTAGGGAGAAGTCAGGGGCCATAAGGGAGAAGTCAGTGGACATGAGGGAGAAGTCATAAAAAAACATAAAATGTATACGACATCGTGACAGAATAAAATGTACATAGAGGAAACAACTGTGGAGAAAAAAATAAGTAAAAGTTATACAAACATACATATATACATACATACACAAAACTAAGTCAGATGGTATATAACAAGAATGTAGGTTAATATCCTCCCCACTCCCTACAAAAACTGTGTCTTTCATGGTTTCTGCCCTAACTCTTTCCCTACCAGTGATGACTATGGTTACCATGTAGCTGACTTTGTATTTGCTTCAATGCAGTGGATTTGAAATTTAGCATTACTCATTGTGAGAGTGTTCTTCTCTGTAATAGAAGGTATATTCTTTTTAAAAAAGATGTTTAAAGTATTTAAAATAAATTTCAAGTTAGCATAAGAAGCTGGGTCATTCATGGTTTCTGAATGCCTTAATTTAATTGAAAAGCATAGTTAAAAAAGTTTTCGATATCCTTTGTAAATTAAGCGTTATTAACAATTTGAGTTAATTTATTTCTAAATTTTCTCCCTTGCCTTCTACGCTGGGTAATAATACCAATCCACTGTTCAGAAAAATGACAATGTTGGTGGACCATATTACATTGAAACGTGCGATTTGTGCTTTGAAGGCCTGCCATTCTTATCCATCCTAATATATGTGTTTTATATCATAGCTATATTACATTTAACCCCCTTCCATAACACGTTTACAAAGAAAAACTTTCAATGCAACTTGCAGGGCGAATTTCAATGGAACTTATTTTTTCAATGGAAAAGAGTGCAACCGCAAGCATTTTCGATGTTTTTATGGATGAACTGTCTCCTACACATTTTTTTGGTTTCGAAACGGTGGTTGACTTTAATAAATTCTAATTAACATGATGCGGTCTTGTGTGATTCGTTGTTTTTGCTGGCCCTTTGTTTTAAATAGCCATTTTGTGCTGGTTGCTATTAGCTGGAGCATATTGTTCGAACGACTACGCCATTACAAATCTTTTCAAAAATATAAAATTGGTCTAGTTTAGGCTATTATCGGAGCTGTTTGAGTTGATTTTAACAGCAGCCATGTTTACTTTGTTATGAATGTTATGAATGTGGAAGCATTTGTTTTTAAACAAAATAAGAAAATGCATAAAACTGCCATGTCTCCCAAGGAAGTTTTGGAAGGTGATTTGAATTTTGCCCCCATTCTAAGCCGACGTGACTTGAGGAATGACAAGGAGACTTTTTCATCCTTGTCGCCCACTCGACTGAGCCCTGTATTACATGAACCCTGTTATATGAAAACTAACCAGTCATCCATGATGTTCAAAACTTTCATTTTGTATTACAGGAACCCTGTTATTTGAAAACTAACCTGCCATGATGTTCAAAACTTTCATTTTGTATTACAGGAACCCTGTTATTTGAAAACTAACCTGCCATGATGTTCAAAACTTTCCTTCTGTATTACAAGAACCCTATTATATTAAAACTAACCTGTCATGATATCAAAAACTTTCCTTTTGTATTACAGGAACATGAAAACTGATCTGTCATGATGTTCATAACCTTAAACTTTCCTTTTGTATTACAAGAACCCTGTTATATGAAAACTGACCTGTCATGATGTTCAAAACTTTCCCTTTGTATTACAGGAACCCTGTTATATGAAAACTGACCTGTCATGATGTTCATAATTTTCCTTTTGTTTAACAGGAACCCTGTAATATGAAAACTAACCTGTCATGATGTTCAATGCTTTCTTTTTGTCCCTTCAATGCTATTGTCAAATCAAGTTTAATTTCATCACCATTAAAGTTACCAGTAATGAATTCTTGATCAAGGTCTGCTGTAAAAAGAAGAAAATAATTAATCCAAAACATGTCTGATAAAAAAAGAAATGAGGTTCTAATCCAAGGTCTACTATAAAAACAAGAAACAAGATGCCCCATCAGGCCTGAGATGCTCACCTGACAAAGTTGTTTAAAGAAGGATTTAATTAGTATCTATGGCCATTCAATACTACAGAGGAATGAAGTCATGTAACTATTCATAACTCTTTTGCCCAGTAAGATTTTTTCTGGTATTGAGATGCTACCACACAAAAAATGCCCAGATTTCCAATAATGGAAAATAGGGAACCCAAATAGCAACCTAGGGACTTAACTTTAACTGGCTACGCACAACCACCCCACCACTCCTCTCACACCCCCACCCCCACAATAGGATTCTCACCATTGGATCTGATAGAGGCAGATTTTCAAAGATTATTCCTCATACTAGACTAAGAGCCCAAATATTAACCAAGAGACTAGTTCTGACTCCCCTAAGGATGGTGTATACAATTAAACCTGTTTTGAGAGACCAGTGTCATGAGAGACCACCTGTCTTGGGAGACCACTGTGACCTCATACCGTTTGGTTGTTTCACTCTGTAATGGACCTGTCATGAGGGACCACCTGTTTGAGAGACCACTTTTGCCTGTCAAAAAGTGTGGTCTCTCAAGACAGGTTCTTCTGTACCCTATATCAAAAGATTCTGATTGGGGGAGTTTATGAGAAGATGTTTAAAGAATATTCCTCATACAGCACCAAGTTAAAATTCCGGCTTCAGTGAGGGACTCAAATATTGATCAAGAGACTTGATTTGAACAACCTTGAATCTGGCCCCTGTAAGGATGTTGTATAAGAAGCATCAAAAGATTCTGACAGGTGGATCTGAAGAAGATTTTTAAAGATTATTCCCCATATTGCACTAAGTTAAAATTTAGGTGTCAATAGAAAGCCCAAATATTAACCGACAGACTTGATTTCAACAAATTTGAATCCAACTCCTGTAAGGATGCTGTATACAGAATGTCAAAAGATTCTGACTAGTGGTTCTGGAAAAGAAGATTTTAAAACATTATTCCTCATACTGGATTAAGTTAAAATTAAGGCCTCCAATAGGGAGCCCAAATATTAACCTAGAGACTCGATTTTTACAAACTTGAATCTGATTCCACTGAGGATGGTGTATACCATGTATCAAAAAGTTCTGATTGGGCATTCATGAGGAAAACTTTTTTAAAGAATATTCCTCATATTGCACCAAGTCATAATTTGGGCTCCAACAGGGAGACCAAATATTAATCAAGAGACTTGATTTGAACAAACTTAAATCTGACCCCCTATAAGGATGCTGTATACCAAATATCAAACGAGTCTGACTGGTGGATCTGAAGAAGAAGATTTTTATAGATTATTTCTCATATTGCACTAAGTTAAAATTTCGGCTCCCACAGAAAGCCTAATTATTAATCGATGGGCTTGATTTGAACATCCTTGAATCCAAAACCTGGTAGGATTCTGTCTACCATATATCAAGAGATTATGACTAGTGGTTCTGGAGAATGGAGAAAAAAGAGCTTTGTTTTAAAGATTATCACTCATATTAGACAAAGTTAAAACAACAGAGAGCCCAAATATTAACACAGGGACTTCGTTTAAACAAACTTAAATCTGACCTCCCTGAGGATGCTGTATACCAAACTTCCAAAGATTCTGACTGGTGGATCTGAAGAAGAATTTTAAAGATTATTTCCCATATTGCACAATATTAAAGTTTGGGCTCCCGTAGAGATCCCATTATTAACCAATAGTCTTGATTTTGACAAATTTGAATCCTACACTGTACAGATTTTGTATACCATATATCAAAAGATTCTGACAAGTGGTTCTAGAGAAATTAAGATTATGCCTTATATTGGACAAAGTTAAAATTCAGGCGAAATAGGGAGCCCAAATATTAGCAAAGGGACTTAGTTTGAGCAAACTTGGATTTGACTTCCCTAAGGATGCTTTATACCAAATATGAAAAGAATCTGACTGGTGGACCTGAAGACGAAGATCTTTAAAGATTATTCCTCATGTTGCACTAAGATAACATTCAGGCCCCCATATGAAGCCCAAAGAGTAACTGGGGTACTTGATTTGAATAAATGTGAATTTGACCCCTGTAACAATGTTGTATACCAAATATTAAAATATTCTGTCTGGTGGTTCTGGAGAAGAAGATTCTTTAAAGAGAACTTTCCATATTGAACTTAAAATTGAAGCTCCTGTATTGATTCAAAATATCAACCAAGGGGCTTAATTTTAACAAATTGGTATCTGACACCTCTATGGATGCTGTATACCAAATATTAAGATTCTGATGAGAGTTTCTGGAGAAGTTTTTTAATTTTTGCAAATATGCTGACTCAGCATTTTTTTAATTTCCTCTCCAGTATACTATGGCACAACAGATGGCAATTTCTTTTTTACCATCCCATTCTACTGGTTCTAAGGATGCTTCATACCAAATAACAAATCTCTGTTCCATGTGGTTTGGGAAATATGGTCGTTTGAAAAATATTTCCCTTTTTAGCTCCGGGGTAAAGTGGACAGGGCTAACAATTTTGAAAGTGAGTTACATTAAATTTTTTTGGCTCTGCCCACTTTTCCAAGTGATGAAATGCATGTTTGAAATTTGGAAATGCATTAGGGGGTTATAATGCAATTTTCAGCAATTTTAAAAAATGTACTCAGTAACCTCTGGTGACCTCAACCCATAATTTGAACCTCCAGTGCATTTCAACTTATTTAGTGTTGGTCCAGGGCCTACAGGTCATACCCTGATTGAGATATCAGCGTGACCCATTCTAAACATTTTAGGCTCCTCCCACTGGAGTGTAGAAATACACGTATGAACTTCGGGAATGCATTAGATTTTCATAAAAGGCAATTTCTAGCAATTCTGAAAAACTTCACACACCTCTTTTTAGTCATTTGAAATTGTTAACATCTATTTTTTAATTAAAATTTTGACTTTCAGAAATGAATAACACTGAACTGTTTTTTAAGTCCAACAAAGGCAATAACTCTTGAAGAAATATTGGGATACAGGTATTTATTTATTGGAGCTTAATGCCACATCAGCATATAAGGCTATATCATGGCGATAAAAAGGTATGTAATAAAAATGAAGTCATTATCTTCTAGGACGTCTGTAATGAATGAGAGGAATATGTAATTAGTGAAAACAGTAATTAGAAAGTGAGACCAGTTGCTTAAAAAATACAGTGGACGTAAATCAATCTGTTGTTAAATCTGATATAAAGAGATGCGAATTTAAAAGAATAAAACAATTAAAAATTTATTAAAAAGGTGATTTCCTTGAGGAACAACAGGATTTTATGTGAGATTGCATTGTGAAATAGGTCTCTAAGAGACATGTTAAAATACCACAAAAGAATGTGTTCTACTGTCAACCCTTGATGGCACGGAATTCTGGTCGCACTTTAGACTCTAGCAAACAAGAATGTGTAAGTCTTATGTGACCAATATGATAAGATGTCAAGAATTAATTATTGGACAGATATTTATCAATGATATTTAGTCAGAAGCAATGGAGCTTGTTATTTGTTGCCCCATCCTATTCCACCTGCCACATACATTTGATGTGGCAAACCTCTTCATGATATTATGACCAAAAAGCTATATATTAATTTAGAAAAAAAGTCTTTAACAACAAGAAATGGTAATTTGATGACAATACATTCTAAGTACAACAAGGGCAATAACTCTTGAAGAAACACTTGAATATATAAATTTGGGATAAAAAATCTGCAACAGTTTTCTTGAAAATGTGAGTCCAACAAGGACAGTAACTCTTGAAGAGATATTTAGACAGAGCTGGTTCACAATCCCATTCATCATATTATCATAAAAAATGCTATATATCAACTTTGAAAAAAAAATATCTTGGACGGTTTTCTTTCAACCCTTTACCTAACGAATCGCCTGCATCCGTCCGCATATAACCCTTTACCTAACGAATCGCCCGCATCCGCCCACGTAATATGCAAATTCAGCAGTTGAAAAAGTATTATTTTTCAAAAAAAATTTCAACAAAACCATATCATGTGACCCCTCGTTGGAATGAGCTTGTCGAGCTCGTTCCAATGAGTGGTCACATGATATGGTTTTGTTGAAAATTTTTGAAAAATTTGAAAAAATGATATTTAAAATAATAAATTTTGATATCATCTGCATTGGGTAAAGGGTTAAATGTGATGACAATAAATGGATGGACAGAATGATGGATTGATAGAAGGATAGACAGAACCTATTCTTATATCGCCCACCCACTGTGTTGTGGAGGATAATAAAGGCAACTGATGTGCACACTGAATTCTGCAATTATTTGACATTACATTTTCTGTAAGAAGTTTTGCTGTCGGTTTTAAGCCAAATGAGGAGTGCAGTCACAACAAATATTAAGTTTCAAAGAGATTTACAAATTTTGGTGTGTCTCACTACCAGAAAGAAAGGAATTAACAAGCAAGCTTTTGCACTGTTCAGAGAGTAACATAATTTCTGTTATATATTTGATTTCAAAATTAACCCTGCGGGTATACAGATGCTCGAAGACGTAATGCCAGAAAGACAACTGCTTTAGGAGAAAACTGCATTGTTTTTGTACTCATTTATAAAGAAAGGAAACTCTTGTCATAAATACCTGTGGTAAGTAATCTTCAGACAACAATTTTTCTGCTATGTTTTGAAGTATGAACTTTTATCCACTACTCCATTTTGAATGCACAAAAAAGACTTGCATGACTAAGAAAAAAACCTCAATTTTGCTTTTTTAATATTATTGGCCACTATATGGTACATACAAAGTACCTGTTTACTAAATGGATGACTTCCAGTACCTTTTTATAATTAGGGAGAACCTGTGAGTCTACTAAAGGGATGAATTCCAGGACTTTTTATAATCAGGGAAAGCCTGCATGTCTACTGAATGTATTAACTCCAGTACTTTTTTATAATCAGGAAGAGCCTTTGTGTCTAGTGTCTACTAAATGGATGAATTCCAGGACTTTGTATAATCAGGGAGAGCCTGTGTGTCAACTAAATGGATGAATTCCAGTCCTTTTTATAATCAGGGAGAGCCTGTGTGTCTACCAAATCAAAATTTTCTACTTAATAAAAAAAGTTAATGTTTTAGCAACTCACAAGACATGCAGCAACTACCTTATTGCACTGAGAGATCATAACAGGTATTTTAGAAGAAAATATCAAACTGAAAGCAACTAATTACTAGCAGTTAACAGTCATGTGTGACAGTGAGTAGATTTTTGTTTTGATGAAAAATAAATAATGTTTGTAACAAATGATGGATAAATGAATTGTAATGACTTACCTCTTTTCCATGGAGTTCTAAAAAACTGATTCAACAAAAGTCCTTGATGGTGATATTTATCAATGTCTACTAAACTATCTGGTGTTACCAGCACTGACTGACTTAGAAAATTTCTTCTTTCCCCAACAGCCTGAAAATAATAAAAAAAATAAAGTACAAATGTACCTTCCAAATTCTATACAATTTGTGAACTGTACTTGTAAAAGGAGATTGATGTCTTATGTGCAATCCAGAGAATAAAATTAACCAAGATAAGGTGCCTATCACCAAACTAACATTGTGAGCTACAGTGTGTTCCAAAACGAGGAGATCAAAACAAACATGTCGAAAAACAAAAATAAACTTAACTTCTACAAGATTTCATGCTTTGATTACTTGAAATAAATTTCTTCTCAACATACTTCCATTTTGTAATCTTGATTTACTAGATAAGTGTTTCAACTATATTTTTCTACAAAATTAAAAACAGCAATTTGTGTACCAAATGTTAAAGATTCAGACTGGGGGATCTAAAGAAGATTTTAAAGAATTTTCCTTGTACTGCATTAAGTTTAAATTTGGGTTGCCACAGGGAGCCCATATGAAATTTGGGACTTAATTTGAACTACCTAAAATCTGACACCGCCACACTACCACCAGCCCTAATCCAACCTCCAAATATGAGAAGATTCTTGGTGGATCTCAAGGTGTACATTTTACTCATACAGCACGAAGTTAAAGTTTGGGCTCGGACAGGGAGCCCAAATATGAACTCATGGACCTGATTTCTATGTTTCATCTGATCCCACTATGAATGGTGTGCACCAAATATGAGAATATTCACGACGGAGGTCAACGAGTACATTTTACTCATACAGCACTAAGTTAAACTTTGGGCTCTGACAGGGACCCAAATATGAATGCACTGACCTGATTTCTATGTTTCATCTGATTCCTCTCAGCATACGACACTAAATTAAAATTTGTGTATCTATAAGGAGCCCAAATATACTTAAGTTGAACAAACTTTAATCTGATCTCCATCAGGATGCTGAGTATTAAACATCAAAGGATTCTGAATGGTAAATCTAAAGAACATTCCTCATCCCAAACTGAGTTAAAATTCAGGCTCCTATAAGGAACCAAAATATGAACCCACAGACTTGATTTGAACAAACTGGAATTTGCCCCTCTACAAGGATGGTGTTATCCAAGTATCAAAAGACTGCACAAGTTCAAATTCAGGCTCACACTAAGAATCATCCACGGACTTGTCTTGCACAAACTTGAATCAGATCCCCCTAAAAATGTTGAATACCAAATATAGTAAGATTCTGATCGGTAGTTCTGGAGAAAAAATGTTTGTTTTCATTTTTTAAAAGAGTTGATTCCACATTTTTCCCATTACCCTCCCCCCCCCCATCCAAGGTTGTTGTATATCAAATAACAATTATTTGTTCCATGCAGTTTTCAGGAATAAGGAATTTCTTTCTGTTTTTTAGATCTTGGGTTTCTTCCCACAGGGATTCAAAAATAATTTCACAAGCATAGTGGAGCTCACTTAATTGGATATCTCTTAACAGAATACTCCTCCTAACAGGGTTTCGTTCTACGTGTCCCCTAATATTACTGCATACAAAATTTGATCTTAATTGACTCACCGGTTCAGAGAATAGAAGTTTATGGTAGGGCCTGCACACCAAATTTCAAAGTGTTGTGAGTCACACAACTTGTGACGAGTGGTTTATGAGCAGATGATTTTTGAAGTATTGGGGTTTTTTTCAAGCACTGTCCCCAGTATACTGGGATTAGCTATTTTTATGGAACCATCTTAGAAGGGTATCCCCCAAAGATAATTTATGCCTTTTAACTGAATACAAAATCTTGTAACCTATCGAGAAATTACCTTGACACTCTTCAGTTTTCCTTTGTTTATAGACCCATTTGACCTCAGTACATCCAGTACAGGCTTTTAATCTATTATATCTCGTTTGACAGAGCTCGTGAAGCTCTGTCAAACAACATATAATAGAATAAATGCTAAATTTATCTCTAGAATACAGGAAAGTGACACAATCCCTGTTAATTGAATACTTCTGTTAACTGAATAATTTTCATTGGCAAAGTGGCTATTCAATTAACAGGGTTCCACTGTACAGGACATTTTATATCATTCACACTTAGTGCTACTTCCAGCAGGATGTAACATACCAAAAGCAAGATGATATGTAAAAGCTACACAGAAATGAACTCATCTGAACCGTTCAGTTTTGATATTGTTAGTTTCAAGTTGTAAACTCCACTCCATTTTCAACCAACTGTGAATAATGTGAGGTGCACAGGTAAGCTGCACACCACATGAAAACAAAATTAGTTTCATCGCCACTAATAGTATTGGCCTTGGGTCAGCTCAGTTTGGAGAATAAGACTCAGGGCCAAAAAGTAGAAAGGTTTGTGCAGCCTGGACCGATACTTTCATCATCTACATGGCCATTTACATCTTCTATTATGCCAAACTTTCTTTACCGACGATCATGCTTCAATATATGCACACTGTCCGCTGGGATGCGACAAAGTGTGTGTCAGGGGAGGGCAGGAGGGGACTGGGGGAGGTGCAGGTGAGCCCGGAGAACCTGCGATGAACAGTTTAGGTTAAAGTGAGCCAGTCATCCATCAGGGTTGGGGTAATCATATTTGGTATTCAGTCATATTCAATACATTTTTTCAAGTATTTGGATTTATTCAGTATTCATGCAATTTTAAAGTATTCGTATTTGAATACAGTCAAATTTGAGGTGTATTCATTAATACTTTTTAAATACTTTTATTTTTAATATACAGAGTATTTTGTAAAAAAAAATTGTGATTATCAATATCAGAGAATAATCCAGAATTAAACTCATACCAGAAAATAAGTTGTCAGACAAAGACAATGTCAGGTACAAAAATGTCAATGTCCGACTGAGGTTTAAAATCATCAGTCAAAATGTCTGATGCCAAAATTATAAAAGTTCAGTGATCAGAACAGCATGCATGCTGGAAGGGGAGCGCAGTGGCTCAGTAGGTAGAGGTGCAGGCTGCAAGCCGAGAGGTCCTCGGTTCGAATCCCACCTGCGGCAACCGCGTTGTGTCCTTGGGCAAGACACTTCATCTCCATTGCCCGCGTGGGGGAACGATGACGCAGTGTACTAAGGCGTACTGCACGTCGATGGTACGCATGTCTTCAACCAATCTAACCCAGCCTGTGCTGCAGGGTGGAGTTACGATGTTGGGGAGCTGGTAGCTGCTCGTCGTTGCTCAGTGGTTCTCTCCGGGTACTCCGGCTTCCTCCACCCGTAAAACTGTCACGGTCACGATTAGCGATTGTGCATAAATATGTGACCTTAAACATCAATAAATAAATAAATGCATGCTGGCAATCATGTGCATAACTACATGTACATGCAGCAAGCCTAAAACTAATGATTATTCTGAGTTCTAGTCCCGGCAAGTTGGGAAGTATGAAGAAACGACAGCTCATCAATATTAGCAGCATGTGGAGGAATACAATTTGATATAGCCACACATGCACCTAAATTATGTCTGAAGGGTAGTTCAGTCTCAATTCAGAATATATCAATCATGTACCTTGCTTGACAGGGCTCATTAAGCCCTCAAAATATTTAATAAGAGTATATATTTTTTTTTACCGACACATTTTGAATAATATTTGAAAAATAATTAAATTTATTTTGTTATAAGAAAAACGTAATATAATATTTTGGGGAAGAAAATTATTTAGTTGTTGAATAAATTTAAAAAAACATGTTTACTGCAGTAGGGCTGTACCTAACAAAACATCATATGATTATAATGATCACTGCATGTAATAGTAAGCTGTACATTTTGTTCACTGTTTTTAAAATAAATTGATATGAAAATTTATTTTTTTCATTGTTTGTCATTAATACCAACTTATGTTTGTTGACCGGATTAAGATTAATTAACAGATCCACCCCCAAAAGAACTTATTCTTTATCCATAATTCCTTAACCCTTTACCCAATGCAGACGATGTCAAAATTTATTATTTTAAATATAATTTTTTCAAAAAAATTCAACAAAACCATATCATGTGATCGTTCCAATGAGGGGGGTCACATGATATGGTTTTGTTGAAATATTCTGAAAACTTTAATTTTCTAAACTGCTCAATTTGCATATTACACAGGTGGGTGCGGGCGATTCGTTAGGTAAAGGGTTAAAACCTTAATTACATTAGGAATTCTCAAACTATAATCTGTTTAGAAGAAATAATTTTAAAAGTATTCATACTTTTATTCATGAATACATTGTAAAGTATTTGTATTCATATTCAAATACATTTGTAATTTGTGTATTCATATTCATAAAATTTCAAAGTATTTGTATTTGTATTCAAATACATTTGTAATTTGTGTATTGTATTCATAAAATTTCAAAGTATTTGTATTTGTATTCAAATACATTTGTAATTTGTGTATTCGTATTCATAAAATTTCAAAGTATTAGCATTTGTATTCAAAATACATTTTGTAATTTCTGTATTCGTATTCATAAAATTTCAAAGTATTTGTATTTGTATTCAAATACATTTGTAATTTGTGTATTCGTATTCATAAAATTTCAAAGTATTTGTATTCAAATACATTTGTAATTTCTGTATTTGTATTCATAAAATTTCAAAGTATTTGTATTCAAATACATTTGTAATTTGTGTATTCGCATTCATAAAATTTCAAAGTATTTGTATTTGTATTCAAAATACATTTGTAATTTGTGTATTCATATTCATAAAATTTCAAAGTATTTGTATTTGTATTCAAATATATTTGTAATTTGTGTATTCGTATTCATAAAATTTCAAAGTATTTGTATTTGTATTCAAATACATTTGTAATTTGTGTATTCGTATTCATAAAATTTCAAAATATTTGTATACGTATTCAAATACATTTGTAATTTGTGTATTCATATTCATAAAATTTCAAAGTATTTTTATTTGTATTCAAAATACATTTGTAATTTGTGTTTTCGTATTCATAAAATTTCAAAGTATTTGTATTTGTATTCAAAATACATTTGTAATTTGTGTATTCGTATTCATAAAATTTCAAAGTATTTGTATTTGTATTCAAAATACATTTGTAATTTGTGTATTCGTATTCATAAAATTTCAAAGTATTTGTATTTGTATTCAAAATACATTTGTAATTTGTGTATTCGTATTCATAAAATTTCAAAGTATTTGTATTTGTATTCAAATACATTTGTAATTTGTGTATTCGTATTCATAAAATTTCAAAGTATTTGTATTTGTATTCAAATACATTTGTAATTTGTGTTTTCGTATTCATAAAATTTCAAAGTATTTGTATTTGTATTCAAATACATTTGTAATTTGTGTATTCGTATTCATAAAATTTCAAAGTATTTGTATTTGTATTCAAATACATTTGTAATTTGTGTATTCGTATTCATAAAATTTCAAAGTATTTGTATTTGTATTCAAAATACATTTGTAATTTGTGTATTCGTATTCATAAAATTTCAAAGTATTTGTATTTGTATTCAAAATACATTTGTAATTTGTGTATTCGTATTCATAAAATTTCAAAGTATTTGTATTTGTATTCAAAATACATTTGTAATTTGTGTATTCGTATTCATAAAATTTCAAAGTATTTGTATATGTATTCAAATACATTTGTAATTTGTGTATTCATATTCATAAAATTTCAAAGTATTTGTATTTGTATTCAAATACATTTGTACTTTGTGTATTTACATTCATAAAATTTCAAAGTATTTGTATTCATATTCAATGCATATGCAATGTCATCCACACTTGCCATAGGATCGGAGTGACCAAAATTTGGCGCTGTTAGTAATGACTCCCCAAATGCATTCTTCGTCCCCGGTGATACGGCCTCATCCCAGCATCAGTACTTTGGAGGAAGCCTGACACAGCATTCTTAACTCGTGACAGGTCACCGGTTTATTGGGACTATAATTTGAAGAATTGTCACAGATCTTTCTGAAAGTTCCATCAAGCCTATTTGGTTTGTGGGACTCTCCAACCTGAGTTAGTGATTGCGTTTCAGAAAATGGAAAAATCATTCAATACTGGCTCTAGGGGTGAGCACACAAGGCCTTTCTTCCCTGGTAAGAACACCAATGAAATGTGATGCTCTATGCAAATTTTTGTCACATTATCCCAATCAATTGGAAGCAACTCTCATCTGGGTTTCAGTTTGACTTTAAGTTAAATTATGAAGGGCACTGGTTGTCTGCAGAGATTTAGTGGGTTAAATGATGCCGAATATTGTCCATGCAAAAAATTCTCCAGGATGTTCTACTGGGCTGGTCCTTTCTCTGGTACAGCAATTTAGACAACCCTTCTGTATATACCCTTCTCAAATATTCAGTGCTGGGGTACTCTTCTATCACCAGCATTTTTAGTTACACAACTAGACTCCAATGATCTTATGTCTTCGTGTTCTGGTAAGCTGCACTGTCTGGCAAATGAAGGATGATCTTGCATTTCTGTTTTCACATCGTCCACATTGTACTATTGTTTGGTCATTAATTTTACCCTGACCTTGCAGGCATAGGGTTGTGAGTTACAGGGTGATAGAGGCAGTGTGGAAATGCATCACTCGGGATGTTTCTAAATTTGTGTTGCAATGCTGGGACAGGTAATGAGACATACTACTACAACCCTGAAAGACACTTAGTTTTTTTTTCCATTTTGATGGCAGTCATCTATCAAACATTGGCACTGGCAATAACCTCTATTTAAATATGCTCCATAGGGCCTTTAGAGTTGCTTCTTTTGTCTGATAAAATGTTTTTTGAATGAAGATTTCTTTTCTTTTCCCTGGCCAAGAGCAGGTTCTTTTCGGCAGCGAATGCATACAGACACAGACACACATTCAGATGGCCGGACCCTGCTGTCTTATTCATCTTAATATATTAAGTGTGCCTATGCTAATTAAAATTGCTTTGGCTCACTTCTTTGCCCTGTCACTGCTCTCCAATTACAGATTCTCCTTTCCTACCGATTGGCGTTCTTACTATTAGCTGCATTTGTGCTGCTTGCTCTGCCTTTGCTTTCCATTGGCATTTTCTCCATCAGAGCCCATGCTGTTCCACAGATATGGGTAGTGTTTAAATGTATTTTTTTATTTAGAGCAATATCTGTCATCTCTCACCTAAGATGGCAGTGCTTGAGACATTGTTATGTACATGACCAGTGAGCATTCCAGTTGTATCAATTGATAATATATTCCCCAGAACTAAGTCAGATAAATATTTACCTTTTGAAAGTAGTCTCTACCCAAATATTTTGGCATACTGCTCCTTTCAGAAAAAATATGTGGAAAAAGTCTAAAGTTTGTGCTGCATAGTTCTCAAACTGCTCAGAAACACTTCCAACAACACACCATTATACAAAAATAATTCAAACAACAAGATTTCGAT
This sequence comes from Pictodentalium vernedei, assembly GCA_031216915.1. Lineage (NCBI taxonomy): Eukaryota > Metazoa > Mollusca > Scaphopoda > Dentaliida > Dentaliidae > Pictodentalium > Pictodentalium vernedei. Next base: position 13,340,724 of record CM062293.1, on the reverse strand, counting down.
TAGTCTAAAAATAAAAAGAAAGACTATTACAGAAGCGAAAACCCAATAAAACATACCCTACAGGGTTTTGCATGAACATAAATGAAAATATACAGCTTTCCTGGCCTGTCATTTTGAAAATTTCAGGAGGGCCATTATGGTTCGCCTCAAATCACCCCAGGAGTACCATTTTGGGTTTTGGCTAAAATGACCTCAGGAGGACCATTTATGGTTTGTGGAGGCCATTTTGTTTCACTCTGCTGGGTATACAACTAATATCATTTTAAGGGATACATGGTTTGTGTACTTATGATGTAGATCATCACGTATTTGGATGCAAGATACCAAGGTTTCCCATGACACTCACTAACAGCGAGTGTTATAGTTATCTTGCATCCAAATAACCAATGCCGTATCTATACATTACATGATGACTGTACAAGACAGTGCACTGTGCTCACTGCCAAATGCCGATAACTTGGGGCGAATCAATCAGATTTGAGGGATGAATCGTCCCGGCTTTGATTTTGGGATGAAACGTTCCATGCGAATCATCAGGGGGTCGAACTGGCTTGGGGATGATATGCCCTGTAATTGCACGTGACACGAGAGTTGTCACAGTTTGATGTACGATGTAATAACCAATTACAACTTTGGAATAGAGCTCTAGGTTAACCAAAACCGAACCAAGGTTTTTAGTTTTTTTTAAAAATCGAAACCGAAACCGTCAACATCCCGTAATCTAAGGTTTTTCAGTTTGTTATTAAATACTCTCTTGCCAGCTCTTGCTGCAGAAATTTACAGAATGTAGCCATCCCAGAGTAGTGAGAGTATCCGACATTTCAGTTTAGTTGTGTTTGCAGCTTTCCTCAAGTTGCGTGTAGGTGTCAGACCTCGAAAAATGGCCAAGCACAATAAAAGTTCTGTATATTTAGGTAATTATTATATTGGCCTTCCTGATTCTTCATGTATTATAGCTTCTTTCGGGAATTCATTGAGTTACACTCAATTTCACTACCATTCAGTTATGACTCTGGACATAAGAATGAGTTTTATTGAATTTTACTTGGCCTCATGAACAAACCAAAAACCGAACCGAATCAAGGTTTTTCTCCACCTGAAAAACCGAAACCGAACAAGAAATTTAAAAACCTACAGCTCTACTTTGGAATTGGCAGACCTCTCACTCGTATTTAGAAAGTTACTGTCTCTGGGTGACTGCAAATTGCGCTTTGTTACCTCCTTCAGTCTGTGAAAATTGCCTTTTGAGATGACCGATTTTGAAGTGCCTTCGAATTAATGGTCCACAGAAATCAGGGTTAGGTGACCATTTACCGTCCATGGAATTTTGAACTCAGGCGGGCGACTGTGGCTCAGGGTGAACGCCCTCCTCAAAATGACAAGCCTGGCTTTCTGATTCATAATACCAACAATCACTGCCAACATACTTTTACAGTAATAGAATAAAATTCCTATTCACTGTTAGAAACTTATAGTAATCTGGGTTACGTTATAATGGGCTAAATACACACATTTGGGTTGTGAAGTATCACTAATAGTTCTCTAAACAATAAATACCCTCTATAACCTAGTGTTGGTGGATTGTTGTATAACCAATACCTTCTATAACCTAGTTTTGGTGGATTGTTGTACAATCAATATTGCCTATAACCTAGTGTTGGTGAATTGTTGTACAATCAATACCCTCTATAACCTAGTGTTGGTGGATTGTTGTACAATCAATACCCTCTTTAACCTAGTGATGGTGGATTGTTGTACAACCAATATTGCCTATAACCTAGTGTTTGTGGATTGTTGTATAATCAATATCCTCTATAACCTAGTGTTTGTGGATTGTTGTATAATCAATACCCTCTATAACCTAGTGTTTGTGGATTGTTGTACAATCAATATTGCCTATAACCTAGTGTTGGTGGATTGTTGTACAATCAATATCCTCTATAACCTAGTGCTGGTGGATTGTTGAACAATCAATATCCTCTATAACCTATTGTTGGTGGATTGTTGTATAACCAATACCCTCTATAACCTAGTGTTGGTGGATTGTTGTACAATCAATATTACCTATAACCTAGTGTTGGTGGATTGTTGTACAATCAATACCCTCTATAACCTTGTGTTGGTGGATTGTTGTATAACCAATACCCTCTATAACCTAGTGTTGGTGGATTGTTGTACAATCAATACCCTCTATAACCTAGTGTTGGTGGATTGTTGTATAACCAATACCCTCTATAACCTAGTGTTGGTGGATTGTTGTACAATCAATACCCTCTATAACCTAGTGTTGGTGGATTGTTGTACAATCAATATCCTCTATAACTTAGTGTTAGTGGATTGTTGTACAATCAATATTACCTATAACCTAGTGTTGGTGGATTGTTGTACAATCAATACCCTCTATAACCTTGTGTTGGTGGATTGTTGTATAACCAATACCCTCTATAACCTAGTGTTGGTGGATTGTTGTACAATCAATACCCTCTATAACCTAGTGTTGGTGGATAGTTGTACAACCAATACCCACTATAACTTAGTGTTAGTGGATTGTTGTACAACCAATATCCTCTATAACCTAGTGTTAGTGGATTGTTGTACAACCATTATCCTCTATAACCTAGTGTTAGTGGATTGTTGTACAATCAATATCCTCTATAACTTAGTGTTAGTGGATTGTTGTACAACCAATACCCTCTATAACCTAGTATTGGTGGATTGTTGTATAATCAATATCCTTGATAACCTAGTGTTAGTGGATTGTTGTACAACCAATACCCTCTATAATTTAGTGTTAGTGGATTGTCGTACAACCAATACCCTCTTTAATTTAGTGTTAGTGGATAGTTGTACAACCAATACCCTCTATAACTTAGTGTTAGTGGATTGTTGTACAACCAATACCCTCTTTAATTTAGTGTTAGTGGATTGTTGTACAATCAATATCCTCTATAACCTAGTGTTGGTGGATTGTATTCAACCAATACCCTCTATAACCTAGTGTTTGTGGATTGTTGTACAACCAATACCCTCTATAACTTAGTGTTAGTGGATTGTTGTACAACCAATACCCTCTTTAATTTAGTGTTAGTGGATTGTTGTACAATCAATATCCTCTATAACCTAGTGTTGGTGGATTGTATTCAACCAATGCCCTCTATAACCTAGTGTTGGTGGATTGCTGTACAATCAATGCCCTCTATAACCTAGTGTTTGTGGATTGCTGTACAATCAATATCCTCTATAACCTAGTGTTTGTGGATTGTTGTACAATCAATACCCTCTATAACTTAGTGTTGGTGGATTGTTGTACAATCAATATTCTCTATAACCTAGTGTTTGTGGATTGTTGTACAATCAATATCCTCTATAACCTAGTGTTGGTGGATTGTTGTACAATCAATACCCTCTATAACCTAGTGTTAGTGGATTGTTGTACAATCAATATCCTCTATAACCTAGTGTTTGTGGATTGTTGTACAATCAATATCCTCTATAACCTAGTATTGGTGGATTGTTGTATAATCAATATCCTTGATAACCTAGTGTTTGTGGATTGTTGTACAATCAATATCCTCTATAACCTAGTGTTGGTGGATTGTTGTATAATCAATATCCTTGATAACCTAGTGTTTGTGGATTGTTGTACAATCAATATCCTCTATAACCTAGTGTTGGTGGATTGTTGTATAATCAATATCCTTTATAACCTATTGTTGGTGGATTGTTGTACAATCAATATCCTCTATAACCTAGTGTTTGTGGATTGTTGTACAATCAATATCCTCTATAACCTATTGTTGGTGGATTGTTGTACAATCAATATCCTCTATAACCTAGTGTTTGTGGATAGTTGTACAACCAATACCCACTATAACTTAGTGTTAGTGGATTGTTGTACAACCAATATCCTCTATAACCTAGTGTTAGTGGATTGTTGTACAATCAATATCCTCTACAACTTAGTGTTAGTGGATTGTTGTACAACCAATACCCTCTTTAATTTAGTGTTAGTGGATAGTTGTACAACCAATACCCTCTATAACTTAGTGTTAGTGGATTGTCGTACAACCAATACCCTCTTTAATTTAGTGTTTGTGGATAGTTGTACAACCAATACCCTCTATAACTTAGTGTTAGTGGATTGTTGTACAACCAATACCCTCTTTAATTTAGTGTTAGTGGATTGTTGTACAATCAATATCCTCTATAACCTAGTGTTTGTGGATAGTTGTACAACCAATACCCTCTATAACTTAGTGTTAGTGGATTGTTGTACAACCAATACCCTCTTTAATTTAGTGTTAGTGGATTGTTGTACAATCAATATCCTCTATAACCTAGTGTTGGTGGATTGTATTCAACCAATGCCCTCTATAACCTAGTGTTGGTGGATTGCTGTACAATCAATGCCCTCTATAACCTAGTGTTTGTGGATTGCTGTACAATCAATATCCTCTATAACCTAGTGTTTGTGGATTGTTGTACAATCAATACCCTCTATAACTTAGTGTTGGTGGATTGTTGTACAATCAATATTCTCTATAACCTAGTGTTTGTGGATTGTTGTACAATCAATATCCCCTATAACCTAGTGTTGGTGGATTGTTGTACAATCAATACCCCCTATAACCTATTGTTGGTGGATTGTTGTACAATCAATATTCTCTATAACCTAGTGTTTGTGGATTGTTGTACAATCAATATCCTCTATAACCTAGTGTTTGTGGATTGTTGTACAATCAATATCCTCTATAACCTATTGTTGGTGGATTGTTGTACAATCAATATCCTCTATAACCTAGTGTTGGTGAATTGTTGTACAATCAATACCCCCTATAACCTATTGTTGGTGGATTGTTGAACCAATCAATATTACCTATAACCTAGTGTTGGTGGATTGTTGTACAATCAATATCCTCTATAACCTAGGGTTGGTGGATTGTTGTACAATCAATACCCTCTATAACCTATTGTTGGTGGATTGATGTACAATCAATATCCTCTATAACCTAGTGTTGGTGGATTGTTGTACAATCAATACCCTCTATAACCTATTGTTGGTGGATTGTTGTACAATCAATATCCTCTATAACCTAGTGTTGGTGGAATGTTGTACAATCAATACCCTCTATAACCTATTGTTGGTGGATTGTTGTACAATCAATACCCCCTATAACCTATTGTTGGTGGATTGTTGAACCAATCAATATTACCTATAACCTAGTGTTGGTGGATTGTTGTATAATCAATACCCTCTATAACCTAGTGTTGGTGGATTGTTGTACAACCAATACCCTCTATAACTTAGTGTTAGTGGATTGTTGTAGAATCAATATCCTCTATAACCTAGTGTTTGTGGATTGCTGTACAATCAAATACCCTCTATAACCTAGTGTTAGTGGATTAGTGGATTGTTGTACAATCAACATCCTCTATAACCTAGTGTTTGTGGATTGTTGTACAACCATGATCCTCTATAACTTAGTGTTAGTGGGTTGTTGTACAATCAATATTACCTATAACCTAGTGTTTGTGGGTTGTTGTACAATCAATGTCCACTGAAACCTAGTGTTGGTGTATTGTTGTATAATCAATACCCTCTGTAACCTGGTGTTGGTGGACTGTTGTACAATCACCAATACGCTCTATAACCTAGTGTTGGTGGATTGTTGTACAACCAATATCCCCTATAACTTGGTGTTAGTGAATTGTTGTACAATCAATACCCTCTATAACCTAGTGTTTGTGGGTTGTTGTACAATCAATGTCCTCTATAACCTAGTGTTGGTGGATTGTTGTACAATCAATATTACCTATAACCTAGTGTTTGTGGGTTGTTGTACAATCAATGTCCACTGAAACGTAGTGTTGGTGGATTGCTGTATAATCAATACCCTCTATAACCTAGTGTTTGTGGATTGCTGTATAATCAATACCCTCTATAACCTAGCGTCGGTGGATGTTGTACAACCAAAATCTTCTATAACTTAGTGCTAGTGGATTGTTGTACAATCAATATTACCTATAACCTAGTGTTTGTGGATTGTTGTACAATCAATACCCTCTATAACCTAGTGTTGGTGGATTGTTGTACAATCAATACCCTCTATAACCTAGTGTTTGTGGATTGTTGTACAATCAATACCCTCTATAACCTAGCGTTGGTGGATTGTTGTACAACCAATATTGCCTATAACCTAGTGTTTGTGGATTGTTGTACAATCAATATCCTCTGTAACCTAGTGTTTGTGGATTGCTGTATAATCAATACCCTCTATAACCTAGTGTTTGTGGATTGCTGTATAATCAATACCCTCTATAACCTAGTGTTTGTGGATTGTTGTACAATCAATATTGCCTATAACCTAGTGTTGGTGGATTTTTGTACAATCAATACCCTCTATAACCTAGTGTTTGTGGATTGTTGTACAATCGAGATCCTCTATAACCTAGTGTTTGTGGATTGTTGTACAATCAATACCCTCTATAACTTAGTGTTGGTGGATTGCTGTACAATCAATACCCTCTATAACCTAGTGTTTGTGGATTGTTGTACAACCAATATCCTCTATAACCTAGTGTTAGTGGATTGTTGTACAATCAATACCCTCTATAACCTAGTGTTTGTGGATTGTTGTACAACCAATATCCTCTATAACCTAGTGTTAGTGGATTGTTGTACAACCAATATCCTCTATAACCTAGTGTTAGTGGATTGTTGTACAATCAATATCCTCTATAACCTAGTGTTTGTGGATAGTTGTACAACCAATACCCACTATAACTTAGTGTTAGTGGATTGTTGTACAATCAATACCCTCTATAACTTAGTGTTGGTGGATTGCTGTACAACCAATACCCTCTATAACCTAGTGTTTGTGGATTGTTGTACAACCAATATCCTCTATAACTTAGTGTTAGTGGATTGTTGTACAATCAATATCCTCTATAACCTAGTGTTAGTGGATTGTTGTACAATCAATATCCTCTATAACCTAGTGTTAGTGGATTGTTGGACAACCAATATCCTCTATAACCTAGTGTTAGTGGATTGTTGTACAATCAATATCCTCTATAACCTAGTGTTTGTGGATAGTTGTACAACCAATACCCACTATAACTTAGTGTTAGTGGATTGTTGTACAACCATTATCCTCTATAACCTAGTGTTAGTGGACTGTTGTACAATCAATATCCTCTATAACCTAGTGTTTGTGGATTGTTGTACAATCAATATCCTCTATAACCTAGTGTTTGTGGATAGTTGTACAACCAATACCCACTATAACTTAGTGTTAGTGGATTGTTGTACAACCATTATCCTCTATAACCTAGTGTTAGTGGATTGTTGTACAACCAATACCCTCTATAACTTAGTGTTAGTGGATTGTTGTACAACCAACACCCTCTTTAATATCCTCTATAACCTAGTGTTGGTGGATTGTACTCAACCAATGCCCTCTATAACCTAGTGTTGGTGGATTGTTGTACAATCAATACCCTCTATAACCTAGTGTTGGTGGACTGTATTCAACCAATACCCTCTATAACCTAGTGTTAGTGGATTGTTGTACAATCAATATCCTCTATAACTTGGTGTTAGTGGATTGTTGTAGAATCAATATCCTTGATAACCTAGTGTTTGTGGATTGTTGTACAACAAATACCCTCTATAACTTAGTGTTAGTGGATTGTTGTACAATCAGCATCCTCTATAACCTAGTGTTTGTGGATTGTTGTACAACCAATATCCTCTATAACTTAGTGTTAGTGGATTGTTGTACAACCAATACCCTCTTTAATTTAGTGTTGGTGGATTGTTGTACAATCAATATCCTCTATAACCTAGTGTTGGTGGATTGTATTCAACCAATGCCCTCTATAACCTAGTGTTGGTGGATTGTTGTACAATCAATACCCTCTATAACCTAGTGTTTGTGGATTGCTGTACAATCAATATCCTCTATAACCTAGTGTTTGTGGATTGTTGTACAATCAATACCCTCTATAACTTAGTGTTGGTGGATTGTTGTACAATCAATATCCTCTATAACCTAGTGTTTGTGGATTGTTGTACATTAACAATCAATATCCTCTATAACCTAGTGTTTGTGGATTGTTGTACAATCAATACCCTCTATAACCTAGTGTTAGTGGATTGTTGTACAATCAATACCCTCTATAACCTAGTGTTGGTGGATTGTATTCAACCAATGCCCTCTATAACCTAGTGTGGATTGTTGTACAATCAAAACCCTCTATAACCTAGTGTTGGTGGATTGTTGTATAATCAATACCCTCTATAACCTAGTGTTGGTGGATTGTTGTACAATCAATATTGCCTATAACCTAGTGTTTGTGGATCATTGTACAATCAATACCCTCTATAACCTAGTGTTGGTGGATTGTTGTACAATCAATACCCACTATAACTTAGTGTTAGTGGATTGTTGTACAATCAATACCCTCTATAACCTAGTGTTGGTGGATGTTGTACAATCAATACCCGCTATAACCTAGTGTTGGTGGATTGTTGTACAATCAATACCCACTATAACCTAGTGTTGGTGGATTGTTGTACAATCAATACCTGCTATAACCTAGTGTTGGTGGATTGTTGTACAATCAATACCCACTATAACCTAGTGTTGGTGGATTGTTGTACAATCAATACCCACTATAACTTAGTGTTGGTGGATTGTTGTACAATCAATACCCTCTATAACCTAGTGTTAGTGGATTGTTGTACAATCAATATCCTCTATAACCTAGTGTTGGTGGATTGTTGTACAATCAATACCCACTATAACCTAGTGTTGGTGGATTGTTGTACAATCAATATCCTCTATAACCTAGTGTTGGTGGATTGTTGTACAATCAATACCCACTATAACCTAGTGTTGGAGGATTGTTGTACAATCAATATCCTCTATAACCTAGTGTTGGTGGATTGTTGTACAATCAATACCCACTATAACCTAGTGTTGGGGGATTGTTGTACAATCAATATTACCCATAACTTAGTGTTGGTGTATTGTTGTACAACCAATACCCTCTTGGTGGATTGTTGTACAATCAATACCCTCTATAACCTAGTGTTAGTGGATTGTTGTACAATCAATATCCTCTATAACCTAGTGTTTGTGGATAGTTGTACAACCAATACCCACTATAACTTAGTGTTAGTGGATTGTTGTACAACCATTATCCTCTATAACCTAGTGTTAGTGGATTGTTGTACAATCAATATCCTCTATAACTTAGTGTTAGTGGATTGTTGTACAACCAATACCCTCTATAACCTAGTATTGGTGGATTGTTGTATAATCAATATCCTTGATAACCTAGTGTTAGTGGATTGTTGTACAACCAATACCCTCTATAATTTAGTGTTAGTGGATTGTCGTACAACCAATACCCTCTTTAATTTAGTGTTAGTGGATTGTTGTACAATCAATATCCTCTATAACCTAGTGTTGGTGGATTGTATTCAACCAATGCCCTCTATAACCTAGTGTTGGTGGATTGCTGTACAATCAATGCCCTCTATAACCTAGTGTTAGTGGATTGTTGTACAACCATTATCCTCTATAACCTAGTGTTAGTGGATTGTTGTACAATCAATATCCTCTATAACTTAGTGTTAGTGGATTGTTGTACAACCAATACCCTCTATAACCTAGTATTGGTGGATTGTTGTATAATCAATATCCTTGATAACCTAGTGTTTGTGGATTGTTGTACAACAAATACCCTCTATAACTTAGTGTTAGTGGATTGTTGTACAATCAGCATCCTCTATAACCTAGTGTTTGTGGATTGTTGTACAACCAATACCCTCTATAACTTAGTGTTAGTGGATTGTTGTACAACCAATACCCTCTTTAATTTAGTGTTAGTGGATTGTTGTACAATCAATATCCTCTATAACCTAGTGTTGGTGGATTGTATTCAACCAATGCCCTCTATAACCTAGTGTTGGTGGATTGCTGTACAATCAATGCCCTCTATAACCTAGTGTTTGTGGATTGCTGTACAATCAATATCCTCTATAACCTAGTGTTTGTGGATTGTTGTACAATCAATAACCTCTATAACTTAGTGTTGGTGGATTGTTGTACAATCAATATTCTCTATAACCTAGTGTTTGTGGATTGTTATACAATCAATATCCTCTATAACCTAGTGTTGGTGGATTGTTGTACAATCAATACCCTCTATAACCTAGTGTTAGTGGATTGTTGTACAATCAATATCCTCTATAACCTAGTGTTTGTGGATTGTTGTACAATCAATATCCTCTATAACCTAGTATTGGTGGATTGTTGTATAATCAATATCCTTGATAACCTAGTGTTTGTGGATTGTTGTACAATCAATATCCTCTATAACCTAGTGTTGGTGGATTGTTGTATAATCAATATCCTTGATAACCTAGTGTTTGTGGATTGTTGTACAATCAATATCCTCTATAACCTAGTGTTGGTGGATTGTTGTATAATCAATATCCTTTATAACCTATTGTTGGTGGATTGTTGTACAATCAATATCCTCTATAACCTAGTGTTTGTGGATTGTTGTACAATCAATATCCTCTATAACCTATTGTTGGTGGATTGTTGTACAATCAATATCCTCTATAACCTAGTGTTTGTGGATAGTTGTACAACCAATACCCACTATAACTTAGTGTTAGTGGATTGTTGTACAACCAATATCCTCTATAACCTAGTGTTAGTGGATTGTTGTACAATCAATATCCTCTATAACTTAGTGTTAGTGGATTGTCGTACAACCAATACCCTCTTTAATTTAGTGTTAGTGGATTGTTGTACAACCAATACCCTCTATAACTTAGTGTTAGTGGATTGTTGTACAACCAATATCCTCTATAACCTAGTGTTTGTGGATAGTTGTACAACCAATATCCTCTATAACTTAGTGTTAGTGGATTGTTGTACAACCAATACCCTCTTTAATTTAGTGTTAGTGGATTGTTGTACAATCAATATCCTCTATAACCTAGTGTTGGTGGATTGTATTCAACCAATGCCCTCTATAACCTAGTGTTGGTGGATTGCTGTACAATCAATGCCCTCTATAACCTAGTGTTTGTGGATTGCTGTACAATCAATATCCTCTATAACCTAGTGTTTGTGGATTGTTGTACAATCAATACCCTCTATAACTTAGTGTTGGTGGAATGTTGTACAATCAATACCCTCTATAACCTATTGTTGGTGGATTGTTGTACAATCAATACCCCCTATAACCTATTGTTGGTGGATTGTTGAACCAATCAATATTACCTATAACCTAGTGTTGGTGGATTGTTGTATAATCAATACCCTCTATAACCTAGTGTTGGTGGATTGTTGTACAACCAATACCCTCTATAACTTAGTGTTAGTGGATTGTTGTAGAATCAATATCCTCTATAACCTAGTGTTTGTGGATTGTTGTACAACCAATACCCTCTATAACTTAGTGTTAGTGGATTGTTGTACAATCAGTATCCTCTATAACCTAGTGTTTGTGGATTGTTGTACAACCAATACCCTCTATAACTTAGTGTTAGTGGATTGTTGTACAATCAGTATCCTCTATAACCTAGTGTTTGTGGATTGTTGTACAACCAATACCCTCTATAACTTAGTGTTAGTGGATTGTTGTACAACCAACACCCTCTTTAATATCCTCTATAACCTAGTGTTGGTGGATTGTACTCAACCAATGCCCTCTATAACCTAGTGTTGGTGGATTGTTGTACAATCAATACCCTCTATAACCTAGTGTTGGTGGATTGTATTCAACCAATACCCTCTATAACCTAGTGTTAGTGGATTGTTGTACAACCATTATCCTCTATAACCTAGTGTTTGTGGATTGTTGTACAACAAATACCCTCTATAACTTAGTGTTAGTGGATTGTTGTACAATCAGCATCCTCTATAACCTAGTGTTTGTGGATTGTTGTACAACCAATACCCTCTATAACTTAGTGTTAGTGGATTGTTGTACAACCAATACCCTCTTTAATTTAGAGTTGGTGGATTGTTGTACAATCAATATCCTCTATAACCTAGTGTTGGTGGATTGTATTCAACCAATGCCCTCTATAACCTAGTGTTGGTGGATTGTTGTACAATCAATACCCTCTATAACCTAGTGTTTGTGGATTGCTGTACAATCAATATCCTCTATAACCTAGTGTTTGTGGATTGTTGTACAATCAATACCCTCTATAACTTAGTGTTGGTGGATTGTTGTACAATCAATATCCTCTATAACCTAGTGTTTGTGGATTGTTGTACATTAACAATCAATATCCTCTATAACCTAGTGTTTGTGGATTGTTGTACAATCAATACCCTCTATAACCTAGTGTTAGTGGATTGTTGTACAATCAATATCCTCTATAACCTAGTGTTTGTGGATTGTTGTACAATCAATATCCTCTATAACCTAGTGTTGGTGGATTGTTGTATAATCAATATCCTTGATAACTTAGTGTTGGTGGATTGTTGTACAATCAATACCCCCTATAACCTATTGTTGGTGGATTGTTGAACCAATCAATATTACCTATAACCTAGTGTTGGTGGATTGTTGTATAATCAATACCCTCTATAACCTAGTGTTGGTGGATTGTATTCAACCAATGCCCTCTATAACCTAGTGTTGGTGGATTGTTGTACAATCAAAACCCTCTATAACCTAGTGTTGGTGGATTGTTGTATAATCAATACCCTCTATAACCTAGTGTTGGTGGATTGTTGTACAATCAATATTGCCTATAACCTAGTGTTTGTGGATCATTGTACAATCAATACCCTCTATAACCTAGTGTTGGTGGATTGTTGTACAATCAATACCCACTATAACTTAGTGTTAGTGGATTGTTGTACAATCAATACCCTCTATAACCTAGTGTTGGTGGATGTTGTACAATCAATACCCGCTATAACCTAGTGTTGGTGGATTGTTGTACAATCAATACCCACTATAACCTAGTGTTGGTGGATTGTTGTACAATCAATACCTGCTATAACCTAGTGTTGGTGGATTGTTGTACAATCAATACCCACTATAACCTAGTGTTGGTGGATTGTTGTACAATCAATACCCACTATAACTTAGTGTTGGTGGATTGTTGTACAATCAATACCCTCTATAACCTAGTGTTAGTGGATTGTTGTACAATCAATATCCTCTATAACCTAGTGTTGGTGGATTGTTGTACAATCAATACCCACTATAACCTAGTGTTGGTGGATTGTTGTACAATCAATATCCTCTATAACCTAGTGTTGGTGGATTGTTGTACAATCAATACCCACTATAACCTAGTGTTGGAGGATTGTTGTACAATCAATATCCTCTATAACCTAGTGTTGGTGGATTGTTGTACAATCAATACCCACTATAACCTAGTGTTGGGGGATTGTTGTACAATCAATATTACCCATAACTTAGTGTTGGTGTATTGTTGTACAACCAATACCCTCTTGGTGGATTGTTGTACAATCAATACCCTCTATAACCTAGTGTTGGTGGATTGTTGTACAATCAATACCCACTATAACTTAGTGTTGGTGGATTGTTGTACAATCAATATCCTCTATAACCTAGTGTTGGTGGATTGTTGTACAATCAATACCCACTATAACTTAGTGTTGGTGGATTGTTGTACAATCAATATCCTCTATAACCTAGTGTTGGTGGATTGTTGTACAATCAATACCCGCTATAACTTAGTGTTGGTGGATTGTTGTACAATCAATATTACCTATAACCTAGTGTTGGTGGATTGTTGTACAATCAATACCCTCTATAACCTAGTGTTTGTGGGTTGTTGTACAATCAATATCCACTATAACCTAGTGTTGGTGGATTGTTGTACAATCAATACCCACTATAACTTAGTGTTGGTGGATTGTTGTACAATCAATATTACCTATAACCTAGTGTTGGTGGATTGTTGTACAATCAATACCCTCTATAACCTAGTGTTGGTGGATTGTTGTACAATCAATATCCACTATAACCTAGTGTTGGTGGATTGTTGTACAATCAATACCCGCTATAACCTAGTGTTTGTGGATCGTTGTACAATCAATACCCACTATAACCTAGTGTTGGTGGATTGTTGTACAATCAATACCCACTATAACTTGGTGTTGGTGGATTGTTGCACAATCAGTACCCTCTGTAACCTAGTGTTGGTGGATTATATTCAAATTCCGTTGTGTGTATGCAAACGAACGTTGTCGAGTACTCGACAACGTTTGTTTGTATACACACTATGGAATAGTTTGAGAATACTGCTTTCCAATTCATATAGTTTTGATCCCTTATTCGGTGAAATAATGGCCACGGATAACTGGATATTAGCCAGTTATGGCTCTCAGTTATTCGCTTATAAAAATGAGCCAACCATTTCAGCCTTAGTGAAGTCTTGGCTGCCAAAGTACTAAAACAACCACCAGCAAAACCACCAAACTTCTGCATGTTGGAATAGTGTTCTACATTTATTTATTTATTTATTTATTTATTTATTTATTTATTTATTTATTGGGGTTTAACAACACGTTTGACAGCCAGGGTCACCTTGTGTCTGAGAGTTTTATGGATGGAGGAAGACAGAGTACCCAGAGAGAGAGAGCCACCAAGCAACGGAGAACAACTGCCAGAATCCCCAACGTCGTACTAACTCTGCACAAGCAGGGTTTGTATTGGTTGAGGACAAGTGCACCATCGACAGTATGCCTTAGCACACAGCGCCACCGTGCCCCCACATGGGCCATCGGGATGAAGTTCCTTACCCAAGGACACAATGCAGTAACCTCTGGCAGGCTGTGGACCTTTCGGTTTGAAATCCAAGCTGTAACTATTGAAGGCAACATGCTCCTACATGTCCACATAAAACAAGAAACTCACCACAAGTGGAACAGGGCCATTAATCCTTTGAACCCTAGAGGCCACTTTTCCTGACCAGTAACATGATACTTCATAATTTCCTCAAGTAGGTTGACTTTGGAGTGAAGATGTGAGGTAGACCAATCAATATTTTCAAGGCTGCACATTGAAAATATTAATTGGTCTACCCCCAAATAAAGAATATGGACTCTTCCCATTGGTGCCATTCAACTGATATGGAAGATACCACTAGGGTACAAAGGGTTAAGGCATTAACTGGTTGATTGCTAGAAGCCACTATCAGGGCTTTCAAAACAGAGGCTACCCAAGCAAAAGCCAACACTTTCTTTGCTGATATTTCATATTCAGTCAAACACAAATAACATTTTGTTTATATAAATTTGTAATAAAACAAATTTTGAATAACAAATTCAGGCCACCAAAAATATAATCTAGCCCTCGACCAGTTAAAGTCTGGGAAATATATAAATATGAGGTTTGATTGTAACTATGGAAAAGGGTATAAGGGTATTCTCATATTCTAAATTATATAAAAACCATAAACAGATTCTCATGGCAGGAGTTTGCACGAATCAAAACTGATTCTCACAAATTGGGACAGATTTTAAGGCCTGAACTTTCTTGTGGATAAAAGCAACTATTTAAAGATGATTAACTAAAGTAAATTTCTTTGCAGTTGTCAGTAACATTTGTCATAGAATGCTCTTTGTTGTAAAGATTAACAACAAAATTTCTCACTTAAATTGGTCAAGTGTTTGATCGCTATTTCATATTAGTCAGGTTACTCCAAATATCAGTGACTGACTATGGGTGTCAAAAATGATAAAACTGAATACCACACAATTTTCCATGAATACCACAATATCTTTTTCTCCAAATACTCCTGATAGCCTGATAATCATACATGTATGATTATTATTTTTCGAACAAAATTCCTGCCTGTATGCCACTTATTTGACCCTGTACGGTTATTCATTTTCAGAGATCGAATGTGCAGAGCAGCCCTTTTTCTCAAGAAGTTCACCAAAACATATTAGTAAGGTGCAAACAAACACAGGATGCAATGTAAATGTTATCTGGTAGAGAGCTGAAAGCGTATATTTGGACTTTATTCTGAAGTACTGTTACCGAAACCTAATGACCCAATACTCAGTGGATATGCTTCATACTGTCGCAGAAATGGAATTAAATAGTCTATAAGGTTTTGCCTTGGTACAATTTTTGGGAGAGTGCCATCGGGCACTCTCCTATAAATTTCAACAAGTCAAAGACGCGAAAATCATGATGACCGAAAATAATCAAGCACTTTATCACTTAAAAAGCACCAGACTTCTGCATGATAAAAATGGCTCAGAGCAAAGCAGCAGACTCACATCTTGGAATTTTCCACCCTGCACTATTATTTGACCCTATACTATTATTAATTTTTCAGCAATTTTCCACCCTGTACTATTGTTTTGCCCTGTACTATTATTAGGCACTCAAGAGTACTGACCAAGTAGATTAAGGCACTTGAGAGTACTGACCAGGTAGGTTATTAAGCACATACAGCCATAGATTAACCCTTTCAAAGACAGTGCTATTTCACCTAACTTGAAAACCATTTCTCCCCTGATGATCACTTTGTTTGAATTCTCTTTTGATGTACACTTTGCACTGGAAAACAATTTTTGTTAGAAAGTTCCAAGAATGAGACAGATAGATTGTCTTTTAAAATATTTTACTATATGAGCTTTAAATATTCTGGTGTAGGCCTACATTTGAAAATATTTTGGAAGATACATTTTGAAGCTTAAAAAAAAAGTTATCCATAATTAAATGATGTGATAAATGAAGAAAAAGAATATTTCTCCGCGTTTTACATGCCTGAAGGTCTATCTATCTATCTTCCATTAATGTTGAACTCCTCGCGGGGACTTAGACATGAATAAATCGGCACGCCAGCCACAAAGATTGTTAGTAAAAAGTAAAAATGAAGTATGCCAAAGTGGAGAACAAAAATAAAATAGAGTGTACATGTTAAAAAGTAAAAGTAAAAGCAGGTGGATACAAGTTATGGTGAGTCTAATTCAATACGACTAATGGCCGTATTGAATTGCTCAATGGTGGGGAGTGATGGGGTATGCAGGGGGAGTTTATTCCAATGATACACTGTTCTGGGGAAGAATGAATACTTATAATAGTCAGTGATGGCCGAAATCTGTCTATAACACCATGGGTGACTGTGATGGGGTATTCTGGATTGTGGGGTTAGGTGGTCTTCAGCGGGAATGGCAACTAATTTATGAGTAATCTTATACATGAGGGAGAGCAGGGAGTCTATGCGCCGAAGGTCTAAGCGGCGCCAGTTTAGGGACTGTAGCATATCTGTAACACTGGAAGTGCGTCCATAGTCAGACTTTACCCATCGGGCTGATCTTCTTTGGACGGTTTCGATTTGATCAATTTGGGATTGGGTGTAGGGGGACCAGACTTCAGAGGCGTATTCCAATTGGGGGCGGACTAGAGTCTGGTAGGCAAGGGATCTAAGTTGCGGGTTTTTTACTTTTATGTTTCTGCGTAAGAATCCTAGTGTTTGATTTGCCTTTTTTGTGATTCTATTTATGTGTGTATTCCAGGAGAGATCGTGTGAGATATCTACTCCAAGGTATTTGGCGGATGGGGTTGTTTCTAGTAATCTGTTATGTAGGTAGTATTTGGTGTCCAAGTGTTTTTTCTTTCTTGTGATGTTAATGACTTGACATTTTGGGGGGTTAAATTGCATGTCCCAGTCTGTTTCCCATTTTTCAAGTGTGTTGAGATCATTTTGAAGTATTTTTGAATCATTTGCAGAGACCATGGATAGGTAAATAGCAGTGTCATCAGCAAAGAGGCTGGCTTTTGAGTGAATGTTTTGAGGGAGGTCATTTATATAGGCCAAGAAAAGAAGGGGCCCCAGAACTGATCCCTGTGGCACACCAGATGACACAGGTATGGGTTCTGAGGCAACGCCGTTGAGAATGACTGATTGTACACGATTATCTAAGAAGCTTTTGATCCATTTTTGGGTTTGTCCACGTATTCCATATCTGTGCATTTTGAAGAGGAGTTTCTCATGGCTGACTTTATCGAAGGCTTTACTGAAATCCAATAATATTAAATCTGTTTGTTTTTTGTTGTACGTTGAGAGTAAGAGATCATTTATAAGCATAATTAGTTGGGTAGTACATGAGCGCTTTTCTCTGAAGCCGTGCTGAAGATGATACAGGATGCCATGGTCTGTAAAGTGTTTGATGATAGACGAGACTATGTGCTCCAGAGTTTTACAGAGCACACATGTCAGGGAGATAGGTCTGTAATTTGCTGGGTCTGATCTATCGCCTTTCTTAAAAATGGGAGCCACATTTGCTGATCTCTAAAGGGTTGGAGTTATACCCTCGTTGATGGACTTTTGGAAGATAATTTCTATAATTGGGGACAGTTCTTTTGAGAGTGACTTGAGAATCAGGGGTTTAATATTATCTGGTCCACAGGCCTTGTGGGGTTGTAATTTTGAGAGGAGTTTTTCTATGCCGTTGGCACTTATTTTTATGTTTGGCATTGGGGGAATGGGTAGGGTGTCTTTCAGTATGGGTGTTTGGTTTGCGTTGTCCATATCTCTGAGTTTCATCTGGCAGTAGGATGACAGACACAGCGGTGATTTGGGGCTGAAGACAGACTGAAACTGTTTATTTAGCACTGTGGATTTAGAAACATCATCATGATGTAAGCTGTCATTGAATTTAAGGGGAGGTGTGGATGCAGAGTCCTGTTTGAAATGTTTGAGAAGAGAGTAGAATTTTTTGTGTTGGGTTTTGCATTGGGACGGTCAGATGTCGGGTTTGTATTTAGGATATCCCCTATATACTGTTGGTAGGCCTCTTTGGTTTTCTTCCTAACTAGGTGTTTGAGGTCTAGGAATTTCTTGTGGTCATTTGGTTTTCCACTTTTCTTAAATTTCTTGAAGGCCCTGTCTCGTTTTCTGATGGTCCTTTTCAGTTCTTGGTTGACCCAGGGAAGGTGATTTCGAGTACTGGAGATTTTTGATGGGATGTAGGTTTCAGATAGGTTGTTTAAGGTCGATGTGAAGTTTAGCCAGAGTTCTTCAGTGGTGAGCATGGTGTACTTACTGGACTTCAGCATCTCTAGATGGTAATCACGGATGGCCTTTTTCAGGCCTTCCCAGTTTGCCTTTTTATACAAAGGAATTTTTTTTCTGGGTGTCTGGTATTGTGTTTTAGGTGATGTATTGACTGTTATCTGTGGGATAGTGAAGCTGATTCAATATTATAACTTGCCACTGTATAAATTGATACAAAAGCTCGGAAAATAAAATAAAATCAACATTTTTATATGAAACTGTCATTCTCTTTCTCAAGTAAGCTAACTTTTCTTTATTATCATGCATTTGAAAATTGATCAACCAACTGAATAATACATAAGTGGCGCCTTTTTCAATAAGTGGCACCTAAAATCAGGCCTTTAAATTCATTTATTTTGAGGACACCATTTTGTCCCTAATTTGGGCACATTAAAACCAGACATAACAGTTGTATCCTGCTATATTTTATTGCTTGCCCTTTCTTGGTGTTTCTACGATCATATTATGGTGGAAATTATTCTCAAATATAGAAGAAGTACAGAGAACTTTTATGTTTTTCTTGATGACTTCACACCTTCTCTAATTTGGGCACACCTGTAAACGATGTGAAATTGGGGTAATCTAAAGGCCTGTGGAAATGAACTCAAGCAAGATGAAATACATGGGCTTTTTCACAGTCTCTTAGAGTGCTGGGTTAGTATAAATTGAGGGTCATTGCTCCCAAATTTAAACATATTATTAACGGTTTCATATATTAATAAGTGCACAATAGTATGTAGTACCTGAAAAATAAAAAAAATAATGAACAAAAACTATCGGGTTGTCCTAAAATAGTCATGGACGTTAGATTTGGACAAAATTGGGTGTCCCATTTGAAAAATACTCTAGATTCCAAGTGGAACAATTTCCAAAGGAGGATGTTTGTCATAAAAAAAAATCCACTCAAGATTGAATAAACATTTGTTGTTTAACTATTACATGTATTTAGGCCATTACCCCTGATTTTTTCTGCATAAGGAAGGTTTGAGTGTATGCATGGACGTTTCCGTCCAAAATGTCCACTCCGACTTTTCCATCTTTTGTGATAATAAGAAAAAGTATTTTTTTCAATCAGGTGCACTTTTTTAAAAGTACATTTAGGTGTGTAACTTTAGAGCAAATCATATTTGAACCAAATTCTAAAATCTTGATTACACCAGCATGTGAATGTGTTTCCGTCCAAAAATGTCCACTCCGAAATGTAGGTTTTTGCTATCAGTAATTTAACATAAAAGTTCTTTTACCAATGAAAGGTCAGACAAAATAATCATTCTCTATATACATTTTATAAAGAATACATTTAAAGTATTACATCCTGCTTATTAGATACAAGGCGACACTGAAAGTGTTAAAAAATGTTGTCCACTCCGAAACCCCTTATTGTATTAAATCTGTAAGTTACTGTGTGGTATATTGGTCAGTTTTCCTGAATTTATAAGATTTATTTCTATTGTATAAAAGTCACTGGTAAGTTTATAAACTATCAAACCATAACTTAAAGACTCAACTAACTTTGTAAAACAAATTATTTATGAATAATATATAATTACTGGTGCATTGTCTGAATGCACAAACAACCATTTACTTACTTACAATGTAAAATGCCAAAAACTGCTTTATAATAAGTTAAAAATATCACTTGAAAATAAATATTAGTAAAGAAATATTTCTGAAGAATTTTAATTACTGCCTTTACACTAACACTATAATTTGTCGGAGTGGACATTATTTGGACATTTTCAGTGATTGCGATATTTATCACTTCAATGTTGGCATACTAATGACATATTTTAATAATAACTAAAAGCTGCATGTGCATGCTTTACTTATCTTGCTCAGTTGTTTACTTTTGCAAAATTTAATGCTTTGCTTTCTTTACTTTTGCTATTTTTGCTTCTGGTGATGGTTTACGCTTTGGCTTTTGTGGGTCTTTCAGGTGCATGGTATTGCAAAGTTCTGAGCATGAACATATGAACATTTAGCCAGACTAATAAATGAACATTTATATCCAACAAAGTACAGACAGTGACAATATATTAAAATCCAAAGTACAGACAGTGACAATATATTAAAATGTCTGATAAATTGCAGGTGAAGTTCAACTGGAATTTGAGAACTAGACAAAATCCACAACATATTATCAAACCTGTGACCTCTCCTAGTAAATCTACTAAGTATAGAAATGTGGTTCGAGAAAAAAATCCTGAGAAAGCTGAAAAAAATGAAAGCCACTGATCGTGAACAATGGCATAGTCGTAAAGTACTTGCTGCTGAATTAAATAAAAGTGAGCTAGAAATGAAAAGAAGTCAGTGGCGCTCACAGAAAGCAGTCCAGAGAGAGAAAAAAAGCAGGAAAAAAAAGAAAAGACACCACAAAGAGGAACCCAAAGTACTGTAAGGTTTAAGGATATGACAGTTGAGCAAAAGCGTGAATATTACAGAATTCACCGTCAAAACAGCAGGAAAGCACATCAAAAAAGAATGCAACCAAAAACAAAGACAGACAAAGAAAGATAAATAAAACTAAAAGCCCAGTAAAACCTAGAGCTTCAATGAGTAAAACCACTGTATATCGCAAGATCGCATCTATTCGAGAACAATTACCCAATTCACCAAACACCTATGCCAAAATTGTGAGCGTTCTCAACAAAACTTCTCTGAAACAGGGAGCAGCAACTGATGAATTATCTGTAAGCAGAAATCTGTTCAGCCCTTTGGAGACAACGATTCAGAAACACATTTCAGGTGCAAAATCTGCTTCAGAGACCGGAAGACGTAGTCTCTGTGAACATATCTCCATTGCTTCAGACACTGGATACACTTACAGGCATGCACAAAAGATGGTAATAAGCAACCACATGTATGCAAAAGTCAAACGTGGAGTTCCATGTAGCAGGAAGAAAAGAAAAGATAGAATACCCACTAGCACACAAGATAAAGTGAAAAAATTTTGGTACAGTTCGGCAAGAGAATATCCTTGCAAGAAAAGGGTAAAAAAATTCAAGTCTCTTTTTATAATTGAAGCACCATATTTCCAGATTTTCAGAAACTTTAATGTTGCACATCCTTCTATCAAAATTGGTTTTGTGAAGTTTCTGGAGTATCGACCAGTTAATGTACGAAAACTAAGACCAGAGGAACGATCTGTTTGTTGCTGCACTAAGTGTGAAAATGCCAAGTGGGCAATAAGAGCTGTGAATCAGGCATGCTTAGAAGAATGTTTGAATGACATATACATTAATACAGAGAAGGACTTTGCTGATTTAATTTTTTGTGATTATAATCACAGGGAATATCCATCTCCTAAGTGCATAACGAATGAGTGTCAAAATTGTGGGGTTGAGCAAGTAAAGAAACATTTTGCGCCCCTGTTGAACAAGGCACCAAATCGTGATATCAATCTCAATCAGTGGATGATAGTTCGAGAAGAAAAAAATGTACGAGATGGCGCAGGTGGGACAAAGAAGAAAATAGTAACATCCACCAAGCTCGTAACAAAACAGATCAAGATAACGGAACTAATGGAAAAAATTGTGTTGATAGCACAAATATTAGGCCCACACATTTTTCGTGCCTGGTGGCAGCTAAACCAGTTTTCTCAAGCAAAAGAAAAGATGAGCCCTAAATCAGCTGTCATGGTGATAGACTTTGCACAGAACTATGCTTGTTCCTTTCAGGATGAGGTACAGTCCTCTCACTGGTCACAAACTCAGGTTACCATTCATCCTGCAGTGGCGTATCTCAATGCAAGTGAAAAGGAAGGCTCTTACACAAATCTTGAAAATATGGTCTTCATTTCTGCAGACATGAAGCATGATGCAGCAGCCGTAAAAACCTACACCAAGATAGTACATGAACATTTGGTACAAAAATTTAATGTCTCACAAGTTATCCAGTTCTCAGACTGTTGTGCAGGACAATATAGAGGATCACAAGGTTTCCACGATGTTGCAGAAACATCTTCTGTCAAGCTTGAAAGACATTATTTTGAGGCCAGTCATGGAAAATCAGCTGCCGATGGACTGTCAGCAGTGTTGAAGTATGGTGCTACAAAGGCAGTTACCAATAGAAAAGCAATCATACGCAATGCAGAAGAATTCTATAATTTCTGTCAAGAAAGTTTGGAGACATGTACTGGTGTGTTTCCATCACAAAGTGCCAAAGAGAATTCGGTCAGAAAATCTTTCTACATTGAGGCAGTAGAACGTGACCCAAGAGCACCAAAGCCAAGAAATGTACAGGGTACTATGAAAATACATGCAGTAAGAAGTTTGGGAGAGTCCAACAAGATCTTGAAACGCCATCTATCCTGCTTCTGCACTTCATGTAAAACCAGTTCAGGGTCATGCAGCAATGAATCATATGTTGGAGCTTAATACAGCAATATGAACAATTGAACATGCAACTGTAACACAAGTATTAATGTTGCATGGTCAATTGTTCATATTGCTGTATTAATGTTGCTGTTATAATGAAGTGTAAATTTGCTCATTGCAAACAGTTATAAATGTTACAGTTTCATTAGTTTGGTATTACAGATCTATACAAAATTATACTGTTCCAGAAAAAGAGCCAAGATATATTGTTATATTAACATGCATATGCATCTATACATCTATTGCTAAGGCGTAAATGATGTAGAAATGTTGAATGATAGACTACAAATGCTTCGAGCTGTTAAGTTGGGTTTTTTTCATGATGGTCAAAAAAATTGTCCACTCCGAAATGTTGAATCGGATGCTTTATTTTTTTAATATTTAACATAAAAAATGTTATTATTGGGTTATTAGTATATCAAAAAACCTTTCATGTTAGTTTTAAGCTCAGACTTACAAAACAGTGATTACAGGTTCCAAAAAAAATATTTTTAAATGTATCATTAACCACTGAAGGTATCAGTGACAGATATATAATGCTCATAGATTTGATTTGCAAGTTTTCATAATGTTTTACTGCTTCATTTAAAGATATTAATTGCTTGAAACATTTGTTTCTTCAATATTTTATATTCTGATGGCTCCAGTAAGCACAGTAACAATGTTGTCCAAATTTGTCCACTCCGAACCCAAACTCTTGATCCTTATATATTGGAATAGGATACGACAATTTATCCTTTTAGGACATGTATCACCATTTTCAAGACAGTGGGACCTTACACTTATTAATAGTCATAAATTGATATTCTTTCCAAAACAAAGTAGTATTTTTCTTTCATCATTGGTCATTATTTACAAAATTTTTGAATTAAACACAAAACTTCCAGTGATAATAAAATGTTTTGTGAACATAATTGCTTCTGTAAGTGTAATGAATCTCCCAATACACTAAATAAATAATTTCAATACATTTAACATGAAAATTGGACTGTTTTTAACCTTTAAACCTTAATACTATTTTCAATTCCAACTTTTAAAGCAATTTTTGGATGTTGGACATACTCTCGAGTGCCTAATAATAGTACAGGGCAATATAATAGTACAGGGTGGAAAATTTTCTGAAAATTAATAATAGTATAGGGTCAAATAACAGTATAGGGTGGAAAATTTCAAGATGTGAGTCAGCCACTATGCTCAAAGCCATTTTTATAACACAGAAGTCTGATGCTCTTGAAGTGGTGAAGGGCGAAATTACTTTTGGTTATCATAATTTTCACATGGATTTGACTTGTTGCAATGTATGGGAGAGTGCAAGCCCAAGTATATGCTTCCAGCTCTCTACCAATTAACATTTCCATTGCATCCTGTGTTTGTTTGTACGTAACATGTACCTTACTAGTTTGTTTTGGTGAACTTCTTGAGATAAGCGACCGCTCTGCACATTCGATTGCTAAAAATTAATAATCATACAGGGTCAAATAAGGATCATACAGGTGGGAATTTTGTTCGAAAAAGAATAATCATACATGTATGATTATTAGGCTCTCAAGAGTACATACTTTGAAAGTCCATAACTTCCAAGAAAATAAAATTACAGCCAAAATTTAAAAAGTTTCTATAACCTTAAACATTCTAGAAAATTACTATTAGAAAAAAAAGGTAAATAAAAAGCTCTTATTTTTTACCAATTTGGGACTGGATGCTCTAAGAGACTGTGAAAAAGCCCACATATTAACTGTTGAAATACAGTAATTAGACAGTATTTATTACAGCTAAAACTAATTTGTGCAGTCGGAATATACATATTACTGTCACTTTATTTTGACTACTGGAATGTGCTGAAGATCAGTTCAATGTTCCTGAATAAGTTTAATAAGTTTATATAGTTTTCGGCTTAAATTGCCTTAAGTTGTAGGAATAGAAATTAAAATCATATTAAAGTGAACCTAGATTTTAAACCATTGATACTCTTTCAATTTATCTTACAATCAACATGTATTTTGTCTGTATCAACTCCACAACTGTCATGTATCCGACCCCCTGATACAGATGTTTGTATCAGGGGGTCGGATACAAGCAGGTTCCTTTCGCGTGAGTTTCATTTTTTTTCTTTTTGCTCATCCATACAAATAAATAGTTTGTTAAATATTCGGTCTACATTCTTGACTTATCCCCAATATATTGTAAGATAAAATGATTATTACCATTATGGAGATGTACAAAATATGTATGCGAGCCATGCTCCAACGCGTCTTGATCTGCCCTTAGAACCCGGAGCTCGACTTGGATACATATTTTGTACATCCACATAATGGTAATGATCTCTATGTACTCAGCAAAAATACTAAATTAAACCTGAGAACAAGCTTTGAACAGTAATTTTAGAATAATTATAAGTAGCAAAAGTGATGTTCAACTTCCAAAGTCATCTTTCTTTAAGCAGTGCTGTGACAATGAGAAATCTCAGAAAACATAAGTTTCAATGATTCCTGTCTATTTCCATACCTCCATTACCAGTATATGTTCTATTTCCATGATAGTGGAAATAGAACATATACTGGTAATGGAGGTATAGGAAGTGACGTCAGGGCAACCCGGCTCAAAGGAGAATTTTGGGGCTCGTAGTTAAAGATAAATTAAATGGTGTTCAAACGAGGAACGGGCATATTTTCAGATTGGAATGTTGGAAGAAATCGATTGTGAATCTGCTGGTGCTGATAACTTGAGTTTTTTGGGTGTTATTCAAACAGAAAACACACGGGAAAAATTGAGGTGGACGGAGGACGCTGATTTCAAAATTTCTTTGAACGTTACGTCATTGACGCTGAAAGTCTCCAACTGAAAATCGATGATGGATAACAAGTCTCAATATTCTGCGTTTTGCCTGGCGCGTCATTGGTGTGGAAAATACCTGATTTGAAGATCGTCAGAAGATATATTTACTATTGTGCTTGACATTCCAAATCCAGAGTTGACTACGCTGTTCAGTAAATTTAAAAGGACTGGAGTGGAATGGAGAGTCAGGCCAGGGTGTACTGACAGCGATTCAAGTTCAGCTAATGCGACTATAAAACCGACTACACGAAGACTTTTTAAAATGTGTACCGACTGAGAAAAAAGCAATACATGAAGACTGCTTAAAATGTGTACCGACCGAAATGTATCTGTTACGTGGACTGTTTATATGTCTACCAACTAAATTTTTCGAAGTATCGGAGCATCAGTCTAATATCTTCCATAGCAATTGTGCGACTGGACAAGTTGGCAGAACTTTTCACATATCTTAAGGAGTCAGCACAAGACTTGTCACGCTTCAAGAACACCAACAAAAGAGCGAATGAATGGAAGCGAAACCCCCCTTCGTGATTAATATTAGGACTGGAAGCACAATGAATCGTGCATCGCCCGGAACAAAACGGGTAGAAGCCTCGAACTGCAGCACCGGCCTACACGTTGAGTTGATGTTTTCTCCCATCATAGCCACACCGTTGGACAAATAAACGACAACCGACAAGCTATCTTGCCATCCACGTCTCAGAATTGGACTTTTATTTAATTTTTACAATATCTTGAGATATTGGTGCTCCTGATAGAGGAGGAATTTCCAAATACAGATACAGATATGTTTATGCCAAATGTAATCTGAAATTCTTCCCCTCAACTTCAACTTCAAGTCAAGACAATGTGTAATGGAATGAAAATAAAAATTAAATAAATAAAAAATAGAGAAAATTTTATTTAAATAAAAAAAATCGATTTTTTGGAAAACATTTTTTTTTGAAAATCACCAACCCTGGTTCAAAACCAGCGTAACAGTTTGCACATTTGAACTTTCTTCTTTTCTAACTTTCTGATGATTTCAGAATTCACACCCGTCTGCTCCAACACTGCCCGTCGTACTAAAATGACGGTCGCACTAAAATGAGATACAGAAAATTGAACACTGGAGCAGATTGTGTACCATAAACCTTCATCAACAAAAAGATCATTGCTCTTTGATGGAGGACCACAGCATGAGAAGTTAATCAAACACAGAAATTTAATTAATAATGAACAGAATCATTGTAAATAACAAATTACATTACTCTATTTAGGAGGAGCAACGAAAAATCAACGCTGGGATTTCACAGAAGACCGCAAGAAGAAAATGAGATCGCAGGCAATGCCAAAGTATAGGGCCTGGAGCTCCCCAAACAAACGCTATCTGGTCAAGTTCATCATAAATATCAGATAGTTTTTATTTGAGGATGATTTGACCAGCACCCGGTACTAAAACACCAGATAAACGCCATCTGGTGATTTGGGGTGTATTCAGTACATATTCGAAGTTTTGTACCATATTTTAACGCATAAATGTTGCTTTTATAATGCAAAGAGCGATTTCCGATTTGCGGTCTCAATTTTCGCAAGCAGGGACAAAGACCGAAAATAAACTCCTCATCCCAGAAAGGTGTCGGTGAAGTTGGCCCCACATGAAGTCGGCCCTAATTATATGACAAGTTGGTTTAGTTTAAATATACGATAATACCATAGTGTGTTTTGATATGTTTGATATCTCAACGAGTTGAAAGTGAGTTTTTTTCGCGAGGCTTGCCGAGCGAAAAAAACTCACTTTCAACGAGTTGAGATATCAAACATATCAAAACACACTATGGTATTGTTGTATTTATCTTATACCGATCATTTTTGTTCTTTTCTGCATTTTTAAAAGGGTTTTGGGGATGATTTCGTGTCAAAATGTCGACTCATCTGGAGTCTCCAATCTATATGACATAGGGGTATGTGTTATAGATAATCTATAACACATGGGCTATATCTTCAACAAGTATAAGATAAATATATTTTATTCGCTTTTAATTTGCAAAAGGGATTGGATAAGAAGTGCTTATCACTGATAAACTCTCCTCTCCCAGTACATAAACGTTCGTTACATTTGAATAGTGATAGATCATAATAATGTAAACATAAATACAATTCTTAAATATACCCTTATAAAAAAGTGACATGGTAAACCATGGTAAATCCCAAAATACCCTGGTAATACCAAAAAAAAAAACAACAAAAAGAGAACAAAAAAGGACAAAAATAGAACACAAATAGGAAATTTTAGATCTTAAATTATAAATTGAAGATTATAAATTATAATAAATTATAAATTACCACAACCCAGATTTCTCCTACTTCATGTAGTGAGGCAGGCGGACTGTGCCTGCCTCTGATTAACATCAGATTAAACGCACAGCGACGTAATAATAATAATAATAATAATAATAATAATAATAATTCAATGTCCTTTTCGAGAGAGCTGTCTACCATTAAATCTGTACCTGCATTAGCCCAGGCAACTAGCGACGAACTCGCTAAAACTGTTCACAATTGTATTTCACAAAATTGTAATGCTATGAATATAAATAACTTATTTTGGAAGTGGAGATAATTTATCTGCTATATTCTATATATTAAATATCTTCGAATCTGATATAAATCGATGCACTGCCATCTTCTGTGTACCTGCTTTATAATGTTATAACTTTTTTCAACCCGTTATGTTATAACAGATTAAACGATAATGACATAACTTCTGTATACTAATTTGAGTTACAGCTATTGTGGGTGGACTTTACCAATTACCATTTATTGCCGCATATAGGTATGTAATATTTATACTAAAGGTTTCTGCTCTGGTTAAGGCGAGGAGACACCGCCCCCTCCTCCAACTCCCGGGGATTTATCACAGAATCCTAGTCACGTCACATAGACGCTGATTATCCTGGGAACTCAATCGTGTGACGTCATTACCAAGATCATCCAGTTTTAAGTGGTAAAGTCCATCCACAACAGCTGTAACTGGAATTAGTATACAGAAGTTATAACATTATCATTTAATCTGTTGTAACATAACGGGTTGAAAAAAGTTATAACATTATGCGTCAATTTTTATAACATAACGGGTTGAAAAAAGTTATAACATTATGCGGAGTTTATAACATTATCGGTTGTTTACTACATTTTTTGTAACATTATGCGTTGGTGTAATATTACATTACGCGACGTTGTAACATTATCGGTTGTAACAAGCCCCATTTCCTACATAATCTACGTTAACGACCTCAAAATTACGAACAGCAGGGTCCAAATCTCTCAATTTGCTGACCATAAAGGGCTTTGGGACTCTGGGCCTCGAACCTCCCATATCCAAACAAACCCTGAGCGCACTCAACGACCTAGAGAGCTGCTGTGCGAAATGGAGAATTAAAATAAACATTAACAAAATCCAGCGGATCAATTTCACTAGAAGGGTGTTGAGTTTGACCTGCAGTTACAGGGCAAAGTTCTCCCAGTGAGCATCGAGGCGAAATTTCTCGGCATCACTATTGACCAAAGATCTAACTTCAGTAAGCACATTAAAGACATTGCCGCTAAAGCAACTGTGAGAATTAATCTTCTCAAAGTGCTACGGGGCACCTCCGGGCGTGCGAACTAAGCAGTTCTGCTAAAACTGTACAGAGCTTTCGGTCACCCCATACTAGAGTGTGCAGCACTCGTCCTTAACAGCACGAATAAAACCAAATTGCTCAAATTCCAAAGAGTTCAAAACCACACGGTTCGCGTCGCTCTCCGGGCGCTCTTTAATACACCCATCAAACTCCTTCACGAAAGAGCTAAAATCGAGACTGTTAAGGACCGGCTCCTCACCCTAGCCGATAAAAATAGCGAGCGCCTAGAAGATAGCGCACTAATTCATGAACTAAAAGAGATTTGCGCCAACCGCCAAAGACCTAAATACTCAAGATATGTTTCACATCTCCAAACATACTCACTGCGGGATCGAGCGGGTCGGGAGAGGTCCCGGGTCAGCTTGGCGGAGTGGTCATTAATCCAGATGGATCCCTGTCCGCCCCACCGCCCGTCCTGAGCTGGTTTCCAACCCGACCGACTACTTAGCAACAGCCCCACCTATCTCGTCACAGCAATCTCACCCAACTAAAACAAAATGCCCACTAAATCAAACCACTAAACCGTTAATCATTGTACCACAACTTGACAAAGTCACCTGCGAAGCGACCTAGGGTGGAAGCAGAAAGTGTCACACTTCGGTGCGACCATAATAATAATAATAACACTTTGGCCGGCCGCTGATTTGTCGCGGTTCTCGGGCGAGAAGGACATGGTTACCCCTGTACTCCCAACTGCCTCCCTATTCCCACGCTTCTCCTCTCCTCTCAACACTCGGAGACAAACTGCTTGATGATATCCCTTGTCCCATTCTTCCCAATCTCTCCGATTAGCATATTAACCCTCTCCTTTGAGTCTCCCCCTAACCACATGTCCTTCATTCTCCCATCCCACTTCCCCATTATACTCCCAGTGAATCTCATTCTTTTACATGTGCAACCCTGGGCTACCTCCACCAATCACGAGGGTTCTATGGTGAAAACAGGCAGTGAAACACTTCGGTGCGACTATGAGCATTCATAGGCTGTCTTCGCCAATCACGAGGGTTATATGATGAAAACAGGCAATGAAACACTTCGGTGCAACTATGAGCATTCATAGGCTGCCTTCACCAATCACCACCTCTGGCGCCCTGAGGTGGGCATTGATTTCATTTGGAAGTTAATTTATCTGACCGCCGAATCCAAGAGAGTTTGCCTTCACTGATATCAGCCTATCAGCCTTAGGCAGACTATACTTGCCGATGATGGCCGCTAGGACAATACAGCCAAGTGGCAGACTATACTTGCCTGATAGATGCATAAAATACAACATCACCACGCTCGGGGAGAGGTAGCACCTTTGTCGAGAGGTCACACTCTCACACTGGTCCTCACACGAGGAAAATAATAAAAAGTAACCGATCAAGATAAGACCATCAGAAACCGACACCCTGGAACTCTTCCTCCATAGACACATACTTTTTCATCACCATTCGCACCCCCGACTTCTGATTGTGAAGACGTGTTAACTGACTACTCACTAATCATGAAGAACTTGGAAATCCCAATTCAACTCAAGAATGCACTATCAGTTGTGGACACATCTTGGCCTATCAACTGGATTATCCAGGTGAAATGCAAGAGTGTCCAGCTGACCCTGGAGTATGAGGCTGACTCCCTGGAACTCTTCCTCCATAGACTTGGGAATCCCAATTCAACTCAAGAAAGCACTCTCAGCTATGGACATATCTTGTTCTACAACTAGATTATGCAGATGAAATGCAAGAGTTTCCAACTGACTCTGGAGTATGAAGCAGAGAGCACCACCCACCTTCTTCGGGGAGAGGTGCACCTTTGCTGAGAGGACCCCCTCTCATACTGGTCCTCACCGAAGGAGCCCGGATCAACAGAAAAGAGAAGGAAGAGGAAGAAAAAGAGCCCGTCGACCAAGCGCAGGGGCGCCCGGCGCCTAGAAGTCTGGCTTTAGAAGAGAAGAGCAGCAACAGAGAAACAGGAGACATCCATCCAATCACCAACACCTTCCCCTCCCAAGTCAACCCTAACATCTTCACCAGAGAGATCTAATGGCAGGGAGGCGGAGGAGGCGGGGGATGAGATGGAGGTCACCCAAACCAAACCTGAATCTCCCACCTGCTTGGATCAATCAAGTCACGGCTCAAATAAGGACGTAGGCGACATCCAGGAAATACTCTCAGTTGACCAGTGTGCCATCGACCTCTACGGCAGCATGAAGCTCGATTTTATAGGAACCATCAGTCAGTACACCAAATACGTGAAAAACCACAACGACGAGGAAGACCAGACCAGAGATGGGACAAAATTATGGAATGTAATAAAAAAAATCAGGGGAGATTATTAGAGAATAAATGTTGAGTTTGTCGAGCAAAATTTTGAAACGGTGTAAAACATCAGGGGAGATAACTGGAGAATAAAATTGGGTTTCATTTAATTTCTTTTGAATTCAACACTCTTTGTTGAACGAATCTGTGTATAAAAAGCAGTGGCGGCGACAGGATTTCGATTTAGAAGGTGGGGTGGGGGTGCTAAGTAAGATTTGGGGGTCCAAGGTAGAGATTCCGAAGGCTACAGGCCTGAGCTGGGGGGGGGGGGGGGGGTATGTTGTGCTCCTCCTGTTTGTGCAGGTCTAGGGGGGGGGGGGGGGTCATAATTCATATCTGGACACCCTGGGAGGGATATCTGAGTGTTACTACAACAACGGATGTGGTTTTCAAAGGCCACCAGAATGTGTCTAAACTTGGGCAGACATAATTACGTGTAAACGCTTTCACGATGTATTGTCTGCATATACAGTTATTACTCGTATTGCTACAATATTAGCGAACTATTTTCTCTAAAAGTATATTAAACTTGATAGGTAAATAATAATTCTGCCAAAAAATTGTAGAATGTTTTCTGGCGGTAGAGGCCTTTTTTTTGACATTGCAATACAATGTATAGGCATATAGACCTACAGTATAAAAAAGAAAATGCATGTTAGACATTGTAGTAACGATTAATAGTACATGATGTTGTCGGAAACCGGGCTTTGTCGCTGTTGGAAGAAAGAGATTCACGCCGCGTATTCAGCCAAAACTCAAGGAGTGTTGCCTGAATCCGTGCGGCGTGAACGTTTGTCTCACCGTGACGAACCCACCCGTTTCACTTTTGTTGGGGTGGTTCTTACCCTGAAGGGGTTAATAACTTTTCCTCGAAAAGCATAAATCAATAGGGGTTCACTGAAAACAACAATTTCAACACATATATAAAATGAATGACATGCACTATTGAGAGGGTGTAGACATCATGAAGATACCCTCGCATACCAAGTATGGTGTCATTCCATCAAATATTTTAGGAGTTATGGTGTTTTTTATTCTCGTTATTGACAGACCGACCGACAGACCGACATTGCCACATATTGAGCTGCTCGTCGCAGCTAAAAAATAAATATGATAAATTGTCGTCTTACATGGAATCTAAAGAATAAGAAAATAAAACGTCAATCACCCCTTACCCACACAGTTTTTGAGTCGCTTGCGGGCCCGCATTCTTTGTTGTCGTTGGTTTTTCCTCCCTTTCGCTGGTATGTGTTCCTTGGTCGCCTCTTCACTTCACCCTTTCACTGCCGTCGTACGGCCACCAACGTGTTGTCACTTTATCGGACGCCTCTGCTCTTACATGTGACAGAATGTCACTCTACTGCTGCCGTCGCACGGCCACAAGCTTATTGTCACTTTGCTTGACGCTTTTCACACAAGCAGTCGCCACCAATGGGGTTAAACTCTCCCATACGTTTGTCTCAGAATAATAATGTTCATACAGGCAAAGCCTACTCTGCCTACGTATGACTTGCCTTCTAAAACAGGTAATGTTGTTTACCTGAATACAAATTAGCTCCCTGAGCTGTTACTTCGTGTTTCTGTTCCTATTCTCATATATGGCCACCGACTTGGCCCGCGACTGCTCGTATTCTAAATATGAGCTCTGTGGCTCTCCTACTTCACAATGTGCCTATACTTTCGCACCGATGCGGCACTTCCCCTAACTTATAGCATGGGACATCCCCATCTACACGCAACGACCCACAGCCTTGCACACCTTCAGACGGGAATGACTTTATCGAGAAATCCCCCGATTTTTATTTCCCTAGCCAGAACATTAATTCTCAGTTAATCGCTTCTCTTGAACTTGGCCGCTTAGACCTATCTTAATTTAATATTCGGTTTGAAGTTCCTTTGAAAGTCTCACATTTTGGTATCTTTTGACATTTCGGAGACAAGACAGATGCGTAATATGGGTGTGTGTCCAGATCATATGCGATGTGCCGCTTACTCCATAATTACCTCTTAACTGGCCATAATTACCCAGAAAATGACTGCAGGAAAATACTCCCTTGATCAGTTATCAGCGAGCCCATGTGGCGTTCAACAAATGCGCCATAATGGACATTAAATTTCATATTTCGTTTGCAGAGCTTGAATTATTGAGCAGTCTGTTTAAATGACAAAACGGTTTTCGGGGACCGTTATATGCCTATCTTTACGTTTTATGTTTAACCCAATCAGAAAGACTATCGAAAATATTTACACTTTTAAACAAGAAAATTGCCACTCTCAGCTATCACCTTTACAGAATGTGTATTGTTGTGTGCCGTTTGCGGGTATGATATTGGATGGGAAGACCACGGTCAGATAGCAAATTTGAAGTTTGATTGGGGGGGGGGGGGACAGTGTGAGGTGCTACCCCGCCCAATCGCCCCGAGTTGGATCCTAGCCCGAGAGACTCTGGAGCAAATACTCCGCCGTGAGAAAAGACCCTCTGTGGATCAGGCAGTGATTCACTTAGGTGAGACTGGGTTACGTTCCCAGGCTGTCCCCATCAGTCGCGTCCAGCAACAGAACAGAAGCCGCATCTCTGCTTACACCAGGCAGTGACTGAATTCGGTGAGACTGGGTGTCGTTCGCTGGCTGCCTCCATCGGTCGCGTCCAGCAACAGAACAGAACAGAAGCTCCACACATCTCAGCGTTCACCAGACAATGATTCATTTCGGTGAGACAGGGTGTCCCTCTCAGGCTGCCTCCATTGGTCGCAGCCAGCAAGCTCTGTGTATACAGAAACAAAGGAAAGAGCATTCCACCGCGGAAGCAGCGAACACATTCGTGTGTGGCTTGCCATAATCGCAGGCTGCTTTCGCACTTCGGGTCCTAACCGATCCCCAATAAATAAACTAATCTTCGTCAGAACAGTTGAGTACACAAATATCGTCCATGAATAGATTTGATCCATGCCGAGCCAGCATTAATCACCCGGGAAGGGCCAATGGGAAGGGGATGGGTGGGGTGGGGGTGGGGGTGGGCTAATAAATCACACTCTTTTCCTCTTTCAGATATGCAGAAAACACAAGAGATGCCGGCACGACAGGAGCAGCAGACCACGCCCATCGGGAGATAAGACAGAACTACGGCACGACAGTCGCAACAGCTCCGACGACCAAAGCTCCACCAACTGAATACACCACCAGAGATACACAACTACGATGACAAATGCCACATCTATTGAACAGACCAACGGAAGAGCCCGAGGCTGACATTTCTTGCCCAGGTCGGCTCCAAAGAACGACTAACAATAAGTGGCAGACAATACTTGCCCAAAGACTAGACTCTACAGACCACATATCACCTGAAAGACAGACAAGGGTGCTTTATTGTAACAGGAGGAGAGATAAGTGCGGGAGCCAAGGTTCGAACCGTCGTCCTCTAGCATACAAAGTGACCGATTTACAACTAGACTCAGAGATCCGGACCAACTAGGATGGTTGGCAAAGGGTCTTTATACCTGGCCACTACACTACTCCCCCTTCTTTTGAGATTCACCACATTTGAATTTCACCCAGGTTCCTCCCTCAGAGTGGTCGAAACACCCGCAGTGTCACCTGCTGCTAAGGATCGGGCGAGCCCAAATGTAAGAGAAGGGGCGATAAGTGCGGGAGCCGAGGTTCGAACCGTCGATCTCTAGCACACAAAGCGACCGACTCACCACGAGAGTGGGTCTCACCCAGATTCTACCTCAGAGCGGCCGAAACATCCACCATGTTTCACTACAGCATCCACAACGCACCAACTGCTGAGGATCGGGCGAGCCCCCAAATGTAACAGGAGGAGAGATAAGTGCGAGAGAGTCGTGGTTCGAGCCGTCGACCTCTAGCACACAAAGCGACCTATTTACCACGAGACTAAGAGATCCGGACCAACCAGGCTGGTTGGTAAATGGCCTTAATACCTCGACCGCTACGTCCACAAACACACACGTAATGACAGACAAGAGCCCTTTACAAACACACACGTATTTTCCCCCACTAACCGCCATGGAACATTATAACCATTATGGATTTTCTATCATCCTTCACTCCATCCCCAGAGGTGGTCGCCAACAACCGGTGAATCGAGTGTTCGTCCTACGTTCTGCTGATGGTCATATTTTGTAAACGCCCCTGGGGCGCACTTTTGTCCCCGCCAAATATGATAACAAGCATGCCTGCTTCCGACCCAGGGAAGTTCGTGTCTTTTGGTGGTGCCCTCAGATGAGTCGTTTTCTGTTGAAGCTGTTTGACGATTGCTTCCTCCACAGGACCAGCCAGAGGCAGACTACACTTGCCGGTGGCGACTTGACCAGCAACTCTTCAACTAAGTGGCAGATTATACTTGCCTGAAAATGCAACGGAAAGACACCATCCCATCACGCCCTGGGAGAACATCTTTGTCTAGAGGTCACCTTCTCACACAGGCCCTCACCCGATGGACGATAACAACTAACTGAAGAACACCAAGAAGAACACCAAAACCCTACTCCCTCAACTTTTCCTCCTCTGCTGCGACCTGTCATGATGGCGATTTTCGAGAAATCTCTAAAATCTAAAACGTCAGAGTAGGGTCGAAACTCGAAAGGTGCTTGTCCCAAACCGTCCCTGAGTGCCTTCAGCGCGCGAAACCATCGATCTTGCTTGCATAGACACATTTACAAGGGCCTCACCAGCCCGGCTAACTATCGCCCCATAAGCCTGCATTGGTAACATATTTGAGAGAATTCTAACCAGTCGGCTGGGGGAACACCTAGAAGACATTAATTTCTTTAATAAATTGCAAAGAGCCTATAGGAACCGAAAAGAAGACATTGAGCACGTCTATCGCCTTGTCGGAAAAATTAAAATGGCCATCATAAACCAATAAGTTGGCGCTCCGCAATCCAACTTGACGTTGAAAAGGCATTTGACTCGATCCGTCTGGCACAACAGAGTTCACTACAAACTATCCAAACTCAACCTCCCCTTAAACTCTTAAGACTTCTTTCCTTCTTTCTAAACTGTAGGACAATTAAGGTTCGTGTCAACAAGAAAATGTGTTGTGGAGTCTCCCTCGTAGCTGGCGCCACAAGGGTCCGTCCTCAGCCGTCTTCTCTTCGTAATGTACGTCAATAACATGAAAATCACAAACAGCGGGAACCAAATCTCTCATTTCGCCGATGACAACGGACTATGCGATTCAGGTGATCGACCCTCCCACATAAAAAACCCTTCCAGAGCGCATTGACGACCTCACGCGCCGGTGTTCCAAATGGAGAATCAAACTGAATAAAATAAAAAAAAAAAACAACGTATAGAAACAATCGAAGGATTAAAAATCGTGACTTCGACCTCCATTTGTAGGGCAAAATCCTTCCAGTAAGCACCGAGGCGAAATTTCTCTGTATTACTCTAGACCAAAGACTTAACTTCAATAAGCACACTAAAAACATTCCCTCTAAAACGAATGAGAGAATTAACCTCCTAAAAATGCTACGTGCGGCACCTCCTGCAGTGCTAACGAAGCAGTCCTGCTAAACCTCTACAAAGCATTCGTGCGCCCACACATCAAATTCCTTCACAAAAGAGCTAAAATTGAAACAGTCAAAGGCCGTCTACTAACCCTGGCCGACAAAAATCGCGAGCGCCGCAAAGAGAGTGAACTAGTACACGAATTAAACGAGATCTGCGCCAGCCGCCAAAGACCCGAATATTCGGTTTTCAGCGTACTCTATAATCTCATTCACCCGTCCATCTGGAATATGATCACATTTAACCCTTTGAACCCCTGCGGCCGCTTTACCGGCCAGGAACATGATACGTCATAACCAGTGGCGTAGCGGAAAATCTTGTGCCCCCCCCCCCCCCGCGAGATAGAGACGGGGGCCCTTTCATAATGGTGGTTGTCTTTAAAACGGGAGCATATTTAGTGTTGTTACCGTGCACAGCATACAGGATTTCACGTAGTACATACGCCATAAATTAGATGAAGGTATAGCCTATAGAAAAGATTCTAAAAGTACGACTCTGTCGATTTTTTCATAACATGTTTTAAGTTTCACCCGCACCATCCAACGATACACACATGCACGCCCAACATGTGTGACTTGAGAGGCACCATGGATGTATATTTTTCATTTCTCACCCCTATCAGTTACAGCGATGTAGCGTTCACTTAAAAGAATAATACATAGACTACAAAGAGTACGTCGTGTGGAAGTGAGAGTTTGAAATTATGTGTATTTGGTACACTGTGACTCTCTCTCTCGCTCTCTTTCTCTCTCTCTCTCCCTTTCCCTCTTTCTTCCAGATTTGGGACGTCCTTCAAGACGGCCCCCCTTCTAGCTACTCCACCGCAATGCGGGCCCTGTGGGCCCATCCCCTACGCCACTGGCCATAACGTCATTAAATATGATGGCAGTTCAGTAAATGTGTGGGGTAGACCAATCAATATTTGCAACGTGCAGCCCCAAGGCTGCACGTTGAAAATATTGATTGGTCTACCCCAACTAATGGACATGGACTCTTCTAATTGCTGCCATTGAACTGGCATGGAAGATACCACTAGAGTTCAAAGGGTCAATGGTGAATAACCAATCAGACCGATCACACTGTTTACGCAAAAAACAAAGAAACATTTGTTACAACATATATTCCAGTATCTGTGTAGCAACGAAAAATTATGCTGTTTTTGCAAAACCAACAAGCATGTTATCACAACATGTATACAAATATCTCTGCAGTAATTTTAAAGGAACGAACTGGTAACAACCAGAGAATAATAAATAAATGGATGAAAAAAAAGGAAACAAATAAATAAATATACAGTCTCATATTATTTATTAAATAAATATATTCAGTATTGAACGCGAAATGTTCATTTATGTGAACAAATCTGAAGATAAATTTGGGTACGAACCATCCACTGGTAAGGTACGAAACATCCATTGGCAGGATACGAAACGTTCAATAGCAGGGTACGAAACATCCATGGATATTTCAAGCGAAAATAATTCTTGGGTAGGAAACGCCCAATCTTGGGAACTAAACGCCCATAAATTTGTATACGACACAACCAAAGATTTGGGAACGAAAAGTCCAAGTGGGTTAGAAATGTCCAGAGCACGAAACGTCCGAAGTACGAAACGTCCAGAACCCACCCCACCGATCCATCTCGGTACATCTCAAGCGCTGTCGCATCTTTTTTATATCACACTAAAGAAATCTTGGTTCTAATTGCAGCTCGCCAGATTGCACCCTTCCTCCGGCTACTCGCCTGCTTCAATCCACCTTCTAGCTCCCCAATCTCTATACAGTAGGCCAAATTATCCATTAGCTTCATCGCTTGCCTTAACCACCCCTTGATGTTAGAGTCCCACACACATGGTTAAACGTCGTTTACGCCATCTGCTGTTTGGGTAGGTTTACCGGATAATTTAGGGGGCCTAATTTTCCCATATGTATATGTATAATAGAGTCCTTAGCTTCCTTTAAATAAAGAAAATAGCAAGAGCATCTACAGAAACAATGCTGCATCTATTTGACCACACCATCAAACCAATTTTGTTATATGGAGTAGAACTTTAAGGCAGTTATAACCCTACTCGTAAATCAGTACAGAAAGCATTCACTCATATTAACACATTTAGCATGATCTATGCTGATAACATTGCTGATCGCTCACATATTCGCTTCTGCAGATATTTACTTGGAGTAAATACAAAGAGCTCACACATAGCAGTGTTGTCAGAGGTTGGGCGATTTCCATTATACACCCAAGTAGTAAGATCTCAAATTTCATATTTGTACAGGCTACATCATGATGCTCATTCTTTATTATATGATGCCTTTCGCTCAGTTCAGGAAGATCATAAAAATGGTTCTATTTCTTGGTATACCAGAGTAATGTCAATATTAAAAATTTTAAAAATAAAGAATGAACAAATTAGATTCCTACTTCACACATAAAAGAGCATTTCAAAATGAGCCATATTTGGAACTGAAGGATTTTGATTCCAGAAAAAGCCATATTCCAACTCAGAATTAGTGCTTATAATCTTAGAATGGAGATGGATAGGCATATGCCAAAGTACAGAAAAACATCATAGAACCGGGCGAATATGTAAGCTATGTGATATTGGTAAGGTAGAATATGAATTTGATTTTCTAATAGAATGTCCTATGTATAGCATACCAAGAAAACAGCTTTTTGCTCAAATAAATCAAAGGTTTATAAATTCTTCGGCTCTGAGTAACCAGCACAAGTTTATTTGGCCCATGTCCGCTGAAGACTTACCTGTACTTAAACTCCTGGGAAATTTCATACAAGAAAATTTCAGGTATAGAAAAAATACGCTGTTGAAAAGACAGTCAGTTAAAATTTAGATTCCATAAAGCTATATAAACGATTGGCACTTTTGGGCTTCATAAATTATGTTGGTGGTCATGTTATACCCCAAAACTGTGCAATTTACTGAAATAGTACACTCAAGTGAAAAAATGTCAAAACCCATTAATGTATGACCTTTTTCCCCTGTAATTTGTTTCTCTCATTTCTCCCATTGTTCAGTCATTTTTATGTTTACCTTTTTACGTTATTGTCATGTATATACATGTATACCCCATGTGGGCCATTGTGGTAAAAAATGAAATTATCTTATCTTATCATATTATATTTTCAGGGGGCATACACGCCGTTGTGTGGTGTACGCCTTTGGATTTCCGTCCACGCCTGATTCTGATTACACGATGTGTAGACTACGGGCACGATTGAGTGGGCTGTTTGGCTGACATTCTTCTTTCCGTCATGCAACGGAAATTGTCGACTATCATTCCGAATGTAAGTGATGACGTTCATTCATAAACGAAAACAATATGGCAGAGACTGGAAGTGAAATACCAATTGTGAATGCAACATTGAATGAAACCAGTACAAATGGAACTACCAAAATACCCGCCTCACCCGAGGGAATGGCTGTTGCATATGGAAGTCTTCTTATTATGGCTATAGTGCCGATTTTTTGGGGTTCATTGCGCTCTGTGAAATACCATAAGGAGCAAAAGGTAGAAACATCTGCACGTGTTGAACAGGTCGGGGATTTCCAAATTTCACCGGTGGGCTATTCTAGTCCGCCCAGACATAACACCTTTGGTCCGTCGCTGATTTGAGCAATAATTTTCGATAGAATTTGTCACATCACGAGAAATGCCTGAAAAGTCACGACAGCGGGATTGTAGCCTGTATTTTGCGGTTTGGGGTTTCGACAAAGCTAGCTAGACTTTATCTTATGTAAAGTTATGAGAAGAAAAAAAAAATGCAACAAACACACAGAAATACAACTTACATAACAAGTAATAAATTGCCCAAATTGTAAGGAAATAATTAAGTAGATATTGTCAAGAAAATGCAGGCGAATGTTTCTTCAAGAACTAATTTTAAAAAAACTTTATGGGGGAGAACCTCCAGTCCCTCCCGCGCCCACTTATATGTATACATCTCCCTCCCCCCACCCCAATCGTTCTTGCTCTCTATGACCTAGGGCTGTCATGATTGATTGTCGATCGGTCTCGCCGAAATCGATTGGTATTTTCTGTTGTCGAAGAATCGGTAAATTGTACAGTCAGTCAGGGTTTAACGGGTCACCTTTCATATTTTCGTTTATTTCTCTCAAATAAAATAAGTTATCCAAAGTTTGTTTTTTGTTATTGACAGACAGGTATCTGACACTCATTATTGCAGAGGAAATATTCAGATAAAGCTTCTGTTTTTTTTATAAAATAAGATCGTTTGCCTGTCGCGATTTGGTTAGTAACGGGTCGGTTGCGTCTATAAAGAATCACCCTCTTTGGCACCCACTGGCGATCTATTTTCCCAATTTATATGTATTTATTGGACACAAAAAGTCTTTTTTGTCTTCTCTGAATTAATTTCACCACACTTTTTCACAACTTTTACAGTGGAAAGAAGTGAAAACGGAGTGTATCAAATGCAGTAGTTTAGTGTTTATTTTCTAAAAATAGTTCAACTGGAGCAGTGTTTCAATGGGTTTTAATACGCATGTCTGACAGTGACCCGGTATTGACAACTCGACTCGCTGTTGAAACAGAATAAATATATCATGATGCCAGATATTTATCCCAATTATTTTTTCGTGAATTTGAAGCGTAGACAAACCTGTTCAAATAATAATAATTACATTCACACTCTTTATGTTTCTCTTCCCGTAACTGAGACGTAAACTTTTTTTTGCGGTTTCGCGTGTCGAAATTTTCTTCCGGTGCACATTCAGTCTTTTTTAAAAAATCACTTTCGTCAAAAAAAACAACAACAAACTCGCGAAAACTTTCTAAGACGATGGTCAACAAATTACTTCTTCTAACTGGAATAAAATTTTAGTTTGAAATGCTCTTCAAATTCGATTTTTTTAAGGCTCAACATCGCCTGACCCGTTACTGCCTGTGACCCGTTACTGCCGGAATGACTGTACCTGGTTTTAGATGTTTAATAATTTAAAAAACTGATGAAAAAACTATTGTTTCTAAAGGTAAAAGGTCAAGAACGTCGACGTTAAACCTCAAGATGCCGTTAGAAGCATCTGTCTTTTAGGCACATTCAAAGCTTTGATGTTTTGAACAGTCATTGTAATAACCAAGACCAGTCAGCAGTTGCGAAGTTCGCAACTGCCGACCGATCTTGATTATTACACTGACAGTTCAAAAGTTCAGAAAATCAAAGCTTTGAATGTGCCTAAAAGAGGATTGTCTTAGTTGTTTACTTGAGG
Source organism: Pictodentalium vernedei (assembly GCA_031216915.1). Classification (NCBI taxonomy): domain Eukaryota; kingdom Metazoa; phylum Mollusca; class Scaphopoda; order Dentaliida; family Dentaliidae; genus Pictodentalium; species Pictodentalium vernedei. The sequence goes on along the minus strand of CM062293.1, from coordinate 13,297,671 downwards.
TAGATCAACTGACTTGAACTTCATTTTAATGACTTCAAAGAGAGTGGAAGGCTAGGAGGGGGGTCATCAAGGTACGATTAATCGATTACTTGCGACGATTGATTCCTAAATTAAAAAATCGTGACAGCCCTACTACAGCCTACTTGTATCCTGTCGCTAACAGCAGAGGAAGTTTCTTTCCGAGTAAGATATGAAGAAAATTGTACATATAACTAATGTTTTTGCACAGTAAAACACCAAATTGAGAAAATAAACCATCATAACATACCCACTCAATAGGGAAAAATGGGCCATCTTCAAGATGCTGGAATGGGGTTTTATGTTTTGGTTTTCCCCAAGAAAATTTTTAAATTTACTTTTAAATGGAGCCTTCTGACTGATTTTAGGATAGAAATTCACTTAAATTTTTGCACATTAAAATGACATTTTGCAGCAGCAAATTTCAACTTTGTAAACTCACCACCAGTGGATATATCCACATTCCAGTGGCCTATAGTGATACCTTTTGACTGTACAATTCATGACTTCATTATCTTTCAAGGAACAGCCCTCTTCTTTAGTGTTGAAACGATTAATAGTGTTTGGATTTTTACTAATCGCTGGGTAGTAGTCGACGATTAATCGACTAGTTGATTATGCAATGTCAGGTGCAAAACTAAGCAATAACAGTGACGAATGGGAGCAAAATGGAGGCTAGTGGAAAATCGCTCACCTCAAATCAAGTTTGCGAGAGTGAAAAATGTTAGGAGAGTGATTTTGGTTCAATGTTTATCTTCATTCTTTTAATACTGTTTAGGTTGTTAAATTGAAAAATACTGATCAATTAACACCTCTTAATATCCTCTCTTATCGGTTCTATCCAGTTTCTCCCACTTAATTACCCCAAGCTAATAAGCTCTTAATCCTAAGCCGAAGATAATAGATCGACCTGTTATAGTCTGTTTCTCACAGCTCTAACTAATCTGTCCCGTTTCTCCCACTATTTGGCTAAATTGGTATAGTATTGGAAAAAAGCGAAACTTAATCAACATTATTAAACTTGGAAAATATATATTCTAAAATATTCCAATAATAGTTGTGTATGTATATAATAACAGCAATTATGATAAATGTAACAGTTGAGAAACTTTGTCTGCATAATCACACACTGATAACTGTCCTTGTCTGAAACGTTCTTTCAATAAACTTAATCTCTGTTCGATTCTAACATAACGTCTTTTCTTGGGTGCTCTAACACCCCCTGTAGAATACTGGATAAGTGAAAGTTCAGTTTGTGCCTGAATTTTTTTGAGCATTTGTACCACAACATAGATATTAGGATGGGAATGATGCAACATTTTTTTCAGTTTGTTATGCCACCCTTGTAGATTGTTTGTAGTTCTAGAGCCTTCAGTATTGAAGTGATTCCACAACCGCTTGTCACCTTCAACCCAATATTCAGTCACATAGTCTCTAAAAGAATCAGCATTAGGGTTATCTACATTTTCATCATAGTCCTCGAGTGCATTAAACCATACATCTTCTACAGATATTTCTGGCACAAGTGGAAGGGCAGCGTCCCTTCGTTTCAGTTTATGAACGTTTTCATTGTCTTTATATGCCATTTGAAGTCAACAATGCTGTGCTTTTCTCCAAATGCTTTGCGTATAATGAAAATAACACCCTTTAACCAACACTCCAGGAATAGTCCTGTACGCAGCATTATGTGCTGCTGTTTCGAAATCAAAAAACATTGTTTCTGGTCTAAAAATCAAATTGATTCCGGCCATGACGTCTTTCACTAAACTAAAAAGTTTCACGTACACTTCTTCCTTTTTGCCTGGAAGTAGAGCAAACACTAATGGAAACATGTTCCCATCCACTCTGGCATGTATTGAATATAGCTGATGAAAAAGCGTTGGGCATGCAACGAAAGTCCCATCACAAAAAACAGTTTCAGCTGTTGATAAATGTCTCAGAGTGTCCGTAGTTGTGAATACAAGCATGTTGTCTTCAATGTAATTGACATAATTTTGAAGGAATTGTTCTCCTGAAGTTGTCAGTTGCCACTTTCCTTCTAATGAAACTTCCTGCCGAGTTCTTGGAATTGATGGTCTATTTTTTTAACGTTCACGTTAAAGGGATGATTTACTGGCATAATATGTCGGCAAACTCTCTACAATGAGTCGATCGGTTTCATTCCAATCTGGCGTTTTGAATTTTGCTAATTCTTCAACATAGATTGACCGAATCGACGTTGTTTCCTCTCTTGCTCTTTTTTTCATGATTTGCTTTATCTTCATTGCCTTGATGACTGGTTGTTCCCCTTCATGGCTATGTTGACTACCCAATTTAGTCAAATGGCCTTCATGAGTATTTAGTGTAGCTGGACATTCAGCCACATGGCACCTCCAATAAATACGATCTCCACGTCTGTTTTTCACTTGATATCTATGTCCTGAAAATATCAGATTGTCACGTCCAAACTTATTCTTCACAAACTCAAGCAGTTGAACTTGTATGGCAGCAATTATCTTCGTCGAAAACTGAATGACCTTCCACGAAACTCCAGTTATATTTATATATATATTCGTAAAAGTTTAAACAAACGTCAGTGATTATTTTTCAGAAACATAATAAAGAACAAACAAACATCAAACAAATCGTCACTCTCTACAATCAGAATCAGTAATCATTCCAATATTTTGAATAAACACCAGTGATTATTATTGTGAAAACAAAACAAACAGGTGTGAAAAGAAACAAAAAATTATTTTGAGATTTTTAACAAACACAAGCGATATAAAATCATTTTAAATAAACACCAGTGATTATTACTTTGAAGTGCATTCAAAAAATTATTTTGATAATTTAAACAAAAGCCAGTGATTTTTTCTTCCAAACAAATTAAAAAGTGGAAGAAACAGCACATTGGTAAAACAGTGTGAGATATTAAAAAGTGGGAGAAACAGGACATCAGTTAAAAAGGCAACAATAATGATACAAAGTATAATCCCTATAACAACACATGTTTCAGGTGTGGGATTAAAAGTGGTAGAAAGGGGACGACCCCCTCTTACCTATACTGGCAGATGAGATAATCCCCTGATTCCCCTCCACTGTTGACTGTTAATATAGGAGGCCGAAACGTCCCAATACCATTCAAAGTGTATTTTTTTTCTAAAATTAAGTTAAGTTAATGTTATTGTTTGCCTGTGGTTCAGAATAAAATTGCAAGCTTGAAATCTAGTGTTTGTTTATTAAATGTATTACCAGAATTTCTGAAATGAACTTTTAGATAATCTGAAGTGAACTATATATTACTTTGCAATTTCCATTGACAAGCGTCCTTCGAAACAAATATATGAATACAACTGAACACGGATGGAAATTTTGACGGTGAAAATATATGTAACCCACTAAAATTAGTTCTGGATTTTAAATGGCGGATTATTAAAATCATGGAAAATGGATGCGTAATTTCCAAATCAGGCACGTTAATTCATGTCACTGGCGAATTTTGAGCGACAGGTGTCACGCATGTAAATGAAAATAAGGAACGGGGCAACATTCTGCATGTCTTTGATAAAAAACAAGGGAAGTATTAAAACGTTTCTCAGATCTCAGAATGACCACCGCTTTTTTTATATCTGAACAATTCAACATGCGTGTTCGTTTTCTGGCAGGAGTAAGGTCTGGGCAATTTGTCAATATACAGCCCTCTTACTATTAGCGTGTTGTGTGTGGATGTATAAGAGAACTACTGTGTGTCATGTTCATGACGAAAAGGAAATTGTTTGGAATTGTTAAAACGCATCAAATTGTGAGTGATTAAAAATTTCCCAACATCAAAAATTAATTGAATGTTTCTGTTGACGCAACTCAGATGGATAAGAGACACCAAAGAACAGAGGCGAGTGATTATTCGCTCACCTTGAATAATTTTTGCATGAACGATGGTGCGCGAGAGCGATCGCGCACCTTTCCCATGTGTCACTGCAATAAAGTCTACAAAGCTGTGGTTTTAACTAAATTCAAATTACGATACAATTAATTGGTCTAACTGCACGATATTATGGCAGTCAGTGTATCCATGTCTTTATGACCAAACAACAGATGCCTCAAAAAAATAAATGGGTCTCATAATAAACCTTTGCTGTTCCTGTTCCCTAATGGGAATTGAGGAGAGGGCTCAGAGTATTCGGTTCCGTCAAATATTTTTAAGCAAAATCGCATTTTCCCCGAAAATTCCCTTCCATATTGTGGTCTAAGAAATTTCTGCACTTTGTTATTGAGCGAAACAACTTTGAAAGCAGAAACAGGTCACTGAAGAGTTTGAAAGCAAAATACAGGTCACTGAAGAAGTGTACTCTGTTGACGCGATTGTTCCATGACCTGCATAGCTTAATCAAACCGCAATGAAAAGCTAGACAAACTAGAAACAGGAGCCTCATTGAATATTCAATACATCACATGACCAAATGGTGTGATTTGTGTGGACAGTATGTGCACTACATAATGCAAGTTCTGTAAATGCACTTTCGCTGTCAGCGTTAAATAAAATGACACCACAGTTTGCAGGTATACTGTTCACACCTCATTTGTGTGTTTTAATCGGTGTAATGGAATCCCAAATCTTTGTCTGGTAATTTAATCTATTTTCTTGAAAGTTAGAGAAGCATGAAAAAGAGAGTTGCTTGTTTCCAATTTATAAGAGCGAAGAAGTGTGAGTGCGATTGCACTCCTCAAATTGACAGCATTTTCTTAAAGGAACACAAGTGGAAACTTCAAGGCTTTAGAGAATACACTCCGACGACTCATCGATGGGTGATTCACTAATCAATTAATCAATATGTTTAGTACTAATCACGTCGGTGTCGACTAGTCGAGAAATCATTTCAACACTACCCTTCTTAACTTTTTATTTCTGTAGCTCAAGAATTTTTTTTTCTGGAGGGGGGGGGGGGTGGAGGTGTTTATTCCCCTACAACTTGATATTGCAATGCAATTTTTGCTTTGCATTTTGCAATGTGAAACCGAAACTGAACGAATCAACATCTGAATTAGTGCCTGTTGTCAATTCTGTGAGTTGATTGCATCTATTTTTCATGTTGAACTGTTCTATACAGAGACCAGGTGACGGGGGCGAAAAAGTCGCCTTGGATTGCATAACTTCGCTCTGACTTCACTAAAAAGCGAAATCATGTTGCCCTGTAATTTGTAAATTCCCAATTGACCTACTTTGAAATTAGGTGAATTCACGTAGAATTTACAAAGTAATTTCCATCTGAAAAGAGTATTATTACTAGGGTTAATTGTTATTGTGATTAATTTTCATAGTAACTAAAAATAAAATCAGCATCTAAAAACAATGCCTGATTAATAATGTAATTGTGAACTGTCGTGGCTGCATTGAAATTAGGTGACAAGTCGTCAAGTTAAGACAAGATTTTCTATTTAAGTACAGTGGAGCCCACTTAATTGGATATCTCTTTATTGTATATCCCTGTTAATTGAATATAATTTTCAAACACAAAACCATTTACCATACCTTTAATACAAATTTGATCTGTTAATTGCATATAGGTTGTAGAGTAAACTCCTGTTAATTGCAGGGTTGGGGCGAATACATTGTAAATGTATTGAATACGAATACTTTGAAATTTTATGAATACGAATACACAAATTTCAAATGTATTTGAATACGAATACAAATACTTTACAATGTATTCATGAATACAAATATGAATACTTGAATACTTTTCAAAATTATTTCTTGTAAATGGATGATAATTTGATCATTTTTATTGGGATTAAGGGTATAAGGGATTATAGGTGAAGAATTAGTTTTTCAGAGGGTGGATCTCTTAATCCTTTAGAACCCAATCAACAGACATAAGTTGGTATTAATGACAAACAAAAGAAAAAAAAAGAGTGTAAAATACACTTACACAAAGCCCCCCCCCCCCTCCTCCTCCTCCTCTCCCCCCTTCACCAAAATTTTTCCAACACTTATATGTAAAAATTACAGAACAAGAATACCAATTTTTACCATTTTTTCTATATGACATTTTAACTTTTTGTCTGAAAAACATAGTTTATGACCCCTCATTGGAATGAGCTCGTTTTAAATATATATATATATATATATCGCCATATGGATATTATCAATGCCAATTTTTTTTTCTATTTTTTCAGGATTTTTTTTCTTCTAAACTGCATCTTATGACCCTACTTTGGGGTTTGGAAGGAAAAATGGAAATATAAAATCATTAAATAGGGAACTGTGAAAAATTAACACAATTTTGGGGGAATTTTTTAAAGTTTTTTTCTTCTAAACTGCATTTTATGACCCCCAATAATGTCTATTAATTGTGGCTAATTGTGGCCTATTTGCTTCATGTCTTTTATTAATGTTTAAACATACATTGCTGGTGAGAATAAAAAAAACTGGCCAGTGCTATTCACAAAAATCAATTAAGCAATTACTGCACTATTGGAAAAATGTTGTAATTCAAGCACAATAAGTTTACAGATCTATCAGTCTGCACCTTATTTCTGCTATTACTGTAGAAAAATATTAGATTAGTATTAATTGGATAATGGAGTTGTTTGGGGATTAAAAATTAATACTTTGGCCAGACTGATATTCTTTGTCCTAAGAATAATCTGTACAATTACAATGTTCAATTTACAGTGAAACAATATTTGAACAATGAAGAGTTTGCTATTAAAAGACAGATAAATAATTGAACTTACCTTCATGTGTAGTATGAAGTTTGTTGTACTATTTGATTGACCTGATATGAATGTTGGACAGTGCTTACATTGAACTTTTATAGTACCAGATGGATTATCTGGCATTTTGTAATGAATAAAAACTAGCGATGTGTTCCTTGATGACATCTTGGAGGACAAAAACAAGTAAAGTATTCGAAAAGTATTCAAAAAGTATTCATGAATACACCTCAAATGTGACTGTATTCAAATACGAATACGAATACTTTAAAATTGCATGAATACTGAATACATTCGAATACTTGAAAAAGTGTATTGAATACGACTGAATACCAAATACGAATACCCCAACCCTGGTTAATTGTATATAAATTATTGTAAAATGTGGGAAAAATTACTGTGACACGCACCAAATTCCCCTTATTTATCAACCTTTTTGGCCTCACTATATCCAATACAGGCATTTATTCTATTATATCTTGTTTGACAGAGCTCTATGAGCTCTGTCAAACAAGATATAATAGAATAAAAGCTCAGTTTACCTCCAGAACACAGGAAACTGACCAAATCCCTGTTATTGTATACTCCTGTAAATTGAATAATTTTCACAGGGAAAATGGATTAAGAGGATTCTACTCTAATAAGTATTTTTCACACTCAGAATTTTTTTTCTGGGGAGCAGTTTTTCATAAAACAACACTTTTTTGTAAAAGCTGAAGTTTTAATTCCAATCTGGATTTTATTTTTGTGCAAGACGTTTTGAAAACCAAAACAGAAAATTGACCTACTTTTTACTCACTCTGGACCAAGAAATGGACACACTTGAATTATTTAATTCAAGGCTGATCTGTCTCTTCTAAAAAGTAAATGCCCATTTGAATTTGAATTGTAAACTTTTCTTTTTATAAATAAATTAATACAGAGAGGCATGTTTTTTTCTCGTAAACAATTCTTTGTACAAATAAATTTACACATAGAGATGTGTTATTGCCCAATTGTAGTGATTTATTTTTGTGAGAGATGAAAATATAATATACCGGTAGATCATGCGAATGCAGAATTGTTGCTGTACATTTTCTTCTCACTCCTCCCTGTTTCATTGACTTCTCCCTAAAGTCAGTGGAGGGTCACTTCTCCCTGAAAAAATTACCCTCTAGGCTGGTCCCTGCTTCTATACACTATACATCACAACCTTTATTTTGATTTATGAATTTCTAAGTAAACAAATTTCCCTTACTTATACAGCACCTTGAAATAATAAATATGATATTGTTGGACCTTAAACATTTGGTTATTTGTTGGGAACATGATATGGAAGAAAATTAATTCAGAAAAGATGGAGACCAGGTATTTTTAAAATAAATTGATGTGTCTCTATTCTACAGGCAATACAGTGGAACCCACTAAATTGGATATCTCTTTACTGAATAACCTTGTTAACTGAATATAATTTCTCAACACAAAACCATATACCATACCTCCAGTACAAATTTGACCTGTTAATTGAATATTGGTTATAGAGAAAATAATAGCTGGTATCAAGCCCAAAAATAAGCAGACTGTCATCTGAAAAATGAGGACCCCAGAGGGTGAATTTAGTGATGCTACCCTGCACAGCAGGGTAGCATCACTAAATTTACCCTCTATGAACCTCAATCTGAATCAGGGTCTCAAAACTAAACAGAAAGAGGTACCCAGAGGATAAATTGTCCCACTATGTGGGATAGCATCATCAAATTCACCCTCTGGGAACCTCGTTCTGCAAATGTCAGACTGCTTATTTTCAGGCCTGCCTGATATTGATTAGCATTTTTATACCCCTCGACTTAGGTCAGGTGGCATATAGTGATTGAAGTGTCTGTCTGTGTGTGTGTGTGTGTTTCCGAGCCATTAACTCGAAAACGGTTAGGGCCACAGTCATCAAACTACACACAATTATAAAGGACCATGGGAGGATGTGTCACACACCACAGCCGGGTTCGTACCTTCAAGGTCAAGGTCACATTTCAAGGTCACACTAAAAATTGGTCAATATTCATGTCTCAGCCATAACTCAGAAACGAGTCATAGTACAATTGTTAAACGTTTTACAAATGTTAAGGTCATTCAGAAAGTGTGTCGCGTATAATAGTTTCTGCCGCATCTGCAAGGTGATGGTCACAAGGGGGAGGGGGGGGGGGGGGGCATGTGTTACCTTAGTAACATTCTTCTTGTTTTTGCTTCAGGATAAAATGTGAATGCAAAAGGTATTCTCACAATCACAGAATTGCATGGAACAGCTTATAATGAGTATGCAAATTGCATACTATTTATATTATCAACTACCATGTATAGCTTGTAGAGCATATATTGCACCTGATTGGTGGGTGGGAAAATCTGAATGACGGACTGGAATGTCGGACACGCGTTATATATTTCCGGGAAGTAAACACGTGTCTCATAAAACTGAAAGTACAGTATGTCAAATGGTAAACTTTACATGTGTTCTGGAACACAGCAGGACATACATTGTGAGAATATATAACATTAATTGAATTCATTGATATATTAACCCATTACCCAACGCAGACGATATCAAAAATTCTTTTTTTAAATTTTTTCAAAACATTTCAACAAAACCATATATTTACCCCTCATTGGAATGCACGCAATGAGCGCGTTCCAGTGAAGGGGTCACATGATATGGTTTTGTTGAAGTATTTTGAAAAAAGTAATTTTTTCAAATGCTCAATTTGCGGATGTGGGCGATTGCTAGGTAAAGGGTTAAAGATGGGATCAATCTATATCACAGCAATTTATTTTCTTACATGGATTAATCTAACACTTGAATACCAGTCAAGCCAGGAAATAAGTAGACTGTTATCTGCAAAATGAGGTCCCTAGAGGGTGAATTTAGTGATGCTACCCTGCTATTGGATATAAAGTCATGTCCAGTCAATCGTGTCCCATGTTACACACAAGCCAGAAATAAGCAGACTATCATCTGCAAAATGAGGTCCCCAGAGGGTGAATTTATAGCAGGGTAGCATCACTAAATTTACCCTCTGTGAACCTCAGTCTAAATCAGGGTCTCAAAACTAAACAGAAAGAGGTACCCAGAGGATAAATAGGTCCACTGTATGGGATAGCATAATCAAATTCACCCTCTGGAGACCTCATTATGCAAATGTCGGACTGCTTATTTTCAGGCCTGATATCAGTATGTAACAGAATTATATAATTTCTCTTCATACACTTGGAAAAATGTGTTTAGTAATAAGACTCTGGTACATTCTCAGATGAAAGGAAATTGAATCTTTCAGGTCAGATTTTCAAAATTTTCTCACATCGAGCCGAACCATGCTTGACCCAGAGGGTCATTGGACCCTCAACCTGGGCTACAAAACAGTTGCTAATAAGTTTTCTGTGAAAAAATTTAGGCCTACATGTATGTCAATGGTTCCTGGAAGTCTGCTACCTTATTCATGTCAGAACTGATAATAAAATAATATTTCAGGAGAACAATTCATGACCAAATGTGCTGATTTCCAAGAACAAAGCTAGGAAATCAAACTTCATCAAAGAGCAGTGAAAGAGCTGCGTGGGAGTAAAGTCCCAAAACTCTAAGCTTTGTTTTTGTTTTGTCTCTTTGTTTAAATTTTGGTCAAGGCAGCCCTTGGATTTGCGACAGCAAACAATTGCCATCGTACTCAAGGTGACAGGCCTGTACAGCTATAAAGATTCATTTAAAACGCTGTCGTAACTGCCGTTGCAAAATTGATTTGCGACAGCAGTTAAGTGCCATTGTAACAAATTAACAATTTCAAGGGCTGGTCAAGGGCACCTGTGCTGGAATGGCATCGATATACAATGCCATCTAAAAGCAAATACAGTAGAGCCCTGTTAATTAAATAGCCACTTTGCCAATGCAAATTATTCAATTAATACGAGTATTCAGTTAACAGGAATTGTCACTTTCCTGTATTCTTGACATAAACTTAGGATTATTCTATTATATCTTGTTTGACAGAGCTCAATGAGTTCTGTCAAACAAGATATAATAGATTAAATGCCTGCAGTGTTGAGGCCAAATACGGTCTGTAGTATAAACAAAGGGAAACTGGGGAGAGCCGGGGTAATTTCTTAACAAGTTACAAGATTTTTTATTCAATTAACAGACGTTTACTCCATAACCTATATTCAATTACCAGGCCAAATTTGTACTGGAGGTATGGTAAATGGTTTTGTGTTGGGAAATAATATTCAATTAACAGGGTATTCAGTTAAAAGATATCCAATTAAGTGGGCTCCACTGTACAACACATGTATTTTGCCTACAGGATACAAGTGTTTTATGCATAGATAGTTAGTCATCTACTTTCAGTAACGAAGATGTTCTGTACCAATGAAAAGCATCGGAATTTCTCCATGTGGAAATGCTCAAGTGTCTGAAATTAGTTTCCCATACCTTCTCACAAGCCAATGCAGGAACATCTATAAATTCTTACCGGTATTTAATACAAGTGTGCTTTGTCCCCTGTGAACATTCGATTGTTTGTGTCGAAATCGAATCGATCAACAAATTAGAGTTGAAATCGAATCGAAAATAAAATTGCGAATATAAAAATCGAATATAAAAAAAACCCCTTCTTGATAAATGTCTCAGTATACGTACGCTGGTACATATAATACTAGCCAAAATGTCAAAACAATGCAAGGAATTGAGCGCAAACCGCAAGCATACATCGTCAACATGGAACTTAGTGTATTACCAATGTCATTTCGAATCATGCGAGCCCCTTGATTCCAAATGACATCAGTAATACATTCATATTTTACAGTGGATAAAGCCACGGTTATACAGCTACATACAAGTGTAATACTTATAAAACTGTACAAAATTCAAGCGATAGGGATTACAGCACGCCTACTTCTCACCTCTGGTACAGTTCTGTAAGAAGCATCCCTTGCTTCATAATAAGGCAAGATCGTATGATGCCAAGCTTAAAGTCGTAAAGGGAGCAAAGCAATCACAGGTACATACAGATTCTTTGTCTCCTATTCAACCATGTGTTCAAGTCAGCTGCATTGTTAACAAACGAATTGTTCAATGTTAGCATGAATATGTGGATAAATCATCAGGACAATGCTAAAACAATCCTAATGTGTCTATTTTAAACTGGACATATCACGTACGAAACTGCACTTGGACACCTGGTTTCAGCTAACTTGATTCAAATTTGATGTTCGGTCGACTTGAAAATTTTTTTGGCAAGTTGGAGTTGAAAGAAAATCCATATTTGGAGGGGTCTACACGTACTATATATTATTTTACAGAAAGCAAACACCAGTAAGGATGCTGGTGTGAAATTCAGGAAAAACTCCAACAAGAGATGTTGATTCAGGTGCCCCCTACTCTACCAGTGTTATGCTATGTATTAAAACCATTATTAAATGTAGTGAACACAGTGTCCCCTACTCTACCAGTGTTATGATCTGTATTAAAACCATTATTAAATATAGTGAAAATCCCCGTGGGAACCCCGGGAAGTAAGCAGCACTTGTTTACTGTGGTGTGTGTTCTGGATTAAGACCATTATTAAATGTAGTGAACACAGTGCCCCCTACTCTACCAGTGTTATGATTTGTATTAAAACCATTATTAAATGTAGTGAACACAGTGCCTCCTACTCTACCAGTGTTATGATCTGTATTAAAACCATTATTAAATGTGAACACAGTGCCCCCAACTCTACCAGTGTTGTGATCTGTATTAAAACCATTATCAAATGTAGTGAACACAGTGCCTCCTACTCTACCAGTGTTGTGAACTGTATTAAAACCATTATTAAATGTAGTGAACACAGTGTCCCCTACTCTACCAGTGTTGTTATCTGGATTAAAACCATTATTAAATGTAGTGAACACAGTGCCCCCTACTCTGCCAGTGTTGTGATCTGGATTAAAACCATTATTAAATGTAGTGAACACAGTGGCCCCTACTCTACCAGTGTTATGCTATGTATTAAAACCATTATTAAATGTAGTGAACACAGTGTCCCCTACTCTACCAGTGTTGTGATCTGTATTAAAACCATTATTAAATGTAGTGAACACAGTGCCCCCTACTCTACCATTGTTATGATCTGGATTAAAACCATTATTAAATGTAGTGAACACAGTGCCCCCACTCTACCAGTGTTATGATCTGGATTAAAACCATTATTAAATGTAGTGAACACAGTGGCTCAGTTGTTCAAAACCAAAAGGTCCATGGTTCAGTTCTCATGGAGTTAGCATGTTGGAGAGTCCGTCAGTTGCTTGCTACTGCTCGGTGATTCTCCAGGTACTCTGACTTCCTCAACTGTAAAACTGTCTGATATAAATCAAGGTGACCCTGGCTGTTGAAAGTGACATTAAAACCACAATAAATGAAGTATTAACTGGTAGAGTGCTGAATTATTTCTGGTCATCAAAATTTGTTCTCATATATTTGCCTTGTTACAATTTATGGGAGAGTGCCAATGCAAATCCTAACAGTCTAAATAATTTCACTTCAAAGGTGATATGAACAACATCCACAAAATATGAAGCCTTTAAGTTGTGGTACCGACACTTCAGAATAAATCCCAAATATGGGCTTCCAGCACTCTACCAGTTAAACGTGATTGAAGCTGATGTTTTTTTTAGCTCACCAAAGGGAGCTTAACTTATCACTTGCCGTCCGTCGGTGTCGTCCGCTGTGAACTTTACATTATTAACTTCTCCTCACAAACTACTGGACCAAATTGAACCAAATTTGGTGTGCATGTTCCTTATCATATGTCAATTCAAGTTTGTTCAAATAGACTTGCCGCACCTACACGGGGCCCCCGTGGGAACCCCGGGAAGTGAAGCAGTCCTTGTTTACTGTGGTAAACAAACTCTGTTTCACTGGTAAAATAGGACCCAGTCACAAATGCTTGGGGTGCAAGTCCTCTAAAATAGGTAACATGGGGTATAAACGATTGACTGACCTTGACTTTATCTCCATGTTGTGGTCATGATTAGCCATTGTGCAGAAATATGTGACCTTGAACAACAATAAATAAATAAATAAATATAAATACCTACACGGGACACCACAAGGGGCAAAACTCCTCCTGATAGCACCCATAAATTTTTTTCCAAAATTCCAAAAATCTTCTTCAGATTCATCAGTCAGAATATTTTCATACACTACTCAAAGTTTGCTAAGCACCAAGTATATCCAACTACCTGTTTTACATTTCAGTTGAAATATTGTAATGAAAAGTGTGTATATTTTATATTTAATTATATCTTTAATGATTTAAGCACAGAAATTAAGATTTTGTTTGTGTTTGACATTAGTTTTTAGCTTTTGAATGCGATAACCATGGAGAATGGATATTATTGGAAATTTATAGAATTTGCCAAAAAGTTGACAGAGCGAACTGATATGGATTCAATATCGAGTATGAGACCCACTATTGTTAGTTACAGCTTGACAATGCCTTCTCATGCTTCCAATCAGGTTCCAGATGGTTCTTTTTGGGATGTTGTTTCCATTCTTGGACCAGCATAGCACCAAGCTCCCGGACACTTCTTGGCTGGACTGGACATACTGAAATTGCAAGCTGCAACTCATTCCAGACATGTTCGATTGGATTGAGGTCAAGGGATCTTGCTGGACAGTCCATACGCTCAATCCCCTCCCCTCTGTTGGTACTCCCAGGCAGCATGGGCCACGTGAGGATGGGCATTATCATACATCAAAATGAATCTATCGCTCACTGCACCTGCATACAATCGGACGCGAGCATCCAGGATCTCATCAATAAACCGCTGTGCAGTTAATGTACCACGGTTAAGGACACAGAGCTCTGTACGTCGATCCCAGTTGATACGCCACAGATTATTATTGACCCTCCACCATAGCGGTCATGCTCAGCAGTGTTGACTACATGGAATCGCTCTCCTGGTCTTCTCCATAACCTAGAACGCCTATCTGTGTTGTCTAGGCAGTACCTTGACTCATCTGTATCTTCTCTGGTCCATCCAACGTGATCCATGGCCCATTCATATCATGCCAGGCAGTGGTTCTGGGATAGCTGAATGCAAATACATGGTCTTCTCGATCGGAGACCACCTTTGTGCAACCTTGCCCGGATAATCTGCAATGAAACATTTACCCCGGATGTATTCTGAAGGTCACTGTGAAGCTGGGTTGCTGTGACAAAGCGGTTCCTAAGGGCCTGAATGATCAAAAAGGTCTTCATCTGCAGATGTTGCCCTGTCTCTGAAACCACCATGTCATCTGACTGTTGTGCTATACTGCTGAAATCTTGCCCAGGCTCTGGTGATCACTGTATGGTGCACACCAAGTGCTTCACCAACCTGACGATGGGGAGCCCCTTGTTCCACCATCCCTACAGCCCACCACATTTCTGCTCCAGACAAATGTCTTATTACATTTGCATTCGCCATATTCAATCATTAAATCACAAGGGTTTGTGTTGAAATGAAGACTGAATACCCTACACATCTCGTGTACATGTAGACAGTACACAAAAACATGGAAATCAAGGGGTACATGCTTTCCATGACTGCCATGAAAAGTCTGCCTGCCAAGAGAGCTAATGTAAACACTGGGGACCGTCTCAATACATTCCTCAATCATATCCACCAAAAATATCGCAGATGTGTCACAAGAAAATTTCTCAACAATGTGTCAAATATGTGGTGCTTAGCAAATTTTGAGTAGTATATTTGTTATACAACATCAACATCTCGGGGAGGGGGGCAGATTTGGAAGTTTGTACAAATCGAGTCCCTGTGTTAAGATTTGGACTCTCTATTGGGCCCCAAATGTTAACTTAGTGCAATATGTGGAATATTCTTTAAAAATCTTCTTCAGATCCACCAGTGGAAATGTTTCGATATTTAATATACAACAATTCTTGTGGGGTCAGTTTCAAGTTTGTTCAAATTGGGTCCCTGTGTTAGAATTTGTTCTTTCTATTCGAGTCCAAAGTTTAACTTGGTGCAATTTGAGGAAATTTCTGGTATACAACATACATGTATGTGTGGGTGTCAGATTCATGTTTGTTCAAACCGAGTTCCTGGGTTAATAATTGGGCTAGGTTAATTTTAACTTGGTGCAATACGTGGAATATGCTTTAAAAATCTTCTTCAGATTCACCACAGTCAGAATCCTCTCATATTTGGTATACATCATCTCTGGGGGGAGGTGGGGGGCTTTGGGGGTGGGGAATCAGACTTAAGTTTGTTCAAATCGAGTTCCTTGGTTAATCTTTGGTCGACCTATGGGAGTCCAAATTTTAACTTAATGCAATATGAGGAAATTTCTATCAAAATCTTCTTCAGATCCACCAGTCAGAATCCTTTAATATTTGGTATACATCATCTCTAGGGGGGTCAAATTCAAGTTTGCTCAAATCAGGTCCCTGAGCTGAAAATTTTGGGTGTGGTTCTGATCTTTTTTTTTCAATTTTTAGCTCAACTTTGGCGAAGCCAAATTTGAGCTTATGCCATGACCAGTCGTCCGTCTGTCTGTCTGTCCGTCAACAATTCAATACGGCTCGGGCTAGAGGCTGTATTTATTAACCGATCTTTACAAAACTTCTTGTGGTACCTTTGTTATGACCGTGGGACGAGAACAAGTGTTTTTGGGTCCGATCCGAATTTCAAGTTGGCCGCTGACGGTCATTTTGTACAGACTTAGGTGAAATCAGATTTTTGTGCAGAACTTCCATATGAAAGCGCTGATTTGAATAATTTTTTTGTATGAATGTTTAGTACCATGGGATACATCACATATAATACAAGTTTTTTTCTCGTACATACATTATGCAAATTAGAGTAACTTTGATGTATTTAGTGTTACTTTCAGCACTGTAAGTGCAAATGCCAATACGGCTCGGGCTAGAGGCTGTATTTATAAACCGATCTTTACGAAACTTCTTGGGTACCTTTGGTATCACCTTGGGACGAGAACCAGTGTTTTTGGATGCGGTCCGAAATTCAAGATGGCCGATAGAAGCCATTTTGTACAAAATTAGGTGCAATCAGATTTTTCCACAGAACTTCCATATGAAAGCGCTGATTTGAAAATTTTTGTGTGTGAATGTTTAGTACCACGGGATACATCACATATAATACGGGGTTTTTTCTCGTGCAGAAATTATACAAATTAGATGAACTTTGATTTTTTTCAGTGCTACTTACACACAGTGAGTACACATGTCAATGCAGCTCGGGCTAGAGGCTGTATTTATCAACCGATCTTCACAAAACTTCTTGGGTACCTCTGTTATCACCTTGGGATAAGAACGAGTGTTTCTGAGTGCGGTCCAAAATTCAAGATGGCCACCAGCAGCCATTTTGTATCCAAATTAGTGCAGTCAGTCTTTTGTACAGAACTTCTGTATGAAAGTTCTGATTTGAATAAATTTTTGTATGAATGTTTAGTAAAATGGAATACATCACATACAGTACAGGTTTTTTTCGCGTGCAGAAATTATGCAAATTAGATGAATTTTGATTTATTTAGTGCTACTTATACACTGTAAGTGCTCATGTCAATACGGCTCAGGGTAGAGGCTGTATTTATCAACCGATCTTCACGAAACTTCTTGGTTACCTTTGTTATCACCTTGGGACGAGAATGAGTGTTTCTGAGTGCGGTCCAAAATTCAAGATGGGTGCCAGTGGCCATTTTGTACCGAAATTAGGTCCAATCAGTTTTTTGCCACAACTTCTATACAGCTTGTATTTATGAACTGATCTTCACGAAACTTCTTGGGTACATTTGTTTTCACCTTGGGACAGGAATGAGTGTGTTTTGGGGTGCCTTTGTGATCACTGTGCTATGAGAACAAATATTTTGGGGTTCAGTCAGACCCTCTCTGGGACTCAAAGATTTCTTTTCTAGTTTAGCATCTGACTGTAACCCACCTTTACAATACTTTACCTATACATTTGTTACAGACTACGGTCAGTATTTATGTACAGACTGTTACAATACATATATGTACCTTTGTTATCAGGTTATTCAGTATTTATGTACAGACTGTTACAATACATTATATGTACCTTTGTTATCAGGTTATTACCTAGATGTTTGTCATTGTTGTGTCACATACTATACATGTACATGTCTTGACAAGTTCAGCTACAGTGTCATTGACACTTTCATTTATGCGTTTTGTTAAATTGTGAGATGGAAAAAAAACAAATTTTTAGCCTGGAAATTGTGGACCAAAGTTTGGGAAAAAAAATTTTTATTTTTTTTTTTGCATTTTCAGTCTGAAAATTTTGGGTTCGGTTTTGGACCAAAAGTTGGAATTTGGAGATGGGGGGAGTGGGGGGGGGGGGGGGAGGGGATTTTATATGTGTTTTAAAAGTTCAATTTTGAGGCAGGAAAAAAAAATTTTATAGCCTGAAAATTTTAGGTCCAGTTCCGACTTGTTTTTAAAATCTTCTTTAGATCCTGTAGTCAGAATGCTTTCATATTTGGTATACATCTCTCGGAGGGTCAGATTCAAGTTTGTTCAATCCTAGCCCCTGGGTTGATATTTGGGTTCCCTGTGGGATCCCATATTTTAACTTAGTGCAATATAAGGAAATTTCTTTAAAAATCTTTTTCACAACCACTAGTTAGAATCCTTTCATATTTTGGAGGGTAACACTCATGTTTATTCAGATCTGGTCCCTGGGTTATTAATTTGGGCTACCTATTGGAGCCTGGATTTTAACTAAGTGCAATATAAGGGGATTTCTTTTAAAATCTTCTTCAGATCCACCAATCGGAATCCTTTCATATTTGGTGTACAACATCTCTAGGAGGGTCAAATTCAAGTTTGTTCAAATTTGATTAATATTTTGGTTTCCTATTTGAGCCCAAATTTGAACTTAGTGCAATATGAGGAAATTTCTCTAAAAAATTTTTTCTTCAGATCCACCAGTCAGAATTCTTTCATATTTGGTATATGACATCTCAAAGGGAATCACATTCAAGTATGTTCAATTAAAGTCCCCCCAGGGTGGGGGTGGGGGATAGGGGCAGGTTAGGTTCAGGTTTGTTCAAATCCATTCCTTAGTGTTGAAACGATCACCTATTTTTCAAAGTCGATGGGAGTAATCGATTAAAAATTGACTAGTCGGCTTTTCTTTTGAAAACATAATTGTCTCAGTAAATTAGGTTATAAGAGACTGTTACATGTAAGTTGATAACCCTTTCGTTTAATGACTCGTTTGACAGGTGTTTGATGCAGTTTCCTTGTCAAAGTCATGAATGTAGCTGTTCTCTTTTTCGTATTTTGAGTTTTTAAAAAGTTGTGCATCTTATAGCTTAAACCATTCAGTAAAAAAATTATGATACCTGGGAAGTGTGTGCCTCCTAGTCCTCTGCCTGTACAGTGGAAAAAGTACCCAATGATGTTAAAACAGAAGTTTCGTGAATTTGTAAAATGTTTGAAGTGTGCCACCATTCGCCTGGTGCAATTAATAAAAAAAAACTCCCGGGTCAAATTTTGTGACAGACAGTTTATTCACCTTCATATCTGGTCTTCACCAGCTCACACCCAAACCAGTACAGTAATATCATAGAATATGGAAATTCTGAGTGTTTCAGGCATGTATTTTATTTTTATATCAGTTAAAAAGTGTGGGTGACTTGGGTGAGGGACAGAACGCTTGCATGAATTAACGACATCTTTGAAGTTGTACATCAAAGTATTTTTCTTCAACGCGTGCCAGTGATTAGGTTAGGTGAAATCAGTGCTTGTAATGCTGCTGAAATCTAAGTTGTAACATTATTGGCATCAACAAACGACAATGATTGCATTGATATCCACTTCTCAATACATTTTAAAATAGGTTCACCATGAAGCAGAAACGTCTGATGTTTGTAATCATTAACCCCCATTATTGGCATTTTCTGACTTCATCTTTCAGTTTCCCGACTAGTCGACTGGCGGATTTCAGAAGTAGAATTTTCCGAAAATCGAATCGACTTCGACTAGTTGACTAATCGTTTCAACACTAGTGTTTTTCCATAAAATTTGTCTCTCATAACTTCATTCCTTTGTAGTGTTGATGAACCATGTCTAACTGAATGTGACCCCAAATACCTCTTTGAATCACTTTGGCAGGTGAGCGATTAAGGCCCCTTGGGGCCTATTGTTTAAAAAACTATGACAGCTTGTCTTACTACTTTCTTGCTTGACACTGTTTTGTGTAAAAGAATCATAACAGCATTCAGATTTGTTCCTATATGACTTTCTTATACATGGGCCAGACTCCACACATTGTGTATCTAGCACATTTCTCAATGTCTGTATTGTATTGGGTACTTTGAATACCCAGTAATCGTGACAGAATAATAAATTCCTACCTATATTTTGTAATATGCATTATTTTACAGGAAGCGGGTGAGAAACCAGAAAGCATGACCAGTAAGGATGCTGCTATGTTTCCAATCATTGCAAGTTGTACCTTATTTGGAATATACCTTATTTTCCAGGTAAGAAGATTTTGTATTTAAAAACATTTGCAGCTGTGGGCTGCTGTGCGTTAGAGTAAGAGACTAAATATTTATCCACCATACCACTTGCCCAGATGTGGTGGCACTCAATTTGCGAGAATTCAGGTTTCAAATGCTTAATTAAGAAACAACCCCCATACCCCCCCCCTCCCACCCAGTCACACACACAACAAAAATTAAGCTTTTACAATAAAAAAGTAGAGGGCTGTATAGTCCTTCATACATAGCTTCTACACATACACAGAGGCAAAGAGGTACCCTCAATTCCTGCCAACATACACTCTTTATAGTCCTCCCAGGGATGTGGCTAGAGGCTAGTCCTTCATACATAGCTTCTACACTTACACAGAGGCAAAGAGGTGTCCTCAATTCCTGCCAATATACACTCTTTATAGTCCTCCCAGGGATGTGGCTAGAGGCTAGTCCTCCATACATAGCTTCTACACTTACACAGAGGCAAAGAGGTACCCTCAATTCCTGCCAACATACACTCTTTATAGTCCTCCCACGGATGTGGCTAGAGGCTAGTCCTTCATACATAGCTTCTACACTTACACAGAGGCAAAGAGGTACCCTCAATTCCTGTCAACATACACTCTTTATAGTCCTTCCAGGGATGTGGCTAGAGGCTAGTCCTCCATACATAGCTTCTACACTTACACAGAGGCAAAGAGATGTCCTCAATTCCTGCCAACATACACTCTTTATAGTCCTCCCAGGGATGTGGCTAGAGGCTAGTCCTTCATACATAGCTTCTACACTTACACAGAGGCAAAGAGGTGTCCTCAATTCCTGCCAACATACACTCTTTATAGTCCTCCCAGGGATGTGGCTAGAGGCTAGTCCTTCATACATAGCTTCTACACATACACAGAGGCAAAGAGGTGTCCTCAATTCCTGCCAATATACACTCTTTATAGTCCTCCCAGGGATGTGGCTAGAGGCTAGTCCTTCATACATAGCTTCTACACTTACACAGAGGCAAAGAGGTGTCCTCAATTCCTGCCAACATACACTCTTTATAGTCCTCCCAGTGATGTGGCTAGAGGCTAGTCCTTCATACATAGCTTCTACACTTACACAGAGGCAAAGAGGTGTCCTCAATTCCTGCCAACATACACTCTTTATAGTCCTCCCAGTGATGTGGCTAGAGGCTAGTCCTTCATACATAGCTTCTACACTTACACAGAGGCAAAGAGGTGTCCTCAATTCCTGCCAACATACACTCTTTATAGTCCTCCCAGGGATGTGGCTAGAGGCTAGTCCTTCATACATAGCTTCTACACTTACACAGAGGCAAAGAGGTACCCTCAATTCCTGCCAACATACACTCTTTATAGTCCTCCCAGGGATGTGGCTAGAGGCTAGTCCTTCATACATAGCTTCTACACTTATACAGAGGCAAAGAGGTGTCCTCAATTCCTGCCAACATACACTCTTTATAGTCCTCCCAGGGATGTGGCTAGAGGCTAGTCCTTCATACATAGCTTCTACACTTATACAGAGGCAAAGAGGTGTCCTCAATTCCTGCCAACATACACTCTTTATAGTCCTCCCAGGGATGTGGCTAGAGGCTAGTCCTTCATACATAGCTTCTACACTTATACAGAGGCAAAGAGGTGTCCTCAATTCCTGCCGACATACACTCTTTATAGTCCTTCCAGGGATGTGGCTAGAGGCTTCTGATTGGGGGGGGGGGGGTGTAGGGTAGTGAATTTCTAACTAGGGGGAGGGACCAGGAGGGGTTATTCTGGGTTTGGTATTATTCTGGGAATTGAATGTGTGCTGAACAAATGCTCAAGCTGAGAACTTTGAGCAATTCACGCTCTCCTGACATTAAATCAGATCTTATGCACGAATGATCAATTTTTGATGTTTCATCATTTTGTAACTGTGAGTGATGGAATTAACTCAGGATAACGATTTTACATGATGTGATTTTCTTGAAGTACATTTCGAGGATTTTTTTTATCACGATAAGTAAATATACTGTAGAAATCCTGTACCTGGCATCATGCATAGTAATGAAGTTCAATATTACGTACACTATATTTGCAAATAGTAACAGTTGGAATTTTTGCCGATTTGAAACCTAGTTGGAATATTGGGAAGTAAAGGCAACATCACCAAAGAAGTTCGAATATCTGGATAGGTTAAATTTCCATCCACTCATGACTTACTCTCCGAATTTCCAACTATAGGAAATTTTGGCCAGGATTGACACCCCTCCTCCCCCTGCACCCACACCCTCCCTATTGCCACGTCCCTGAGTCCTTCATACATAGCTTCTACACATACACAAAATCAAAGAGGTGTTCTCAATTCCTGTCAATAAAGGGGGGGGGAGGGGGGCGGGTGGTCAGATTCAAGTTTGTTCAAATCAAGTCCCTGGGTTTAAGATTTAGGTTCTCTATTGGAGCCCAAATTTTAATTTACCGGTAGAACAATATGTGGAATATTCTTTAAAAATCTTCTTCAGATCCACCAGTTGAAATCTTTTGATATTTGGTAAATAACATCTCTGGGGGGTGTCAGATTTAAGTTTGTTCAAATCGGGTCCCTGAGTTAGTATTTGGGTTCTCTATTAGAGTCCAAAGTTTAACTTGGTGCAATTTGAGGAAATTTCTTTAAAATCTTCTTCAGATCCACCAGTCAGAATCTTTTTCATGTTTTGTATACAACATCTATGAGGGGTCAGATTCAAGTTTGTTCAAATCGAGTCACTGGGTTAATATTTGGGCACCCTATGTGAGCCCAAATTTTAACTTTGTGCAGTATGTGGAATATTCTTTAAAAATCTTTTTCAGATCCACCAGTCAGAATGCTTTCATATTTGGTTAACAACATCTCCAGGGGGGTCAGATTTAAGTGTGTTCAAATCAGCTTCCTGAGTTAGTATTTGGGCTTTCTATTGGTGCCCAAAGTTTAACTTGGAGCAATTTGAGGAAATTTCTTTAAAAATCTTCTTCTTCAGATCCACCAGTCAGAATCTTTTCATGTTTGGTATACAACATCTATGGGGGTCAGATTCAAGTTTGTTCAAATCGAGTCACTGGGTTAAATGTGGGCTCCCTATGTGAACCCAAATTTTAACTTGGTGCAGTATGTGGAATATTCTTTAAAAATCTTCTTCAGATCACTTACATTTGGTGTACATCATCTCTAAGGGGGTCAGATTCAAGTTTGTTAAAATCGAGGTCCTTGCTTAATATTTAGTCTCCCTATGGAAGCCCGAATTTTAACTTAGTGCAATATGAGGAGGAGATTTCTTTAAAAATCTTCTTCAGATCCACTAGTCAGAATCCATTAACATTTGATATACATCATATCTAGGTGGGCAGATTCAAGTTTGTTCAAATTGGGTCCCTGGGTTGAAAATTTTGGGTCTGGGTGGGCAGTTAGACGTCACAAAATGTTTGGCTGAAAAATATATTTTTATTAAGGATTTAGAGTGATTGATTTTATGCACCCCCCCCCCCCCCCCCCTTAAAAAAAAAAATACCCCTATGACCACAAACCCAACTCCTTTTGATATTTGGTATACAATATCTCTAGAGGAGTGTGGGGTGGGGTGGTCAGATTCAAGTTTGTCTGACTTGTGTCCCTTGGTTAATATTGGGTGGGAACCTGAATTTTAACTTAGTGCAATATGATGAAATTTCATTGAAAATCTTCAGATCCACCGTCCAAATGCTTTCATATTTGGGATACAACATCTTGGAGGATGGGGGGGGGGGGGGGGGGGGGGGGGGGGGGGTGTTAGGGTGTGTGTGTAAGATTTAAGTTTGTTCAAATTGGGTCCCTGGGTTAATATTTGTGCTCTATTGATGGGGGCGGGGGGTGGGGGAGGGGTGGCATTGGAAGTTTGGCAGTGCTAGTCTACAGCTGATAGAATTAGAAGGAGTCAGGAAGACCCAGGATAATAATCCTCTGACATGGACACTATAGAGTTATGAATAATTTCATGACTTCATTCCTCTGTAGTGTTGATGAACCATGCTAAATGAATGTGATCTATTTCGATTATATTGCATAATAATTTGCATTGTTTACTCACTGCCCCAACCCCCCCCCTCCCCCTCCCAATTGCCAGTGTGATGTGATATAAACTTTAGGTAAAGTGGAGATCATGAGGTACACAATGGGTTCAAATAATCAAAATTACACTGAATATATTAAAATAAAAAAATAGGCCACACAAAGTAGATCTTCTGTTTCTCAGGCCATTATTTGTGAAATTGCATGCGGGCGAGCGGTTTTTTATTTTATTTTTTATTTCAGTAATTACTTCTTAGCCATCAAAAGTTCATGTTCTTGGTTCAAGTTTTAGGTCTCATAATCTACAGAATAGCATGGTTGGTGGTGTATTTCATCCCTTGAAACTCAAGGGACAAATTCATCAATTTTTTTAACTTGGGTAAAATATCAGACGTAAACCATTTAATTTTAATTTTTTTTAAGTTTAAATTGGTTATAAAAAGAGAGCATGCGGCAGCCAAAATGACCATGCGGGAGGGCCTGAGAAACAGATTTTTTATATTTTTAGGCCTTATCTGGGGATGCTTTCCACTTCTTCAGTAATAATCCCTGTCAGTGTATTCTAGATAGGAACCCACCAATCGTTCCTGCTAATATTTTTTCACACTCAAGAAAATAAATTCTGAACAAGACAACATGTGTACATGGAAACTGAAGCACCGTTCACTGGGGGAATCCCAGACTATAAACAACAATATTTATAGTCTGGGAATCTCATTGGAAGGAGAAATGTGCCGTTATTTCCCTTTCATCAACAGCTGTATATTTCAAACTGGGGCACCTCTATTTCTTTGAATTTCTGTCAATGTTTTGATTTGGGATTCACACATACTGAGCTTTATTTTGTACTGATGACAGTTTTTGTTTTGCCGAGAAAGAACAGTTAATTTATTGTTAGATTTGTTCCTGTGTCAACCTGAGCAAATATGATGAGTTTATTCACTGTCCTGCCAAGTTCTATTTACACCTGTATTGTACCTCTTGATCCACTTGTGAAATATAGCTATCTTCTCCACAAAGCTATATATAAATGGAAATAACTGAGCAAAGTGAACATCAGTATATATTTTTATCCCCCCGAAAAAAAATTTCAGGGGATATAGTCGTCACGCGTTTTTTTTTGTCCGTCCGTCCGTCCGTCCGTCCGTCCATCCGTTTACATTTCGTTTCCGGATAACTTCCCTTGAAATAGTTTGATTGTAACCAAACTTGATATGTGGCTTAAACATATACAAATACAGGTCAAGTTCGAATCCGGGTTCATCCTGATTAATATTACCAGAGTTATGCCCCTTTTTAATTTAGAAAATCTTATGATTTTTGGTTTCCGGATGGTAACTTCCCTCAAGATAGTTTGATTGTAACCAAACTTGATATGTGGTGCAAACATATCAAAATACGGGTCAAGTTCGAAAATGGGTTTGTCCTGATTAATTTTACCAGAGTTATGCCCCTTTTCAACTTCAAAAATCTTATGATGACCACACTTTTTTCGGGGGGATCAGCTGCCCCGTGGATGTGGCAGCCCTCTAGATTATTTACAAAGTTGATCAAATAAAAGCTAAAAAAAGGTTCTTCAGAAAATAAAAAACCCAGTATCCAGTCCTGATTTGGTAAGTAGAATGATGCAGTAAGTCACCTGTTTTTGTTTCACTCTCCTGAAATTGACATCTCACCCAATTTGAAAGTTATGGAATGGGCTTTGGCATGTGTGGCTCCTTGATTCGTACTTACCTTGCCTGGAGATGTATACATTTTTGCTTTACTTTTACAATCCTCAACCTATGACTTTGCAGTTGTTTCTTGGCACGTCTTGGCTGCCTATATAGGCAGCCAAGACCTGCTTAGAAGAAACTGCCATGGCACTTTGAATGTAACTTGCAAGCTTACCCAAAAACTGCATGTTTTGTTGTAGAAAAATGTGATTAAAGTCAAATTTAGGCCCTTTGTGGTTAAATTTGAAAACAAGGAGGATGGGCTTCCACACAATTATGGGCTTTGACACAGGTCAGTACTGTATCTGCAGAACTAAGGCTGGATCCACTTCTTTCCAATGTTCAGTCTAACAGGAAAGATTCATCTGTCTTTCAATGTGATCGCGGATTCTCTGTCCAGGCATTGACATATTCTGCCAACAGAATGGCATCTCGAAAAGACAGTCTTTCTAGCTATTTCTAGAATGTAGGAATGTCATATGGTAGATCTTTTTGCTCCAAGATGGAACAAACAACTTGACTCATTCGTCTCTCTATGCCCGGATCTGTTAGCCTTTGCAGTAGACACTGTCCATTTTGTTGGAATTGAATCATCAGCTATGCCTACTTCAGGTGCTTCAGAAAATCAAACAATCTGCAAAATATTCTGGCTGTCCGCTTGTCTCCTCAGAGATCAAAGGGCAACTGACTCAGACCTTTGTTAAGGGGACGTCCAACCTAACTTTGGTCAAATTTCATGCAATTTTCTTTCAAGTCTAAAAAAGGCCCAAAATGAATAACCCCAATAAATTATATACCAAAATGCTTGGAATGAAACATAGAAAATGTGGAAACTGAAATTTGCCATGGGACTGCTGCCCTGTGTAAATAGCACCACCTGAAAGTCTGCTATGGCATAAGTAAGAGAACAAATTTTTTACAATAAAATACCTCAAAATAAAATAACAGCTGTATTCTATAAACATTGAAGTACATACTCGAAGAAATCTTTTCCTAATTCATGAAAGTAATAAAGATTGACACCAAATGTTATAAGTGGAGTGCTCACTGATTGAAGGCAGACATTTTCTTTTGTTTATGTTTTGATTTGGGGAGTTCAACAAAGTTCAACTTGAAGGAGTCCAGCAGAAGAAGTATGGAAGGACAAAAGAGTGTCTCCCAGTATAAAGATGTATGTGTTACTGTGGTGGTTTGGAAAGAAACTATGATATTCTATGTAGAATGCACTGCAATGCCATACATTGTAGTTGAATAAATATATTTACAAACCCCTTGCACTGTAACCCGTTTTATCCCATGCATCAATTTGATAGTGATTAAATTGTAAAATTTGTCTGGTTTCTCTATAAGTATAATAGCTTTGTTTACTCTTGGACACCGATACACTCATGATATCTGTTGGAGAAGAAATAAGGGTAAGTGTAACCTGTCATTGCAATAAACCATCTAATGTACTTAAAAGTACATTGTTATTCAAAACACATCAAATCAACCTTACATAACCATTATTGCATGTACTTTCCCCAAGGAGGCTAATTGGCATATTGAGATCAGAAGGGCACATCCAGAGATTCTCATATTTTTTTCAAGAACGTAGTACACAAAGCAATTCCCAAAAGGTGACAAGTAGCTCCATTTGACACAAAAAATTTCCCGGGGAGTGGGGGAGGGGCTCTCTTCCTTGTATGTCGCTACCTCCGGCACTCAAGGCATTTGCCTTTTTAGCTCACCTGACTGCAAGTCAGGGTGAGCTTTTCTTATCACTATTCGTCCGTCATCCATCGTCCTGCGTGAAGGTGGTGTTTGAGCCTCTTTCTCCTAAACCCCTAGCCACATTTTAATTAAATTTCATGTAAGTAGTGGTTATATAGGGGCATTTTGATTTTTCTCCAAATTAGGTTTCGGCTCATATTGAGCAGAGGTGTGGGGAAAAAATGGCCAAATTTTTTGAAAATCTTCTAATGAACCACCAATAGCTCAGACTTGATATGTGGTATACAGAGTACTTCTGAGGTTTAGAATCAAGTTTGTTCAAGAGAAGTTTGTCGGGCATTATTTGCCTTCGTTATGGGAGGGGCAAAAATTTTGGCCACGCCTAAAATTTCTATTTTCTGAACCGTGAGGTCGATTTGAACCAAATTTGATATGAGATGATAATGGGTCATAAGTAGTTGATTGATGCAAAAAAATTTTTTCTCATTGCCCTGTGGGAACCTTGGGAGCTAAAAATAGGAAAAACCTTAAAACTGCCATATCTCCAAAACTAC
Source organism: Pictodentalium vernedei (assembly GCA_031216915.1). Classification (NCBI taxonomy): domain Eukaryota; kingdom Metazoa; phylum Mollusca; class Scaphopoda; order Dentaliida; family Dentaliidae; genus Pictodentalium; species Pictodentalium vernedei. Next base: position 13,269,388 of record CM062293.1, on the reverse strand, counting down.
ACGGCACAGAGAATTCTTATTTTGTATAAAGCTTACTTTTATCCAGTAGAATACAATGGATAAAAAAATCCCTATCGGTTTGATCACAAGGTACTTTTTTCAGGACTTTGAAAAAGTGCTGAGTCAACACTTTTTAACACTGTAGGCAATGGGAAAAACATTAAAAAATCTTCTTTTCCAGATCCAGCAGGCAGAATCTTTTGATATTTGGTATGCAACATTGTAGGGTGGATCTGATTCAAGTTTGTTCAAATCGGCCCTCTGGGTTCATATTTGGGCTCAGTATTGGAGTCCGATTTCGAACTTAGTGCATTTCAGGCAAATTTCTTAAAAAATCTTCTTCTCCAGATCCAGCTGGCAGAATCTTTTGATATTTGGTATGCAACATTGTGGGGTGGATCTGATTCAAGTTTGTTCAAATCGGTTCCCTAGATTCATATTTGGGCTCACTATAGAAGCTCGAATTTGAACTTAGTGCATTTCAGGCAAATTTCTTCAAAAATCTTCTTCTCCAGATCCAGCAGGCAGAATCTTTTGATATTTGGTATGCAACATTGTGGGGTGGATCTGATTCAAGTTTGTTTAACCCTTTACCTAACATGAAAAGCAGACGACACTTGCAAAAAAAATTCTTGAATAACTAATTTTTTTCATTTTTTGTCTCAAAAACATAGGTTATGACCCCTCATTGGAACGAGCTCGACAAGCTCGTTCCAATGAGGGGTCATAACCTATGTTTTTAAGACAAAAAATGAAAAAAATATTGAAAATTAATTGGCGATTTTTGAGAATAGCGCTGGCCGGTTTTGGCCGTTACGTTGGGTAAAGGGTTAAATCGGTTCCCTAGATTCATATTTGGGCTCACTATAGAAGCTCGAATTTGAACTTAGTGCATTTCAGGCAAATTTCTTCAAAAATCTTCTTCTCCAGATCCAGCAAGCAGAATCTTTTGATATTTGGTATGCAACATTGTGGGGTGGATCTGATTCAAGTTTGTTCAAATCGGCCCCCTGGATTCATATTTGGGCTCACTATAGAAGCCCGAATTCGATCTTAGTGCATTTCAGGCAAATTTCTTCAAAAATATTCTTCTCAAGATCCAGCTGGCAGAATCTTTTGATATTTGGTATGCAATATTGTGGGGTGGATCTGATTCAAGTTTGTTCAAATCGGCCCCCTGGATTCATATTTGGGCTCACTATAGAAGCCCGAATTCGAACTCAGTGCATTTCAGGCAAATTTCTTAAAAAATCTTCTTCTCCAGATCCAGCAGGCAGAATCTTTTGATATTTGGTATGCAACATTGTGGGGTGGATCTGATTCAAGTTTGTTCAAATCGGTTCCCTAGATTCATATTTGGGCTCACTATAGAAGCTCGAATTTGAACTTAGTGCATTTCAGGCAAATTTCTTCAAAAATCTTCTTCTCCAGATCCAGCAGGCAGAATCTTTTGATATTTGGTATGCAACATTGTGGGGTGGATCTGATTCAAGTTTGTTCAAATCGGCCCCCTTGATTCATATTTGGGCTCACTATAGAAGCCCGAATTCGATCTTAGTGCATTTCAGGCAAATTTCTTCAAAAATATTCTTCTCCAGATCCAGCAGGCAGAATCTTTTGATATTTGGTATGCAACATTGTGGGGTGGATCTGATTCAAGTTTGTTCAAATCGGCTTCCTCAATTCATATTTGGGCTCACTATAGAAGCTTGAATTCGAACTTAGTGCATTTCAGGCAAATTTCTTCAAAAATCTTCTTCTCCAGATCCAGCAGGCAGAATCTTTTGATATTTGGTATGCAACATTGTGGGGTGGATCTGATTCAAGTTTGTTCAAATCGGCTTCCTCGATTCATATTTGGGCTCACTGTAGAAGCTCGAATTCGAACTTAGTGCATTTCAGGCAAATTTCTTAAAAAATCTTCTTCTTCAGATCCAGCAGGCAGAATCTTTTGATATTTGGTATGCAACATTGTGGGGTGGATCTGATTCAAGTTTGTTCAAATTGGCCCCCTGGGTTTATATTTGGGCTCAGTATAGGAGCCCAAATTTGAACTTAGTGCATTTCAGGCAAATTTCTTTGAAAATCTTCTTCTCAAGATCCAACAGGCAGAATCTTTTGATATTAGGTATGCATCATGCTCAGGGGGGTGAGATTCAAGTTTGTTCAAGCCAAGTCCCTGGGTTCATATTTGGGCTCACTCTGGTAGCCTGAATTATAACTTAGTTCAAAATGAGGAATATTTTTATACTGTACCAATGACCCAGACTTAGCTGGTGCTAACTCCAACAAAACCAGGGCCAAACACAAATTTTGCCCCCCAATCCCCAAAATTTGCATCCAAAACAAAAAGAAATCATGTCCTAAAGGACCTCCATAGTACGCCTCTACTGCGCATGCGCAGTGACGCAGTCGTCCCGAAATTGGCGCCAATTTTCATTCTCTGTTTGGCCCTTCATCAGTCAACATCTCACTGATCTTTGTGCTTGTAAATCTCAGTTTAAAGGATGCCAGACACGTAATTTTTGGAGAAAATGTGATTCTAAGGAGGATAGAAGGAGGAGAGGAAAAAGAAGTGGCAAAAAATAATCAGGGCTGTACTTAAAATTTTTTGATGAAATTATGTTAAGTTGCCTATTTTCGAGGCATGGGCCTCTTGTTGTCATTCTTGCTAATTGTTGCACTGCTTATTCAGTGTTTCCTCTCCCCTAGCCTTCTAAAGTCCCCCCTGGCAATTCTCCCATGCTTTTGGCATATTTTTGAGAAGTTTCATTTCTAAAATTTCCTGGGAGAGTTGCTTGGTTACAGAATGTTTTCTGTTATTTTCCCCATAGTTACGTTTTCACCCATGGGTGTATAACGTTTGTGTTCTGCATCTTCCATCTGATGTTCTACAGATTCTCCCCTGGGAGTCTCTGTTTTGCATCAGATAGAGTGTAATTGATGACTGATTCCGGGCCAGTTTTTTCAGTGCCTGGAGTCATGTTTTCTAGTGTGTTTACACTGTTTGTTTTCATTGGCAACAGCCTTTTTTGAGGGGGGCTGTTTGCCTTTGTGGTAGTTTATCTCATTATAAGATACATTTATATTATCCGAAAGTGTCTCATTAATTATTTTATATAAATTTAAAATTTTTGACCACACTTTGTCATCGGATCCATCGGGGCTCAACGTTACTTTTCAGCAACTTGGGCTTCTCTGAAAAAATATTTTTTCAAAATTATTTTGTTTTGCAATTGTTTTTTCATTTATTAATGGATCATGTTATTATGTATCTTTGTGTCAGGGGTTTTTGCGAGTAACTAGGACTTATTGTTGTTCTTTCACAATGAAGGGACATTGTTCAAATTGTAATAGGAAGAAATCTTCCTCTGACTTTCATGATCATTGTATTAATTGTAGTCAGTGTTCTCGCATTAATCCCTGTCCTATATGTGAACATTGGGATGAGAAACATTGGAAACGTGTGTCACGATATGTTGTTTCTGGAGAAAGAGCGATGCCGGCTCTTTCTCCACAAGGTCACTCTACTCTCTCAGTTTCTATTTCAGAGGAACCAGAACAGGGTGATGTTTCCATGTTATCTTCTTCAAGTGTGCGTCCGTCGTCACAAATGAATTCAGAGCTAGCGGCAAAAGTGCTCATGGAGATTAGACAAATGTCGTCCGCTAGCTCGCCCGGTGTAGCGTCCATTCACCGAATGGTTCGGCAGCCGGGTTCGTCCGATGCGGTCCAAGAGGAAATTTTGGGTGATGCGAGCACTATAAACATAATAGATGCACACCCAGTGACGGCGGATAGTAAACGAGAATGGAGGAAGCCTTTTAGTCCGGTTCCTAGCTCGTCCAGGTCCAGCCGGGCCGCGAGCGAGAGAGGTCCCTCTCTCGTACAACAACATCTGGGACCAGATGTTGTGGTACAAAATGTGTCTTTAGCGGAGCATACGTCCGTCGCTCGGGACGCTCCGTTGTATAAGCAGTCCGCAGAGACTGTTAAGGCTTCCTCTTCTCGTCAGCGCACACGACCGCACCTTGGCTGCGTGACCTCCGATATTTTACCAGCTTCGCCGATGAAGGATTCTTCGGCGACCAGGTCACACCATCCGGCAGCCAGGGATTCGAGACCGATGGACTCCGGACGTTCGCATAGGAAAAGTATGCGGGAGCCATCTGATGCGGAGCTGCCCTCGGCGAAGCAGCGAAAGACTGCGCCTCCGCAGGTCTCGACGTCGGACATTCTTGTGCAGATAGCACAGCTTATCGCAGCATCCCAGCAGCCGACAGAAACGGTGTCGGATCGAGAATTATCCGACGGCGCTGGGTCGGTACGCTCCGCCGAAGCATCGGGGGCGGACGACCGGGAACATCGGGAGGGCCGACCGGATGGTGAAAGGGATACGGATGAATTGGAGCTATCCCTTTCGGAACAACATAAAGCTGCCGTGGACTTCATCCGGCACTTTCTCCCTCAAGTTGTTCCGTCGGGCCAGACTGCTGCGCTTCCGGACAAGAGAATTATAGCGTCATTGGACTCTGAATTTTTTGAGCGGTTCAGGGACATCGCTCCCGAGTTTCCGTCGCAGTCCAATAATGTTGCAAGAACATTTGAATTATTGAACGACGCTATATTTAAACTTGCTTCCAGGACGGGGAAAGCAGGTTTCTTGTCCGCTAATACTCTTAACCTGCCTTTCATTAATGCAAGGAATAAATTCGATACGGCAGGACAGGGTATACCGAGAGTTCCTCTGCGTATGGACGACGAGGCGGAAGACTTAGAGCTATCATTACCGTCGTCAGCTTCTATTCCAACCGCGGTGTTGGAAACAGCTATTGCGTCTAACAGAGCCAATTTAGATGCCTTATCTTACGCAGATCACCTTACTAAGGCGTTATCACTGCGCCTTCAAGGGGAAGAGTTTCAGGATATACAATCCTCTTTAAGACTTCTTTCAAGGGCAGTAGCTTATTCCACGTGTAACTCCGCCCTTTCAGTGGCAAATCTGGAGTTGGTTAGACGTGACGCAGCCCTAGCTACATCCACACTAGTGGATTCTAAGGTGAAGAACTCTCTTAGAGTCGCTTCGGTCTCAGGAGAACTTCTCTTTGACGGCAAGCTTTCCGCTATTTATGATAAAATTAAAAAGAAAGCTAATGATTCTCTGTTGTTCAGATCCGCTCCTAAAAAGTCGGATACAGCAGACACGAATAAGACAGGCACTTCTGGGTCTAATGCGCCCAAGAGAGGTTCCTATAGAGGTTCCGGTGCGTCCTCTTGGTCTTATTCGAGAGACCGTCAGGATAGCGACTCTCGTTCGGGACCTCCTTCAGGCCGGGATAATCGGTCGGACGCCCCGAGGTCGACGAGGCGAGGTGCGGGTCGTGGAAGACGTGGTTTCTCCTACCGCAGGCCTCGCAGGTCCAGGAGGTGATGGCTTAAACCTCTATCGCGTTCCGGTTGGCGGAAGGTTGTCGAGTTTTCCACAAGAGTGGGCGTCGATTACGGACGACCCTTGGGTGAGAGGAGTGACTTCGGAAGGTCTAAAGATATCCTTCAAACGAAAGCCTCCATTAACTCGAAGTCCAAAGTGGACTCATCTTCCGTCAAATCCACAGAAAAGAGACGCTCTGTTATCAGAGGTGCAGTCTCTTTTAATGAAGAACGCGGTAGAGGTCGTAGAAAACCAGGAATCTCTGGGATTCTACAGCCATCTGTTTCTGGTTCCGAAACCAGACGGCTCGTTCCGTCCAGTCATAGATTTGAGCTGGATAAACAAGCTGATCGTCGCTCCGAAGTTTTATATGGAGACGATTCGATCGGTCAGAGCGAGTATTCGGGTGAACGATTATGCAATGAGCATAGATCTCAAAGATGCGTACTTTCACGTCATGGTACATCCGACATTCCGAAAGTATCTACGCTTCGCAGTCCTAGGAGTGGTGTATCAGTTCCGGGCCATGTGCTTCGGATTGAATCTAGCACCCTGGGCTTTCACTCGGGTAATGAACTCGGTAATGATCTACTTCCGAGCTCATTCGTCTGCGGTAACGTCGGCCTACCTGGACGACATTCTTCAGAGGTACGGCAACGAGTTAACGCTTCAGAACGATGTTCAGAATCTTCTTCTATTGCTCCGACGTCTCGGTTTCATAGTAAACGAGGAGAAGTCGGATCTGGTGCCGTCCAAGTCATTCACTCATCTGGGAATGAGCTTCGAGACGCACAACAATCTCGTTCGTCTGCCGTTAACCAGAGCGAAATTAGTCAGTTGTTACGCTCGCTATTGTCTGCACGCAGACAAAGTCACGGCGAGAGAATTTATGAGACTGATAGGTCTGTGCGGAGCCGCCGCGGATCTCATTCCGATGGGGCGGCTACGCACACGTCCTCTTCAAATTTTCCTGACTCAGAATTGGAGTGTGAAAATTCATTCGCTCGATGTAGACGTTCTCTTGTCAGATCAAGTGAAACAAGAGATTCAGACTTGGGCAAACATTCAGTGGTTAACTCAAGGAGTTCTGCTGCAGTTGCCGGATCCGAGTTTTACCGTTATGACGGATGCCAGTCAAACAGGTTGGGGTGCATCATTAATCCCAACGGATTCGAGATGCCAGGGTCTTTGGGATCCGCAATTCCTGTGCAAGCACATAAACATCAAGGAAATGATGTCAATTTGGCTTGCGTTACGTCACTGGATGGACATTATTCACGATGCTCATGTCCAAATCCTATCCGACAATACGACAATAGTGGCGTATATACGGAATCAGGGAGGCACTCATTCAGTTCCGTTGTTCAATCTAACGGAAAGAATCCTTCTGTTTGCGTTAGAACATCACGTTCTTCTTTCGGTCCGTCACATACCGGGTCGTCTGAATGTGCTAGCAGACTCCCTTTCACGAAAGGGTCGCTTCTTGCCGTCTGAGTGGACTCTCAACAAACAAGTATTCAATCAGATTTGCTACCAATGGGAACGGCCAATGATAGACTTATTTGCGACACATCTCAACAATCAGTTGCAGACGTATGTGTCCCCATGTCCGGATCCAAGAGCATTTGCAGTAGATGCTCTGTCGATCCCTTGGGACGGAATGATAGGATATGCGTATCCTCCAGCGCCGTTAATTCAACAAGTATTGCTAAAGATAAAACAATCTCAATGCAAGATTCTGTTGGTAGCATCTCTGTCGCCACAGAGACCGTGGATAAATCTACTCAGGTGTCTGTTGTGGGACCTACCGCGGAAGCTTCCTCCACGAGAGGATCTTCTTTCGCAGGGGAAATCGCGCCAACTCCATCACAACCCGCAAGGTCTCAACCTTCACGTTTTTCCGTTGTGCGGTCCTTCTTGCATGGCAAGCACTTTACAGGACGAGCAGTGGACGCGATTTCTAACTGTAGGAGGACCTCCTCTTCGCTAAACTATGCGGCTAAGTGGAAGGTTTTTCGTCGTTGGTGTAGGGATCATTCTGTAGATATATTTGATCCCTCTATACCAGACATTGCAAACTTTCTAGTATACTTGTTTGACGAAATCAAACTGCAGCCTGTTACTATAAAGGGTTATAGATCTATGTTATCTGATACCTATGCACATCATGATAGTTTACAAATTGGATCTAATGTCTCTTTATCGAAATTGGTTAGAAACTTTTCGATAAATAGACCCAGAACTCTTAGATTAATTCCTAAGTGGAATTTAGCTTGGGTTCTCCTTAAATTGAAGGAAAAGCCATTTGAACCTCTTGGGACAGTAGATTTCAAATTCTTATCTTATAAGACAGCTTTTCTCTTAGCTTTCTCTTCTGCCAGAAGAGTCAGTGAGCTTCATGCACTATCGGTGGATGATTCTCATTATCGTAGTGTTGGGAACACTATCACCTTCACTACTAATGTGGGTTTTTTAGCTAAGAATCAGGCTCCTAATAAATATCCGGAACCTATTGTTATTAAGGCTCTTCCGTCTTCAGACGGGCGTAGGCCTTTACTCTGTCCTGTTAGAGCACTACGTATCTATAAACAGAGATCTCAGTTTATCAGAAAGGGACGGAAACGTTTCTTTCTGTCTTTGATGCCTAATAGAAAGGACATTTCAGTCCATTCTATTGCTAGATGGATTCAGTTAACTATCCGTACTGCTTATGAAGATTTATCTTCTTCTCAGCAGTCTGTGCTTAAGATTTCTGCTCATGAAGTAAGAGCTCTTTCTACTTCCTGGGCTTATGCTAATAGTGTTGCTATTACAGATTTAATGAAGGCTGCTTATTGGTCTCAGCCATCCACATTTACGAATTTTTATCTCAGAAATATTGAGTCCATTTCTGGAGACCTGCATTGTTTAGGTCCGTTATCTGTTGCTCAGAATGTCGTCCACTAAACAGTTGCAACTATAGTTATGCTTTCTGTTCCGGCAGTGACTCCGTCCGGCTGCCCTCTTCGCTCTGGGCTATTTGACCCAGGGCAAGGGGAAGGGGGGGGGGGGGGGGGTGTTCCCTTAGGTCACCTGCTTTATAGTGAAAAGCAAGGGAATGCCTCCTCCAAGTCAGTATTTCTGAGTCGCTTCCGGGATGGTTTTAAAGTGTAATATTAATGTTTAATTTCATTCATGTCTTATTTTTAAAGTGTAGCTCGGTGTGAAGCATTTGTATATGTCAAGTGTCAAACGGGCTTTAATATACAATACTCGGACACTTTTAAATGATTATAAAGAGTCTCAATTCTCTGGACTACTTTATTTATTGGCTTGCTTTAAAAATAATTAGTATAAGGGTTATACTGGATGTTAATAGAGAACATGAATGTTATTGTGCTCAATTATTAAGGGTAGTGTATCTTTCTAATTTAATATTAAATAAGAAAGATACATGTAAAGCCTAATACTCCTTTTCTCCTTAAGGGGTTACCTCTTTACTATATAGTTGAGCTTATTGGATTTTCCTCTATGTCCTAGGCCCTCCAGCCTGTTTACTATTCAGCTAAGTCTGGGTCATTGGTACAGTATAAAAATGTTAAAAAATTTATAGTAATTTATATATTTTTTATACTTACCAATGACCCAGACGGGGATGGCCCTCCCTGGAGTTGGGAACTCTTGCCTCCCCGCTGAGTACATAGCGCTGACCAGGCACTGCCAGTAAGAATGATAATTGGCGCCAATTTCGGGACGACTGCGTCACTGCGCATGCGCAGTAGAGGCGTACTATGGAGGTCCTTTAGGACATGATTTCTTTTTGTTTTGGATGCAAATTTTGGGGATTGGGGGGCAAAATTTGTGTTTGGCCCTGGTTTTGTTGGAGTTAGCACCAGCTAAGTCTGGGTCATTGGTAAGTATAAAAAATATATAAATTACTATAAATTTTTTAACTTTCTTTAAAAATCTTCTTCAGATCCAGCAGTCGGAATGTTTTGATATTTGGTATGCAGCATCCTTAGGGGGGTGAGATTTAAGTTTGTTCAAGCCATGTCCCAAGGTCCATATTTGGACTCACTGTGGGATCCTGAATGATAACTTAGTTCAAAATGAGGAATTTTCTTTAAAAATCTTCTTCAGATCCATCAGTCGGAATGTTTTGATATTTGGTATGCAGCATCCTTAGGGGGTGAGATTCAAGTTTGTTCAAGCCATGTCCCTAGGTCCATATTTGGACTCACTGGGGGAGTTGAATTGTAACTTAGTTCAAAATGAGGAATTTTCTTTAAAAAGTCTTCTTCTTCAGATCCAGCAGTCGGAATGTTTTGATATTTGGTGTGCAGCATCCTTGGGGGGGGGGGGGGGGGGGGGGGGTGGGAGGGGGATGGGAGATTCAAGTTTGTTAAAGCCAAGCCAAGTTCATATATGGGCTCCCTGTGGGAGCCTGAATTATAACTTAGTTCAATATGAGGAATAGTCTTTAAAAATCGTTTTTTTTTTTTAGATCCACTGGTCAGAATCTTTGGATATTTGGTATAAGCTTTTCTTAGGAGGAGCAGATGCAACTTGTTGAAATCATTTCTCTGGGTTGATATTTAGGCTACCATGTAAGGTGAACACCCTCAGGCCCCTTGGGTCCTCTTGTTTCTCAAAGTTTAACTCTTTTTTCTTTTTGAAGATCCTGGCCACACATGTTACAAACACTATCAGACAGATAACCCTCCAAATAAGTGTATCTGCAAAAATCATGTTACATTGCAAAACATTCTTTTTAGACTTTTAGTTCTGGACCTTTCATGCTTCTTACTTCCAACTATAACACTTAATTTATCGATTAATGGGTGAATAGAAAAGTCCTGCCATAATCAACATTTTGAGTTCCATAAGCCTTCAAAACAGCTCCGATAAAAGTGTCAAACATCAGATTGGTGGCTTTATACAGAATATTCATTAGGTTGTTGCTAGATAAGTAATAGGAACAAAATCTTCACCAGAAAATTCTGTAACAATACAATTGAGGGTATTAGCAGGCACTTTGCAACAAATTGTAACAAATCAACTAGTTATAAACAAAATTATCTAACTCGAAAGAGTGAAAAAGTACCACAACTCTGAAAAAATGTAGGAAGAAACACATGCTACAGCAGCTACACAGGCATTGTTTCCCCATGATGCTCGATCACAACACCAAATATCCTTCAAATTGGGGTAGCAATGGTTGAGATACAAGGGAGAATATTGGTACATGTAATGATGAATGGGTAAGACTAAGATTAAGAGGACAGAGGTCACCACTGCACCTTTGAGTTTCCAACTTCCAGGTCTGGGGCATAATAATTGCAACACACCCACCTTATCAATTCATAATTTCAGTAAAATAAAAGAAATTATCAATTTTAATTAATGAATAGATGATGGGAAATATTTGGCTTCCTTCGCCTTCTCGGTACTATTTAATTACCACAAACAATATCAGTTTGATGCCGACAAACGAAACTGAACGCATGTGGTCTGGTTAAAAAGTAACTCGGCATGGATAATGAAGAAATTGCGAATATTTCGTGTATTTCATTTGTTTAAAAGCCAATTGCAGCTAATATTGACCGTGCATTCGATAATTCGTTTCGGTTTTGACCACACGGCCACGCTGACACTCGGCGACAGCGGTTATGTTTACTGTGATATGCAAATTGGGGGATGGTTTCCGGTGAAGGAGATTTGTCACATTTGTCAGTGTAAAACGATGACAAAAGACACTGATCGATGCTTGTGTTAGTATGGTTGGTTGCAAGAAAAAACTGAATTCTCAGCATCATCCAAGCGTACCCTATTTAAAAGTGCGAATGCATCATTTTCAACCCATCTTCAATCGGTCCTTTGCAGACATCAAAGACAGCCGCGACAAATTCCATGGTTACTAGGAAGTAAATAACTTTACACCATCGGGGGAAATCAACACGCTCAATATAGTTCTAGGTCACTTGGAATATACTTCGTGAAAAAGTGATTTCCGAAGCATTCTGCTTACTTGGTTATGAACATTGCCTTATTTTATGTGTATTGTCCCGATTTTATACACTCGGTTATTTTTTTACAAGTGTTCATGTTGTCCTTCTATTGCGCAGTAATTCAGATTTTTTGTCAACAAAAAAGTTCAGACGGCCTGTAAACACGAGAGGGAATTTCGAACCGTATTTTGCAGCTATGACATAAACAGCTCAAGTATTTGCTGTCACCTGTTTGCAAATCCGCTCATACATTGTCTTGAACAAATAAAGGGCGTGATCACATCCTTGCATTCTTACGATTGCCCAAATTGAGTATTTCTGCAAGAACCACATATGACCGGAAAAACATCATTGAAACATGGCCACATCCGGAACATCCAAAATTTGTGTAGGTGTTATTACATTCAAACATCAAAACCCACCAGAGTGTGTGTCAAAAAAATGCTTTCTCCGAGTCTGTAGTATGTTTCATTATTTTGAGGACAAGGCTTTTGCATTACCGATTATTTTGTGGTTGTTCACTTGCATGTTCATTATACTGTATCAGTGGCTGGAAACGGTCATTCTCAACCCTTCACCAAATGTGTGTAGCAGACGATACTTGCACAAGAAATTCTTGAATTACTAATGATTTTCAATGTTCGTCTCAAAAACATAGCTCATGACCCCTCATTGGAATGCAGAGTATGCATGTTTAGTGCTGGGCAATATTAGCCAAAATAATATTTGCATTTTTGGGAGTTGGGGTGGGGCTTAGGTCGTTATAAACGATACAATTACACGATATTGTTCTCTTGTGATGATACTTTGTTATTCTGGTAAATAGTGTTAATACAGTTTTGCGTAATAATTCACTTGGCTGTATTAACTAGGAAGATACGGAGCACACATACTTTGTGTCTTAATTGAATGATAACTTTAATGTTAATGTGTGTTGTGCAGTTGTATGGCGCATTGTTTACAGACACCCATGTGACGTTAGAATATATTATTTAACCCTTTACCCAACGTAACGGCCAAAACCGGCCAGCGCTATTCTGAAATATCGCCAATTATGTTTCATTAGTTTTTTTCATTTTTTGTCTCAAAAACATAGGTTATGACCCCTCGTTGGAACGAGCTCTTTCCAACGAGGGGTCATAGCCTATGTTTTTGAGACAAAAAATTAGTTATTCAAGAATTTTTTTTTGCAAGTGTCGTCTGCTTTCCATGTTAGGTAAAGGGTTAATGTTCAGTTGGAGAGAAACATCAAGGGATGTAACTGACTTAAAAAATGAGCTCGACAAATTGAAAACATGTTTGTGACAATCATGCGACTTACATGTTGCATAACAATAATCTACCATTGAAAAAAGAGTATTTTTTTAGTTTTTCTCCAATTTTAATTTCTTATGGGGGCGTGGTGGCTCAGTTGGTAGAGGTGCAGGCTGCAAGCCGAGAGGTCCTCGGTTCGAATCCCACCTGCGGCAACCGCGTTGTGTCCTTGGGCAAGACACTTCACCCCCATTGCCCACGTGGGGGCACGGTGACGCTGTGTACTACGGCGTACTGCACGTCGATGGTGCACCTGTCTTCAACCAATGCTAACCCTGCATGTGCGGAGTTGGTATGTTGGGGAGCTGACAGTTGCTCGCCGTTGCTCGGTGGTTCTCTCCGGGTACTCCGGCTTCCTCCACCCGTAAAACTGTCACGGTCATGGTTAGCCATTGTGCATAAATATGTGACCTTAAACACCAATAAATAAATAATAATAATTTCTTATTGTTTTGTGATGCTGTTACTTTCAGCACTGCAAATGCCAGTACGGCTTGGGCAAGAGGCCGTATTTATGAACCGATCTTTACGAAACTTCTTGGATACCTTTGTTATCACCGTGGGACGAAAACGAGTGGTTTTGGGTGCGGTCCGAAATTCAAGATGGCCACCAGCAGCCATTTTGTACTTTAGTTAGTGCCATCAGTTTTTTGTACAGAACTTCTGTATGAAAGTTCTTATTTGAATAAATTTTTGTATGAATGTTTAGTAACATAGAATACATCACATATAATACAGGTTTTTTTCCTGTGCAGAAATTATGCAAATTAGATGGACTTTGATTTATTCAGTGCTACTTATACACTGTAAGTGCAGATGTCAATAGGGCTGGAGGCTGTTTTTAAGAACCGATCTTCACAAAACATCTTGGTACCTTTGTTATCACCTTGGGTCGAGAATGGGTGTTTTTGGGTGGGTCCGAAATTCAAGATGGCTTCCGACCGGGTACCAAAATTAGTGCAATCATTTTTTTAGCTCAACTTGACAAAGTCAAGATAAGCTATAGCCATCACGTGTGCGGAAGTCTGTTAGTCTGTTCACATTTTCCTTTAGCATGGGCTACACCCTGCAGTTCGTGTCTGATCGTCACAAAATTTCATATTCAGATTTGGGGTCATGTCTAGATGAGAACGTCCCCTTTTGGTCGCGATCAGTCAACTGGTATGGTTGCCCGAGCCCAAAACCCGAAAAGCATTAACACAGTCAACAGGTCGTATTTTTGAAGGGATTTCATTGTAACTTGGTAGGATGCCTCTGTATAATGCCTAGGTGAGAACGTCCCCTTTTGGGCATGATCTGTGAACCATCATGGCTCTCCAAGCCCGAAACCCAAAAACTTTCAGTACAGTCTGCAGATCATGTTTAATATGGAGGGATTTCATTGTAACTTGGTAGGATGGATCCTTATGATGTCTAGATGAGAATTCTGAATTTCCCCATTTGGGCGTGATCTGCCAACCGTGACGACTGCCGAGCCCAAAATCCGAAAACCTTTAGCACAGTCTATAGGTCATATTTATTGAGGAATTTCATTGTAACTTGGTCAGTTGACTTCATATAATGTCTAGATGATAAAGTCCCCTTTTGGACCAGTGGCGGCGCCACGGGAGGGGGGGGGGGGGGGGTCAAACCAACCCCAAACGGACACTTTGTGCCCCCCCCCCCCCCCCCCCCCCCCAGTTGCCCCCCCTCCCCCCCCAACCATCTCGCATGCATTTCCATCCACCCCTCACACACAAACACATTCAGTCACTCTCTCTCACACACACACACACACAACCCCTCTCTTTTTTTATTCCCAATAATTTCCCATACACACTTAGCCCAAAGCCTCAGGCTAGCTGATGAACACATCCAGGCAGTAGAGATTTAAAGACTCGGATGCAGATATTTATAAGTTATAATTAAGTTATGAGCCAACAAAGGCATGTCTATCCATATCCCTTGTCTAAAAAAATCCATGGATTTCGCATTATGACAGACGGGCATTATGAGTCTCTCTCTCTCTCTCTATCTCTCATGCACAGACCCACCAGACGCGGATCCACGATTTTTTGAAAAGAGGACCACTAATTACCATTACATTTAGTCGAAACTTGGACCCATAGTCCGTAATATAATTTTTTGGTTTGGTACGTCCACAGGACGTACCAAACCAAAAAATTATTTACGAACTTTGGGTCCCAGTTTGGACTACCTCATAACAAAGTAATGATATGATCCTTTACGTATTTGCCCCCCTTCATGGGAGTCTGCCCCCCTAGTTGCCCCCCCCACAAAAAAATTTCTGGCACCGCCACTGTTTTGGACGTGATTGGGCTACTGTGACGGCTACAGGGGCCCAAAAGCCCGAAAACCTTTAGCACAGTCTACAGGTCATATTTATATGAAGGGATTTCATTGTAACTTGGTAGGATGACTCCAAATAATGTCGAGATGAGAACGTCCCATTTTGATTACGATCATTCAGCCTTGATGCCCAAAAACCTTTAGCATAGGCAAAAGCTCATATTTATGGAAGGATTTCATTGTAACCTGTTGCGTTGACTCCATATAATGCCTAGATGATGACGTCCCCTTTTGGTCGTGATTGGTCAACTGCGATGGCTACAGGTGCCCTAGCCCGAAAACCTTGAGCACAGCTCGAAAACCTTTAGTACAGTAAGGCTTCCACGTTTAGACAAAATTGTAAACGTTTAAACGACTGTCTGTAAACGAAACGGAAACGTTTACACATACTAACAATGCAAGTAGTCAATATTTGATAGAAGTGTGTAATAATACACAGTAAGTTCATCATATCTTTGCGTACAGGGCATACAATTTATGTTACTGAGACAGCCGATTTACAGTTCGTCCAAAAACGACGTTGACGAACGATCACAGCATGCAGATGCCGAAGGCAAAGTCACTCGGTCTATTGGTGGGGGGGGGGGGGGGGGGCGTCTGGGGGATTCTCCCCCAGGTAAATTTGGAAATTTATGGGGGTCTCTGAGCTCATTCTGGGGGTTTGGGGTAATGTTGGAGCGAGTTGCCATGGCACACAATAGTGACAATACCGAACTTGAGAGTGGAATGCAATGTCGCAAAAATAAACAAAGTCTACAAACCATGCAGGGGAATCCAAATTTTCAAACACCACAAGTGCCAGTCTGTCTGTCAAACTCCATAAATCGATCCTAAGATCATCCCATGTGTGAATAATAAATTAATAATCCATGTCAAGTGAACGAAATCATCGAGAACAATTGTGTATCACTTTGGGAATATACATGTAAATCCGAATAAACTAAAACATCCCACACATGTTTCGAAGTAAACACCAAAGATAAGCATGTGCCATGCGGCTCACGTGACTGTGTCACATATGATATCACATGATTTGAAGATGATTTCGTTCGGTTACTGTGGTGGCGGCGCCAGTCGGAACCAGTACACAGTTTTTCTGAAGCATTACCAAAATATTGCATTGCAAAGTTGGAATTTTTTTTTTTGTTTCTTTTCTGCATTAATCTGTAATTTTGAAATTACTCTATTAAAACTTCATTCCATGTACACGTTTACCAGAACTGTAAACGTTTAATGCCCATAAACGAAACGTTCACGTTTACACGTGTAAACGTGGAAGCCTTATAGTACAGTCTACAGGCCATATTTATGATGGGATTTCAATGTAACTTGATAGAATGACTCGTTTTGAAATAATTTCACTGTAACTTGGTAACTTTTGTTGATATATGTTAACTGTGAGGGCCACATATATTAACTTTGAAGTCATATTAACCCACCCCTCAGCTCTTTAGTACAGTGTACACCTCATATTATTTTTATCATAAACATAGCATACAGAACAGAAATGAAAATATTCCCAATTATCACAATTCTTGTCTTATTTTATAATCCTTTCATAAACATTGAACATTATCCTTTTCATCAAACACAACACACAAGTTAAGCTACAGTGTCATTGACACTTTCATTGTACAGAACTTCTGTATGAAAGTTCTGATTTGAATAAATTTTTGTATGAATGTTTAGTAACATGGAATACATCACATATAATACAGGGTTTTTTCTCGAGCAAAAATTATGCAAATTAGATGAACTTTGATTTATTCATTGCTACTTATACACAGTAAGTGCACATGTCAATACGGCTTGGGCAAGAGGCTGTATTTATGAAGCGATCTCCACAAAACTTCTTGGGTACCTTTGTTATCGCCTTGGAACGAGAACGAGTGTTTCTATGTGGGGTCCAAAATTCAAGATAGCTGCCAGTGGCCATTTTGTACCGAAATTAGGTCCAATCTGTTTTTTGTACACAACTTCTATATAGCTCCGACTAGAGGCCGTATTTATGAACCGATCTTTATGAAACTTTTTGGGTGCAGTCCAAAATTCAAGATGGCCACCAGCAGCCATTTTGTACCAAAATTAGTGCAATCAGTTTTTTGTACAGAACTTCTGTATGAAAGTTCTTATTTGAATAAATTTTTGTAGGAATGTTTAATAACATGGAATACATCACATATAATACAGGTTTTTTTCTCGTGCAGAAATTATGCAAATTAGATGAACTTTGATTTGTTCTTAAGTGCTACTTATACACAGTAAGTGCACATGTCTATACGGCTCAGGCTAGAGTCTGTATTTATGAACCGATCTTCACGAAACTTCTTGGGGTACCTTTGTTATCACCTTGTGACAGGAACGAGTGTTTTGGGGGTGCCTTTGTTATCGCTGTGCTATGAGAACAAATATTTTTGGGTTCAGTCATACCCATTCTGGGACTCAAAGATTTCTTTTCTAGTTTAGCATCTAACTGTCACCGTCACCTTTACAATACTTTACCTATATATTTGTTACATGCTACGGTCAGTATTTATGTACAGACCGTTACAATACTTTACATGAACCTTTGTTATCAGGTCATTACCTAATTGTTTGTCATTGCTGTGTCACATACTATAAATGTACATGTCTTAAACAAGTTGTCATTGACACTTTCATTAATATTCAGTGTTAAATATAGAGTAATCGGAAACTGCCAGCCCATAACTGACTGGTTCCAATTGCCAATTCCAGTGATCAGTTCATCACTATTCATTTCTCTGTAGTGTAAAGTAGCCATAAATGCTGAATGTGAACTTAAATCCTTTAAAGAACCATCTCAGATGAGTGCCTCAGGCCACCCTGCGGCCCCTTTTTTATGGCCTAAATGATGCATAATTTTCTCCTCATTCTTTAAATAATATTAAAATGTTATTATTGTATTTTCAGATATTTTCAAAGGACTATATAAATTTATTGTTGGCCGTTTATTTCTTCTTTCTGGGAGTATTAGCATTGGCGCATATTGCCAGGTATGTGTGTATATATAGAAAATGCATGTTTTAAACGGTCTGCCCTGGGCAGATTTTTATGTCATTACAAAAATACAGTGCATAACAAGGATTTTATCACGAAAATGCCTGTCACTGCAGCAGTGATGATGCAGATTAAAACCTGTGATGGTTTGATGGAAATGATAATCTCTTAGTGCCACTGAGATTATTGAGCATTTGTGCTTTTCTGAAAATGAAAGTTTTTTTGAATGGAAAATGCTTCTGTACAAGAGATCTTCCACGATGTCGGGTGATTGCGATTAAATTTGCTTACTGCTAATAATTGTCACTCAAAGAAAAAGCTGCTCATTTCCATTGCAGAGGCAAAATTTCAACGCGAATCCATGAATTGATTCACGTAAAGATTCTTCCAAATCTTCCAAGTTCGCGAATCTTAGTAGATTTATGTAAAAATACAGTTTTGAATGGCTGTTTTTAGTACTGAAATGGTTAACCGCATAACTGGTTTGAATCCGGTTACCTACCTAACCGATTAAATAAACGTCAACCAGTTTTCCAAAATATCGATAGTGATCGTCATTCCACGGTTAAAACGTAGTAAATCTACCGCTTCTCATTTGGGATAGATTACACCTCAAAGCAGCTCTGTATATTGAGAAATAATCAACTTTGGCGTTCAACATTTCACTAATGATCGGCAATTTCCATGAGTACTGAGGCAGCACAGAAACTGTTCCGTAGTATGTATACAAATGAACGTTGTCAAGTACTCGACAACGTTCGTTTGTATACACACTACGGAATAGTTTCTGTGAATACTGCTTTGCAATTCCTATAGTTTTGATCCTAGATTCGATGAAATAATGGCTACAGTTAACTGGATATTATCCGGTTGTAGCTCGCGGTTAGTCGGTTGTGAAAATGAGCCAACAGTTTCAGCCCTAGCTGTTTTATTCTGCACCACCAGTTGCTTTCTACACGTTTACGGTCAGGTTTATACTACAGGTGTATAAGTCACACTTTTTCCCTAAAAAATAATCCCCAAATTAAGGTGGCATCAAATTCATCGATAGATTGTCCAATTTTCGGGTTAAAATTGGGCGATCTTCTGGACAGCTGAATTCGTAGATAGTTTACAACACAGTTATATGTTGCTCGATCAACAATTGCATAAAATGTACTGCACTCGCAACTTATGTTCAGCTGAAACCAGTATCTTTAACCCTTTAACCAATGCGATCAATATCAAAATTTATTATTTTAAATGTTTAAAAAAATTCCGACCAAACCATATCATGTGACCCATCATTGGAACAAGCTCGATGCGCTCATTCCAAAGAGGGGTCACATTATATGGTTTTGTTGAAATTTTTTTAAAAATAATATTTTTTCAGCTGCTGAATTGGCATATTACGCGGGAGGATGTGGCTGAATCGTTGGGTAAAGGGTTAATGAAGCATTTTTTTTTTAAAATCACAATATGGACAATTCAGACATGATGGAAAACAAATACCATGACTTTTTCTTCGAAAATTTTCCGGAAGTTCGTCACTGCAATCTTCAGGTTCATTTGTTCATGAATATTAATTTATATACCGGGGCAGCTGTTCATGGAGTATGGGCACTTAACATCTTGCATTTTCTTATCCATTGTTTGATTCTTCTTATAACTTTTCTATTGTATATCAAGTGTTGATAGATATGCCCCATGTATTTGTTTCTATTAGTTATTATTGTTCACGTATGCAGCTATTGTTAATGTCTGAATGAATTGTACAGTCTACTCTTTCCCTTTTTTCTGTACCCCCAAAACTGCCCCTGATCTGATGCATGGATAATTCAGTTATCAGAGGGTTAAGATGTGTTGATGAACCATGTCTAACTGAATGTGACCCCAAATACTTCATTGAACCACTTTGGCAGGTGATCAATTAACCCTTTACTCAATGCAGACAATACCAGAATTTATCATTTTAAATATCATTTTTTTAATGATTAATTACTCGACGAGCTCGTTCCAATGAGGTGTCATAACCTATGTTTTTGAGACAAAAAATGGAAAATATTAGTTATTCAAGAATTTTTTTTTGCATGTGTCGCCTGCTTTTCATGTTAGGTAAAGGGTTAATACAATTTACATATTTATGGGTATCATGATGAATTTTGACTTGCTGGTTTAACACAGACTCACTTTTCAGTCGACAGTTGAAAATACTTGGTCTAAGATAACAGGTACATAAAAAAATTCATTGACTTCTCACTGTTCTCAGTGTACTTGATGTAATGAGTTTAATTGTTCCACTAAAGAACACCCACAATTATTTTTACAGGTCGAGAAAAAGCAAAAACATTCTTACGATAAAAAAAACAAACTGTTCAAACATTTGAGTTTTGAAAAAACTTGTCCTGACCAATGGTGTGCAAGTAATTCAGATATGGAAGAAATTTTTTTTTTTATGTGCCCCCCACCCCCACCCTCCCCCCCCCCACCCCCAGTGGCATATAGTGATTGAAGTGTGCATGTGTTCAGCCGTCCATGTGTGTGTGTGTCCAAGCCAGTAACTCGAAAACGGTTAGGGCCACAGTCATCAAACTTCACACAATTATAAAGGACCATAGGGGGATGTGTCACGCATGTGTTACCTTAGTAACATTCTTCTTGTTTGAATTAGGATGATTAGGATGATTCATACAATCATATTTTGTGTGTGTGTGCTTCATTTTGAACTACTTTACTGATTTCAATTAAGTTTTTAAATTAAATTTTTATTAAAATTTACAGTCCTTTCCTGTCCAAACTGCTGCCAGCATCATTTCCAAATGCAGATTACCATTTGATATTTACAGAGAGTCAGAATGATAAGAAAGAAGGTTTGTAACTCTTATATTTATTATCTATAACATTGAACTCTAATATTTGTTAGTTTCCCATGGATTACAGTGAGGGGACTTATGAATTACCCTCCTTCCATCTGCCTGTATCTCCAAGATGGTTTGATGCTGGTTTTTCAAATTTTTAGCATTAATCAGACAATATGAAAATATGATGCATGTCTAATTTTGTAGAAACAGGGGAAAATTTTAAAGTGAATCCGCGAATCGATCACGTAAAAATTAGCCAGAATCTCCAAGTATGCACTTTTTGTTGGAATTTTTTTCATATTTGTATACATTACCCATGTGTATCTCCAAGATGCTTAGATGTTGGTGTTTCAAATTTTCAACATCAATCAGACATTATGAAATTATGATACATTGGAGCCCACTTAATTGGATATCTCTTAACTGAATAACCCTGTTAATTGAACACAAAACCATTTACCATACCTCCAATACAAATTTGAGTTATTAATTGAATATAGGTAATAGAGTAAACTCCTGTTAAGTGAATAAAAAATCTAGTAACCTGTCGAGACATTACCATAACTCTCCCCAGTTTTTCCTTATTTTTATAACCCCCCCCCCCCCCCCCCCCCAAGCAAACAAAGTTTGGGGGGGGGGGTATATAGGAATCACCCTGTCCATCCGTCTGTCTGTCCATCTGTCCATCCTTATAAGCACAACTCCTCCTAGACCATTTGAAGAATTTTCATGAATCTTTACACAATGGAAGAACTCCATATGAAGATGTACATGAAGCAATATAATTCCATTCTGACATTTCCAAGGGGAGATAATCTAACTTATACCATCTCTCCATCCTTGTAAGTGCAACTCCTCCTAAACCGTTTGAAGAATTTTCATGAAACTTTACACAATGGAAGAACTCCATATGAAGATGTGCATGAAGCAATATAATTCCGTTCTAATTTATACATTAAAGGCGCCCTGGGGTATGACTTTGTGAGCTTGCTCACCGTACCTCTACTTAGACCTATTACATCCAATACAGGCATTTATTAAAATCTATAATATCTTGTTTGACAGAGCTCATGGAGCTCTGTCAAACAAGATATACCAGAATAAATGTTAAATTTATCTCTAGAATACAGGAAAGTAACACATTCCCTATTAATTGAATACTCCTGTCAATTGAATAAATTTCAGTGGCTATTCAATTAACAGGGTTCCACTGTACATGTCAAATTTTGTAGAAAAAAATTAAAGATAGCTGAATGTTGACCATATTTGTTGTAATTTTTTGTATTTTCTCATACTTTCATATCTTACTACCTCTATCTCAGATATACTTGTCCGTTGCCGTTTCATATTTTTAACATTAAGCAGACATAATGTCCTATGATGTGCTAAATGGTGGCCATTTTTTATATAATTTCTTTTTATTTTTCTTATCTTACCACCAGTATCTCCGAGATGCTTGGTTGTTGGTGTTTTGAATTTCTGGTTTGAGTTTTTTTTTTAATAAACTCAACCTATAGTTTGATTACGTCTGTGTGCGGGCTATAGGGTCGACAAATGAGTGAGAAGCCGGGCTTTGACCATCACCTTTCTCGTGTGTGTGATAATTGGAACAAATATAAATGGATTTGGTCAAAATTTTATATGTGTGACTTTCTCAAAAATGTCTTGAATGAGTTTGAAAAGCAGTGTGGTTTGATCATACCAAACCAAGTTATGGCACTTAATTGGTTCATGTTTGCCCATTTTCACCTAGTTAGTGTAATTACTTGAACAGATATTAACGTATTTGGTGCAAATTTGATATTTGGGTCTTTCTAAGCAATGTTTTGAACAGGTTTGGAGTAGTTCAATTATCCTGAGCTGTGTTATGGCCCTTCTTTAGGTAATTTTTGCACATTTTCAGCTCATTAGCATCACCTTTCTCGTTAGTGTGATAATTTGAACAAATTTTAACAGATTTGGTCAATATTTGGGATATTTCACTTTCCTAACATTGTCTTGAACGTGTTTGAAAACCGGTGCGGTTTGATCATACTGAGCAGAGTTATGGTCCTTAATTAATTTTTGCACAAATATTTTACACATTTTCAGCTCGTAAGCATGATAACTTGAACAAATAGTAACAGATTTGGTTGATATTTGGGATATGAGGCTTTCCTAATGTATTGAACGAGTCCAAAAAACAGTGTGATTAGGTCTTACTGAACAGGGTTATGGCCCTTATCTGCTGTTTCTGTGTAAGAAATTCTGCATACTTTTGTGACAAGATTCATGTTTTCAGCTTGCGCAAGCCATTAGGATGATGTCCAGTACCGATAAAAATAATAGTTTTATAAAGCATGTTAGTATGGAGTTGCAATAACCAACATTTTAAGACATTTGAATCACAGTGTTTATGTCAAGGAATTGTTGAAAATGGAACAGCCTGAAGTTTCAGTAAATTTTACTTTGGATGTCACTGGAATGCACAAAGACACTTTTAGAAATATATGTTCAGTTGGTGTATTGGAAACCAATTTTGAAGTTCAAACTTTCCGAGTTACACATATAAATACATTGGCAAGTTTAAATGTGGAGCAAGTGGCAAGTTCCATTTTGGCAAAGTAAATGGTATTTGATAAACTGATGAATATTTTATGATGCTTCTCTCTTTGTATTGATGAGTCATGAATATTAATGAATACTGAAGACTTAAGTTTTCTACTGTTTTAAAATATGTCATTGGTACAAATATAGAGTACAAAAGCTTTATAAATTCCATACAAACGCATATTAAATATTCCTATGAAATTCTTAACAGTGGCAAGTAGCTGCATATATATTGAATTGAAGTGAGTTATGTAATCAGCTTGGTGGTTTGATATTTTATTTCTGTCAGAAACCTTGTGAACAGTTTCTACGTCCTGCTGAATGTGGAGATTTATCATTGGTTATTTTAATGAAAATTGATCTGATTCCTGTATGAATATCTTTAATTTAACACTCTTGAAACTTAAAAGTTGTTTCCAAATATTTTATTTTATGTTGAACCCTTTCAGTGCTGTACACATGTTTTTTTCTGGTTTTTTTTAAACATTTTTTCTGATTCCTGTATGAATGTTTTTAATTTAACCCTCTCAAGACTTCAGGTCGTTTTCCAAAGATTTTATTTCATGTTGAACCCTTTCAGATTTGTGCACGTTTTTTTCTGGTTTATCTGATTTCTGTATTCATGTCTTCAGTTTAACCCTCTGAAGCCTTCAGTGTGTTTTTCCAAAGATTTTATTTCATTTTGAGCCCTTTCAATGCTGTGCACATTTTTTCTGGTTTCTTGGAAATATTTATATGATTCCTGTGTGAATGTCTTTAATTTAACCCTCTCAAGACTTCAGTGTGTTTGCAAAGATTTTATTTCATGTTGACCCCTTTCAATGATGTGCACATGTTTGTTCTGGTTTCTAGGAAACATATTTATCTAATTCCTGTATGAATGTTTTTAATTTAACCCTCTCAAGACTTCAGTGTGTTTTCCAAAGATTTTATTTCTAGTCAAACCCTTTCAATGCTGTGCACATGTTTTACTTTTTTCTTGGAAACATTTATCTGATTCCAGTATGAATGTCTTTAATTTAACCCTCTCAAAACTTCGGTGTGCTTTCCAAAGTTTTTATTTCATGTTGAACCCTTTGGAAGTTGTGCACATTTGTTTGTTCGGGTTTCTTGGAAACATTTATCTGTTTCCTGTATGAATGTCTTCAATTTAACCCTCTCAAGACTTCATTCTGTTTTCCAAAGATTATATTTCATATTGAACCCTTTCAATGCTATGCACGTGTTTTTTTCTGTTTCTTGGAAACATTTATCTAATTCCTGTATGAATGTCTTTAGTTTTACCCTCTCAAGACTTCAATGTGTTTTCCAAAGATTTTATTTCATGTTGAACGCTTTCAATGCTGGGTACATTTTTGTTCTGGTTTCTAGGAAACATATTTATCTAATTCCTGTATGAATGTTTTTAATTTAACCCTCTCAAGACTTCAGTGTGTTTTCCAAAGATTTTATTTCTAGTCAAACCCTTTCAATGCTGTGCACATGTTTTACTTTTTTCTTGGAAACATTTATCTGATTCCAGTATGAATGTCTTTAATTTAACCCTCTCAAAACTTCGGTGTGCTTTCCAAAGTTTTTATTTCATGTTGAACCCTTTGGAAGTTGTGCACATTTGTTTGTTCGGGTTTCTTGGAAACATTTATCTGTTTCCTGTATGAATGTCTTCAATTTAACCCTCTCAAGACTTCATTCTGTTATGAATGTCTTTAGTTTTACCCTCTCAAGACTTCAATGTGTTTTCCAAAGATTTTATTTCACGTTGAACGCTTTCAATGCTGGGCACATTTTTTCTGGTTTCTTGGAAATATCTATGTGATTCCTGTTTGAATATCTTTAATTTGTGACCCTCTCAAGTCTTCAGTGTGTTTTCCAAAGATTTTATTTCATGTTGAACCATTTCAATGCTGTGCAGATGTTTGTTCTGGTTTCTTGGAAACATTTTTTCTGATTCCTGTATGAATGTCTTTAATTTAACCCTCTCAGAACTTCTTTGAGTTTCCAAAGATTTTATTTCATGTTGAACCCATTCAGTGCTGTACACATATTTGTTCTGGTTTCTTGGAAACATTTATCTGATTTCTGTGTGAATGTCTTTAATTTAAACCTCTCAAGACTTCATTGTGGGCTTCAAAGATTCTATTGATGCCTTGATGAAACCTTTCCAATGCAGTGCTGTGCTGTGTTGTGTTTTGTTTCTGGTTTAAAAATATTTTACCCCCAAAAATAAGCCTCCATAAATTCTCTTTCTGTTTTGTTTATATTTGATGCTTTAACTGTTTTCACACAGACTTGAATTTACTGGTGGCAGTAAAATTCTGTTTTTCTAGTTTGAAATTTTTGTTATTCTTTACACCCACTGGGCAAAATTTATTCATTTATGGCACAGACCATCTTTGGAGTAAACCCTTTCTCCTTTTGTTCAAATGAAACTACTGCCATCTTCAGGCTGGTGGAATTTACTCTTCTGATTTCCCCCTCAAAATTACTAAATCCCTTGGAGTTGGGGGGAGGGGGGGGGGGGCAAGAGGGAGGGGTGGGGGAGGGTCTAATGCTCCATAAGCCTAAAATGCTTTAAAACCAGACCTTCATTTTTGAGGCGCGCGATCACTCTCACGCGCCATCGCGCGGGCAAAATCAAAACTCAGTGCGGGATTTATCGCGCACGACGGAAATGCGGCATCGAAAAGGTTAACTGAAAAGTTCAAAACTGAAACTAAAAAGTACTGTAGGAAAAGATCAAAAGGCGTTCTGTCGCAACATGCTCTCAGAGTGATTGATGTTTGAAGTCAGTTTCAACACTGTTCACAACTTCACAGAGCTGGGCACAAACTGCATGTGCCTTGAAACATTACATTCCTTTGATCTTTTGCCGTCCGACAGCACTGCGCTGCGATTATTTCCTCAGTGTATTCAAGTTATTCGACTCGTACAGTCTAGATCTCACAGTCACCCTTGTCTTCTGGTTGAATAAATAAATGTAAGAGTGACTGAGTCAAAAACTCAAAATAAAACAAAATTCAAATTTTCTGATGTCGCAAAGAGAAGCAAAGGGGAACAGTGTGCAATTGCACACCTTCTTAAGGTGGAACGTTGGTTCGCTCATCGGCTACAGAACCGAGAAAGATTCCAAAGGACATGAAATCGTCAACTCTATTTGGTGCAAAACATGTGCGCGGCATATTGATAGAATAATAAAATCAGATAAACTCAGAGGCCAAGCCATCAAGGAAGCCCAAAAATATGCAAGTGGTTCAAATTATGTTTCAAAGCACAGTGTCAACAGGCATCTGATTTCGCAAGCCCATGAGCTAGGGATTCTCTTGGAGAAAGAATCACCAGACGAAAAGAATGTGGCAGATAGAGGCACACAGGATAATGAGGTAACTGAATGTAGTACTAGTAAACCATCGAGCAGTCAAGCAGCTGCAGGTGCACCTTACCCTGGCAATGTTAAACAAAGTCAAATGAAAATTGACTCAGTAATTCTTCAGCAGTCAAAAGACGCTTATACAAAACTGTTTAACACTGTATATTTAATCGCCATTGATGGTCAACCACTTACCTCATTTGAAACTGCAGTTAAAGTGCAAAAAACAAACGGCGTGAAATTGATTCAAGGAAAATGTAATTCAAATGTCGCAAGAGAAATACTATGCTTTATCGCAGATTCAGTGCGTGAAACAGTCGCAGAAATACTTTTGAGTGCCAATGCCTTTTCAGTTCTTACTGACGGCTCCCAGGCCCGGAAAACGGGGTCCGAGAAGGAACTTGTTTTATGCAAAACTGTTCGCGGCGGGATCGGTAAGTATTACGTTTGTGCCCTCCAAGATTTAGACTCATTCGGAGATGCGAATGCGGAAAATCTCAAAAAAGCAATCGATGACGTTTTTCTCAATAAACTTCATTTGCCAGCTGAACGATATAAATTTTGTGAAATTGGAGCTACTGCAGATGGCGCAAATGTGAATTTTGGGCATAAATCTGGTTTGATCAGACGTTTCAGAGATGATGGCAGGCCATGGCTTATTGGTATTCATTGCGTGGCACACAAGCTTGAACTGGCCTTGAAAGATTCAATCTTACAGGAAAAATGTTTCGAGCAAGTCGAAGATTTTCTTCGCTCACTGTACAAGTTTTTCAAGCAATCGGGAAAATTTGGGCGTCATTTCCGCGAGGCTGCCAAAGTAATGGGTGTCACGGTGTACAGAATACCAAAACTGACATCGACAAGATTTGTAAACCACCATAGAACTGCAATCAAACATTTACTGAACAATTGGATAGTTTTGATCAATGTGATTGAGGATACAATCGCAGACCCGAGCTACAAAAATGTCAGTGTGAAGTTAAGGGGGTTCTTGAATAAACTGTTGAATTACAAGTTCATTGTCCAATGTTGCCTATACAGAAACATTCTGGACAAAGTTGCTATTCTTTCTCTAGTTTTCGAAAAGGACGATCTTATGGTTTTCGACATTCTACCTGCTTTGCTTAAAACAGAACGTTCTTTAAATGAGTTACTGGAAAATCTCAGCAGTATCGACGATGTAACAAAAGATTCATCACTGGTGTTGAAAGTTGTGGATACGTCGGTTTCGTTGGAAATAAGTGTACCTGAAATAGGCACCATGCTGCACAAAAAGACAGATAGGCAGTATAAAACTTTGGAATATAATAAGGGTTTGAAGGGGTGTCGCTCGTCCGAAACCGCTTGTGCTATATTTTCAGAAATAACCGTCGTGGCGAAAAAAACAGTGCAAAACATTGAAGCTTGCTTCGATAAAAGGTTCGCTGAATTCAAAGACGAAAAGTCTGTATTTAGTTTGATGCAATGGGTTGATCCCGCCAACTGGCATTCCACAAAATCAGAAGCTGAATCAATTTGCAAACTAATCGAACATTTCCGGCAGCCGTTAGAGTTTGCTGGGTTTGATTTTAGTGATGCTGGCGATGATGACGTGTTTAAGAAGAGAATAAAGTCTGAATGGAAAGATGTCAAAGTAGCATCCAACCATTTCTATTCAAAACTTTTAACTAAATCGAAAAGGTTGTGGCGGAAACTGTTCACGTTTCGCAGGAAACAGTTCCCAAACATTTGTTTGATAGCTGAGATTGTATTCTCCCTGTCACTTAGCAACAGCATTTTGGAGTGCGGGTTTAGCCATCTAACGGCAATGCTCTCAGACCGGCGCCTAAGTATGAAGCATGAGACCATGGACAATTCTCTGATCGTACGCATAAATGATCTCGTGTGGACTGACGATGAGAGGTCATCAATCATTGATAGAGCTGTATCTAACTACCTTGGCAGTAAGAAGCGCAAACGTAAGACGGAAAGTGGACAGAGTTTGTTACTGAGCAAAGTTAAACGCCGAAAGCACAATTGTGACACTGATTCTTCCTCTTCAAGCCCAAGTGACTTTGAGGATCCTGGTATGATTCTCAGATTCTCCAGCTCTGAGTCAAGTTCTCAGTCGGAACTCTCGGATTCATCAGATGATGTCAGTCAGACTCAGACAGTGACAGGTGTGGACCTAAACTAAAATAAACACTTTAACAGTAAATCGGGACCAGGGCAACTCGGACCAAATACAAGTAGGACCACTTTTGAAGACAACTTGAATCTTCAGGATCAACATAATAATACATTAATGTCATTATAAGTATACATTGGAGACAACTCGGACCAACACTGAAGACAACTGAACTTGGACGTCACGTCTCAGAGTCAGACCAAACGTGGAAACAACTCGGACCAGTATTGAAGACAGCAGCTTGACTTGTCTTCAGTGTTTGTCCGAGTTGTCTTCAAGGTTGGTCACATGACATTTCATTTGAGTTGTCTTCAAAAAGTAGTCCTAAGTGTCTTCAATGTAATTATGTTGGTCCGAGTAATCATCAATGTTGGCCTGAGGACTGAAGTATCTTCAAAAGTGGTCTGACCTGTCTTGGTCCGAGTTGTCTTTAATTCATTTTTCCATTGACGATTGTCTGTAATTCCAGTAAACCTCCCATCCACAAGTCGCGCGACTGCAACTGTTTTCACTTTTCACGTTGACAAATTTGAACTGTAAAAACATGTAATGATGTTCATAACAATTTTTAGTTTGGAACTATTCAACTTTCAAGTTTTGGATGCTTTGAGCTCACTCAGCCTCAGTGGAGTTCTACTTGCGAGCAGCAAGGATTATTTAATTTTCATTTTTGGATATAAATAATATTCTTTTCAAGTTTTGAACAGAAGAACTGTTCATGAATCTTCATTCTTGTGTACTGTGCCGCGTGTGTGGCTCACAATTTCAATGGATTGGATTTGACTCATTAAATGACGTATTGTAAGGTAAGAACGTTTTAGTATTTACTATTAACTATTTCATTTTCCTAATCAAATCACGGATCAACAGCAGTCAGCTTGCTATCTGTATCAACACAAATGGTGAACAGTTCACCATTTGTGTTGATACAGATAGCAAGCTGTTGATCCCGGCGATCACGCGCTGTGAGAAAATCGTGCGCCTGAGCCCCAGTAGCAGTGCGCGATATATCGAGCGCCTGCATTTTCTAGAAATGAAGGTCTGTAAAACTCCTCTTTTTATAAGCCACTTTCAATAATGCTTAGATTTCTTGTTTGGGAAACTTACTTTAGTGAAGCAGATTCAATTTTTTTTTCAAAGAAATCAGTAAGTCAAAATTTGGGCTACACTCTCTATTTTCAGATCCAATGGGCAGATGTGAACCAAATTTGTCATGTTGTTTAGAACTGGGTCATAAGTTTTTCATTTGTGCTTTTTTAGGGGGAGGGGGTGGTAGAGAGAACCACTGTAGTTGAAAACAACAAAAATTTGTTTGGTTGTTTTTTAATATTTCACAGAACAGAGCTTGCTAGAATACTTTCCTAGGACCAGCAGAGATGAATGGCCAAAAAAGTTGTGTCATAGAAAATCAAAAAATTGTTCTTGCAGCTGATCACTTACTGATACACTCATCTCTTTTAACAACTTGAGCCAGGGGAGCGTTTTAGGCTCACTTGAGCCTCTGATTATCAAACCAACAAGTGGCCCAGACAGGAAGTCCCCTCTAAAGAGTTGTTCACTCACATCTCTGCACATTCAACTAAAACCCTTAGCAAACACAACAATAGAATGGTTATTTGTAAGAACAGCACTCTGGATATCTAAGCATGCTTTTCTTTTCGTTATTTGGCTTAATTTGGCTTAATTTGTGGAGTGTATGGGTTCAAAAACAACTGGCCTGTGTTTTTTGCAAATACTGTAGCCAGCATGTCTGGGCCAGTGATACTTAACAGGGTTCCCCCACCTCCTTGAATTCCTTGAAAGTCCTTGAATCTCAAAACACCCTCCCAAGGACCGGGAAACTCCTTGAATATTGAAGGCCATTCTGGAAACTCCTGGAAATGGAGTCTGCTATGCATGGACAGTGTGCTATTTCAAAATACTGTACATCTGATGTCCATTCTTTTACCTTTTTACCTAGTAGCAGACGACACTTGTGAAAAAATTACCGTTCATTTGAACATTTTCATTTTTTCCAAAACATAGGTTGTGACCTCTCATTGGAACGAATGTGATACGCTCATTCCAATGAGACTCATAACCTATGTTTCAGAAGCAAAAAATGAAAATATAAAAAGATTGAACACTGAACAGTGATTTTCAAGGAAAGTGCTGGCCGATTTTTTCCGTTAGCTTAGGTAAAGGGTCGAGTTATATTTTCTGTCTCTTGGATGCAAGTGGAAAGTGTTTCCTGGGAAATCCTTGAATTTTGTCTGTTTTTCTCCTTGAAATTCCTTGAAAAAGCACTACAAACCTCCTTGAAATTCCTCGAATTTGCTTTGAGGTTTGGTGCAGGAACCCTGCTTAAGATAAATGAAGAAATTACATAAAATTTCCAATTTTTTCTGGACCTTGAAAATCCTTGAATTCCACTCCCCTTGAAATCCTTTGAATTGACTGTTTATGAACATATTACGTCTAAATATGTTTCTGCATTTACAGCCCCTGTGGAAACTCTGGGATGTGAAGCAGTGCTTGTTCAAATGATTGACTGAACTTGACTTTCTCAAATGTTGCGACACAGTTAGCAAGGTTCGTACGGGTCACGAAAATCCTGGAAAAGTCTTGGAAAATGATTTTTAGTTTTCCAGGCCTGGAAATCCTGGAAAAATGTGGGATATTTTTGTTTGGTCATGGAAAGTCATTGAAAATCTCCAGTTTCCCAGAGAAGGATGGATTGAAACATGTTTTAATTTTGCAAGTGAAAGTGATTAAAAAACGAAATCTTGTAATGTTACACATGAAAGAAGAAATGTCACTCAGACTGCCTCGTTACAGGGATTCAGTGCTCTGGATTCCAGTTGCAGTTTTTTGTTGGCTCACCAATGATAGTTGTGTGAGCCTATTGCATAGCCCTCATGTCATCTGTGCCAGCGTCCGGATTCATTCATTTTGAACTTTTGTGTGCAGGTTTTGCTTTTTTTTTTTTTTTTTTTTGCTTTTTTTTTATGTCTGCATGCTTTTCAGGGATAGTAATATTTTATTCAACCCTTTTCATGCTTATTTACTTGAATTTTGGACTTTTGTGTACAGGTTTTTGACTTTTCTGTGCAGGTTTTTGATTTTTGTGTACAGGTTTTGAAATTTTATCTTCAAGTGGAGTTTTACCTTACTGGCATATTGCCATGGTGGTTTCCTTAACATTTTGGGGTATTTTTCTCCATTTTAACCCTCTGAAACAAATGTGATACTTTTTTGACTTTTATGTGCAGGTTTTGAGGATTTGTCTTTCTTTTCTTCCAAGTGGATATTTTTCAAGTAGAGTTTTACCTTACTGGCATATTGCCATGGTGGTTTCCTTAACATTTTGGGGTATTTTTCTCCATTTTAACCCCTTGAAACAAATGTAATACTTTTTTTACTTTTATGCGCAGGTTTTGAGGTTTGTCTTTCTTTTCTTCCAAGTGGTGACTTACCACCTTGTAGCATATTGCCATGGTTCCTATTTATGTTAGGATGCTTCTTGGGGCTAGTATTATATTATTTAACCCTTTAGCTGCTTATTTACTTTAATTTTGGACTTTTGTGTGCAGGTTTTGTACTTTTGTGTGCAGGTTTTGATATTTTTTTTAAGTGGAGTTTTACCTCACTGGCATATTGCCATGGTGGTTACTGTAACATTTTCAGGGTATTTTTCTAAATTTTAACTCTCCGAAACAAATGTGATACTTTTTTTGACTTTTATGTGCAGGTTTTGAGGTTTGTCTTTCTTTTCTTCCAAGCGGATATTGATCAAGTAGAGTTTCACCTTACTGGCATATTGCCATTGTGGTTACTGTGACAGATTATTTTTCTCAATTTTAACCCCTTGAAACAAATGTGATACTTTTT
This sequence comes from Pictodentalium vernedei, assembly GCA_031216915.1. Taxonomy (NCBI): domain Eukaryota; kingdom Metazoa; phylum Mollusca; class Scaphopoda; order Dentaliida; family Dentaliidae; genus Pictodentalium; species Pictodentalium vernedei. Next base: position 13,236,456 of record CM062293.1, on the reverse strand, counting down.
TTTTACTTTTATGTGCAGGTTTTGAGGTTTGTCTTTCTTTTCTTGCGTGTGGCAACTTAACCTTGTAGCATGTTGCCATGGTTCCTATTTTATGTTAGGATGCTTCTTGGGGCTATTATTATATTATTTAACTCTTTAGCTGCTTATTTACTTTAATTTTTAGCTCAACTTTGGCAAAGCCAAATTTGAGCTTTTGTCATGGCCCGTCATCCGTCTGCTGTCTATTTGTCCGTACGTCAACAATTGGATACGGCTCGGGCCGTATTTATGAGCCAATCTTTATTAAACTTCTTGGGTAGCTTTGTTATGACCGTGGGACGAGAACGAGTGTTTTGGGGTCCGATCCAAAATTCAAGATGGCTGCCAGCCGCCATTTTGTACCAAAGATGCAGAAATCTGTTTTTTGCACAGAACTTCCATATGAAAGCGCTGATTTGAAAAATGTTTTGTATGAATGTTTAGTACCATGGGATACATCACATATAATACGGGTTTTTTTCTCGTACGTAAATTATGCACATTAGACTAACTTTGATGTATTTAGTGTTACTTTCAGCACTCTCAGTGCAGATGCCAATACGGCTCTGGCTAGAGGCCGCATTTATGAACCGATCTTCACGAAACCTCTTGGGTACCTTTGGTATCACTGTGGGATGAGAACGAGTGTTTTTGGGTGCGGTCCAAAATTCAAGATGGCCACTGGCAGCCATTTTGTTCAAAATTAGGGGCAATCAGATTTTTGCGCAGAACTTCCACATGAAAGCTCTGATTTGAATAATTGTTTGTATGAATGTTTAGTACCATGGGATACATCACATATAATACAGGTTTTTTTCTCGTGCAGAAATTATGCAAATTAGATGAACTTTGATTTTTTCAGTGCTACTTACACACAGTAAGTACACATGTCAATACGGCTCAGGCTAGAGGCTGTATTTATCAACCGATCTTCACGAAACTTCTTGGGTACCTCTGCTATCACCTTGGGACGAGAACGAGTGTTTCTGAGTGCGTCCGAAATTCAAGATGGCTGCCAGTGGCCATTTTGTACCGAAATTAGGTCTAATCAGTTTTTTGTACACAACTTCTATACGGCTCAGGCTAGAGGCCGTATTTATGAACCGATCTTTACGAAACTTCTTGGGTACCTTTGTTATCACCATGGGATGAGAACGGTGGTTTTGGGTGTGGTCCGAAATTCAAGGTGGTCACCAGCAGCTATTTTGTACCAAAATTAGTGCAATCAGTCTTTTGTACAGAACTTCTGTATGAAAGTTCTGATTTGAATAAATTTTTGTATGAATGTTTAGTAAAATGGAATACATCACATACAATACAGGTTTTTTTCTCGTGCAGAAATTATGCAAATTAGATGAATTTTGATTTATTTTGTGCTACTTATACACTGCAAGTGCACATGTCAATACGGCTTGGGCTAGAGGCTGTATTTATCAACCGATCTTCACAAAACTTCTTGGGTACCTTTGTTATCACCTTGGGACGAGAACGAGTGTTTCGGAGTGCGGTCCAAAATTCAAGATGGCTGCCTGTGGCCATTTTGTACCGAAATTGGGTCCAATCAGTTTTTTGTCACAACTTCTATACAGCTCGTATTTATGAACTGATCTTCACGAAACTTCTTGGGTTCCTTTGTTTTCACCTTGGGACAGGAATGAGTGTGTTTTAGGGTGCCTTTGTTATCACTGTGCTATGAGAACAAATATTTTGGGGTTCAGTCAGACCCACTCTGGGACTCAAAGATTTCTTTTCTACTTTAGCATCTGACTGTCACCCACCTTTACAATACTTTACCTATACATTTGTTACAGGCTACGGTCAGTATTTATGTACAGACCATTACAATACTTTATATGTACCTTTGTTATCAGGTCATTACCTAGATGTTTGTCATTGCTGTGTCACATACTATACATGTACATGTCTTGACAAGTTGAGCTACAGTGTCATTGACACTTTCATTTACTTTTGTGTGCAGGTTTTGTACTTTTGTGTGCAGGTTTTGATGTTTTTTTGGCTCACCAACGATAGTTGTGTGAGCCTATGGCATAGCCCTCATGTCGGCGTCCGGATTCATTCATTTTGAATTTTTGTGTGCAGGTTTTGAGGTATAGTAATATTTTATTTAACCCTTTCCATGCTTAGTTACTTGAATTTTGGACTTTTGTGTACAGGTTTTTGACTTTTCTGTGCAGGTTTTGACTTTTGTGTACAGGTTTTGAAATTTTGTTTTCAAGTGGAGTTTTACCTTACTGGTAGTTGTGTGAGCTTATGGCATGATGGCTTTTATAATGCTGCTATATGATGATTATTATCATTTTACCATAATTTAACCCCTCATACCCTACATTTTAAACATTTTTCTTGACATTTTTAGTTGCGTTTAGTTTTCTGTTTAGCTCAAAATTTCATGTTTAACTAAGTGTTTAGGTCAGCTACTGTGCTCCTTCTCTTCCCATGGCACTTATATTCATCATACATGTTCCTCAGTATCATTGTTTCATGATTAACCCCTCATACTGTGCATTTTAAACATTTTTCTTGACATTTTTAGATGCGTTTAGTTTTCTGTTTAGCTCGGAATTTATGTTTAACTTAGTGTTTAGGTCAGCTGCGTTTAGGTCAGCTGCTATGCTCCTTCTCTTCCCATGGCACTTATATTCATCATACATGTTCCGCAGTATCATTGTTCCATGATTAACCCCTCATACCCTGCATTTTAAACATTTTTCTTGACATTTTTAGTTGCGTTTAGTTTTCTGTTTAGCTCAGAATTGCATGTTTAACTAAGTGTTTAGGTCAGCTGCTGTGCTCCTTCTCTTCCCATGGCACTTATATTCATCATACATGCTCCTCAGTATCATTGTTCCATGATTAACCCCTTATTCCCTGCATTTTAAACATTTTTCTTGATATTTTTATTTACGTTTAGTTTTCTGTTTAGCTCAGAATTTCATGTTTAACTTAGTGTTTGTCAGTTTCTGTGTTTTACATTTAAGAGGTTGTGTTTAGGTAAGCTTTGTCGCATGTTATGAGCCTGTTTGATACAGTTCTTGTGTTTGCCAAAGTTACTATCAAAGAGGAATGTTGGTGAGCTATAGGGCGTTGGCGTCCTTCTTGTTGACTTCTATGTGCAGGTTTTGAGGTTTGTCTTTCTTTTCTTCCAAGTGGATATTTTTCAAGTAGAGTTTCACCTTACTGGCATATTGCCATTGTGGTTACTGTGACAGGGTATTTTTCTCAATTTTAACCCCTTAAAACAAATGTGATACTTTTTTTTTTTACTTTTATGTGCAGGTTTTGAGGTTTGTCTTTCTTTTCTTCCAAATGAGGACTTACCTTGTAGCATATTGCCATGGTTCCTATTTTATGTTAGGATGCTTCTTGGGGCTAGTATTATATTATTTAACCCTTTAGCTGCTTATTTACTTTAATTTTGGACTTTTGTGTGCAGGTTTTTTACTTTTGTGTGCAGGTTTTGATATTTTATTCAAGTGGAGTTTTACCTCACTGGCATATTGCCATGGTGGTTACTGTAACATTTTCATGGTATTTTTTCTAAATTTTAACCCTTTAAAGCAAATGTGATACTTTTTTGACTTTTATGTGCAGGTTTTGAGGTTTGTCTTTCTTTTCTTCCAAGTGGATATTTTTCAAGTAGAGTTTAATCTTACTGGCATATTGTCATTGTGGTTACTGTGACAGGGTATTTTTTCCAATTTTAACCCCTTGTAACAAATGTGATACTTTTTTTTTTACTTTTATGTGCAGGTTTTGAGGTTTGTCTTTCTTTTCTTCCAAGTGGTGACTTACCACCTTGTAGCATATTGCCATGGTTCCTATTTTATGTTAGGATACTTCTTGGGACAATTTTTATATTATTTAACCCTTTAGCTGCTTATTTACTTTAATTTTGGACTTTTGTGTGCAGGTTTTGTACTTCTGTGTGCAGGTTTTGATATTTTTTTTAAGTGGAGTTTTACCTCACTGGCATATTGCCATGGTGGTTACTGTGACATTATCAGGGTATTTTTCTCAATTTTAACCCATTGAAACAAATTTGATTCTTTTCTTTTTTTTAACTTTTATGTGCAGGTTTTGAGGTTTGTCTTTCTTTTTTTCAAAGTGGAGACTTACCTTGTAGCATATTGCCATGGTTCCTATTTTATGTTAGCATGCTTCTTAGTGGTTATTATTATATTATTTAACCCTTTAGCTGCTTATTCACTTTAATTTTGGACTTTATTGTGCAGGTTTTGAACGTTTTTTTTTTCCCAGCCATCCCTTTACATTGGCCACCTGTTGGTGAGCCACAGGGTACTGATAACCCCCACTAGTTCAACAGAGTATCCTATTTCCTGTTAAAAAAAATGTGCAGCCTTTTTTAGCGGTAAAATGTTTTCTGTTCAATAGACTTTATGAAGTGTGTAATTATTATTCTGTGTCATGCCGGCTAAATGTGCCTTCAGTGCTAACTGGTTATCGAATGAACTGTATAATGGTTTGATAATCGAAGATGTTAAAGATGATCACAAGGCAACTTGCCGTTTGTGCCAAAAGTCGTTTGATAAATCGAATATGGGTGAAGCGGTTTTAAAGAGTCTTGAGAGGTACAGAACATGTTGAATAGTACAAAGCATCCAAAGAAATGATGACTCGGACACCTTTAATAACCAATTTTATTAAATTCTCATCAGGGAGTGAATCGGCTGCAAAAACTTTGAACACCAAATTACCGCAAACAAGCACAGCAAGCATTTCAAAAGTGTGTTCCAGCTTGTTTGTTTCTTGAGTGGATTGTTTGAAATCTGAAATTATTTGGGCAATGCACAGTGTGTACCAACATAACTCTTAAAATTCTGATACAGGTATTGAAAAAATATTTCAAAGAATGTTCCCAGACAGTCAAATTGTGCACCCATTTTCATGCGGTGAAAAAAAACCCACTCGTGGAGGCGGGTTCCAGTGGTTACCTGAGGGTCTGATGTTGCATTTCCGTTGTGGCTTTATATACAGAGAGATTGTTTTGGGGCCATCTGTGGCTAGGGATGCCTTGGATGCCCAAGAGTTAGGGCTGGGATATCGGACAAGTTGGTTTGCGGCACCTTTCATGTTTGGGAAAAGTATTTATTTATTTATTTTTTTTTTGATTTAGGTAATTTGAATACTTCGTTAAACAGATTTTATAAATTGGGGGTGGGTTCCCAATTGTCTTTGAGGAAAAACTGTGCGGGAGGGGTAGGTGTCCAAGACATGACTGGCAAAAATTTGCATTCTGGGGGACGTGGGTCCCAAAAATAGAAAATGTAAAAATTTCCACCTTGTATCCATAATTTTTTGCCTCTGTTTATCAGGTACAGATAATCTAGTCATGTTCTCATAACCATGTTGGCTGCCTGTGCATGAAAATGTTGATTGTTTATGGACATGGTCAGGCAGATACCCCATTGTTTCCACAGCAGTATTGGCTGATTATAATGTAGCCATAATTGTTGTGAAAACATTCCAGGTATTACATCCCCATACAGATTGACCAAAATCTCATTCCACAACCACCGGGTTGGTCATGGAAAATGCATTTTGTGATCATGGAAAGTTATGGAAAAGTCCTGGAATTTCAAACCAGAAAAAGTGTACGACCCTTGATTTAGCCATTGTGCTGAATTATGTGACCTTAACCCTTGACCCAGCGCAGACGATATCAAAATTTATTTTAAATATCAATTTTTCAACTTTTTCAACAAATTTCAACAAAACCATATCATGTGACCCCTTGTTGGAATGAGCTCAATGAGCTCGTTCCAACGAGAGGTTACATGATATGGTTTTGTTGAAATTTTTTGAAAAATAATGTTTTTTCAAGTTCTGAATTTGCATATTATGTGGGCGGATGCGGCCGATTCGTTGGGTAAAGGATTAAACATCAATCAGTAAACACATATATTCAGTAAAGAGGAGTTTACTCTATAACCTATATCCAGTTAACGTGTTAATTTATACTGAAGGAATTTAATTAACCTGGGGCACGGTGGCATTGCGATAACCAGTTCTCATCTGATCACCGTAGTTCAGCAACGTCAGCTCGGTTAGTTCTTGGATGGATGTTCTGAGCGATCGATTCGGACTCCCGCGTTGTGTCCTTGGGCACGGCACTTCGCTCCAATTGTCCACATGGGGGCACAATGACGCTGTGTACTAAGGCGTACTGCATGTCGATGATGCGCATGTCTTCAACCAATCTAACCCTGCCTGTGCTGCAGTGCGGAGTTACGATGTTGGGGAGATGGCAGCTTCTCTTCATTGCTTGGTGGTTCTCTCCGGGTACTCCGGCTTCCTCCACCCGTAAAACTCTCACCGACACAATATGACCCTGGCTGTTGAAGTGTTGTTAAACCCTAATAAATAAATAAGTATTTAATTAACCCAAACCCAATCCACAGGATATCAAAATTTATCATTAGGCTTTCGCAAACCCAGTTTGGGAAATACTCTTGTTATTCTTCTTTTTCATAATTTTTGTTCTCTTTTTTTTTTTTTTTTTTCTCCCTGAATTTTGTCTGTTGAACTGCTCGAAAACAAGCTGTATGGTTTTGACCAAATTTGACACACGTATATAATGTCATAAAATCTAGTGAAATGCGGTATTGTCATATCTGTGAAAATGCGTATTTATTAATAATATTCTGCCAAAACCTTCAGAATTTCACCATTTTTCGAATGTCTCAAAACTGTTTACAGTTATTTAACTCAAATTTTCCACACATTTAGAGCATAATATGATACACCACACCACAATCACCACTCAAATCTTTCAACATTAACCCCCACTAGAGCTGGGCGGTATTGAAATTTCAGCTTCGGTATCGTTTTTTTGGGGAGTGATACCTCGGTTTCGGTATCGGTATTGACTGCATTTTTAAATCAGACTGACTGTCCCCGAGCAGTACAAATCAGGCCTGTGATTTAATGTAAAAAAATTTCAAATTCAAAGCACTTGTAGGCTTGACAGACTGCTGACCAGGCTGACTGATCAGCCTCGCGAGAATTTGTTGAGGGCTGATTATCGTTATCACCCTGATGAAAATGCAAGCCCTGCATGGGTCATTGGGTATAAACATTATTAATCGACTAAACTTTAAATTATTTCTTGGTTGCAGTCAAAATTAGCCATTCCAGCAGAAAACCCCAACAAATAAAATCAAGAATCAATCTTTTTCGCAAATGGTGGGTTTTAGTTTTGGGAACGTCGCTGGCCAGTATTCAGGTGGGCGTTACATAATGTAATCTTGTGTGGAGACAATATTCAGACAATAAATTATTCCAAGTTGACAATAATAAGTTCACGTCGAATTTAAACTCAGGCTTGACACATTAATTGCACCCCACCCCCTCCCCCCAAACACTTCGGTTGCCCCACCCCCCCTGCCCTCCACACACGCACGCACTCACACACATGCAGTCAGCCACACACAAATACTCTCTCCCTCTCATTTCTGCAAGCACATGCTTTTTCAGAAACACATGTGCTCCGTGTTGACATATTTCCCAATCGAATATTCTCGATAAATATCGACGGGTGGCGTAAATTTATTCGTGAATCAGATTCTGTTGCAATTCCCGTAATGAATGCGTGTGATCAATAAACCACAAGCGACTGGAAATTACAACCGAAGGCTTCTGGAAACCAATACGAGTGTGACGTGAATGGCGTCATTCATAAATTATCAGCAGCTTATTCAGATTTCCTCCGCCATTTGCGCAACAGGCGAAAAGCGTTAGTAATTTTCAGGAGTGATTAAAGTGAAAGCGCAGTTGGGTGGGGGGGGGGGGGGGGGGGGGTGGATATACATCAACTTCAAATAAAGAATTTACTTAATTTAGTACTGTTACGTGTCATAGAAATGGATGGATGTTTGGTTTAAAATAAAGAGGGATACAGCAGTACTCGGAATGCACTGCAGATTTAGCACTGAAATCCTCTCTCGGTCACATTCTAACATCACACTAAGTTCCCAGGCAAGTCAAAAATCAGACTTAATTTCAAAGCTCAATAATCAAAACACAATGGTTGAATGGTATCCGCGTCGTGCCCCGATGCCCACAGCCCCAGACTAAATATTGAAAAGTGAAAACTCACCTGTTTGTGTGTCGAAGTTGTCCTTGTCTCTGCGTGAGTGGAATCAATTAAAAGATTTTATTTCCAAGAATTTCAGTTCATGATTTTTTTGTAAGTGTGCCCGCAAATTACTTGTATTTCCATGATCAGCCTTTACCACTTTGCTGCAGATAGTACATCTGCAGGAGGTAGGCCTACGGTCCATCCATTTAAAACTTGAACTCCATTTACTTTTAGTTGTGCTTAAAGCGGTTGATAACGACGCTTCTGACATTTTGCAATCCCATCAGTGCACTTTCCAGTCGATTTTCTGATACCGTGTAGCTCGGTTTTTTCGTATTGGGTCGGTTCGGTTTTTCGGTATTCACAGAAAACCGAAACCGAATGGTAATACCGAAATACCGCCCAGCTCTAACCCCCACTGGCCAAAAATGACATGAATATAGATTTTTTCTTCAAAATTGACCAACTTCAAGGGCAAATTTCTCTAATAACAAGGTTGTTGTAACAAATATTTTGATTTGGAACAATGATTGCGGAAGAAAGTTACTGTTTACTTTTTAATCTCAGATTTAACCCTCAAGCACAATGAGGGCAAGGATAAGAGTACCGTTTGAAAATGCCAAAATTAGCCAACTTTGGTTGCTTTTTCTATCATGTTGGAAAAGGTTAATTTCAAACACTTTTCATGTACGTATTCACAATTGACTACCGAGCATATTTTTGGCTGTTTGTTGTAAGTAATTTTTTTTTTTTTTTTATGCGTTTCTGTCAATTTTAAGACAAAAAAAATGTTTTTTTTTCCTCTGAAAATTTGGGGTCCGGGTGGGACTTAGAAAATTTTGGACCAAAATCCGAAAAAAATTTTTTTTTGTTTTTCCTGCGTTTTGGTCAATTTTAAGATAAAAAAATTTTTTTTTTTTTTCCCCTGAAAATTTGGGGTCCGGGTGGGACTTAGAAAATTTTGGACCAAAATCCGGAAATTTTGTTTTGTTTTTTTATGCGTTTCGGTCAATTTTAAGACAAAAAAAATTTTTTTTTTACACTGAAAATTTGGGGTCCCTTTTGTTTTATATGTCATTATTAAAAGTTTAACCGATGGCAGATTTGAGACTGGCCATATGGGTATAATTGATATTTTCATAAAATCACTGAATATTGATAAGCGTGCAGTGGTAGTTTGGAATAGAATATCCAAAAATGCTTTCAAAATTCGGATTTACAGTTCAATTCCAAGAATATTTTCTGTTATAAGGTTGCTGTAAAGTTTAATGCCATCCCTGCTTCAGATGCATAAAGATTGGTGTCGTTGAAAAAAACTCCCATTTTTTCTGAATTCCGTAAGTTTAAGTGAGAATTTACTCCATTCCTAATTCATTGAGCGCTGAATGTTTTCTATGCCTGCATGCAGCAAACATAGCATGACAACTTCTGTTTTATACGTTATTATCAACAGTTATCAAAAGATTAACCCTTGGCATATTTAGGAGTTCCCATGTGGGTATAGTCGGAATAATCGTTATTTTCCTAAAGTCAATCCCTGAATATATTGGTAACCGTGTAGTGGCCTTTCAGTGGTTCTACATGAAGCTGCAAATAGTTAAGGTTGAAAAGTTCGTCAAATAGACAGATATAATGCCTAACTCAGCCGGTGACAGGTAAATAATGAATGGAAAAGTCGTTGAGAATAAAGTAGGGACGAATCGTGCCCTCGTTTTCCACCTGATCCACGGTTTTTCCATGCAGTCTCTGCACTTGACAAAGATACTGAACTGTCAGGCAGGGACAGTAGAAAACATTCTGAGAATTTCAAGTTACTGCCTTACATGGTTGGGACATAATTGGCGTGTATCCGACATTGTATCTGTTTCAATTAGTCAGATGACGGCTTTTTCTCCACCGGATCAAGTTGTCAGTTTCTACCGGGATGGTCTAAAATAAGTCCTTTAACTCAAAACTTTCTGTCTCATATGAATGTGCGAATATTTAAAGCTGAACAGTTCATCAAATAAGCAGAAATAATGCCAAACTCGACCGGTGATAGGTAAATAGTGAATGGAAACGGCATTGCCTTGGGAATAGAGTAGGGACGAATCATCCCCACGGTTTCCACGCGATCCATGTTGTTCCCACGTGGTCACGCCACTCGACAAAGATGCTGTCCTGTCGAGCAGGGATAGTAGAACAACTTTTGAAGATTTTGTGTATCTGCCTTCACTGGTCTAGACGCAGTGGGCGTATGAGCGACACTGCTGTCTGTTCAATTTTAATGTCAAATTAACCAAATTACTGCCTTTTCGCCATTAACCCATGCGCGATTTTTGTCCACTTTTCATTTTTGGCAATTATCTAACTGTTATCCAAGAACAATTTTGCTGTTATATGTTTTATTCTGAGTTTTAATTGTCAGGCCTTGAATTGGAGTATCCTCAACTTGAACATGTTCATTCAAATAACAAGATTCAAGATTAGTCCATGTCTCTTTTCAGACACTCAGTTTGTGATTTATGTTCTCATATTAAGAGCATAATATTATACACTAAAATCACCACACAAATATTTCAAAATTAACCCCTATTGACCACAAATGATATAAATATATCATTTTATCTTCAAGATTTACTAACTTCAAGGGGAAATTTCTCATAATTGCGAGGTTGTTGTAACAATTATTTTTGTATGCATAGATGCAACAATGCTTGCAGAAGAATGTTACTATTTACTTTATAATCTCATCTTTAACCCTCAAGCAAATGAGGGTAAGAGTACCATCCGAAAATGCCAAAATTAGCTAACTGTGGTTGCATCTTCCTGTCATTTTAGAAAGGGTTAATTCTGAACACGTTGTTTTGCTATAGGTAGAGATGCCTAGTGAACAAATTCTCTGCTGTAAGTTATGCTTTGGAGCTAAACACAACATAAGCTTTTGCCATGTAAAGAATGGTACTATCAGAAACAAAATTGATTTTCAGTGAATTTTGCAAACATCTGTACACATTTACTCTAATTGCAAGGTTGTTGTAGCAATTATTTTGGTATGGATAGATGCAACAATGATTGTAGAAGAAAGTTACTGTTTACTTTTTAATCTCAAGATTTAACACTCGAGCAAAATGAGGGCGTGAATAAGAGAACAATGAGAGAAAGCCAAAATTAGCCAACTTTGGATGCTTTTTGTCAATCATTTTGGAAATGGTTAATTTCAAACACTTTGTTTTGCTATACAGTATGTAGTCTGCATTTTCACATTGGAAAGTTGGGAAACCCCGTAATTTGTCCAACAAATTACAATTCTCTAGTTTTAACTATTGTTTTTTTAATTTTTTCAAAAAATGTCAACAAAACCATATGTGACCCCCCTCATTGGAATGAGATCGTTCAGATAATGGGTAAAATATGGTTTTGCTGATATTTTTTGAAAGGGTTTACAGTGTTATCAAAAGATATACCGTATTTACTCTATGTATTGGGACACTCTATGATTTGGGACACACATTTTTTCCAGAAAACTATATTTTTTTATGCTCTAAAGTTTGGGACATTCAGGAGATTTGTTTCCAGTTGACCCGTTGCTAGTAGCAGACGACACTCATAAAAAAAATCTTGAGTAACTAAAAATTTTCATTTTTTGCTTCCAAAACATAGCTTATGATCCCTCACTGGAACGAGTGCAATGCGCTCGTTCCAATGAGGGATCATAAGCTATGTTTTGGAAGCAAAAAATGAAAATATAAAAAAAAATTGGACGGCGATTTTTGTATATAGTGATGAAAGTGAATCACACACAACTTTATTCAGCATCAAATCAAGACCAGGCTGTGTTCTTTTCCCATTTTCTAAGAATTGGGACACCTGTGAAAATAATTATTTTTAGCTGTCCCAATACATAGAGTAAATACGGTACAATTAAGTGGGCTACTAGCCATTTTGAAATGTCATATGATTTGTGTATAAAAATATTTTGTTTTTTAGATGTGATGAACTACAAGTTCGACAGAAAAGATTTGGTATGTTTAGCCATATGTGGTGTTATTGGAGTCTGGTATTTGATCAAGAAGGTATGAACTGAATTAACTGAACTAGCTTTTCAGCATCTATTTACAGGGTTCATACAGGTTATCAGTGTGCAAAATTTGATGAGAATGCTTGGTTCATTCGCCTGGTGGTTCCGCAAATTTAAATCCAAGCAAACGGATGAGCAGTTAGCCAAAAGTTGCATTTTGAATGGTAAAGTCTAAGTAACTTAACTGGTAGAGTGCTAAATATTTTCTCGCCTTCACAGAGTCCAGTATGAGGATTAATCTTCAAATATCTTCTTCAGATTCACCAGTCAGAATCTTTTGATATATGGTTGACAGCATCCTTTCAGGGGTCAGATTCAAGTTTGTTCAAATCCAGTCCTTTGAGTAGTATTTGGGCTCCCTTTTAGAGCCCATTTTTTTTCTTGGAACAATACAAGGAATATTCTTTAAAAACATTTCTTCTCATAAATCTCAAATCAGGATCCATGATATATGCCATACACCTTCCTTATGGTACATGTAGTCTGATTCAAGTTTGAAAAAATCAAGTCCCTGGGTTAATATTAGGGCTCCTTTTTAGAGTCCAAATGTTTAATTAATCCAATAGGGGGAATAATCTTTAGAAATCTTCTTCTCCAGGCCCACTAGTCAGAGTCTTTTGATATATGGTATACATACAGCACCCTTGTGAGGGTGAGCTGCTTAAATTTATTTAAATAAAGGCCTTTGAATAATATTTGGAGCCCAATTTTTTACTTCGTACAACATGAGGAATATTCTTTAAAAATTTTCTTCTGGCAAATCCCCGATCAAAATCTTTTAATACATGATATACACCATCCTAAGGGGGAGTCAGATTCAAGTTTGTTAACCCTTTATCTAACGAATCGCCATACACCCACATAATATGCAAATTGAGCAGTTGAAAAAATTAAATTTTTCAAAATATTTCAACAAAATCATATCATGTGACCCCCCATTGGAACGAACTCATTGAGCTCGTTCCAATGAGGGGTCACATGATATGGTTTTGTTGAAATGTTTTGAAAAATTTTTAAAAATGTTATTTAAAATAATAAATTTTGATATCGTCTGCATTGGGTGAAGGGTTAAAATCAAGTTCCTGGATTAATATTTGGGCTCTGTATTGAAACACAGATTTTAACTTAGTCCAATATGAGGAATAATCTTTAATAATCTAATTCTTTAGAAGTACCCTTAGAGGGTTCAGATTCAGTTTATTCAAATAAAGTCCCTGGGTTGATACATGTAGTTGTGTTCCCTTTGGCAGAGAATGCACATTTTAACTTAGTGTTAAATTGGTAGTATTCTCTAAAAAATCTTCTCCACAACCACCAGTCAGTATCGTTTAATATTTGTTTTACAACATCCTTGGGGTGGGATTGAGATGGGGGAGTAATTTCAAGTTGGGTTTTTTCTTGAATAAAGTCCCTGGGTTAATATTTGGGCTCATTAATTTTAACTTGATGCAAAAAAGGAATATTCTTTGAAATCTTATTGAGAATCCACCATTTAACCCTTTACCTAACGAATCGCCCGCATCTGCCCGCGTAATATGCAAATTGATCAGTTGAAAAATTAAAATTTTTCAAAAAGTTTCAACAAAACCATATCATGTGACCCCTCATTGGAACGAGCTCATTGAGCTCGTTCCAATGAGGGGGTCACATGATATGGTTTTGTTGAAATTTTTTGAAAAATTAAAAAAAATGATATTTAAAATAATAAATTTTGATATCGTCTGCGTTGGGTAAAGGGTTAAAATGCTTTGATACTTGGTAGGAAACACCCAATCAGGGCCCAGATTCAAGTTTGTCCAAATTAAGTCATTGGATTCATATATGGGCTCCATATGGGGGCCCAAATTTTAACTTAGTGTGATATGACAAATAATCTTTAAAAAAAAAAATCTCTTTCCGATCCGCCATTCCGAATTGATTGATATTTGGTATACAACATCCTGAGGTGGAGGGAAAGGGATCAGATTCAAGTTTGTTGAAGTTAAGTCCCTAGGTTGATATTTGGAACCCCTAGATTTGCATTACTGGAAATCTGGGCATTATTTCTGCGGTAGCATCCCACTGCTAGAAAAAAATCATCTGGCATGGACATCAGAGTTATAAATAATTAAATAACTTCATTCCTCTGTAGTGTTAACTAGCCACAGATGCTAATTAAATCGTTCTTTCAGAAACTTTGGTCAGGTGAATGGGGCCTCTTGTTTAAAATAAAAAAAAAATAGAAATTTTTTTTATGCATAACCCTTTCTTTTGATATTTGGTACAGAGCATCCTTAGTGGGGCCAGATTCTGATTTATTCAAATCAAGTCCCTGGGTTCAGATTTGTACTCCTTAATGCAATATGACAAACATTCTTTTAAAATCTTCTTCAAATCCACCAGTCAGAATCTTTAGATATTTGGTGTACCGCATCCAAGTTTGTCCAAATCAAGTCCCTGCATTTATATTTGGGCTCCCTATGGGAGCCTGAATTTCAGCTTTGTGGTTCTCTTAAACTTATTCTTCTCCGTCAATCAGAATCTTATGATATTTGGTATTCAGCATCCTTATTTATTTATTGGAGTTTAATGACTTACTTAACAGCTAAGGTCACCTCGTGTCGGACAGTTTTATAAGTGGAGGAAGCTGGAGTACCCAGACAGAACCACGGAGCAACAGTAAGCAACTGTTGGACTCCCAATCATATGAACTCCACACAATCAGGGTTAGCATTGGTTGACAGATACACCATTGAGGTTACACATCGGTATACAAGGCCACCGTGCCCCCACGTGGGCAATCAGGATTAAGTGCCTTACCCAAGGACACAATACAGTTACCCCACAGGGATCGAATCGTGGACCTCTCAGTTTGAAGTTCAATGCCATAACCACTGAGCCACCATGCTCCCATTCAGCATCCTTAGGTGGGTCAAATTTGTTAGCTCACCTGACTTCAGTCAACAATGTTTGGGGTGAAAATACTTTAAAATAGGCGACAGGGTATGAACTGTTGACTAAACTTGAATTTATCCTCAAGTTGCGGTCATGATTAGCCATTGTGCAGAAATATGTGACCTTAACCTTTTACCTAACGAATTGGTCGCATCTGCCCGTGTAATTTACAAATTAAGTAGTGAGAAAAATATATATATATTTAAAAAGATTTCAACGAAACCGTATCATGTGACCCCTCATTGGAACAAGCTTGTCGAGCTTGTTCCACTGAGGGGTCACATGATATGGTTACGTTGAAATTTTTCAAAAAATTTGAAAAAACAAATATTAAAATAATAAATTTTGATATCGTCTTTGTTGGGTAAAGGGTTAAACAGCAATAAACAAATAAATTCAAAATTTTAGGGAATTATTATTTTATCAAATATAGTCGCTATGCCCCAAGGAATGGAGTGGAGAAAAATTGCTTCAGTTTAAAAAATAAATCTCCGAATCCAATGAATGGAATGTTTTGATATTTGGTATTTAGCTTCCTTTTGAGGTATACACTCAAGTTCATTCAAGGGAAGATTGAGAGATACTATTTGCAGTAGTTCTGTGAGGGGGAAAGATTTTGGGTCCTGACCAAAATTTCTGTTTTCAGCACACATAGACTACTTCAAACCAACTTTGGTAGGAGTTATTACTGCGTCTTAACTACTTGCTTTGGGCAAAAAAAAAATCTGACAATGCTGTTGGAACCCCAGGAGCCAAAAATAGGAATAGTTTCATACACCCATATTTCCCTAACCGCATGGAACCTTCTCATATTTGGTACGCAACATCTTTAGAGGTGTCAGATTTATGTTTGTTCAAACCAAGTCCCTTGATTAACCCTTCACCCAACGTAATGGCTAAAACTGGCCAGCGCTATTTACAAAAATCACCATTCAATTTTCATTATTTTTTTCAATTTTTGTCTCAAAAACATAGATTATGAGCCCTCATTGGAAAGAGCTCAATGAGGTCGTTCCAATGAGGGGTCATAAGCTATGTTTTTGAGACAAAAAAATGAAAATATTTAGTTATTCAAGAATTTTGTTTCCAAGTGTTGTCTGCTTTTCGTGTTTGGAAAAGGGTTAATATTTGAACTCCCTGTGGGATTTTAACTTAAGGCAGTATGGGGAATATTTAAAAATCTTCTTTTCCATAACCATCAGTCAGTATCTTTTGATATTTAGTATGCAACATGCTTGGGTGTGTCAGATTGTACTTTGTTCAAATCAAGTCCATGGGTTCATATTTGGGATCTCCATTGAAGTTCGAATTTTAACTTACAATATGAAGAATATTCTTAAAACATTTTTTTCTCCAGCTCCAGAACTCGTATTTTAACTTAGTCCAGTATGAGGAAGAAGCTGTTGAAAAATCTTTCTCTGTAGAATGTGCTTGTTTTAGCATTAATGGAAATTCTCAATATCCAAGTATTCTTTTGTTAAATGATTCCAGGTTTAAAGTGTATCTTACCCTGGAAGATCACACTTTAGTTTTCCGGACTTTTTTTGGAAATGCTTCAGCCGAATGATTTCATTTTTGGTAACCTACTATAGAACGATGACTTACAGATCAAGTTTGAGTTTCATGCTGATTGCATTATTCTTGTGTGAGTTATGGCCCTTGTTTAAAATTATTGTACACTCATGTTAGTTATATTCTTGTATTTGTACTTCTTAAACTACTAGCCTGAAATGTGGAGATGCTTATATACTCCAGTGTCTTGTATGACAAAAGTGCCGTAGGGGACTAATACCACCTCGGTGATCAAACACTTGTGATTAAAATTATACATTCCCGATCGAAACCTATCTTGGAATGTGGGTTGACCATGATCAGAGGAAGAACCCTACATATTTTAGGTCATTGTCCCAAAGGTCAAAGTCACAGTGACCTTGAACTTGAAATGTTATTGATCCCGATCGAAACCAAACTTGACATGTCATCCACAAAAGGTAATCTTATCTGTATTATCTGAGTAAATACTACCAACAGTGGCTGTGTTAATTTAATGTAATATTTTACCAAGGTTACTGTATCTGTGAATTTTAGCTCAACTTTGAAGTAGTCAAATTTAAGGTTATGCCATGGCCCGTTCTCCGTCTCCATCTGTCCATCAACAATTCAATACGGCTGAGGCTAGAGACCGTATTTATGAACCCATTTTTACGAAGCTTCTTGAATACCTTTGTTATCACTGTGAGATGAAAACAAGTGTTTTGGGGTTCGGTTTGAAATTCAAGATGGCCACCGGCAGCCATTTTGTACTGAAATTAGTGCAATCAGTTTTTTCGTGTAGAACTTCTTTATGAAAGTTCTGATTTGAATAAATTTTTGTATGAATGTTTAGTAACATGGAATACATCACATATAATACAGGTTTTTGTCTTGTGCAGAAATTATGCAAATTAGATGGACTTTGATTTATTCAGTACTACTTATACACAGTAAGTACACGTCAATATGGCTCGGGCTAGGGGCTGTATTTTTGAACCGATTTTCTCGAAACTTCTTTGGTACCTTTGTTATCACCTTGGCATCAGAAAGAGTGTGTTTTTTTTGATGCGGTCCGAAATTCAAGATGGCTGCCAGTGGCCATTTTGTACCGAAATTAGTACAATAAGTTTTTAGTACAGAACTAATAGGACTACGTTTGTTATCATCATGGGATGGTAACGAGTGTTTTGGGCTTGACTGTGTTAATATTTGGTGTTGTTTGGGGAGGGGGTAAACATTATTAACACAACCCAGTTTTCTGTTTCAAATTAGAAAAATAAAACCTCCTTACCCATGGGAACCCTGTGAGCTAAAGTTAAAAAATTCAAATACCTATATTTTAAGAAGGACTGGACAAATATTTATTAATTAGTATGAATCAACCGTAGAAGGGTTTGAATCAAACAGAACAAAACAGTTGCTAACTTTTGGCTTATGATGCACCATACAAGGATCCCCATTGTAACATTAACCCCATGAGGATTTCTTTTCTAGTTGAGCATCTAACTGTCACCCACCTTTACAATACTTTACCTGTACATTTGTTACAGGCTATGATCAGTATTTATGTTCAGACCTTTACAATACTTTACATGTACCTTTGTTATCAGGTCATTACCTAAATGTGTGTCATTGCTATGTCATACGCTATACATGTACATGTCTTACACATGTTGAGCTACAGTGTCATTGAGACTTTCATTTGTTTTTCTTCCGTTACTTTTTTATTTCTTTCTCTGAGGTTTTTGCTGCGTCTGCTGCCTACCTGTCGCTTATAAAGTCCTATTTACGCATTTTCTTATCAATTCGATCAAAATATG
This sequence comes from Pictodentalium vernedei, assembly GCA_031216915.1. Taxonomy (NCBI): domain Eukaryota; kingdom Metazoa; phylum Mollusca; class Scaphopoda; order Dentaliida; family Dentaliidae; genus Pictodentalium; species Pictodentalium vernedei. Next base: position 13,217,972 of record CM062293.1, on the reverse strand, counting down.
TGGCCCACAGACTTTCAGATTTACGATCCACCTTGATGAGTTGACTTACTGTCAATTTTGCAGTAAATACCAAAATAAGGGACATTTTGATTTTTTTTGATACGGTTTTCAGTATCCCTATAAAACCGAAACCATACAAAAATTCGGTATACCGCACAGCACTAATAGATACATCAATTTTCTTTTTTAATTAACAATGCATGTTTCCTTTTTCAATGTTAAAATTAAACAACTGCCCTATAGAACAAACTTATGAATCTGCTTTTTGAAGTAAGTGTTCATGGAAAATATCTTGCATTGGAGGTATGGGTAATGCTTTAATGTTTGACAAATTTATGTAACTAATTAATTTATTCAATTAACCCTTTCTCTAATGAATCATTCACATTCCACCCACATAAATACAGAAATTGTGCAGTTGCAAAAAATTACAACAAAACCATATCATGTGATCCCTTATTGAAACGAGCATGTTCAGCACATTCAAAAGAGGAGGGGGGGGGGGGGGGGGGGGGTCACATGATATGGTTTGATTCAAATTTTCTGAAAAATTTGGAAAGCAAAAAATAATTAAAATAATAAAATTTGACATCGATCACGTTGGGTGAACCACCAGTTACTATGTAATAAATAGAGAGTAATCGCTTGACTGGACTGGTTAAGTTAGCAGACGACACTTGCAGAAAGAATTCTTGAATAACTAATTTTTTTCATTTTTTGTCTCAAAAACATAGGTTATGACCCCTCGATGAGCTCGTTCCAACGAGGGGTTATAACCTATGTTTTTGAGACAAAAAATGAAAAAAATAATGAAAATAAATTTGTGATTTTTGAGAATAGTGCTGGCCGGTTTTGGCCGTTACATTAGGTAAAGAGTTAAATAATTCATGAGAGGTGAGGGACGTTGTACAAACACGAGTGTGCAATATAGTCCCTCGCCTCAAATGAATTATTTCATGTAACCAGTCCAGTCAAGCGATTACTGTTTATTACTTTTCATTATTAATGATAATTATATTTTTTAACCACAGACTTTCAGATTGCTGTGTCACATACTGTACATGTCTTACACATTTTGAGCTACAGTGACACTTTCATTCCGGGGGGATTGGCCACCCCTTGTGGCTACCTCCAGTTTAATTTTTTTAATGAATATTTACATTTAAGCGTATTTTTTTCTCTATATTTCAGCACTGGATTGCCAACAACTTATTTGGTTTAGCATTTTCAGTTAATGGTGTTGAATTGCTGTCACTTAATAAAGTCAGTACAGGATGTGTTCTACTTGGTGGATTGTTTATGTATGATATATTTTGGGTAAGATATTTATTGTTACTCGGAGCCTTGTTTATGTTTGATGTTTTCTGTGTAAGATATTTGTTGTCACTGGGTGGATTGTTTATGCATGGAATCATAATTGAGATGTCATTTACCGGGAAATTCTGAATGGCATTTGAACATGTTAAAACAAAATTATGAAACATCCTGTCACTGAAATCAGTGCACATAAAGAAACTCTGCTTCTAAAGAAGGGAATCTTTGATTAAATTATATGTGTGTGGCTCAGTAGGTAGAGGTGCAGGCTGCAAGCCGAGAGGTCCTCTGTTCGAATCCCACATGCGGCAACTGCATTGTGTCCTTGGGCAAGACACTTCACCCCCATTGCCCATGTGGCGTCGTATACTTAGGCGTACTGCACGTTGATGGTGTACTTGTCTTCAACCAATGCTAACCCTTCTTGTGTGGACTTAGTATGTTGGGGAGCTGACAGTTGCTCGCTGGTTCTCGCTGGGTACTCTGGCTTCCTCCACCCGTAAAACTGTCATGGTCATGATTAGCCATTGTGCAGAAATATGTGACCTTAAACCCCAATAAATAAATAATTATATATGTCATGAAAAACATAATTACAATTATTACCCATTCCAGAAGGGAATTATAAGCTTTGTACACTTTGGTCATATGGCAACCACAGGTGAAGTGATGGGGATAGGGGCGTAGCATAGGAAAGGACAGTTACTTGAAGAAAGGGGGTTGGTGAGAATATTCAGACCAATAATTTTTTAACATGGTATAATGGGCATTAGCAAATGTTTAGCCCATGAACCACTGGGTGTAACCTGGTGACGGGTGGTCCAAGAGCAGAAAATGTCTAGTTCTTGTGTATTGTTTGTGCACATACTTTTCCCTGAAATTCATCCAATAATTCTTATGATTAGTTAACCCTTTACCTAACATGAAAAGCAGACGACACTTGCAAAAATAATTCTTGAATAACTAATTTTTTTCATTTTTTGTCTCAAAAACATAGGTTATGACCTCTCGTTGGAACGAGCTCGCCGAGCTCGTTCCAACGAGAGGTCATAACCTATGTTTTTGAGACAAAAAAATGAAAAAAATAATGAAAATTAATTGGCGATTTTTGAGAATAGCGTTGGCCGGTTTTGGCCGTTACGTTGGGTAAAGGGTTAATACAAGTTTTTCCTACTCTACTGCAGAAAATAACCAAACCAAGTTCCGAGTTCTGTCCAAAAAACCCAAATCCGGAACCTGAGCAAAAAATTTCATAACCGTCAATCTCTAAATCAAACTGGATAAATCTGCTAAAAATTCGTAATTTCTTTTTACTCTTTTTTTAATTTTTTTTTTCAATTCAGGTGTTTGGTACAAATGTAATGGTAACAGTTGCAAAGTCATTTGAAGCACCAATAAAATGTAAGTACAGTGGAACTCTGTTAATTGAATAGCCACTTTGTCAATGAAAATTATTTAACAGGAGTATTCAATTAACACGATTGTGTCACTTTCCTGTATTCTAGAGTTAAACTTGCTTATTATATCTTGTTTGACAGAGCTCCATGAGCTCTGCCAAACAAGATATAATAGATTAAATGCATGTATTGAAGGATGAACTGAGACCAAATAGGTCTATAAACAAAGGAAAAACTGAGGAGAGTCCGGGTAATTTCTGGACAGGTTACAAGATTTTTTATTCAATTAACAGGGGTTTACTCTATAACCTATATTCAATTAACAGGTCAAATTTGTACTGGAGGTATGGAAAATGGTTTTGTGTTGGGAAATTATATTTAATTAGGGTTATTCAGTTAAGAGATATCCATTTAAGTGGACTCCACTGTATCTCTGTTAGTATCCTGCCAAGTGGTGATGTTTAGCTCAACTTTGACGACGTCAGATTTGAGGTTTTGTCATGGCCTGTCATCCATTGTCCATCTGGACATCTGTCATTCCATCAACAATTCAATACGGCTCGGGCTAGAGGCCGTATTTATGAACCGTTCGTTATCACTGTGGCACGAGAACGAGTGTTTTTGGATGCTGTCCAAAATTCAAGATGGCCACCGGCAGCCATTTTGAACCATAATTAGTGCAATCAGTTTTTAGCTCACCTGAGCGAAACTCAAGGGGAGCTTTACTAATCACTTTCTGTCCGGCGTCCGGCGTCCATCGTCGTCCGTCCGGCGTTAACTTTACATTATCGACTTCTCCTCCTAAACCACTAGCCCAATTTTATTCAAATGTTGGTTAAATGTTTATTACCTAATGCCAATTCAGATTTGTTCAAATGAAGTTGCCCCTCCTCCTGGGTGGTGCCACGCCCCCAAGGGGCACCAAAATCTTTGTAAATCTTCTTCTCATGAACCAGCAGTAGCAGAGACTTGATATTTGGTATGCAGCTTCCTTTTGAGGTGTAGACTCAGATTTGTTCAAGAGAAGTTTGTGGGGCTATACTTGGCGTCGTTATGGGAGGGGCAAAATTTTTTGCCCCGCCCAAAATTTCTATTTTCCAAACCGAGAGGCTGATTTGAACCAAATTTTATGTGAGGGCTTATTGGGTCATGAGTACTTGATTTATGCAAAAAAAAATTTTCCCGCAGCCCCGTGGGAACCGCAGGAGCTAAAAATAGAAAAAATTTAAAACGCCCATATCTCCAAAACTGCACGGCACTGAGAATTTTTATTTGGTGTGCAGCTTCCTTAGGACCAACAGAAAGGATTGGTAAAAAAAAATTGCCATCGGTTTTATCATAGGGTACAGTTTCGGGACTTTGAAAAAGTGCTGAGTCAGCACTTTTTAACACTGTAGGCAATGGGAAAAACATTAAAAAATCTTCTTCTCCAGATCCAGCAGGCAGAATCTTTTGATATTTGGTATGCAACATTGTAGGGTGGATCTGATTCAAGTTTGTTCAAATCGGCCCCCTGGGTTCATATTTGGGCTCAGTATAGGAGCCCGATTTCGAACTTAGTGCATTTCAGGCAAATTTCTTAAAAAATCTTCTTCTCCAGATCCAGCAGGCAGAATCTTTTGATATTTGGCATGCAACATTGTAGGGTGGATCTGATTCAAGTTTGTTCAAATCGGCTCCCTAGATTCATATTTGGGCTCACTATAGGAGCTTGAATTCAAACTTAGTGCATTTCAGGCACATTTCTTCAAAAATCTTCTTCTCCAGATCCAGCAGGCAGAATCTTTTGATATTTGGTATGCAACGTTGCGGGGTAGATCTGATTCAAGTTTGTTCAAATTGGCCCCCCTGGATTCATATTTGGGCTTACTATAGAAGCCCGAATTCGAACTTAGTGCATTTCAGGCAAATTTCTTAAAAAATCTTCTTCTCCAGATCCAGCAGGCAGAATCTTTTCATATTTGGTAAGCAACATTGTGGGGTGGATCTGATTCAAGTTTGTTCAAACCGGATCCCTGGGTTAATATTTGGGCTCAGTATAGGAGCCCAATTTCGAACTTAGTGCATTTCAGGCAAATTTCTTAAAAAATCTTCTTCTCCAGATCCAGCAGGCAGAATCTTTTGATATTTGGTATGCAACATTGTAGGGTGGATCTGATTCAAGTTTGTTCAAATCGGCCCCCTGGGTTCATATTTGGGCTCAGTATAGAAGCCCGATTTTGAACTTAGTGCATTTAGGCAAATTTCTTAAAAAATCTTCTTGTCCAGATCCAGCAGGCAGAATCTTTTGATATTTGGTATGCAACATTGTGGGGTGGATCTGATTCAAGTTTGTTCAAATCGGCTTCCTAGATTCATATTTGGGCTCACTATAGAAGCTCGAATTTGAACTTAGTGCATTTCATGCAAATTTCTTAAAAAATCTTCTTCTCCAGATCCAGCAGGCAGAATCTTTTCATATTTGGTAAGCAACATTGCGGGGTGGATCTGATTCAAGTTTGTTCAAATCGGCCCCCTGGGTTTATATTTGGGCTCAGTATAGGAGCCCAAATTTGAACTTAGTGCATTTCAAGCAAATTTATTAAAAAATCTTCTTCTCCAGATCCAGCAGGCAGAATCTTTTGATATTTGGTATGCAACATTGTGGGATGGATCTGATTCAAGTTTGTTCAAATCGGCTTCCTAGATTCATATTTGGGCTCACTATAGAAGCTCGAATTCGAACTTGGTGCATTTCAGGCAAATTTCAAAAAATTTTCTTCTCCAAATCCAGCAGGCAGAATCTTTTGATATTTGGTATGCAACATTGTGGGATGGATCTGATGCAAATTTGTTCAAATCGGCTCCTTAGATTCATATTTGGGCTTACTATAGAAGCTCGAATTCGAACTTAGTGCATTTCAGGCAAATTTCTTAAAAAATCATCTTCTCCAGATCCAGCAGGCAGAATCTTTTGATATTTGGTATGCAACATTGCGGGGCGGATCTGATTCAAGTTTGTTCAAATTGGCCCCCTGGATTCATATTTGGGCTCACTATAGAAGCTCGAATTCAAACTTAGTGCATTTCGGGCAAATTTCTTCAAAAATCTTCTTCTCCAGATCCAGCAGGCAGAATCTTTTGATATTTGGTATGCAACATTGCGGGGTGGATCTGATTCAAGTTTGTTCAAATCGGCCCCCTGGATTCATATTTGGGATTAATATAGAAGCCTGAATTCGCACTTAGTGCATTTCGGGCAAATTTATTAAAAAATCTTCTTCTCCAGATCCAGCAGGCAGAATCTTTTGATATTTGGTATGCAACATTGTGGGGGTGGATCTGATTCAAGTTTGTTCAAATCGGCTTCCTAGTTTCATATTTGGGCTCACTATAGAAGCTCGAATTCGAACTTAGTGCATTTCAGGCAAATTTCTTAAAAAATCTTCTTCTCCAGATCCAGCTTCAGAATCTTTTCATATTTGGTAAGCAACATTGTGGGGTGGATCTGATTCAAGTTTGTTCAAATCGGCCCCCTGGGTTTATATTTGGGCTCCGTATAGGAGCCCAAATTTTAACTTAGTGCATTTCAGGCATATTTCTTAAAAAATCTTCTTCTCCAGATCCAGCAGGCAGAATCTTTTGATATTTGGTATGCAACATTGTGGGGTGGATCTGATTGTGATTCATGAACGTATTTATTTGTAAAGTTGATAGAATCTTAGACAAAATTTGCAGAAAAGATCTACTATAGAAGGGGTGGTATCCAGGGTGAACCGTTTACCCAAATCTAGCAGTACTAATGCATTATTCACACAAATCTCCGTTCAAATTTTATGACCCCTCATTGGAACACACGCATTCAGCTCATTCCAACAAAGGTCATATGCCATGTTTTCGAGACAAAAGAATAAAAATTTTAGTTATTCATGAAATTTTTAGGCAACTGTTGTCTGTTATTCACATTGCTTCATGAAATTTCAGTACTTTTAGAAGTTACCTCAGTAATCAAGGGTTAATTCCCCTTAATTAAATGTCGCCTCTAAAAAACAACCACTTTGCATATCTTACCTTTTTACCAGCATAACTGCCAAAACTTGTCAGCATTCTTCGCAAAAATCGCTATTCAAATTTTAATTTTTGTCTCTTAAACATACATGTACTTATCGCTTGTAAATACCCCATTGGAATGAGCTTTTTGAGCTCATTCCAATGAGAGGTCGCACACCATGCTTTTTGAGTCAAAAAAGCAATTTTTTAGTTATTCCAGAATTTCGTATGTAAAACACAGCTTTATGACTTCACATTAAAATGAGCTCTCTAAGCTTGTTCCAATCAACATTCACGCACTATGTCTTTCACACAAAAAATAAAATTTTCCATTTATTCAGGAATTTTGTTTGCAAGAACACTCAAACCCCCCCCCCCCCCCCCCCCCCCCCCCCCCACACACACACACACACACACACACACAAACACAGACACACACATCTAAAAGTTCGGCAGCAAAAAAACAATTACTTCAATTTTTAAATGCATTATAGGAACAACTTGCCTAATCAAATTTAAATACTTTTGCATCATTCTGTATCTAGAACAAACCATTTACCATATCTTTACGCAAAATTCTCCAGCATCATTCACAAAAAAACACCATTATTTATATATTCACATTTCTGTCTCAAAAATATACCTAATCTTCCCATACCCCTATTGGAATAAGCTGTTTGAGCTTGTTCCAATGATGATAAAAAAACTAATATTTTGGAAAATTTGTGAAAATTTTTGTTTTCTTGCATGCAAATATGTACATGTAGCACATGGAAGATATCCACAGTTGGGGAGAGATGTCCAAGGCTATCTCTTCACATTCCTTGTTTGTGCTTCATGCTAAACCAGTTTGTCTGCAGAGATAAATTTGCTTTATTAAAAATCATTGGAGATTGGCCACACACCAATGATTTTAAATAAAACTAATTTTAGGTAACAAATGTTGAACTTCAAACAAAATCTATCACTCAACCAGTTAATGTTGATGAGGCATGACATGGTGAAGGTGACCTAAAATACTTCTTAGAGTCACTTTGTCAGGTGAGCGATTAAGGCCACGTGGGGCCTCTTGTTTGTACAGAACTTCGGTATGAAAGTTCTGATTTGAATAAATTTTTGTATGGATGTTTAGTAACATGAAATGATTACATATAATAACGTTTATTTTCTCGTGCAGAAATTATGCAAATTAGATGAACTTTGATTTATTCAGTGCTACTTATAAACAGTAAGTACACATGTCAACTCGGCTTGGGCTAGGGGCTGTATTTATGAATCGACCTTCACAAAACTTCTAGGGTACCTTTGTTATCACCTTGGGACAAGAATGAGTATTTTTGAGTGCAGTCTGTAATTCAAGATGGCCGCCGACGGCAAATAGATAAACATTGATTTGTTCAGTTCTACTTATACACAGTAAGTGCACTTTTCAATACGGCTCTGGCTAGAGGCCATATTTATGAACTGATCTTCACAAAACTTCTTGGGTACTTTTGTTGTCACCGTTGGATAAGAACAAGTGTTTTCGGGTTCAGCCCAAAATCCAAGATGACTACCGTTGGCCATTTTGTGCCGAAATTAGGTGCAGTCAGTTTGTTTTGTACAGAACTTCTATATTTATTGATGACTTTTCCTTTGCAAGGAGCTGATGAGTTTATTTTTAGCTCAATTTTGACGTAGTCAAGTTTGAGGTTTTGTCATGACCCGTCGTCTGTCCGTCCATCAATACGGCTCTGGCTACAGGCCGTATTTATCAACTGATCTTTTTGAAACTTTTTGGGTACCATTGTTATCACCGTGGGACAAGAACGGGTGTTTTGGAGTACGGTCCGAAATTCAAGATGGCCACCAATGGACATTTTGCACCGAAATTAGGTGCAATCAGTATTTTGTACAGAACTTCTATATGAAAGCTCTGATTTGAATAAATTTTTATATGATGTGTATATTCAAATGTGTTGAAGCCAAGTTCCTGTGTTAATATTTGGTATTGTTTTGGGGAGGGTAAACTTTACCACAACCCGATTTTCTATTTCCAGTGAGATTAATAAAACCTCCTCACCCATGGGAACCCTATGAGCAAAAGATAAAAAATTCAAATACCTATATTTTAAGAAGGACTGGGCAAATATTTATTAATTATTATGAATCCACCTTAGAAGGGTTTGAATCAAACAGGCCAAAACAATTGCTAACATTTGGCTTATGATGCACCATAGAAGGATCCCAAATGCAGCATGGAGATTTCTTTTCTAGTTTAGCATCTAACTGTCGCCCACCTTTACAATACTTTACCTGTACATTTGTTACAGTCAATATTTATGTACAGACCTTTACAATACTTTACATGTACCTTTGTTATCAGGTCATTACTTAGATGTTTGTCATTGCTGTGTCACATACTGTATATGTACATGTCTTACACAAGTTGAGCTACAGTGTCATTGACACTTTTATTACCTTAGTACCCAATAAAACCTGAGATTTCTTGTAGAATGAGGGAGCACTGTGGCTCAGTGGTAGACTATTGGACTTCTATGCTAGAGGTCCCGAGTTCGATTCCCATCTGGATCAACCCACGTTGTGTCCTTGGGCAAAGCACTTTATCCCGGTTGCCTACGTGGGGGCACGGTGACGCCGTGTACTAAGGCGTACTGAATGTCGATGGTTCATGTGTCTTCAGCTTGAGCGCAGCTTGAGCAGTTAGAATGTTGAGGAGCTGACAGTTGCTCGGTGGTTCTCTCCGGGCACGCTGGCTTCCTCCACCCGTAAAACTGTCATGGTCACGATTAGCCATTGTGCATAAGTGTGTGACCTTAAAGACCAATATATAAATAAATAAATATTCTTGCAAAATGAATTGGCCATTTCTAGAGGTTTTAATAGAGGAGTCACGTCCATAATTTTCCAGACTTAATCAGACATTTCAGAAATCCTTGCATCACTTCGTGACACTGCTGTACTATCATGGAGCACTGCAAATATACCTAACCTTTGTCCTAAGAGCCTGCTGAACATAAAGTATGTTGAGTTCCACCGTGTGGAAACATCTTGAATAAGTTGATGATGGGGCAACTGCAGTTGGATCTGCCTCTTTTTAAGGCCATAAAAATTGAATGGTTTGGTTCCTGTTACAGAGAGAAAAATAGGGTCGGTAGATCGGGATATTATTATTATTATTTTTAATATTTTTTTCTCTTGAACTTGTGCTTGAGTTAATTTTTAGGACCAAATTCTTCCAACAGTTTTAACTGAAGTATACTTCTTTGATATTCTGTTGAGTCTGAAGTGCAAAATTATACCCAAAATGGCAATTTATCAACAAATGCTTTATTTGTGATTGCAGCGGACATTTCGGGTGTAATTCTGCAATTTCGGAATGAAATGGACTCTGAGATGTCTTGATAATATTATCATCAGCTGTCCTCAGATTCTGAAGTGAAGTGTGCATTCGCACGTCTCATTTTATCACGGGAAGTGTTAAAATTAACGCACCTCAGCACATGAAATAAATTGATATTTTAAGTGATTGTGGTACATGTAATGGACTGGTTAAGTATCATCATATTTATCTTGGCAGAGGAAACACAAATGACTTGCTTTTGGTTATTTGAAAACAATGTACCTTGCGTCAGTCTTGTATCAAACACTCGAGTGCACACTATTTTGAAGGCAAGATGCTATCATGACGTCACCGTGTGAAAACAGCCAATCACTTTGAAGTACAAGTGTAAAACTACTGGGAATCCCTGGGAGTTTCCAATGAAAAATTTCCTGGTTTTAAATAGCAGGAATGTGACTGGTTACTAACTATGCAATCTTTGTGTATTGCAGTACACTGTGTACTTTGTGTACAGGACATAGTTGTGGCTTTTCACCTCAACCTGTTTCTGACAAATTAGAGGTAAACAATGTTTTATCGTTTTCATAATAATGGCGATTGTCGAAACAAACCACTTGAACAGTTTGGAAATGAATGTAATAAAGAAAGGTCCCATAGTCTGTGAGGTTAGACAGGGTGGTAAAAAGGGAAAGACCCAAATTTAAACCAACAGTAATCTGCACCAGTGAAGTAAATTCACTTCTTGTAAACCCTGATAAATAAGTAGAAATTTTCATACCAGAGTTAAAACAACTTCGGGATACAATTACCAATTATGATTTAATTTGCCGATGACAGTTTTGAACATGGTACTGATTATATATATAAATCGGTATACCAAAAAAACACCAAACACTATTTGTGTCGTTGTTGTAAAAGTTAGCGTTTGTGTGCTTTTTTCTGTTTCTTTTTCAATTTCAATAAAAAAAATTGTTATGGTCGGGGCGCACAATTTGGGGTTGGTTGGTCGGTCGGTCAGGTAACCGGAACCAAACTGTTATTTTTTTTGGCCTAAGCTCGTTGAACAACAATGTAGACTTCTTGAAATGGGCTGCACCTGCTGCCCTGGCCACACATGGTAATTTAAGTCCAGCTTTAATACTTAATTGCAAAGTATGGCCAAAGCAGCAGATGTGAGGCCAGTTTGTCAATCTAATAACAGCAACAATGTTTGCCGCATTGTCTATGGTTATGGCGGCAATTTTGTCGTGGTGGATCTCAAATTTTGTTAGGACTGACTAATTCTTCAGCCAAACGCCCGATTTTTTTGTGTACCCATACTATGTATGGTACACATAATGCCGGCATCCAGGGTGACCATCTGTCGTTCATCCATCCTTTGTCTGTCCGTCCGTCCGCCCAGCGTCCGTATCCATTTCTTTGGCATTCGATAACTTGAAAAATATTGCTTGGATTGTCAAGTTACTTTATATTTGTGTTCAGGTTACTGATGTGCCGAGCTGTATAGTTTTTGGTGTAAATCAGATAATTTGATCCTGAGATATTAACCCTTTATCCTTCAAATTGAAAATTCCTCCAATCCCTTTGGCATTCGATAACTTGAAAAATATTGCTCGGATTGTCTGGTTACTTTATATTTGTGTTCAGGTTACTGATTTGCCGAGCTGTATAGTTTTTGGTGTAAATCTGATGATTTGATCCCGAGATATTAACCCTTTATCCTTCAAATTGAAAATTCCTCCAATCCCTTTGGCATTTGATAACTTGAAAAATATTGCTTGGATTGTCAAGTTACTTTATATTTGTGTTTAGGTTACTGATGTGCCAAGCTGTATAGTTTTTGGTGTAAATCTGTTATTTTGATCCTGAGATATTAACCCTTTATCCTTCAAGTTGAAAATTACTCCAATCCCTTTGGCATTCGATAACTTGAAAAATATTGCTTGGATTGTCAAGTTACTTTATATTTGTGCTCAGGTTACTGATGTGCCGAGTTGTATAGTTTTTGGTGTAAATCTGATAATTTAATCCTGAGATATTAACCCTTTATCCTTCAAATTGAAAATTCCTCCAATCCCTTTGGCATTCGATAACCTGAAAAATATTGCTTGGATTGTCAAGTTACTTTATATTTGTGTTCAGGTTACTGATGTGCCGAGCTGTATAGTTTTTGGTGTAAATCGGATAATTTGATCCTGAGATATTAACCCTTTATCCTTCAAATTGAAAATTCCTCCAATCCCTTTGGCATTCGATAACTTGAAAAATATTGCTTGGATTGTCAAGTTACTTTATATTTGTGTTCAGGTTACTGATGTGCCGAGCTGTATAGTTTTTGGTGTAAATCTGATGATTTGATCCCGAGATATTAACCCTTTATCCTTCAAATCTGATTGTCATGTTACTTTATTTATTTATTCAGGTTACTGATGTGCTGTGCTGTATAGTTTTTTTTATGTAAATCTGATAATTTGATACGGAGATATTAACCCTTTATCCATCAAATTAGCCACTCCTCCAATGCATTTCTATATGTACCCATAGTTTGTATGGTGTACATAATGTCGACATCCGTGGTTGCCCTTCATCATACAGCTTTCTACTAGTTGTGCGTATGGGTACACATCTGACGATTTCATCGGCCTGTTTTTTTTTTTTTCATCAAATCTTCTTTCATCCGATCATACTGGAGATTGGTGTAGTTATTGATTGTTGTATGAATAGGAAATGTAGGATGGTTCAAGCATTGTTACAAAATTATGAAATCCTTGCCCTTCAATAGTGCTAATGGGTCTTAAGTCCGAAGGGCAAAACTGTACAATACCCATCGTTACATTCTGCCATTTTTGCTGGCGGCTTTCTGAAGTGATCAGTTTGAGTTTGTGCATGGGTTGCTTGTGTTGCTGAACTTCCTTCACACTTTTGTTTGTAGTGTAAATGTTTTTTCATGCCCGATGTTGAGCCACTGTACTTAATGTGCAACTTTCACAAGTTGCATACAGTAAATTTGTCCCCATCCAAGCCTGAAAATAAGCAGACTGTCATCTGCAAAATGAGGTCCCCAGAGGGTGAATTTGGTGATGCTACGCTGCACAACAGGGTAGCATCACAAAATTTACCCTCTGTGAACCTCAGTCTGAATCAAGGTTTCAAGCCAAACCAGAAAGATGTACCGAGAGGATAAATTGGCCCACTGTATGGGGTAGCATCAGCAAATTCACCCTCAGGGGACACCATTTTGCAAATGACAGGTTGCTTATATTCAGGCTTGTCCCCATCTGCTTCTATCAGCTCGAAAAATTTCCAGGCTTCCAATCATTTTGGTTTTGATGGGATTTTGATTTTGCTTTCTAAATTCAAATTCTCGCACTGCACCGAATGTGGTGATTGTTTTGTGCAATTTGTGGCAGATAAATGTGTGCATTCACAACTGATGAGTATCATGCTAAAACTAACTTGCTGATTTCATTTCACGGAAGAAAAAAAATCACACAACAAACAGCAGAACATCAAAAGAAAAAGGCAGCCAACAGTAAAAAAAATTTGGACTCTTCCCCTTACCAATTGAAATTAACCCTTTCGTTACTTTATGATCAATCATTAAAGCTACATGTAATAGAAACATAACAAAAAGTAATGTTAAGTACAGTTTATTGTTTGATGTTCTGCTGTCTGAAATCCACAGGAAAATATTTTTTATTGTTTTATTTTTAGCTCACCTGAGCGAAGCTCAAGGGGAGCTTTACTAATCACTTTCTGTCCAGCGTCCGTCGTCCGGCGTCCGTCGTCCGTCGTCGTCCGTCCGGCGTTAACTTTACATTATCGACTTCTCCTCCTAAACCACTAGCCCAATTTTATTCAAATGTTGGCTAAATGTTTATTACCTAATGCCAATTCAGATTTGTTCAAATGAAGTTGCCCCTCCTCCTGGGTGGTGCCACACCCCCAAGGGGCACCAAAATCTTTGTAAATCTTCTTCTCATGAACCAGCAGTAGCAGAGACTTGATATTTGGTGTGCAGCTTCCTTTTGAGGTGTAGACTCAGATTTGATCGAGAGAAGTTTGTGGGGCTATACTTGACGTTGTTATGAGAGGGGCAAAATTTTTTGCCCCGCCCAAAATTTCTATTTTCCAAACCGAGAGGCTGATTTGAACCAAATTTTATGTGAGGGCTTATTGGGTCATGAGTACTTGATTCACGCAAAAAAAAATTTTCCCGCAGCCCCGTGGAAACCGCAGGAGCTAAAAATAGAAAAAATTTAAAACGCCCATATCTCCAAAACTGCACGGCACTGAGAATTTTTATTTGGTGTGCAGCTTCCTTAGGACCAACAGAAAGGATTGGTAAAAAAAAATTGCCATCGGTTTTATCATAGGGTACAGTTTCGGGACTTTGAAAAAGTGCTGAGTCAGCACTTTTTAACACTGTAGGCAATGGGAAAAACATTAAAAAATATTCTTCTCCAGATCCAGCAGGCAGAATCTTTTGATATTTGGTATGCAACATTGTAGGGTGGATCTAATTCAAGTTTGTTCAAATCGGCCCCCTGGGTTCATATTTGGGCTCAGTATAGGAGCCCGATTTCGAACTTAGTGCATTTCAGGCAAATTTCTTAAAAAATCTTCTTCTCCAGATCCAGCAGGCAGAATCTTTTGATATTTGGTATGCAACATTGTGGGGTGGATCTGATTCAAGTTTGTTCAAATCGGCCCCCTGGGTTTATATTTGGGCTCAGTATAGGAGCCCAAATTTGAACTTACTGCATTTCAGGCAAATTTCTTTGAAAATCTTCTCCAGATCCAGCAGACAGAATCTTTTGATATTTGGTATGCAACATTGTAGGGTGGATCTGATTCAAGTTTGTTCAAATCGGCTCCCTAGATTCATATTTGGGCTCACTATAGGAGCTCGAATTCGAATTTAGTGCATTTCAGGCAAATTTCTTCAAAAATCTTCTTCTCCAGATCCAGCAGGCAGAATCTTTTGATATTTGGTATGCAATGTTGCGGGGTAGATCTGATTCAAGTTTGTTCAAATCGGCCCCCTGGATACATATTTGGGCTTACTATAGAAGCCCGAATTCGAACTTAGTGCATTTCAGGCAAATTTCTTAAAAAATCTTCTTCTCCAGATCCAGCAGGCAGAATCTTTTCATATTTGGTAAGCAACATTGTGGGGTGGATCTGATTCAAGATTGTTCAAATCGGCCCCCTGGGTTAATATTTGGGCTCAGTATAGGAGCCCGATTTCGAACTTAGTGCATTTAGGCAAATTTCTTAAAAAATCTTCTTCTCCAGATCCAGTAGGCAGAATCTTTTGATATTTGGTATGCAACATTGTAGGGTGGATCTGATTCATGTTTGTTCAAATCGGCCCCCTGGGTTCATATTTGGGCTCAGTATAGGAGCCCGATTTCGAACTTAGTGCATTTAGGCAAATTTCTTAAAAAATCTTCTTCTCCAGATCCAGAAGGCAGAATCTTTTGATATTTGGTATGCAACATTGTGGGGTGGATCTGATTCAAGTTTGTTCAAATCGGCTTCCTAGATTCATATTTGGGCTCACTATAGAAGCTCGAATTTGAACTTAGTGCATTTCATGCAAATTTCTTAAAAAATCTTCTTCTCCAGATCCAGCAGGCAGAATCTTTTCATATTTGGTAAGCAACATTGTGGGGTGGATCTGATTCAAGTTTGTTCAAATCGGCCCCCTGGGTTTATATTTGGGCTCAGTATAGGAGCCCAAATTTGAACTTAGTGCATTTCAAGCAAATTTATTAAAAAATCTTCTTCTCCAGATCCAGCACGCAGAATCTTTTGATATTTGGTATGCAACATTGTGGGGTGGATCTGATTCAAGTTTGTTCAAATCGGCTTCCTAGATTCATATTTGGGCTCACTATAGAAGCTCGAATTCGAACTTAGTGCATTTCAGGCAAATTTCTTAAAAAATCATCTTCTCCAGATCCAGCAGGCAGAATCTTTTGATATTTGGTATGCAACATTGCGGGGTGGATCTGATTCAAGTTTGTTCAAATCGGCCCCCTGGATTCATATTTGGGCTTAATATAGAAGCCCGAATTCGCACTTAGTGCATTTCGGGCAAATTTAATAAAAAATCTTCTTCTCCAGATCCAGCAGGCAGAATCTTTTGATATTTGGTATGCAACATTGTGGGGTGGATCTGATTCAAGTTTGTTCAAATCGGCTTCCTAGTTTCATATTTGGGCTCACTATAGAAGCTCGAATTCGAACTTAGTGCATTTCAGGCAAATTTCTTAAAAAATCTTCTTCTCCAGATCCAGCTTCAGAATCTTTTCATATTTGGTAAGCAACATTGTGGGGTGGATCTGATTCAAGTTTGTTCAAATCGGCCCCCTGGGTTTATATTTGGGCTCCGTATAGGAGCCCAAATTTTAACTTAGTGCGTTTCAGGCATATTTCTTAAAAATCTTCTTCTCCAGATCCAGCAGGCAGAATCTTTTGATATTTGGTATGCAACATTGTAGGGTGGATCTGATTGTGATTCATGAACGTATTTATTTGTAAAGTTGATAGAATCTTAGACAAAATTTGCAGAAAAGATCTACTATAGAAGGGGTGGTATCCAAGGTGAACCGTTTACCCAAATCTAGCAGTACTAATGCATTATTCACACAAATCTTCGTTCAAATTTTATGACCCCTCATTGGAACACACGCATTCAGCTCATTCCAACAAAGGTCATATGCCATGTTTTCGAGACAAAGGAATACAAATTTTAGTTATTCATGAAATTTTTAGGCAACTGTTGTCTGTTATTCACATTGCTTCATGAAATTTCAGTACTTTTAGAAGTTACCTCAGTAATCAAGGGTTAATTCCCCTTAATTAAATGTCGCCTCTAAAAAACAACCACTTTGCATATCTTACCTTTTTACCAGCATAACTGCCAAAACTTGTCAGCATTCTTCGCAAAAATCGCTATTCAAATTTTAATTTTTGTCTCTTAAACATACATGTTATCGCTTGTAAATACCCCATTGGAATGAGCTTTTTGAGCTCATTCCAATGAGAGGTCGCACACCATGCTTTTTGAGTCAAAAAAGCAATTTTTTTAGTTATTCCAGAATTTCGTACGTAAAACACAGCTTTATGACTTCACATTAAAATGAGCTCTCTAAGCTTGTTCCAATCAACATTCACGCACTATGTCTTTCACACAAAAAATAAAATTTTCCATTTATTCAGGAATTTTGTTTGCAAGAACACTCTTACCCCCCCCCCCCCCCCCACACACACACACACACACACAAACACACACACACAGACACACACATCTAAAAGTTCGTCAGCAAAAAAACAGTTACTTCAATTTTTAAATGCATTATAGGAACAACTTGCCTAATCAAATTTAAATACTTTTGCATCATTCTGTATCTAGAACAAACCATTTACCATATCTTTACGCAAAATTCTCCAGCATCATTCACAAAAAAACACCATTATTTATATATTCACATTTCTGTCTCAAAAATATACCTGATCTTCCCATACCCCTATTGGAATAAGCTGTTTGAGCTTGTTCCAATGATGATAAAAAAAAATAAAATTTGTGAAAATTTTTGTTTTCTTGCATGCAAATATATACATGTAGCACATGGAAGATATCCACAGTTGGGGAGAGATGTCCAAGGCTATCTCTTCACATTCCTTGTTTGTGCTTCATGCTAAACCAGTTTGTCTGCAGAGATAAATTTGCTTTATTAAAAATCATTGGAGATTGGCCACACACCAATGATTTTAAATAAAACTAATTTTAGGTAACAAATGTTGAACTTCAAACAAAATCTATCACTCAACCAGTTAATGTTGATGAGGCATGACATGGTGAAGGTGACCTAAAATACTTCTTAGAGTCACTTTGTCAGGTGAGCGATTAAGGCCACGTGGGGCCTCTTGTTTTTATTAGGGTTTAACGACACATTAACAGCCAGGGTCATATCATGTCGGTGACAGTTTTATGGGTGGAGGAAGCCGGAGTACCCAGAGAGAACCACCGAGCAACGACGAGCAGCTGTCAGCTCTCCAACATCGTTACTCTGCACTGCGGCACAGGCAGGGTTAGATTGGTTGAAGACATGTGCAGTACGCCTTAGTACAGTGTCATCGTGCCCCCATGTAGGCAATCGGATCGGGTTAAGTGCCTTGCCCAAGGACACAACGTGGGAGCACGAATCAGTCACTGAAATGGTCACCCATCTAATGACTAACCGCGCTCGACGATGCTTAACCCCCTGTACACTGATGTCGAAATATCTAAAGTTCAGGGTGCAAATATTTCCCATAATGCAACTAGAAATTTAACCAATTCAGTCTTGGCTACGTCAAATCTGCTGGATTTATTGACATCAGTGTGCAGGGGGTTAACTTTCCCCCCCCCCCCCCCCCCCCCAGGAAAATTTGCACCGTATTTGTGACGTTGTTACTTTGTTTAAGCGGTTAACCAGTTAGGAAAATTTTAACCAGAAGACACCCATAACTGCACCTTTCCTGGTTAACCGAATAATCGTTTCTGCACTACTTCGTAAACAGAAATGACAGCTTGACTCGGCCACACCATGCCATCCAGATGTTGATTGATAAACTAATGGATTTGAATGATTGGTGAAACCAAATAGTAAAACTATGAAAAGACCTACCAGTCTTATTGGACAGCTTGTCTTAGTTCCTCTCTCACATTCCTTCATCTTTACAAGTAGATCGTTTAAGTTTTGTATGAAGGGAGTAGATTCTTCAGTAAATGAATTTTTTTTTATTTTCAGTGGTGTTTCCACAAGATCTACTTGAGAAAGGCCTAGCTGCAGACAATTTTGCCATGTTGGGTTTAGGTGATATTGTTATACCTGGTATCTTCATAGCTCTTCTTCTTAGATTTGATACAAGGTTTGTAAATTTTGTGGACACTTCTGTATTTTGGTGGCATTTATGGTACCAGGAACTTCTGTAAATATTCTTTGCAGACATTAATCAATAAACAAAAGGCTTAGTCATTACTAGTACACCTAACTAAAAGCAGCCAGGAGGTAAAACAAGCTGAAACTTTGCACAGATGTGACAGAACTGGGGGAGAGGGAGGGGCACAGGGGACATGTGCCCCTCTACTAGTGTGTATTTTTAAAAAAGTGCTTGCTCCAGGAGGTGTGCCGCTGTTGCAGCTGAATACTGGGTCATTTTATCTCATCTTATCCAATTGTTCACCTGTTCTTTATGCACGACAGTAAGTCACATTCTGTAAAAACAAATAATTGTAAAACAGTCTGGTTTAAGGTTGCGTAATGCACAGCTTGGGAGACAATAGGTAGACAGCCAATCTGGCTATGCTGTCTCCTGGCAGTATACACTGATATTGTCATGTTTGAGTAGTGTTAATTTACTATCTTTTCTGGTATCCTTACAACACTCTTTACTACTGTATGTATCATTTCTATTTGTATCATGTATTCTGAAAAATAAATCAATCAATCAATCAATCATGTGGTTGAATACTTTTTTGTATTGCACAGTTGATAAAGTGGGGTGTCCATAATTTTGGCAGTGTACACGTGACTGACTAATGGATATTTCGAGAAATGCTTTTTAATTTAATGTGTCTTACATATACTGGAAATTAAGTTTTCCATTAACTTAGAAATATTTTTTTGTAACTGCTATTCGGATCTCTTTTGCACAGCTGCACAAGCACCATAGAATGTAATGTTTACTATGTAAGGGTACACCGTTAAGATAGGCCTTGTATGTTTGCTCAACCTATTTTCAGATGAATGAAATAAAAAAAATTTTTTTTTAAATCACTTCCCATTTTTGCGTGCTGTCCATTTTACATTGACTGTGAACATGGTGTTCTCGATTTTTCCAAAACCGCTAGACCTATTTCAGTTAAATTTGAGGTGATTGTTCTGACATGGCATTTTGTTTTTGAGCCGATTTGAACCAAATTTGGTATGTGGTATTCTTGAGTCATAAATACATGATTCATGCCAGAAAAACTTTTCTTGCGTCCCTGTAGGAACCCCAGGAGAAAAATATAGAATTATTTTCAGCCTCTCATATGTCACAAAAAGCTCAGAATAGAGAACTGTTTTTTGGTGTGAAAGATCCATTGGACCAGTAGAATTGAATTGAAAGACAAAATTGCCTTCAGTTGTGTAAGGGTGTACCGTAGGAGGTATCGAAGAAATGCCGAGTCTGCAAATTTTCAAAAGTTAAAAAAAAATTTCTTCTCCAGAACCACTGATCAGAATCTTTTGATATTTGGTATACAGCATCCATAGTGATTTGAGATACAAGTTGGTTAAAACTAAACCCCTCAGTTCATATTTGGGCTCAATACAAGAGTAACTCTGTGCAAAATGGGAAGTACTCTTAAAAGAATCTTCTTCTCCAGAACCACAGTCAGAATCTTTTGATATGTAGCATATATAGAATATACCCATAGTAGCTTGGTGTACCAAATGTTCACCACTCGTGGTGTTAACCATGAGCCTTCGGCCTGCGAATAACAGCACTTCACCACGAGTGGTGAACATTTGGTACACCAAGGTACTTTGGGTATATTTTATTGATACCATGACCATCAGATTATCAAGAGTCTCTATTATTTTTTTTCGATTTTACTGTACAGCAGACGTACATACATGTTTTTGTTTACATGAGCATCAGTGGGTGGTACTTCCACTTTCAATTTTATTGCCGAAACAAAATGGAAAAAGAAACGGAGCCTTTTTCATTTTATCTGGTTGAGTGCTAGAAGCCACTATCAGGGCTTTCAAAAAAATGAGGGCTCTAGAGAAAAATGCAACATTTTCCCTGCCTATATTTCCTATCCAGTCAAATGCAAATGATATTTTGTTTATATAAACTTGTTTTATCACAAATTATTGGAGAGTGCCTATGGGCACTCTCCAATAATTTGTAATAAAACAAATTTTGACTAACAAATTCAGACCACCAAAAATAATCTGGCCCTCAACCAGTTAATAACATATTAACATACTATTTTTAGTTATGGATGCTTTATTAATGTGAGACAATGCATGTTTGTTAATTTTTGGCATCTTGTGAGGTAAACCCATTTAAAAACGTAATAAATAATTTCCGGTTTCATTTCATTCTTCTCGAGGTGATGTGCGGTAAATTTAGACAAGTTTGCATTCAGGTCGACGTCACCAAAGTTCAACTTGGATTTAGTTCTACTGCAGGTGTAAAATTTAACTAATGAAATCCCATTGCTGGCGTGTTCACCAGGGTTGGTTTGTAAAACTAAAATTTATGTCATAGGCTTTTGATATAGTACAATAGGTAATCATGGTATAAACAACATTGTTGTACGGGCCAGATTGAAGTTTGTTCAAATCAAGTCCCTCATTTAATATTTGCGCTCCCTTTGGGGCTCAAATTTTAAGTTCATGCAATATAAAAAATCTTCAGATCCAACGGTCAGAATCTTTTTATATTTGGTATACAGCATCCTCACGGAGGTCAGATCTAAGCTGTTCAAACCTAGCAGGGTAGCATCACTAAATTTACCCTCTGTGAACCTCAATCTGAATCATGGTTTCAAAACATAACAGAATTCACCCTCTGGGGACCTCATTTTGCAAATGTCAGACTTCTTATTTTGATTGCAGCCATAATTTTAACGTGGTCCAATATGAGGAAAAATCTTTGACTCCTCTTTCCCCGAACCACAGGTTAAAATCTGTTAATGTGTGGTATTCAGAACCCTTACAGGGGTTGAATTTAAATTTGTTCAACTCAAGTCAATCAGTTAGTGATTGGTCTCCCTATATGAGGAATAATCTTTTAAAATATTATCCAGAACCATAAATCCGAATCATTTGATATTTGGTATCCAGCATCCTTATGGGGACAGATTCAAGTTTGTTTAAATCAAGTCCCTTGATTAATACTTGGGCTCTCTGTTGGTGCAATATGAGGAATATTCTTTATAAATTTTCTCATGAAACCCGTCTCAAGCTTTCAATACATGGTACACGCCATCCTTAGGGGAGTCAGATTCCAATTTGTTAAAATCAAGTCCCTGGAGTAATATTTGGGCTCCCTGTTGGCACCCAAATTTTAACTTGGTCCAATATGAGGAGTAATCTTAAAAAATCTGCTTCTTGAGATATACTAGTTAGATTCTTTTATTTGGTATACAGTATCCTTAGAGGGGTCAGATTAACTTTGTTCAAGTTCAAATAAATTTCCTGGGTTGATATTTGTGTTCCCTATGGGGTGTGGGGGGGGGGGGGGGTGCAGGGCAAATTTTAACTTAACGCTATATTAGGAATACACTTGTATTCACAAATTATTCTTCTGCAGAACCACCAGTCAGAAAGCTTTTTATACTTGGTATATAACATCTTAAGGTTAGGGGAGGGGGGGGGAACAATTTTGAGTTTGTTCAAATAAAGTCCCTGGGTTAATATTTGTGTTCCCAATGGAAGCCCTAATTTTAACTCGCTCCAAAAGAAATCTTCAAAATCTTGAACGACCATTCAGAATGTTTTGCTATTCGGTATACAATAAGGCTTCAACATTTAGGAATTTTTGTAAACGGTTAAACACCCATATGTAAACGACAGTTGAGTTAAAAATAATTGAATGATTTCACTCCTCTGTAGTGTTAACTAGCTGTAGATGGTAATTAAATCCTTCTTTAAAAAACTCTGTCAGGTGAGGTGCCTCAGGCCCATGGGGCCTCTTGTTTGTTTGTTTTGGAACAGGGTTGTTTGGTTTTGTGATGCTGGAAGTGAATCAAAAGTGAATGATAATATAAAATAACTGCCCAGGTCTTCTGTTGTCTCGATATCTTTCATACCACAGAGTTCAGACATCCAAGTCTTCAGTTGTCTTGATATCTTTCATACCACAGAATTCAGATAGCTATGTCTTAGTTGTCTTGATATCTTTCATACCACAGAATTCAGATAGCCAGGTCTTCTGTTGTCTTGATATCTTTCATACCACAGAGTTCATATAGCTAGGTCTTCTGTTGTCTTCCTTAAGGGACAGAAGTTGTTAAATTAGAGTTAGATCTTTGAATAAAGGACTTGGTGTAAGCGAGCCAGTCTCATTTTTATAGCATTATTAATTTTGTTTCTTGGTTTATTTTTCAGCAACAACAAGAAGTCTAGAACTTACTTTTATGCTGGTTTCATTGCCTATTTTCTTGGTCTTTTAGCCACAATTCTAGTCATGCATTTTTTCAAACATGCACAGGTATGTATGTTTTTACCTTATAAAAGTTTATTGGATTGCATAATGTTGCAACACGTCACAATCACTGTCATGGCTGAAAACACAATAAGAAACCTATATAGTATGCCTATGGGCACAAAATGCACAAGGTGTCACCTGGCAATGGAATTTCTGTGTCAACTTTATTGTCTCACTGTCAGTGTGTGCTATATTGATCCCTTTTCATCCATCGTAAAGGTAGTGTTGATTGAGTACTCTCTTCCCTAACTGCAGGACTTATTCTAATAAAATTTAATGTCATGGGGGAGGGGAAGTTCTGTTTTCAGGTTTGGCTATCAATTTAATAAATACATTACTGTTAGTGCAAAGAATACTGGAAGGGTCACTGTACAAAAAGTATAGATGTTAATTTTTTTTTTTTTTTGGGGGGGGGAGGGAGAGTTTATTATGCCCCCCAACCTCTAAAGGAAGCTTCGAGGGTATCTAGTGAAGCCCTCTGTCCATCCGTCCATCTGTCTTGTAGATAGCATTGGGATACCTATGGCATGTATGCTGTTGGAGGCTCTGCATGATGTATTTGGTGGGGCAGGGGGCGTGGTGGTGTAAATATCACCGTTATACCTACGGTATGCTGCTAGGGGCCTAGCATGACGTATTTGGAGTGTGTGTGGGGGGATTGTTAATTTGCACTGTTATACCAAAGGTGTGTATGATGCTGGGGCCCAGCATGACGTATTTGGAGTAGGGAGGGGGTGTTGTAAATCTCACCATTATACTTAAGGTGTGTATGCTTCTAGGGGACCAGTATGACATATATGGAGTGTGTGTGTGTTGGGGGGGGGGGGAGGGGTGGTGAATAGCACTTTTATACCAATGGTGTGTATATATAGATAAATATACATTTGGGCGTTCTTTGTTTCTCTTGAAAATTTATTAATCCATTGGTTTACATGGACTTTTGACGACATAATAAATACATGGCATTTAGCTAGTTGATACTATTAGTTACACAGTTTGTTGGTGGCCTAATATGGTATATATGGTGTCAGTTAATTTCATATTGGACGAGAACGAAGCTCGAGTCCAGTATGGAATTAACTGACACCATATATACCATATTAGGCCACCAACAAACTGTAACGAATATATCTTACCAACTGCTGCATCAATGCACAGAACTAATAACAACAGCGATCAAAATTAAATGAGAGAATTCTCACAATGTGTTCACGTGTCTTTGTCTTGTTACAATTTATGGGAGAGTGCCCATAGGCACTCTCCCATAAATTGTAACAAGGCAAATTCATACAAACCAAAGAGTTTCATTTCGAAGGTAACATGACACACATCCGCAGAATATAAAGCCTTTTAAGTTGCCTAACCTGCACTTCAGACCAAATATGGACTTCCAACACTCAATCTTTCAACTTGAAGCGTTTATCGGCTGCCGCCATTTTGAATAATCAGTGAACAAAGGGAGATTACCCATAGCTGTCGGCGTATATTGATGTTGACAGGCAGTATATGGTTTTATATGCAGTCTGCATGTGACGTCTTTGAACCAATGAAATTCCCAGATACTTGTAGGAGGTAAGATATATTTCCATACAAGGCTCTGAGTGTTCATATCAGGTTCGTCTTCACCTCACCTGATACGAACTCTCATCGCCTTGTATTGAAATGTATCAGTCAGTTACACGCCATATAACTTATAGTATGGAGGCTCAGCATAAGACTACTTATCACATTGTCAATAGTACCTGAAATGCTGGGAAGATGAAGTGTCAAATAGGAACATTTCATCAATTCACATCTCTTATTAGGTTGTCAGTAGTAAATGGAATGCTTGGAAAATTTAGTATTTTACCCTTTACCTAACATGAAAGCAGAGGACTCTTGCAAAAAAAATTCTTGAATAACTAATTTTTTTAGCTCACCTGACTGAAAGTCAGGGTGAGCTTTTCTTATCACTCTTTGTCCATTGTCCGTCCGTCGTCCTGCGTGAAGGTGGTGTTTGAGCCTCTTTCTCCTAAACCACTGGCCACATTTTAATTAAATTTCATGTAAGTAGTGGTTATATAGGGGCATTTTGATTTTTATGCAAATTAGGTTTCGGCTCATATTGAGCAGAGATGTGGGGGAAAAAATGGCCAAATTTTTTGAAAATCATCTTCTAATGAACCACCAGTAGCAGAGACTTGATATGTGGTATACAGAGTCCTTTTGAGGTTTAGAATCAAGTTTGTTCAAGAGAAGTTTGTCGGGCATTATTTGCCTTCATTATGGGAGGGGCAAGAATTTTTGCCACTCCCAAAATTTCTATTTTCCAAACCGGGAGGCAGATTTGAACCAAATTTGATATGAGGGCTTATTGGGTCATAAGTACTTAATTTATGCCCCAATTTTTTTTTCCCGTTGCCCCATGGGAACCGCAGGAGCAGGGACCAGCCGTGAGGGCGACTAGGGCGATTATGTCGCCCTCCTAAGCTCAAAGTCGCCTAGAAAAATAGTCGGGCGATTACAAGTCGCCCTCTAAAAATTGGCAAAAATGAGGAAAGGCTGAACTGAGTGATGCGAGCTTTGCATGAAAACGATTATTTTCAAAAATCGAATGTGCTCGAGTGTGATAAATGGGCATTTTAATTTGTCAAATAAACGTCCATTTAATGAAATCACATGACAATCAATTGTCCATTGTCTCTTTTGGCGGATTTTTTTATTTCTATTTTGTTGCGTTTCAGTCGGAGCTTCAAATGTCGAAACGAAAATAGGTGACTTACGCGACTCAACAAAATAACTCAGTTTGAAAGTAGGTTACGTCGCTTAGGATGCCGAAAATGTATACACAACGGATGTATTTTATAACACAGTATTTTTATTTCGTTTTGCTGACGACTGTTAACTATTGGGCCGTCTATTCCCACAAAAACATGAATGGAATTGAAACACATGAAAAAAGCTTTAGTGATGACAAGAAAAGCTTTGTACAGGACACAAGAGTGCATGTGGACGATCTTGAAAAAGGGTCCTCCTAAACAACGGAATGACACGAAATGACGCGGAATGACACCAGAATGCCATAAAAATGATGCGGAATGACATTTCTTTTACAAAATACTCGACCCCAGAATGTATTTTGTTTCTTTACTAACAAAGTACCTCCCAAGCAACCTTCTTACATCTGGTCCTGTTCACACTTTCAGACTTAGGAAATTATTGGCTTAGTAGACTTTGGTGAAAGGCAACCACAGGAGGGTGCTGGGAGATTGGCATGAAGAAGAGGGGAGGGGGTCATGAAGGAGAGGGTAGCAGTGGGGTATTTTCAGTCAATAATTACTTTGTGATTTTTTAACCTGGCATAGATGCCTCATAGACAACTGGACCTGGATTATTGGGACATTAATGGAGGACCACAAATTGAAAATATGAAGGGGCGGCGGGGGTGGTACATGAATATTCTTAATTTTCCCCACTTGCCTATGAAGTCTCCCTACTTGACTCTGCAGTCTCCCTATTTTTTCTGGAGGGAGACATGGAGTCTCCCTAAAATTTCCTCCTAGGCTGGTCCCTGCGCAGGAGCTAAAAATAGAAAAAAATTAAAACGCCCATATCTCCAAAACTACACGACACTGAGAATTCTTATTCGGTGTGAAGCTTCCTTAGAGCCAACAGAATGGAATGGTAAAAAAAAAATTGCTATCGGTTATATCGTGGGGACTTTTTGGGGACTTTGAAAAAGTGCTGAGTCGGCATTTTTTTTAACTCTGTGGGTAATGGGAAAAACATGTAAGACTACTTTTCTCCCAAACCACTTCTCCAGAAGCTTTGAAATTTCACATATAACATCTTTGGAAGATTGTTTCACATGTTTATTGAAATCAATTCCCTGGGTCCATATTTGGGCTCTCTATGGGAGCCCAAATGTTTAAATTAGTGCAATATGAGGAATATTCTTTTAAAAATCTTCTTCAGATTGTTTATTTGTTTGTTGGTGGTTAACGTCACATATTTATGCACCATGGCTAATCGTGACACAACATGGAGATGAAGTCAAGTTTAGTCAATCGTTGATCTACATGTTGCCCATTTTAGAGGACTTTCACCCCAAGCATTGGTGACTGGGTCCTATTTTACCAGTAAAGCGGAACTGGTTTACCACAGTAAACAAGTGCTGCTTATTTCCCGGGGTTCCCATGGGGATTCTTCTTCAGATCTACCAATAAGAATCTTTTGATATTTGGTATGCAGGGGGGGGGGGGGGGGGGGGTGAGATTCAATTTTGTTCAAGCCAAGTCCCTGGGTTCATATTTAGGCTGAAAATTTGGGGTCCCATTCCGGACTTAGAAATTTTGGACCAAATTCCTGAAATTTTTTTTTTGTTTTTTATGCGTTTCAGTCAATTTTAAGACAAAAAAAAATTTTTTTTTTACACTGAAAATTTGGGGTCCGGGTGGGAAAATCTGGAAATTTTTTTTGTTGTTTTTTATAAATTTCGGTCAATTTTAAGAGGAAAAAATTTTTTTTTTTTACACTGAAAATTTGGGGTCCGGGTGGGACCAGAATCCAGAAATTAGTTTTCAGCTCACCGAAGGGAGCTTAACTTATCACTTGCCGTCCGTTGTCATCCGTCATCAGGAACATTTTTCAAACGACTTCTCCTCTGAAACCACTGGTCCAATTTTCACGAAACTTCATGTGGATGTTCATTACTATATGGCAATTCAGGTTTGTTCAAATGAAATGGCCACGTCTCTTGGGGGCTCTGTATGAGGCATAACTCTGATAGCACCGTATGAATTATAGAAAAATTATTAAAAAATCTTCTTCTCCAGAACCAGTGGGCAGAATCTTTTGATACTTGGTATGTAGCATCTTGGTATGGGTCTGATTCAAGTTTGTTCAAATCAGCCCCCTGGATTCATATTTGGGCTCACTATAGAAGCCCAAATTCGAATTTAGTGCATTTCAGGCAAATTTCTTAAAAAATCTTTTTCTCCAGATCCAGCAGGCAGAATCTTTTGATATTTGGTATACAACATTGTGGGGTGGATCTGATTCAAGTTTGTTCAAATCGGCCCCCTGGATTCACATTTGGGCTCAGTATGGAAGCCCGAATTCAAACTTAGTGCATTTCAAGCAAATTTCTTAAAAAATCTTCTCAAGATCCAGCAGGCAGAATCTTTTGATATTGGGTATGCTGCATGCTTAGGGGGATGAGATTCAAGTTTGTTCAAGCCAAGTCCCTGGATTCATATTTGGGCTCACTGTGGTAGCCCCAATTATAACTTAGTTCAAAATGAGGAATTTTCTTTAAAAATCTTCTTCTTCAGATCCAGCAGTCGGAATGTTTTGATATTTGGTATGTAGTATCCTTAGGGGGGTGAGATTCAAGTTTGTTCAAGCCATGTCCCTAGGTCCATATTTGGGCTCTCTGTGGGAGCCTGAATGATAACGTAGTTCAAAATGAGGAATTTTCTTTAAAAATCTTCTTCAGATCCAGCTGTCGGAATGTTTTGATATTTGGTATGCAGCATCCTTAGGGGGTGAGATTCAAGTTTGTTAAAGCCAAGTCCCTGGGTCCATATTTGGGCTCCCTGTGGGAGCCCGAATTATAACTTAGTTCAAAATGAGGAATTTTCTTTAAAAATCATCTTCTTCAGATCCAGCTGTCGGAATGTTTTGATATTTGGTATGCAGCATCCTTAGGGGGGTGAGATTCAAGTTTGTTCAAGCCATGTCCCTAGGTTCATATTTGGGCTCAATGTGGGAGCTTGAATTGTAAATTAGTTCGAAATGAGGAATTTTCTTAAAAAATCTTTTTTCTTCAGATCCAGGAATGTTTTGATATGTGGTGTGTAGCATCCTTAGGGGGGTGAGATTCAAGTTTGTTAAAGCCAAGTCCCTGGGTCCATATGTGGGCTCCCTGTGGGAGCCCGAATTATAACTTAGTCAATATGAGGAATTTTAGCCCACCGAAGGGAGCTCGACTTATCACGTGCCGTCCGTCACCGTGAACATTTTTCAAACAACTTCTCCTCTGCAACCACTAGTCCGATTTTCACGAAACTTCATGTGGATGTTCATTACTATATGGTAATTCATGTTTGTTCAAATGAAATGGCCACATCCCTTGGGGGCTCTGTATGGGGCATAACTCTGATAGTACCGTATGAATTATAGAAAAATTATTAACATTCAAGTTTGTTCAAATCGAGTCCCTTGATCACTATTGGGGCTCCCTATAGGGGCATGAATTTTTCCTTAGTGCAATTTAAGAAAAAATCTTCTTCTCCAGAACCAGTGGGCAGAATCTTTTGATATTTGGTATACAGCATCTTGGTATCGGTCTGCTTCAAGCTTGTTCAAATGGAGTTCCTTGATCAATTTTGGGGCTCACTATGGGGACCTGAATTTTTACTTAGTGCAATTTAAAAAAAAAAATTTAAAAATCTTCTTCTCCAGATCCAATGGGCAGGATCTTTTGATATTTGGTATACAGCATCTTGGTATGGGTCTGATTCAAGTGTGTTCAAATTGAGTCCCTCGATCAATATTAGGGATCACTATGGGGGTGTGAATTTTTACTTAGTGCAATTTAAGAAAAAACTTCAACAATCTTCTTCACCAGAACCAGTGGGCAGAATCTTTAGATATTTGGTATGCAGCATCTTGGTATGGGTTGGATTCACGTTTGTTCAAATTGAGTCTTTTGATCAATATTGGGGCTCACTATGGAAGTGTGAATGTTTATTTTGTGCAATTCAAGGAAAATTCTTTAAAAATACCCTTCAGAACCATCATGCAGAATCTTTTAATATTTGATCAGCAGCATTGTCCCATTCAGTCCTGTTGATGTTTTAGCTCCACAGAGAGTATGGATTTACTCTGTAGAACCTTAAGAATAGCTTTTGATAAAATTTGTGTCTTGACAGTATGGAACATTCGGTGAGTGCCTAAGGCCCCCTGGGGCCTCTTGTTTGGTTTTTTATGCGTTTTAAGAAGAAGAAAAAATTTTAGGCTGAAAATATTCTGTTTGGGAAAAAAGTCTGTTTTTTTGCGTTTATCTCAATTTTGGGACATAAAAGTGCAGGAACTGAAAATAGAAGGAAAATCCTGTGTATTGTGTGGCACAATCGCTTCATCTAGTTGGTATATGCTTTTCTTAGGAGGGGCGAAGTGCAGCTTATTCAAGTCAAGTCCCTGGTTTGATATTTAGACTACCATGTCAGATGAGCACCCTCAGGCCCCCTGCGGCCTCTTGTTTCATTTTTTGTCTCAAAAACATAGGTTATGACCCCTCATTGGAACGATTTAAATGAGCTTGTTCCAATGAGGGGTCATAACCTATGTTTTTGAGACAAAAATAATGAAAATTAATTGGTGATTTTTGGCTCACCAACGATAGTTGTGTGAGCCTATAGCATTGCCCTCATGTCGTCATCGGTGTCGGCGTCCGGATTCATACATTTTGAACTTTTGTGTGCAGGTTTTGTTTTTTGTTTTTTATTTTGCTTTTTTTTTTATGTCTGCATGCTTTTCAGGGATAGTAATATTTTATTCAACCCTTTCCATGCTTAGTTACCTGAATTTTGGACTTTTGTGTACAGGTTTTTAGCTCACCTGAGCGAAGCTCAAGGGGAGCTTTACTAATCACTTTCTGTCCGGCGTCCGGCGTCCGTCGTTGTCCGTCCGGCGTTAACTTTACATTATCGACTTCTCCTCCTAAACCACTAGCCCAATTTTATTCAAATGTTGGCTAAATGTTTATTACCTAATGCCAATTCAGATTTGTTCAAATGAAGTTGCCCCTCCTCCTGGGTGGTGCCACACCCCCAAGGGGCACCAAAATCTTTGTAAATCTTCTTCTCATGAACCAGCAGTAGCAGAGACTTGATATTTGGTGTGCAGCTTCCTTTTGAGGTGTAGACTCAGATTTGTTCAAGAGAAGTTTGTGGGGCTATACTTGACGTTGTTATGAGAGGGGCAAAATTTTTTGCCCCGCCCAAAATTTCTATTTTCCAAACCGAGAGGCTGATTTGAATCATATTTTATGTGAGGGCTTATTGGGTCATGAGTACTTGATTTATGCAAAAAAAAATTTTCCCGCAGCCCCGTGGGAACCGCAGGAGCTAAAAATAGAAAAAATTTAAAACGCCCATATCTCCAAAACTGCACGGCACTGAGAATTTTTATTTGGTGTGCAGCTTCCTTAGGACCAACAGAAAGGATTGGTAAAAAAAAAAATGCCATCGGTTTTATCATAGGGTACAGTTTCGGGACTTTGAAAAAGTGCTGAGTCAGCACTTTTAACACTGTAGGCAATGGAAAAAACATTAAAAAATCTTCTTCTCCAGATCCAGCAGGCAGAATCTTTTGATATTTGGTATGCAACATTGTAGGGTGGATCTGATTCAAGTTTGTTCAAATCGGCCCCCTGGGTTCATATTTGGGCTCAGTATAGGAGCCCGATTTCGAACTTAGTGCATTTCAGGCAAATTTCTTAAAAATCTTCTTCTCCAGATCCAGCAGGCAGAATCTTTTGATATTGGTATGCAACATTGTGGGGTGGATCTGATTCAAGTTTGTTCAAATCGGCCACCTGGGTTTATATTTGGGCTCAGTAATAGGAGCCCAAATTTGAAATTACTGCATTTCAGGCAAATTTCTTTGAAAATCTTCTTCTCCAGATCCAGCAGGCAGAATCTTTTGATATTTGGTATGCAACATTGTAGGGTGGATCTGATTCAAGTTTGTTCAAATCGGCTCCCTAGATTCATATTTGGGCTCACTATAGGAGCTCGAATTCGAATTTAGGTGCATTTCAGGCAAATTTCTTCAAAAATCTTCTTCTCCAGATCCAGCAGGCAGAATCTTTTGATATTTGGTATGCAATGTTGCGGGGTAGATCTGATTCAAGTTTGTTCAAATCGGCCCCCTGGATACATATTTGGCGCTTACTATAGAAGCCCGAATTCGAACTTAGTGCATTTCAGGCAAATTTCTTAAAAATCTTCTTCTCCAGATCCAGCAGGCAGAATCTTTTCATATTTGGTAAGCAACATTGTGGGGTGGATCTGATTCAAGATTGTTCAAATCGGCCCCCTGGGTTAATATTTGGGCTCAGTATAGGAGCCCGATTTCGAACTTAGTGCATTTCAGGCAAATTTCTTAAAAAATCTTCTTCTCCAGATCCAGCAGGCAGAATCTTTTGATATTTGGTATGCAACATTGTAGGGTGGATCTGATTCAAGTTTGTTCAAATCGGCCCCCTGGGTTCATATTTGGGCTCAGTATAGGAGCCCGATTTCGAACTTAGTGCATTTAGGCAAATTTCTTAAAAAATCTTCTTCTCCAGATCCAGAAGGCAGAATCTTTTGATATTTGGTATGCAACATTGTGGGGTGGATCTGATTCAAGTTTGTTCAAATCGGCTTCCTAGATTCATATTTGGGCTCACTATAGAAGCTCGAATTTGAACTTAGTGCATTTCATGCAAATTTCTTAAAAAATCTTCTTCTCCAGATCCAGCAGGCAGAATCTTTTCATATTTGGTAAGCAACATTGTGGGGCGGATCTGATTCAAGTTTGTTCAAATTGGCCCCTTGGGTTTATATTTGGGCTCAGTATAGGAGCCCAAATTTGAACTTAGTGCATTTCAAGCAAATTTATTAAAAAATCTTCTTCTCCAGATCCAGCAGGCAGAATCTTTTGATATTTGGTATGCAACATTGTGGGGTGGATCTGATTCAAGTTTGTTCAAATCGGCTTCCTAGATTCATATTTGGGCTCACTATAGAAGCTCGAATTCGAACTTAGTGCATTTCAGGCAAATTTCTTAAAAAAATCATCTTCTCCAGATCCAGCAGGCAGAATCTTTTGATATTTGGTATGCAACATTGCGGGGTGGATCTGATTCAAGTTTGTTCAAATCGGCCCCCTGGATTCATATTTGGGCTCACTATAGAAGCTCGAATTCAAACTTAGTGCATTTCGGGCAAATTTCTTCAAAATCTTCTTCTCCAGATCCAGCAGGCAGAATCTTTGATATTGGTATGCAACATTGCGGGGTGGATCTGATTCAAGTTTGTTCAAATCGGCCCCCCTGGATTCATATTTGGGCTTAATATAGAAGCCCGAATTCGCACTTAGTGCATTTCAGGCAAATTTCTTCAAAATCTTCTTCTCCAGATCCAGCAGGCAGAATCTTTTGATATTTGGTATGCAACATTGCGGGGTGGATCTGATTCAAGTTTGTTCAAATCGGCCCCCTGGATTCATATTTGGGCTTAATATAGAAGCCCGGAATTCGCACTTAGTGCATTTCGGCAAATTTATTAAAAAAATCTTCTTCTCCAGATCCAGCAGGCAGAATCTTTTGATATTTGGTATGCAACATTGTGGGGTGGATCTGATTCAAGTTTGTTCAAATCGGCTTCCTAGTTTCATATTTGGGCTCACTATAGAAGCTCGAATTCGAACTTAGTGCATTTCAGGCAAATTTCTTAAAAAAATCTTCTTCTCCAGATCCAGCTTCAGATCTTTTCATATTTGGTAAGCAACATTGTGGGGTGGATCTGATTCAAGTTTGTTCAAATCGGCCCCCTGGGTTTATATTTGGGCTCCATATAGGAGCCCAAATTTTAACTTAGTGCGTTTCAGGCATAATTCTTAAAAAATCTTCTTCTCCAGATCCAGCAGGCAGAATCTTTTGATATTTAGTATGCAACATTGTAGGGTGGATCTGATTGTGATTCATGAACGTATTTATTTGTAAAGTTGATAGAATCTTACACAAAATTTGCAGAAAAGATCTACTATAGAAGGGGTGGTATCCAGGGTGAACCGTTTACCCAAATCTAGCAGTACTAATGCATTATTCACACAAATCTTCGTTCAAATTTTATGACCCCTCATTGGAACACATGCATTCAGCTCATTCCAACAAAGGTCATATGCCATGTTTTCGAGACAAAGGAATAAAAATTTTAGTTATTCATGAAATTTTTAGGCAACTGTTGTCTGTTATTCACATTGCTTCATGAAATTTAAGTACTTTTAGAAGTTACCTCAGTAATCAAGGGTTAATTCCCCTTAATTAAATGTCGCCTCTAAAAAACAACCACTTTGCATATCTTACCTTTTTACCAGCATAACTGCCAAAACTTGTCAGCATTCTTCGCAAAAATCGCTATTCAAATTTTAATTTTTGTCTCTTAAACATACATGTACTTATCGCTTGGTAAATACCCCATTGGAATGAGCTTTTTGAGCTCATTCCAATGAGGAGGTCGCACACCATGCTTTTTGAGTCAAAAAAGCAATTTTTTTAGTTATTCCAGAATTTCGTACGTAAAAACACAGCTTTATGACTTCACATTAAAATGAGCTCTCTAAGCTTGTTCCAATCAACATTCACGCACTATGTCTTTCACACAAAAAATAAAATTTTCCATTTATTCAGGAATTTTGTTTGCAAGAACACTCTTACCCCCCCCCCCCCCCCCCCCCCCCCCCCCCGCCACACACACACACACACACAAACACACACACACACACACAAACACAGACACACACATCTAAAAGTTCGTCAGCAAAAAAACAGTTACTTCAATTTTTTAAATGCATTATAGGAACAACTTGCCTAATCAAATTTAAATACTTTTGCATCATTCTGTATCTAGAACAAACCATTTACCATATCTTTACGCAAAATTCTCCAGCATCATTCACAAAAAAACACCATTATTTATATATTCACATTTCTGTCTCAAAAATATACCTGATCTTCCCATACCCCTATTGGAATAAGCTGTTTGAGCTTGTTCCAATGATGATAAAAAAAAATAAAATTTGTGAAAATTTTTTGTTTTCTTGCATGCAAATATATACATGTAGCACATGGAAGATATCCACAGTTGGGGAGAGATGTCCAAGGCTATCTCTTCACATTCCTTGTTTGTGCTTCATGCTAAACCAGTTTGTCTGCAGAGATAAATTTGCTTTATTAAAAATCATTGGAGATTGGCCACACACCAATGATTTTAAATAAAACTAATTTTAGGTAACAAATGTTGAACTTCAAACAAAATCTATCACTCAACCAGTTAATGTTGATGAGGCATGACATGGTGAAGGTGACCTAAAATACTTCTTAGAGTCACTTTGTCAGGTGA
This sequence comes from Pictodentalium vernedei, assembly GCA_031216915.1. Taxonomy (NCBI): domain Eukaryota; kingdom Metazoa; phylum Mollusca; class Scaphopoda; order Dentaliida; family Dentaliidae; genus Pictodentalium; species Pictodentalium vernedei. Next base: position 13,182,471 of record CM062293.1, on the reverse strand, counting down.
GCGATTAAGGCCACGTGGGGCCTCTTGTTTACTTTTGTGTGCAGGTGGATAGCCACACTTTACATTGGCCACTCATTGGTGAGCCACGGGGTACTAATACCCCTTCTAGTTTAGAATAGTGCTGGCTGGTTTTGGCTGATACATTGGGTAAAAGGTTAATACAAA